>CM053752.1:60394915-60502238 GCA_028658305.1 Pachyuromys duprasi
TCTAGGTTATCTCCATCAATGGTCCTTGGTTAAAAACTGCATGGTTCTGGCATAGAAACCGACTGGTAGATCAATGGAATAGAATAGAAGACCTTGAAATAAATCCACACACTTATGGACACCTGATTTTTGACAAAGATGTCAAAACCATTCAATGGAAAAAAGATAGCATCTTCAACAAATGGTGTTGAAGTCTAACTGGATGTCTACATGTAGAAAAATGCAAATGGATACATACTTATCACCCTGCACAAAACTAAAGTCCAAGTGGATCAAAGACCTCAATATAAAACCAGATACACTAAACCTGTTAGAAGAAAAAATGGGGAAGAGCCTTGAACTCATTGGCACAGGAGATAACTTCCTGAACAGAACACCAGCAGCACAGGCCCTAAGAGCAACAATCAATAAATGGCACCTCATGAAACTGAAAAGCTTCTGTAAAGCAAAGGACACTGTTGTCAGAACAAAACAACAGCCTACAGACTAGGAAAGGATCTTCACCAACCCTGTATCTGACAGAGGGCTGATATCCAGAATATATAAAGAACTCAAGAAGTTAAAAAGCAACAAATCAAGTAATCCAATTAAAAAATGGGGTACAGAGCTAAACAGAGAATTCTCAATACAGGAATATTGAATGGCCAAAATACACTTAAAGAAATACCTAAAGTCCTTAGTCATCAGGGAAATGCAAATCAACCCTGAGATTTCATCTTACACCCATCAGAATGGCTAAGATCAAAAACTCAAGTGACAACACATGCTGGAGAGATTGTGGAGAAAGGGGAACCCTCCTCCACTGCTGGTGGGAATGTAAACTTGTACAACCACTCTGGAAATCAATCTGGTGCTTTCCAAGACAATTAGGAATAGCACTTCCTCAAGATCCAACTATACCTCTCCTAGGCATATATCCAAAAGAGGCTCAAGTACACAACAAGGACATTTGCTCAACCCTGTTTGTAGCAGCTTTACTTGTAATAACCAGAAGCTGGAAACAACCCAAATACCCCTCAACAGAGGAATGGATACAGAAATTGTGGTACATTTACATAATGGAATATTACTCAGCAATAAAAAACAAGGAAATCATGAAATTTTCAGGTAAATGGTGGGAACTGGAAAAGATCATACTGAGTGAGGTATCCCAGAAGCAGAAAGACACACAGGGTATATACTCACTCATAAGTGGATATGAGACATATAATATAGGATAACCCTACTAAAATCTGTACACCTAAAGAAACTAATGGAGAAGGAGGACTCTGGCTAAAATGCTCAATCCCCATTCAGAAAGGCAAAGAGAGCATCTGTCTCTTAACAAGCAAATCCACAGGCCTCACAGAGCAGCCAAGTAGCTTGCTTCAGCCACCCAAGCAGAGTTCTTTGGGTTTGGGAAAGTCCATTGCTTACAAACCAAGAGAACACACCATTGTTCGGATGTGTAACTACCATGCTGCTCTCAAAAGGTCCAAATTTGCATGTAAAGATTTTCAATTTTCATTTTTATATTTGCATTGTTCTCTGATGACTTTATACATGTGTGTAATGCCTGTAACGTGTTTTGGTCATTTTGACCTCTTCCCATTGCCCTCTCACATCCCCTTCCCACCCCTGCTCAACCTTGTTCATTCTGCACAAGCCCGTCTCCTATTTTCATATTTTTTGCTTGTTTGCTTGCTTTTTTGTTTTGTTTGTTTCTAAAATTCCCTGAGTTTGGTTAGCATTACCTGGATATGCAAAGATTGTGGGTTCTTTACTGCAGCAGCAGCATCTTAAGCAATGTACCATATGCATTCTCCTAGCAAGCATTAGCTGTGCATAGCTGCGCAGCGGTGACTAGGGCCTTGTGACCTCTTCTCAGTGTTCCTGTGTGAATACGGAGAGAACTACATCATGTGTGGGTTATCACTGCTGCCATGGGTTCCTGAGCGTAAGTGTTGCAGAGCCCTGAGCGTAAGTGTTGCAGAGCTCTCCTCCCATCCTGTGTCCTGTAAGTTCTTTTGCCTCCCTCTCTTATGAAGGTCCCTGAATCTGGAGTGATACAGACATCCCATTTATGGCTGAGCACACAACAGTCACTATTTCTCAGAACTTATTTAACCACTGATGGATCTCTCCTCCAACCATGGTCCATTCAGCATAGAAATGTAACCTCAAATGCTTTTCCTAACCCACAGAACTGTTATTAAAGTCATAAATAGTGCTGGAGAAGGAGGGAAGAAAGGAGAATCACCTGGCACAGATCAGAGAGTTTAATTCAAAATAGGAAAACTTTGGGCATCTACTTGCCAGGAGAAGTGTTTTGTTATTATAATAAACATATTAATTATATAATTTAGTGAGAGTCACTGATTGTGTCAGTCTACCTTCCTCTAACGACCCCCTTGCTCCTGTCTCCATGGTGCCCTTCTCCAATCGCTAATAGTCCTAGAGAAAACAGTTTTACATTTAAGAGGACTCAGTGTACACTGTAACATGAGTGTCAAGGTGACTTCGCAGACAGAGCGAGATTCTAGCCAGCCAGAGGAAGATTGGTTAAATCTATCAGCTATTCTATTCTTGTTTCCTCTTTTGTAAAACGAAATGTAATAATAACCACATTAGAACATTACTATTAAAGGCAAATATTTATAAAGTGCTTACCAAATTGCCTGCTAAATGTAAGCGCTCTGCTAAATGAAGCTATCATTCAGTCATGCATTCAACAAAGACTATTTTGAGTCAGGCACTGATCCATGAAAAGGGATACAGTATTTACCAAAATCAAACATGGGCATGGTCCTCCTACACTATAGCACCTAATGAAACATTGGCAATAATGAAGTGTTGCCCAAATAAGTATTAATTGTGGATTGCCCTCTGTGCAATAAAATTACAAACTATCAAAAGAATCTAAAATGTTCTTGTCTAAGGATATTTTGTCTATGAAGACCAGTAAACAATCATTTATGAAAGGAAAGTTAGAGTTAACACCTGAAAAATGAATAGCACCTGTCTATAGAAAAGCATGGATATGTATCTTTTTATAGGTAAAACATGTGCTGTGTGAATTGATGCTCTAGCTGAAACACTGAGGTACCAAGATGAGGCTGGAAGGAGAAAGAGTAGGCAAGAACAGCGCCCTCAACATAGTGGGCATCAATGAAAAGTCACCAAGAACTTTTCATCCTACTGGAACTGACTTCTCATGATGTATACAGACAGCCCACAAAATAAAACTCTTGCTAGCTCTGTGGAGAACGGATGAGAAGGGAAAAAATAAAATTCCTGCTGATGTTTGCACATTGGGGATCCAGGGTACAGATAACAATGGCTGGAGCTAGAAAAGGAGTCTAAGGTCTGTTTGATAGAATCAATAAAACATTAGGCTGTATTCAAGTTGAGTGAGGAGAAGCAAGGAAGCCTCTCAGGTCAAAGGAGGATCTCTAAGTCTGAGGGCAAAATAATATTGTAGCCAAATCGAAAATGAGATATTTTTTGGATGCCAAGATTGACATACAATGCATATATAAATGTGTGTGTGTATATATATAAAGACATATATATATATGTATATGTTAGTGGAGCTCAGAGAGGGACCAATGTTTTGGATTTGTACTTAACATTCATATACAAGGAAGGAATAAGATCCTGTACACTGAGAAAAAAGAAATTAATTTGGAAGTTTCTTGTTGGTGATTGTGACCATTTTTCTTTCAGTGACGATTTTGTTCTTCTGGAGTTTTTTGGTTGGCTTGGCTTGATTTTCTCAGATAGGGTCTCATGTAGCTCAGGTTGGCCTTGAACTCACTGAGTGGCAGTGGATATAGCAGAAGATGACCTTGAACTCCTGATTCACCTTTCTCCCCTCTGGGATTTCAAGCATCTTAAATAAACTTAAGAGCTACATGGTCAACATTGTGATAAGAAAGTAGAGGTAAGCCACAAGAGGGGCAAAAAATTAAATGTTTTAAAACAAAAATAAAAGTCAGATAATGTAAAATAACAGAAGGCAAGGGAAGACAGAGCGTGAAGAAGCCAATGTTTATTAAAAATTACTGAGAATTATATAAATTGAATGTCATAAATCATAGGCCTATTTATTATTCAACAGCTTAAAATTGCACACCTTTCATCAAGACAGAAAAAAAAAATCAAAGGCTTAAACATTTGAATCATTTGTCTAAGTTTATGCAGCCTGGACGAGGTGAAGAGAAATTCAGACTCAAACCAAAGCCTTTTCTATGGAGGTTCTTTGACCTAAGCTACCTTCCTTGGAGGTTAGACTTTGCAGTTCCCCAGTATGACAACCACTTACAAACACAGAGGTCACCTCGTGCTGAAAACTTAGCAGCAATGCCTATCTACTCTTCCCAGCACCCACTCATATAAATATAAATACTTGCCATTCACAGGTCACTCAGTGATAGAGGAAACAGTAAAAGATCTATGAAGAAGGGAAAACGAAGGTTGCAGAATAAGCCAGGATGTTAAGCAGTTACTTCTAGATTTTATCCTGAGCCTGCCTAGACAGGTGACATGTGAATCTGGGAAGCAGATAAAACTGATCGTAGGTGCCTTCCAGAAGGGCTGCAAAGAATGCTATAAAGAAATTCTTAAATGAGAAGAAGTAAACTAGTCCAAAGAACCTAATCAGAAACCTTGTTCAACAGCAGAAAGTCACAGTTCTAAATACACCCCAGAATTACTCAAACCCCGCCCTACCCCAACCTACTAGGTCTAAGAGAAGAGTGAGTGTTGGGTCTAGTACAATTTTTGTATCTTTCCTCCCACTTTCAATACTCATATTATTTCTCAGTCCTGACTTAGAACCACAAGGAACATCTTAAGATCTTTTTCCCTGACCTTGTCAGTCATCTCCTGAAGTCTAAGACTCCTAGTTCACTCCCATTCACCAACTCTCCAATTCCGGCACTTGCACGGCTTTGTCACAGTTTGGCACCCTCTTCCCCTTCTCTCAAGTCATTTCAGTGATGCTGGAATCAGGTTCTCTGATCAGTACATTTTACCTTGTCTTGAAGCCCTTTCAGCAGCATTCCTTTACCTTCTCCTGAAATCTGCCCTCTCCCTGAGGAAACTGTGACCACAACAAGCTCTTCTCTTTGACTCCTGACCTATAGATGCCCTTTTCTCTGCTTTGATAGTGAAGCAAATTGTGATCCTTCCTCCCCATATCATAAAACTGCATCTCTCTTCACGAGCACTACTACACTACCCAAGATGAGGAGACATGACAAGTCAATGTTCCCTCCTATGAACCATAATTACCAGCACGGCAAGAGATCTCTAACGGCACAGTAGTGCATTCATATATTGGTAGTAACCAACAACAGTCTGATTGGATTAAGTCTCAACAGGAGAGAAATCATGCCTGGTACTGAAAACCTAACCAACTTAAGAAGGGCTAGTGAGATCATGTATCTCAGAGAAGAACCTACCACTACCACTTCATTAAACCAGCATATTTCTTAACCGCGTTGTAAATACTTATTCTTATACACACAGGTAAGTGTGGTTCCCAACCTTCAACAAAGAATGTTCTCTTGCAGTAAGCAGAGACCATTACCGAAAACCACAATAGGTAAAATGCAGGAAAAAAAAAAAAAGCAGACCCCAAGGTGTTCAACCCAGTGAATATATTTACAGGACAATTCCTGTACCTAAGACTCAGAGATGGAGGAAAGACTGAAAAAGCTATGAGATCATAGATGATGTAAGATTATGCCTCCAAAAAAATGACAAGGAGGCCATGATACCTTAGCAATATGGCCGTGAACAAGGACAATACCAATAGACCTGCTAATGTCAAAGTGGGAAATTTCTCTGAGCCCCAGCCCTAGAGAAAAGAGTGCAGACAGCTGAAAGATACTGAGCTTTAGTCTTCTCTCAGGGAGGAGCCCTAATTGGTTATCCAATGCAAAGTGCTCAGGCCTGAAACCATGCTGAAGAGACTGCGAGTTGTATTTATATATTTCTGCATATTCATAAATATATTTGTACATAAAACAATTAAAAAAGAGGAGGCCAGGAGTTTGAGAGGTAGAGAATGGCAGAATGTTGGGGGCATAGAAAGAGTTGAAGGAAACAAAAAATAAAAATAAAAGAAGGAAATTATATAATTCTATTTTTTTTTTAAAATGTTGGTGGCTTCTAGGAAAGAGCAAGTCAGTTTTCCTTAAGGATGTGGCCCCTGACACAACAACCACACTCAAGTGAGTGGGCCCAAACTTATGAATATGTTGGCAGAACAAATTGGACTACATGAGTTATTTTTTTTTAATTTTAAAATGTTGAGAGTAGGTAAAGGATGGGTAGATCTGAAAAGGGTAAGGTTTTAATATAATCAACATATATTCAGTACATGTATGAAATGCTCAGATTAATTTAAAAAATCTGTTATTTACTAAAAACAGCTGCATGTCCTGTTAACCCTGTTTGCTACAGTCTCTGATCTCACCCCTTCAAAAGCCAAGCCACTACCCTTCAGTTCTTAGAGATACTAGCTCCTGGGTCACTGTTTCCAATGCAACTTATGCCATTGATCTTAAACATCACATACCCATTGCAGTCTCTGCCTATGTGTGTCCTTCAGTGTCCCCCTTCACCAGTGATGTATGCTGGTTCTACTCCATATTTTATTGGTATAAATAACTTCAGTCATTACAAAACCAGAAACTCAAATACTATACTCTAACCATCATGTCTGAACACAAGTTTTCACCAAATCTTCCGTCTTTCAACTATTTACCCTACCATCCTGTCATGGTCCTTTCTTTTAATCTGGTCTTCTTTGTGTAGCTTTAACTACAGAGTCAGCCATGATTGCAACCCTCTTCCATGTATCCTCAGCTCCCTTGCCTCTCACTTGCTCTTTTTCACTCCACTAAACCACAGTTCTAACTCAATACATCCCATTGACTTCTCTACAATGTCATTCATTGATCAACACGCTGTGATCCTTTTCTTCTTATTCTCCTCATGGCCCCAAATGCTGCCTGGCAATTATATTTCTCTAACCTTTTTACTCTCTTAGACAACTCTGCCATCCTGTCTCTTCTGTCCTCAGACCTTCAACACTGATGCTCCTGACGCACCCACATCTAAGGAACTTGATTCTTCACAAATAAAACCGGAAAGAACTTGTGTAACTTTCCTATGCCACAGCCACCTACCTACCTGACTCTGGTCCCTATCTTCCTATCATCCTTCCCACACTCACATTCCCATCATGGCCAAATCTGTCTTTGTACACCAGAGCTCACAACTCTTATCTTCTTGGAGACATCAATCTCCTGACAGTTTTCACCTCTCTTTCTTGCATCTTTAATTTTCCCTTTCCACGAGATCATTGCCATCACCATGTAAATATGTCTAGCCCACTTGCATCTCTTTTAGAAAAACTCACTAGACAAAGTATATGGACTCCCTGAATCTAAATTCTCTCCTAGCATTCTCTCTTAAATCCATGTCCACCAGGATTTTCACTCTGGATTTTCCAGCATCACCAATAACTTCTATCTGACAAATATCAAAGAAGTACCATGATCATACGTCACCCTTAGTAATATGTAACACAGGTGATGACTCCCTTTTCCTTTGGCCATTTTCTTCACTTGGCCCCTATGACTCCATGCTCACATTGTTCACCTTTGACCTCTCTGACTATGTTTCCTCAACCTGATTTCTTGTTTCCTCAGATGTCCCTTGGGCCTAAATGAAAGAGACTTCCAGACTTCAGTCCTTAGAGCTTACTCATGTGTTCTAGTCTCATGGATTTAATACTCTTTAGATGTCCATGACTTTCAAGTTTATACATCTGACTCAGCTCTCTACACTTAGGGTAGATATTTACATCCAATATCCTACTCTGTATCTCTGTTTGAATTTCTGGAAGGAATCTTAAATGTTACCTGCTGTTAAGTCCTCTGAGATTTCTGCTAAACTATTTGAGCACAGAATTTTCTGTCTCAACTAATGGTGACTCTAATCCTTCTGATGCAGAGATCAAAAATAGATAACCCACAAGTTCTAGTCTTATATCTAACCCATCAGCAGATCCTCAGATCCATCTTCCTCACTCACTCTATCTTTGAGACAAATTGAGAATTCTATTTCTCCTTTACTTTGTTGCTGTGGCCCTTATCTGAGCCAGGTTTATCTCTTCTCCTAATTTACTGCAATGCACTCCTAACTGGTTTTCCTGCTTCCATCCTTGACTTCCCACAGGCTCTTAGTATTCAGCTAGAACATGACCATATTAAACAAAGGAAGATATTAAAGGCAGAGGATCATGTTGAAAGAAAAGTCAGATTTTCTCTTCCACTGCCTAACCACCACCCTCAAGTGGGTACTAAGCTAAGGTCCTCCTCACATGGTCCAGGCTGCTACCATTCTCTCCCTAACCCCTTTCTTCTCAGTAACTGCTCCTGAAATCCTGGCTTTGTGCCATTTTTCTATGAGGCTACACTTGCTTCTGCCTCAATATCCTCGTCCTAGCTGTGTTTCCTCAGCCTGGAATTATCTTCTTTCACAATTAGCCATTTTCAGTCTGTGAATTTTCTAGAGCTTCATTCAAATGTTGACTTCTTGATAAATCTGCCCTTGGACACCTAATGGAAATAAGTCCTCTTTTTACACAAACACTTCCTATTTTGTCTTCAGAGGAACTTCTACATATTTTAGTTGTACTAAAGTCTTAAATTTGTTGCATGACTGTCATCCCAGCAGTCAATAGTAGAAGTTGAAAGAGAGAGTTCAAGGGCAGCCTATGCTACATAGTAAGATTCTTGAATTTGACAGAAAAAGAAATATTTGTTTCTTTAACTATCATTTTTCTACTGCTCAGATTAGAGTTTTGTGCACAATAGAAGTGTGTGTGAATAAAGAAATAAATGAGAAAATTACATCTATAACAGATTTAGAAATCACTACTGAATTACGAACCAGTTTCTAAGTGTCCTAGACAGAACTCAAGCCTCCACTCCACGCCTGACCCTTCCAAGCTTACCTGTCCAACTGAGGAGAGAAAAATTTTTCCACCTCTTCTTGGAAGAACAGTCCCAAGGCTCCCATTCCTCTGACTCTTCTCATAAAACATTCATAAGCCCTCATGAAATAAGGTTTTCCAGTACCACTTACCTCTAATGTAGCCAGTCAGATCACACTCGATAGAAAAGAAGCTTGTGACCATGAATGAGAAGGGAGGACAGACTCCTAGTTCCCAAGTAGCAATTACCAGTTCAAACAGCAAACCCATCAGGGGCCCTGGTATCAAGGTTCTTTAAAAAAAAAAACTAATTACAATTTATTCACTTTGTATCTCAGCTATAGCCTCCCTCTTGTCCCCACCAAATTCCATCCTTCCTCCCTCACTCCTCCCATGCCTTTCTCCAAGTCCACTGATAGGGGAGATCCTCTTCCCCTTCTATCTGATCCTAGCCTATCAGGTCTCATCAGGACTGGCTGCATTGTCTTCCTCTGTGGCCTGGTAAGGCTGCTCCCTGCTCAGGGTGAGGTGATCAAAGAGCAGGCCACTGAGTTCATGTCAGAGACAGCCACAGCTTCCCTTACTAGGGAACCCACTTGGACACTGAGCTGCCAAGTGAGCTGACACTGTGCAAGTGTTCTAGTTTATCTTCATGCATGGTCCTTGGTTGGAGAATCAGTCTCAGAAAAGACCCATGGGCCCAGATTTTTTGGCTCTGTTGCTCTCCTTGTGGAGCTCCTGTCCCCTCCAGGTCTTTCTTTCTCTCCCTTCTTTCATAAGATTCCCTGCACTCTGACCAAGGTTTGGTTATGAGTCTCAGCATCTGCTTTGATATCCGGCTGGGTAGAGTCTTTCAGAGGCCCTCTGTGGTAGGTATGAGGGTTCTGGGCACAAAGAAGTCCATATCTTACCTTAGCTCACAGAGCCATTGGGAAATAAAGGAGGCCCGTTCATAAAAATTGTTTTTGATATAACTTTTCTCATTGGAGCATAGCTATGTTAAAATTCAGTAATCAAATCGGCTTTAACTTTTTTTCATATAAATAGAATTTTCACATCCGTTAAACATTAAATTATACATAAAACAATCTCTTCTGAGCAATAGGCAAATATGTAAAAGTAATGCAATTTAGCATGTATTGAAGAGGTAGAATTAAACCCCCTAATCCATGTACAATCCATGTATTTTAATCCTTTTTAATTGATTAAATTAGTTATTCACTTTACATTCCAATTGTAGTCCCCTCCCTCATCTCCTCCCCATCCCATCCTCCTTCCATTTTCCCCCTATTCTCCTTCCCTTACTCCTCAGAGATGGGGAGCCTTCTCCTACTAATCCACCCCAGCATATCAAGTCACATCAGGACTGAGCACTTGGCAACATCATATAACATCCACATTATAACTGAAAATACTGGGTTGATTCATATTTTGATGGCCTTAAAGCTAATAAACATTCCAATGGTTAGTTCTAGTTCTTCCAATGCCAATACCAAAGGTATTCAAATGTCAAATCACCATCAGTTGAGATGACCCAGACTGCTCTTCTTTCTTGCTCCCTGCGGATCCAGGTGTAGAACTCTCAGCTACCATGCTACCAGTTGTGACAATAATGAACTAAACCTGTGAAACTCTAAACAAGCCCCAACTGCATGCTTTCTTTTTATGAGTTGCCGTGTTCATGATGTCTCCTCACAGCAATAGAACATTGACTAAGACGTAGTATTAGAGACTGAACATAGCACTTCATGTGCACTAGGAAAAAAAAATACCCAGACTCCTGGAGTTCAGATTCTCATGGCAAGATTGATAGATAGATAGATAGATAGATAGATAGATAGATAGATAGATAGATAGATAGATAGATAGATAGATAGATAGAAACATACATACATACATACATACATATATTAGATACATAGATAGATGAAAATATCACTCTAGCCTCTAGAAAACAATCTGTGGAGGCTCCAGAGAGGACTCACTGTGCAAAGTGCTTGTACAACATAAGGAATTCAGATCTTAGAACCCGCATAAAAATGTAGGCATCACCGGAGTCTTGTGACCCCGGAAGAATGCAAAGGGAGAGAGAAACACAGATCCCAGGAACATCGTCATCAGCTATTCTTGACGAAACAGCTCCAAGTGTTCTGGGAAACTGTCTCAAAAACTGTGGTGGAAAACAGTAGGAAGATAGCCAGGCAGCCAGCATCAGTCTTTGGCACCATGTTACATGGACAAACACACACAAACACATGAACACACATGTGTGTAGAAAACACACATGTACCTAAAAGAAATTCCTATCCTGGAACTGGGTGTAGCAACATCACCATTTAGGAGATAGATTATGAGTTTGAGGACAGCCTGGTATACACAGTGAGTTCCAGATCAGCCTGGGATATGTAGAGAGATCCTATCTCAATAACAGAAAACAAAAACTTGCTGGTGTAATAGCAGGTGCTACCTATGGAGAAATCAATTCTAAAGGAGTTGACTAAGAACCCTCCGTGTATGCAGAACTGAGTCATGGTTCTGTTGCAGATGAGATGTAGGAAGCTGATACAGAACAGAAAGAGTACCAAGCAGGAAGGATTTTACTTGAAAAAGGACAAGCTTAAGAATGAACAGACACAATAATCTTCACTAGACAAGACGCTGAAGCTGTTTCCACCCCTACTGTTCAGCAGGACTTTATCTGAACCCCAAGAGGAACACTCAGTATGAAACTCCCACATGTCTTACCTGTCTGGAATTGTAAAGGAATGTGGAAAGGGAGCCCTGCCCTAAATCTGTCCTCTACATGACTTAATGTTCTCCCTCTCCTCATCCTAATACCTGAACTTCCTTTGGGCAGAGAGTCAACGGGTTAATAACCTGTTTCCAAAAGAAAAAAAAAGCTCTAAGAAAATTACAGTCTATAAATCATGCCTCCCTCCATATTGATTTACTTACTTGGCTCTTTCCTAACCTAGTTAAAAGCCAGCAACTGATGCACAAAGAGTATCGACGGGGAAAGGGGAGGGGGAAGAGGGGAGAAAATGTAATTCTAGAACCTTCAGTAGATTCCCCAGAGGCTTGTTTGAGTGGAGCCCTTGGGCTGACTCTGCCCGTGTAGGGATCGGTAAGTGCTTTGACACAGGAAAAAAGAAGCTAATGTTAACAGGAACAAATGAAGTAGAAGACCAAAACCCTAGCCAAACCAACTCAACCAAATTAGGGAATTGATTGGACCCTGTCTCTGGCTGAAGTTCCTGCAGAGTTACAGGAACGCAGCTTGTGCCCGCATCTTCACATCGCATGAGTTCAGGCCAGCACTCAAATCCTTGTGTGGTAAAGGCCTAGAAAAACGATTCCTCTGGTGCTGCTGTGCTCATCTGGAAAAAGGCATGATTGTAATAATCTTTGGGGGACTGAATTCTGTCCAACAAAACGGCATGTAATAGCAGTTCCTCCTCTGTATTTAGAAGTATGTATGTTCAAACATAGTTGGTTAAGAAAGTAGCGTGGAATGGAGGGCTCCTTTGGTCAATATGCCCACATAAGATCCGAGGAATGTGGAATATAGAAGGAAAATGTGCTGTGATGACGACATGGATGTACAATACCAACGTCACTGTACTATGCGGAACTGAAGCTGCCAGAGCCAGAGGCAACAAGGAAGAATTCTGGTCTAGTGGGTTGAGAGAGTAGAACAGTCAGATCCACATGATATAGCAAAGTGCTGTGGACTGAGTGGCCAGGTGAAATGATAGAAATGTGTTTTCGCACGGTTCTAGAGGCCACAAGGACACAAAGATTTGGCGCCGTTAGTCTCTGGTGACAGTCTTCTTGCTGGTTTGAGATGGATGAAGGCAAGAATTCTCTGAGGTTTCTCTTCAAAAAAAAAAAAAATAGTAATCCTATCTGATAAACACCTCATTATTATTTAACCCTTATCAGTTCCTTATTGATTCTATTTCCAAACACAGTCACAATGAGAATTAGGGCTTCTCCTTAGGAGACATCAGTTATTAAATAAAAATTACAATACAAAGCATGCAATAACTCTGGAGTCAAGAAGACCCCAGAAGTCTCCAGGACAACATAAACTATTACTGTTGCCCTTGGTTACCTCACATAAATACACAGTAAAATACATTTTGTTGAAAATGTCATACATTTAGCTGTAGGTTATAGAGAACTCAAACCCCAAACAATAGGTAATGCCCTGCTGGCTAGAATCAGAAGATAATGAACTGAAGGTACTGAAGGGAAGAAATGACTGGCCTTACCCAGCAAGACACTGCACACTGCAATACCAGCCTACCAGGCAATCATGTCCACCTTCACAGTAGCAGCATGCATGTAATAGGGTAACTGATCACTTTCTGATTGCTTACAATAATCATGATCAATAGCCCTTGGCTGGTGGGGCATAGGCCCTCGGGCAGAACCTACTATTATTATTTTGATAAATGATCACACTATCAAATTGCCTTCTAAGTATTTATGTGAACACCCATAGACCTGCTTGCTCGAGCTTTGTCAGCAAAGCTTCTGTATGCAGTGGGTAGCAGTCAACAGAGAGATGTGTAACTGCTCAAACTACTGAGACACTGAGTGTTCAGCTCTAAGCAGGACACCTATATGAAACCACCACCAACAAAGCTCGGGAACCATCATTGAAGAGAATACAAAAAGAATGTCAGGGGACAAGATCAGGATGTCATGAAACACTGTTTACTGGACATAAGACCTGAACAAGACCAAGCCAGCCAAATGCCCAGCATAGATGAGAAAGATGACCTCCAGACAGTGGACAGTTTCTGGGAAAGGGAGACTCACTCTTTTCTAGGTTGTTTACACTCATGGATGGCCACACTTATGCATATATTGGTAGCACTTACACTACCAGAGAGGGGAAAACGTTGGGAGGAGACATGTTTGGAAGAGTAATTTGGGATAAATGTGATTATATTTCATTGATGTACATGTGACATTTTCAAAAATAAAGAATGTTACTTTGCAAAAAAAGAAATAGATAAATAATACATTTATAATAGATAAACAATACATTAAGAGAGGCAGACTCAGTTAATAAGAGGAATGTAGTCCTGTCCACAGCCCTGTCTCTGAATTGGGACATCTAACCTCTGGGTTATGAAACAATAGTTTCTGTTATTTTAGCCTCCCAGGTTGTATTAATAGTACTTTTGTGACAGCCCAGCAAAGCTAATACAATATGAGACCTACTCACAGGTGTTTGAGCATATAGTAACTACTTCATGTGTGCCAGGACTTCAAGTTAACACTGGGCACAGTTCAACTCACATCTCCGAGCAATATGACCAGGGCCTTTATTCCACTCTCCGTGTCACTTCCTCTGTATGATTGAATTCTCAGATCAACTCTCCTTCCTGGCGGTCCCTGGGAAACTCATCTTTCTATGGTATCATCTTAAAGTAGCAAACTTTCATTACGTGGAACGATCTCCTTTCTCATAACTCCAAAACTCCCTAGTCTTAATCTCATTGGTCCAGAGAAACACATACGATCATCCCTAAATCAATCAGTGTTACTGGAAAGAAACAGTATTTGTGGCATGAACACAGAGGGAAATGAATGGAAATCTAACTTTGGTACCAAAACAGACTCCAAAGAGCTGAGGAAACATAAATCATGAAATTTCAGCAAACTGAAGTTTATAAACATCTCTGAAATTCCCACTGTGGTTCTTATAATACAAGGAGGAATTATGGGCCGCAGTGTTAAACAACAGATTCAATTAAAGAAGATTAGTTAACTCAAACATAAGGTAAATTTCTAATATATCAACATGGTAAAATAATAAGATAAAAATAAAAATGACAGGAATAAGACATAGGAAGGAATAAGGCAATGAAATTCAGCCAAGATTCTGTCTGTGCCCTACCAGCCAAAGAACAGAGAACAGAGATCTCTTCATGGCTTCTGTTTGCATGTGGACAAGAAGCCTCCCTCCCCACCCCAACCTCCCACCTCCTCTCCCAGCTACCCTCACCCTGACTAAGGGTCTTCCCCAAAGAAATAGGATTCCTAAATATTGACGAAGAGGAACTTTCATGATCGTTCTTCTCTTCTTCTTTTTTTTTTTTTTAGATTTTTTTTAATTTATTTATTTTTACCTCAATCACAGGTTAGGTACTTTGAATCCCAGGCGTAGCCCCCTCCTCCATTCTCTCCTACCCTCCCACTCCCTCCCTCATCTCCCTCTTCCCCGCCCCCTCCAAGTCCACCAACAGGGGAGAACCTCCTCCCCTTCTATCCAACCCCAGCTTATCCTGTCTCCTCAGGGCTGGCTTCAATGTCCTCCCCTGGGATCTAGCCAGTCTGTCACTCCCCGGCTTGTGTGGGGGAGAGTCAAAGAGTCAGCCATCAAGATCTTGAAGGGCAATGAAATAAAGCCTGACTCATTGTGGAACACAAGGTCAAGGTGAAGAACGGCTTCTTTAGAGATAACCATCCATTAAGTCTGAGTGATGAACTCAAGCCCATCAAAATGCCATGCACATTGTCAGAGAGAATCAAGGAAAGCTCCCTGTGAGTGAGAGGTGTCAGGAAGGAGGGAGGAGAGTGGTTTCAACCGGTGCTGAAAGGCAAGAATTAAAGTCTGAAAAGACTTCTCAGGGAAATGACAGCCTAAGTGCATTTATTTTTCTAAAAGAAAAATTAAAGGAAAGCAATAAATAAGATTTTTTTTTAATTCTAAAAGTTAGCTTCTTCAAGCACATCTCAGCCTTAAAGATTATCTTTAAAAACAGCTGTTACCCAACAACTACTTATAGCTTGAAATAAAGGAAAACATTCCCACGCCAACTTTGCACTCGAAATAGAAGCTGAAAAGACACAAAAATACCCAGGCCGCTATGGCAGCCTGACTCTAAGCTTTTTATAGCGTGTGGGCTCGAGGATACATCCCTCTACATCCCTCCTTTTTATCCGCACTAGTGTCACGTGTCTCCCAAGCACACACTGCTGGGCTCGCAGCAAGGGAACAGAGGAGAGCAGCCATCTGCAGCCAGAGTCGGCCCCCATTCCTCTGCACCCAGGCAAGCAGGCTCTTTCCAGGGACACTGATGATAAAGTGAAAATTCTCACTACTCTATGCTGAGGAGTTAACATGGTCAGAGGTACTCTACAGCTTCACAAAGCTCAAATCCTTTACAAACCCCTATTGGGTAGGTGATCTACTCTTTCTGCCTTCCTAGATGAAGAAACTGAGGCACAGAAAGCTCAATTAAGATGTCTCATGATCTCCCTCTCAAGCTGTACGAAAGAACAGTGTTTGAAATCTCTTCACTCTCTTAGCTTGGTGGGAAGGTGTAGAAATGGATAAAGGTGAGGAATGAATAGTTACTAAATAATTGCACTAAGCCAAATTTCATGCTAAGCATGTGACAGGAAATCAAAACAGCCTGAACTTATGTAAACGCATGACATGACTGTGCTTAATCATAAGGACCATATACAGTCAAAGCATGATTAGTACGATCAGTGCTGTTATGTCTTATTGCAAGAAAAAAAAATCCACCATGCAACACTCTATGACAGGATGATGCTCCACAAACACAGTTCATTTAAATCTTCTTTCAGCCCCTTGACATGGTGCCATTATTGTCCTCTGCTGGTAAAGTGAGGAAACATGAGGTCCCACCAGTTCAATGACTCACTTGGTGTTTAGGCTCAACCTTATTGTGCAAGCCTTCAAACAGTATGCTAACTGTAATATTACCATTGTTGGTAGTGTTTACTACTGTAACCATTGGTCACAGTGCTAGAAATATTGTAAGTGATTGTTTTCTTGGGTTTATTGACATAGGCTTTAGAGGCAGTCCATGTGACTTTGGATTTCAATTACACCATACAGCTGTGTTATGGAGTAGTGAGTCAGTCAGTGTCTCTGTGCCTGTCCATTCATTCAGAAAAGAGAGAGAATGATAGTGTTTCTTTCACAAGGTTATATTGAAATGAGATCATCAATTTAAGTATTTAAATTAGTGTCTAGCAAATATATGTTAAATAAAATCCTGTTGCTAGTGCTAATCTTTTTTCAAGAAGAGAATAGAGTTACAAGATACTCTTGTGTTTATTTACTCAGGGCCACAGAATGAGAGGACAACTAGAACAAAAGTTTCAGGTCTGTACTGACCAGTGGAAAGGGGAAAGTTCAGCAGGGATCAGGGGTTCTTCTCACGATTTTCAGAGGACCGCTGCAGAGACACCTATAGTTCTGACTCTGGTCTGTCAAGCCCTAGACGGTTACGACCTCCTCACCACAAACATGTGTACACGTGAAATGAAAGCAGATTAGCAAAAAGTTTTCCTCAGACATTTCTATCCTTCCTTCCACTCTTCCCAGAGAAGCTCCAGAAAAGAACTCCTACCTTCCATAACTCATCTCAAACCCATTCCCATTGCACTGATTTAGACAAAGGCTCCCGAAGTGGCCAGGACCACACTCTCGCCCTGTTTCTGACTGATTATGTTCCATGTGCAGTACAGAAGCATAAATTTTGAATAAACTCTGGAAGACTTGTAATATGGGAAGTCTCACAGAAATCAAAGGTTTGAGGCTGCAGATGGAGTCTAGCGGGACAGCACTTACAGGGCTCATGTGACACCCTAGGTACTGGATATAAGAAAATATTTGATGGGCGTTTGTCAGAGTCCTCCACTATAAAATGAGATCAAGACAGACTGGCCCATGGAATTAATTCCAGCTGAGAACTCTGGCTGCACTGAATTCCTTGTATCTTCCCTGCATCCTAAAAATATTCTTAAATGATTAAAATTTTAAAACTGTTCAAAATAGCTGCATGCAGAAAGTAATTCTCACAGAGGAAACTGGAGGAAAACATGTCATGCATTAGTAATGGAAGGGAATGCTGGAAGATTGATGTTTTTCCCTTTGTCACATCTATATTTTGTATTTTCCAGCTTTCATATAATGCATTTTCAGTGTACTGGTATATCTTGGGGAGTAAGCCTTGTGCTCTATACATATAGTTTTGCATTTTCTTATCACAATACTGAATTTAAAACATTAAATCACTTTAAGTTTCTCCTAACTACTTATTTTATTTTTATTTACTATCATGTAAGGACATGTGTGCCACAACATACAGGTAGAGCTCAAAGGACAACTTTATGGAGTTCCTTTTCTCTTTTACCTTTCTATGGGTTCCAGGGTCAAACACAGGTCATCAAGCTTACACACTGAGCACTTGCCTGTGGAGCCATCTCACTGGCCCATCCCAAACTGCTTATTTTCAATAAAATGACAGGTCAGTGGAGAAACAGAAATAAGTTTCCTTGAAAACTGACTGAAGTCAAAATAGGGTTTGTGTTGATATCTGATTAGCAACTCTGTGCAGATTTATTGGTACAACCCTCAAATTTCTTCACTGACATCCTTAAAGAGGAAAAGGAGTAAAGAGCAGACTCTGAGTGACTTCATGTGGAATGTTTTGAGAGTTCAAATGCTTTTATCAGAACACCACTAGGAAGGAGAAGATCAGGAAGACAGGGCGCGCCTGCATCCTGGGAGTGTGATAACGAAGCAATGATGAGCCAGTCTCACAGCTGCCCAGCACCAGCCCACGTTTAAAGCCCATTTATAATAATTAGCGATTGGAAAAGGCCCAAATGGACAACAATGGTAGAATAGCTAAACAAACAGTGGCAGATTAACTCAGACAGAGTACTTCATAAAGAGGAACAATGGTTGACTTGTAGATTGAGATGATTCTGAAAATGTTTACATGACCTCATGTTAACAAAGAAAAAGTGAAATACAAATTACTGACTTGGGAATTCAACAGAGCCTTTTAAAAACCTATCACATTAGCATCTTGGAGAAGATGGAGAAATTAAGACTTTATTGTTCATCAGAGAAAAGAGCTGACGTAAATTCTGGCTCCTCTGGGAACCAGCTAAATAGAACCAAAGAGGAAATCCCCTATTTGTGGAGATAACACTTTCTGTCCTCTGAATCTAGGAAAGGAGGGAAATTAATGAATCTGCCCTAAGGAGGATACTTTTATCAAACACTATGAACACTGATAAAGCTTATGGTGCCTCTTGTCTTCTTAAGACAATCCGTTCATGTCATTCATATGATCCTTAATTTTTTCTTCTCTTCCTAATTAAACAGTAAGTCTGAAGGCTTTAAATTCAAATGAGCTCACCAGCATTGGTATTCCCAACTCACTTCACTTTAGTCTCAGCTTCCAATGAGCATTTTATGCTAACTTCAACTATGTCAGTATTAAAACCCAAACGTTTTCTACCTTCTGTGAAACTCTAATAAGCTGAGAGTCAGGGACTGTGGTCAGAGCTTTTACTCCAGCGTCTTGACTTTGTTCCATATTTAATAGTTCTTTCTTAGACATGCAGTAAGGAAGAAGCACCCATGAATATAAACCACTACACATTTCCTGACGCAGCATCTATTCTCAATAGGTATTGACTAACCAGTACCCTACATGCTCTGTCATGAAGACAGTCGCAATAAGTAGTGTGGTACAGAAGGAAGTGTGTTTAAAGAGTAGAGCAGAACCTACCTAGAAGGAGGCCCTTGCTGTCCACCCACGGAAGTCCTGGTTTTCCTTGCCATGACATTTTTAGTACTCTTCTAAGTGATGCTAAAGACGGCTACACTGTCAAATTCTGCTTGTCAAAAACAAAGATTGGCATTAGCAGCCTTGAGTAATGAAGCAAAATATATGTGTATATGTGTGCGCACACACACACACACACACACACATATATATATATAATTTTGGAAAGGGAGAACTCAAAGGATTGCTGTTTGCAGATGATATGATAATATAGATGTGAATCCAAAACTTCTACCAGGGAACTACTACAGCTGAATAACACCTTTATCAAAGTGTCTGGATGTAAAATTAACTCAAAAGAATCAGTAGCTCACCTATATACAAACTAAAAATGGGCTGATAAAGAAATTAGGGAAAAGAAAATTGTACAACAGCCACAAATAATATAAAATATCCTAGTGCAACACTCATCAAGCAAGTAAAAGACATGTATGACAAAAACTTCAAGTCTTTGAAGAAATAAATCAGAGAATCAGAGGATGGAAAGATCTCCCACACTTATGGATCAGCAGAAGTGACGTACTAAAAAGAATGGCCATTTTATCAAAAGCATTCTACAGATTTAATGCAATTCCCATCAAAATTCCAACATTCTGCCAGTACCTCTCCCTGCTTTGGCTAGGTTCTAGGGTAGGACCTGGGATAGAATGCAGAATCTCCATTTGCTTTCTCTCTTGGGTCACCAAGCTGATGGCTCAGGTAAAGGATCACCAAGGGTGAGTGAAAGAAGAAATAGGGGAAGGAGCCCAGGATTCCTTCTCTAGGACTGGAACTGGCTACACTGCTGCTAGAAAGAAAAACTTAAACTGACCACCATGTTTTCTCTGCAGGGGCTGCTGCAAAAGAGACTTCTGGCCCAAACCTCAGGGGGTTAAAAGGATGCTCTTTGATCTGAGATTAGCTCCTGCTCAGGAGCAGACCACTGCCACTGCGCAAGCTAAAGTAAACATTGGCCTGTTTATCTAATAAGGCTGATAGTTATGTCCTGAATCTACTAACTTATTTGTGAATCAATAAGAAAAAGAAAAGAGGAGAGAAATTAAGCAATGACCACTCATGCATACACACCCAAGGGAAAAAGATGAAGTTAAAAACTTTAACTTCGACTTTAACAAATTCCCACAAGCTTAAATATGGCTATGATGTTGATTTTAGCTAGCATCTCCTCTGCAGAAACTGCAACAAGTTAAGGCTGCTGGTTTCATAGGATCAGCCCATACATATACATAGACAAACGGTCAGACATATAGACCTGTGCATATTCATACACACATTCAATGGATAATAAAAAAGGAACTCCTTACATACAGACAGACAATTGACATATACTCATGTAGCATATGTACAAAAACAGACAGACAGACATATTTACATGCAAAAACATATCTATTTATGTATTTACAACTCATGAATGAAGCAAATTCCATCGTGCTTCAACCCAGTGAGCTTCAACAACCCGATGAGCTTCAACAACCCAATGGGCTTCAACCCTCCATTTATTGTCTGGTCACAGCTTTTCTGTTCTGAGACAAATTAATTACTTCAGGGTCAAAAAGGTAATTAATCAGAAAAACAGATGAATTCTAAAGATTCAACAGATTACATATTTTAAAACTAAACATTTCTTGTCTATGTATCCATAAGTTCATAGTGAGTTCAGAGGGACAAAGGCTGAAAAGGCCTAAAGGCTAACAGGGTCTAAAAGTCACAAGAATATTTGTCTTTTCAATTAGAATTGACCTTACTACCTAGCAATCTCCACCTTGTCCTTATTTTATAGTGAGTTCAGGACAATAACTTTATCTTTCATTCCAAGAAACAAAGTAAATTTAGAATGACAGTATCTTATGCCATAAGCTGACAAGGTATAAGGAGTTACAACAGAATAATTTGTTGATTTGGACCTTAAGGTTTGTACTTAATTTAGACATTTCTAGGTAGGCCCATTATATTTTGGGTTCATGAGAAGTTTAAAACAACTTGCCTGTATTTACAGTATATACCAGGATTCATGGTGTCATCCGGAGTGAAGGCTATCTGAGGCCACAAATCTGCCTTTTGCTTGTCTCCTAGTGAGACATCTGAAGATCCAAAAAGTATTTACTGTCTAAAATTGTTTTAAAAGTTTTAAAACAATTTAATTTTTAAAAATTGTTTGAATCAAATCAGGAACTCCACCATCAGGAATTAATCCATCTAAACAGCAATACATCTTCAATAAGATCCTGTAGGAAGTTTGTTCAATCCGAGTGGGTAAATACCAGAAAGTCACAATTCACACCCTACCAGAGTATAGAGAGATGCAGCAGTGTACAAAGGATGGTGTTGTCAGAGGTTGGAAGCAATTCTGGGACACACCACGGTACAGACCTTGCAAAATACTGAACTACCTTCCAGAAAGCTCTCAAACCTACTGAACTTCCCCCAGATCAATGGCTCTTTACATTATGTCAGAGGCTGGAAGCAATTCTGGGGTGCATTACAGTACAAACCTTGCAAAATACCAGATCCCCTTCCAGAAGGCCCACCTGCCTACTGAGCTCCTTTAACAGACTGGCTCTCAACACAAAATTTTTTACAGACCTTTAAAGAACAATACTTAACTTCATATGAAAAAAAAACCAGGATAGCTAAACAATCTTGTACAGTAAAAGAACTTCTGGGAATACAAGGGGCATACCTCAACATAATAAAGGTGATTTACAGCAAGTCCACAGCTAACATAAACCTAAATAGAGAGAAACACAAAACATTTCAGAAACAACAACAGAAAATGTTGTCTGTTCTCTCCATACCTATTCAATACAGTACTTGAAGACATAGCTAGAGCAATGAAGCAACTGGAGGAGGGCACAGGAATACAAATAGAAAAGGAAGACGTCAAAGTATTTTACTTGCAGATGATACGATATATACATAAGTGACCCAAAAAATTCCACCAGGTAATATCTCAAGATATAGATACAGGTATAGATGATATTGATATACATGTAGATTAGGCATACATATTGATTAGATTGATACAGATACAGATAAGATATTAAAGAAGAAGTTGAAGAAAATATCAGAAAGTGGAATTCCCATGCTCATGGAGCGGTAGGATTAATATGGTAAAAATGGCCTTCCCACCAATATACAGATTCAATGACATCCCCAACAAAAATATAACATAATTCTTCACAGATCTTGAAAGGACACTTTTCAGATTCATGAAGAAATACACATACATGCAAACACACACACAATCCTGAATAATAAAAGTACTGCTGGAGGTATCACCATCTCCAGTCTCAAGCTATAGTAAACAGCATGGAATTATCATGAATACAAACATGTTGATCAATGGAATTGAAGACCCAGGCATAAGTTCACACACCTCTGGACACCTGATTTTTGACAAAGAATACAAAAATGCACATTGGGAAAAAAGGCAATGTTTTCAACAAATGGTGTTAGTCAAACTGATGGCTGCATATGGAATTCAAATAGACCCATATTTATCACCCTGTGTAAAACTCAACTCCAAATGGACTAAAGACTTCAACATAAGACCAAATGCCCTGAATCTAATAAAGAAGTTGGGAGTAGGCTTGAACTTACTGACACAGAAAAGGACTTTCTGAATAAAGCACCATTAGCACAGGCACTAAAATCAACAATAACTGTGACCTCAAGAAACTAAAAAGCTTCCATATGGCAAAATATACCATCATTTAGGCAAAGCAGCACGCTATAGAATAATAATAATAAAAACTTTACCAATTATACTTTAATAGAGGGTTGGTATCTGAAATATATAATGAGCTCAAAAAACTGAACATCCAGGAAAAAAAAACACAATTTTAAAATCAGGTACAATACTTAGTTCAACATCCTCAGTCATCAGGGAAATGCAAATCAAAACTATTTTGATTTGACATTTCATCTTATACCTGTCAGAATGGCCAAGATCAATAAAACAAATGACAGCTCATGTGTCCTAGGGATGTCCATGGGATACCCAGTTGGTGTGCTCCTTCCTGGGGAGACTCAGCATTCCTTATCTGCCTGTAGTAATTTGTCTTAGTGAGGCCTCCTAAACTCCCCCACCCCTTACATGATAGCCGCCTAGTGGTGCTGTTCTTTTTCAGTTCATATTTAGGAAGTCAGGTTGGTGAGAATTCCTATGTGTATATTCTGACATTTCTAGGACAAACAATTTCACAGCAAACTTCCTGTTCCTCTGGCTCTTAAAATCTCCCCACCCTATCTCCTGCAATAACACACAACTAGTCAAAACACAAAGCTGTGGTACCCAGTCACAACAGGTACATCTACAACACAACTTCTATACCTAAGAGATGCTTCTTTTTGAAGTAGGTGGTAATTCATGCAAAATTTCACAACTGGTTAAAATACAGAGAATAAAAAATTGTGGAATTCTCAGCTCTAAATAAGATATTTATATAATTTCCTCTCCCCTAAATCAGCAGTTCTCAACCTATGGATGGCAACTCCCTTGGGGGTCAAAAGACACTCTCATAGGGGTCACATATCAGATATCCTGAATGTTAGCTATTTGACATTATGATGCATAATAGTAGCAAAGTTATAGTTATGAGGTAGCAACAAAAATAATTTTATGGTTGGGACTGACCACAACATAAGGAACTATATTAAAGGGTTGCAGCATAGGGAATGAGGAGAACCACTACCCTAAGTGATATATTTTTTAATTGAGTGGATGACTTGGGTTTCAGGAATTCCTTTATAAAAAAGCATTTCTGTAAAGTAATTAGAGAGTTTGGGCTTGCCCTTTGAGATATGGAGCCTACCCTCATTTGGTTGATAAGCCTTTGCTTGCTTTTGCTTTAGCCCTTTTCCTTTAAGGTCCAGCACATTCTGCAGGGCCGTCTCTGCCTCCTGGGTTTCCCTGCTTCTCCAGGCTCTCCCCTACAACTTCTGCCTCTATACACAGCCCTCTCTTCTCTTTGTGACATGAGGCAGTGTGGCAAGTAATCCTCCCACTGGGAACTAAGTTAAGACATCAAAATCTTGTCACATCAGGCACCTGATAATTACTGGTTGTTTGCTAGCAATGTTCATTTGGGACAAATTCAAAATCCTGGTGCTGAAAGAAAGCTACTAGATTCCACTATCAGTCACCGCCATTCAGACCTTGCTGAGCACAGGAAGAGAAAGCAGGTGTTTGATTAGACGTGGTGTACTGCTTTGGGAATAGCTGAAGCTCCCTTCAGGGCTCTGCTGAACCTCCAGTGAACAGATGGGTAAATGAGGCATGCGGTATGAGTCTAGAAATTCCCATGAACCTTTGGACACAATGGATACCTCTCTCCTACTCTTTCATTGGCCTTTTTTGTGATATTGAGGTTGTTGTATTTCTTTCTATTTGTTTATTCTGGTTCACCTGGCCTGAGGACAAAACCTTTGGGTACAGTAGCTTTGTCTGTCTTATCTCCTGAGCAGGAGCTATGTGTAGCATTCAGTAGAAAACTAGGATGCTGGGAGAATTGGATGATAAGCTGAATAATTTCGATATTTCTCAGATGGGATGGTGGTAGGGTTGAGTCATTTAGTTTTATGGGCCCTTATTGCTTCCTCTTTATTTGGGTGGGTAGACATGTTCACAAGTGAGTAGAGTTTGCACACTTGAGTGTCAGTGCACTGATACATGTATATGCATTTGGAGGGCAGAGGGCAGAAGCCATCAGGCATGGTTTCTTGAGTCTCTTTTTGGCCTGGGACTCACCAATTAAGCTAGGTTGGATGGCCAGGGAGTCGGGTACACCCCTGTTTCCACTTCCCCCAGCACTGGGGTTATATCCTCAGAGCAACACCCTTACATTGCTCACATGGGCTAGGGATGGCCCTCACACAATGCAAATTGAGCTACCTCCACAGTCCTCACTTGTCCCACCCTTTAGGGAGAAGTGGAGATGCGTGTGGCACAGATAGCTGATTGTTAAAAAAGAAAAAAAATGTATTCTCTCCTTCCATGGAGAACACCAGGTGCTTTGGGTGGCTGTGCAGCCAAGTTTTCAGTCATGGTGTGTAGTTCATGTACATGCATTCTGTGATGCTGCCATTGAAACAACAGATAATGTCTTTTCCATTTTCTCTCTTCTCTTTTTTTCTACCAAATGGGCCATGTAGGTAATGTGGACACCCAGCAGGATGCAAGGGCTCACTGGAGAGCTTGGCTGACAGCATAAAAGACGCCCAGTCCTCGCCCTGAAAGGAAAGGTGAGAGTTGCATTCTAAGGTCTCTTTGTTATAGCAATTTAAATTCCACCTAATGGAAACACATCATCTCTAAGGATCCACCCAGCTCAGAGGGTTAAATGGGTACCTTGAACATTCGCATGTAATCACTTTATTAGAGAAACCTGTATTTTCAGGGACTGTCATCGTATTAAATGGATGCACCTAACCTTTCATTTTCTCTGAAGTTTTTTTTTTCTCTGTGCACGTGGATGTGCATTTCCTGGAGATGTAAAATTAAGTTTGTGCTTTTGAAACAAGCACTTATGCCAGCAAACAGAATGAGAGCTTCATGCTTAGCTTCTTTATTTAAAAAAAGCCCAGTAGCAATCATCCTATGACTCACTGTCATTTCTTCAGGTTCTGCCACAGTCCAGAGAGTGTCAGAGAGACTAGATCTTCACAAGCATAGCATCACAACAGAAGTGGTAAATGAGATTTTCAGTCAGGCACAAGACATTTTTAAATTTAATAATAGTATGTTACTTCATGTAATTAATGTGATTTTAGACATGATCTCATACAATCATAGCTAGCCTCTAAGTCACTACCTAGCTAAAGATGTCTTTACCCATTTGCCTCTACCTCCAGAGTGCTGAGATTACAGGTGTATGCCACATACCCAATTTATGGACTACTAAAGACTAAATCTTTAGGACTAATTCACACTAGTAAGTACTCTGTCAACTGAGCCACAGCCTTAGCCCCTTAATGTACTTTTAATTCATGGTAAATTATTCTACTCCTCAGTTAATGAAGTAATTGTTTTCCCAGGAATAAATATTAAGAATAGAAAATGACCAAAGTAGTGACAACAGTTAGCCAGAGACTGCCAGGTAGCTTGAAAAGACAATGATAATCACTTTGCAGTAATAAAGCTCTGAGAGTGGCTCTGGGCAACCCAATGAATGGACTTAGTTACTGACTCAGAGGACAGTAAAAATGCCAGAAACTAGCAGCCATACGCACTTTTACTATTTTCAAAACACTTTTTTGGGGGGGAAGGGAGGGCACATGAGTATAATTGAATGCATGTTATATGAAAGCCAAGAAGAAGACTGTTGGGCAGGATGAGGTGGGCAATCAGCCAGAAGGGTGAAGCAGGCAAGGGAAGGCAGCAGGAGAGTGGAATACAGTATGTATAAAACATACATGTGTATGAAGATGCCATAAAAAATCCATAATGCTGAATTCTAAGCCAAAAAAATACCTTTCTTCATGATCGCTATCTCTTCTGAGCTCACAATTGAATGTACTAAAATATCACATTAGGGAAGGCAAGATGGCTCAGTGGATAAAAGCCAAGCCTGAGTCCTGAGTTTGATTCCTGGAGCCCACATGGTTGGAAAAGATAATCAACTATTGCAAGTTTTCCTCTGGCCTCTATATATACATTGTGGTAAGGGTACCACTTCCCCAACATAATAGTTAGATAGACAATAAAATGATAGAGAGAGAGAGAGAGAGAGAGAGATGCAATTTTTAAATGTAATGGCACATTTTAAAATAAAATGGTATATCAAAGCAAGTGGAAACATGATAGCTTTGTTTCTAAGTGTTAAGTATTGGTGAACTCAACACAGCACTGATAAAGGAAAGACTCTGTTGGGCTTTATTAATCTCTTATCTGAGCTCAGAATCCAGGTTGGTCATTGATAAGCTGCAGGCTGCCTGGAAGACTTACTGAACAGATAAGACAGAGGACTGGACTAGGTACTTGGGATGCATCAGTGAGCAGCAAAGTCATTTACTTCCTCACCACAGACTACTAAGCTTTCCATGACTGTGCCTTCCTAGAACTCATGCATGTGGCCAACGTCCAGTAATGAAATACTATGGTAAAGCAAGGAATGGAATCAGTGACTTGTAAAAGAGAAAGAACCCAATTCCTTCTACCGGGTGAGCATTTCTGACTTATGTGAACCAGAAGGTGACCCTGGCTAGCCACCAAGTCTGATAGCACCTCAAGCTGGACCTCTAACTGTGAGAAATGAATTGCTGTAGCTTGTGAGTTCCTTGCCTAAAGGTACCCTGATTGGCACATGCTGAGCATGAGCAGGCCCAAGACGGAGCGCTCAGAGCTGTGTCTCTAGTAGTTCTCAAGCGATGATGCTGTGGTACTGGGTGGGGCCACACCTTGGTCACCAGCAGTGATATAATTTTGTTCCCTTCGTATGCATAAGTGTGGGAGTTTCTTCCCTGCTGGAACTTCAGAGAGCTGGAATCTTGGGGCTTAGGATTGCCTTGGCCACTCCACGTTTTCTTCTCTTCCTTCCCCCGTATGTCTATCTATGCTGGATCATCACACAGCACCTCCATGTCCTAAGTTCTCTCAGCCTCATCCAGGGCTGTTATATATGTGTGCCTTTCTCCCAGAGTTTACAAGAAGGAGCTGAAGTTACCTTTCCATTGCTCACTTTGGTATAATTTCCCCTGTGAGAGCTGGATTGCTCTCTCGCAGCAGCATCACTCTGCCAGCCCTTCACAGAATTTCCCAGCAACTCATTTATCAATCTACTTTCCACAACATACTTGGAGCTCTTTAAGAAATCTTCCTTACTTTATTAAATTAATCTTATTTTAATCTCTTTAGCTGTGCTCCTAATTTTGTAGTAAAGACTCCTGAGGACATCTTGGTTTGGTTTCTTGAAACAGGATCTTGATATACAGCTCATGATAACCCTGACACTCTGTGACCCAGTCTAGTCTTGATTTAGGAGCCTCCTGCCTCAGTCTCCCAAGTACTAAGGTTATAGGCTTATACTTCCATTTCCAGATCCGCCAGGACTGCTGTCAGTCACCACTGCCAGTATTTAGAAGATGACAGTCACTAAAGCCATAACATGATCTCTAACAAGCAAAAATAGTGACCCCCCCCTCAGCTATCACAAAAATTAAAAATTTATCATTTTACTATATCATTACAAATATGGAAGAAGTTTTAGAATAAACAGGTACTTTTTAACAATTTTAGTATAAACTGAATTGCATGGAACACAACTTCCATAAAAGTGGAGAAAAAATATTTTTTGTTTGGCTTGGAAATTTACAAAGAAATTTTCACCATTTGCAGAAATCAGCACCCCTCTCAGTGCGTTTGAGTCTCCATTATGTGACTATAATGGTGGCCTGCCTTTGTAGACAGTGAGTCCGCAGCAATTGATGCTGGTCTAGACACAGAGGCCGTGCTTATGTATTTAGCAATTAAATATATTTTTAAGTCACTTTGCTTTTAATTTTCCTGTATTTAGATATAGAATGATGAATTTCCTTTAAAATCTTCTCTATGCTAAGGCTATAGGTTGCTCTCCACAAACTAATTGCTGAAGACAACGCCCACACAACTCACTGAACACAGAGAAATGGAGCTGGTGTCTACCAAGAGCCTTCACCTCTACTGACTAGTATCCATGATGCTGGCAAGAAATAATTAATTTCGACAACTCAGTCTCACTGGGTCTAAAAAGCACTACACACAGCATACCCCCATAACCAGCAATAGCCAAAATTCTTTGTCTCATAGTGCTTCTTCAGAAGTTGTTTTTAACCTTACAGTTTTGTGTTTTTATTGGATTTCTATGTGTGTGAAAATGTGTCTCTGTACATCTAGATATGTATTTGTGCATTTTTCTTTGGTTCTTTTACTTCTGTTTGTGTTTGTCTTATTGTTGGCCTTTGGTTTTGTTTCATCTTGTTTTATTTCATTGTTATTTTTAGATGCCTGTTTGTTTTCTTTTTTTAATGAAAAAAAAAAAAAGAAAGGATGTGGATTTAGATGGGAGAGGAAGCTTGGAGGACCTGGGAAAAAAAGTTGGGTGAGAGGAAACCACATTGGAATGTATTGTATTAAAATCTATTTTCAATTTTAGAAGATAGAAAAACCATAAACTACATTTTTTCTTAAGCCATATTTTTAAATCTACTGTACAAAATAAAGGTTTTTAAAATGTTCTTTATGCAGTGGATATGGGTTAATGCAGAGGCTCACGACTAGACCAAGTACACAGAACAAGTGTTTGTGGAGCACCCCATCATAAACAAGACACCTGCAATACAACCCCACCTCAAAAGCCTCGAGGGACACTGCAGATGAGAGGAAAGATTTAAGAGCCGGAAATTGGACAGAACTGGAGCGACAGCATGTCCTCTGGACACGACAGGACTGTTGCAGCCACACACTCATGACAGCGATTACCTGCACAAGAGCCAGTCAGCATTCCAGTGTGGAGGGGAGAGGGCTCAGCAGAAGCTATTGACAGTGGACAGTTTTGGAGGGAGGGGTGTGGCTTGGTGCTCACTACAACTTACCGCTTCTTACACATGCCATTGCATAGAGTAATGTTTGGGTTATGCTGTGGAGTGAATTCATTTGGTTCTACTTTTCCTCAGGAGAGGCCAGCCTGTTTTTAAGGAGGACATATAATGTATGATACCTACCTGCAGAGAAAGCAGTGGAGACCAGCATAGGCAGTCCATTACCGCGAGCCGCCATAGCCTCCTCTTGAGAAAAATTCACCCAGATAAACCCAGCCTGAGCAGCTTGACCACTCACAATCTGTCTGGGTGGTCCAGGAAAACAGAAATGAATGCTCTTTTTAATTTTAGCTTATGCGCTAGAGTGTAGATAATCCTTTTAAATAGGAATTTTTAGACTGTGTGGGAAGGCATGCCTCATACTCTCTGCTCCAATTTAAAACAAGCACTGGGATTGGAGAGGAGCCAAAGACTTTGACATTAATGGAAGAAGAAATGAGCATATTCATTTCCCCATAGCAAAGGGCAAGGGTAGCAGGTGGCCTCTGGTCAGACGCACACACACATATGCATAGACACACACGTACTTGCACATACACAAATGCACACATGCACACACATGCACCCACCCACACACTCACACACACATATACATATACCGAAGAGTTTATTTCTGTCACATACACACACCAAAAGAGAGATTTTTCTATTCATATCCACATGAGCAATTACCATAGTAAGATAGGTTATGATTCTTCTAAAAGTTCTCTAAAATAACTAAAGAATGTACTACGAAAGTTTTTTTTTTTCACTCAATTATCCTCAAAAAATCAACTGAAAACTGGTGAGACCTAATGTCTGCCTTACACTGTGATATGGCCTAGATTTTTTCAGGGATATACATTAAGTCTCTTTAAAATTCCTAAGTAATGATTTCTCTACTGCGGTCTTTGTGTTTAAAAGTCACCTAGGCAACATTCTCTGTAGTTACTAGTACAAGTTTGCTAAGAATTAGCTTCTGGGAAACTCATTTGGAGGTTAATTGATTTCTCAAATGCCCCGGATTAGCAGTTCAATCAAATGGCACCATACACAGCAGCCACGGAGCTCACCTAGCTGGTTTTGTTTCCTATCTTCAATGTAACTTAGCCTGTAAAATACTTTATGAACCTGTGTTTGAGTGCTTGCTTGCTTCTTGAAGACAGGTTCTAAAGCAGCCCAGGATAGCCTCAAACTTGCTATGTAATTACAGATGACCTTGAACTCCTGATCCTCCTGTCTCTACCTCCTAAATACTGGGATTACAGGTCTGTGTCACCACACCTAAGTCATGTGGCACTAGAGATAAATATAAAAAAATTATAAAGTTCATAAAAAACTTCTCCTATTTTTCTTCTTTGAGAAGTTCTTTGAGAACTCTTCAGTCCGTGTCCCAGGCCTGTTTTGGAATGGGCCATTCGGGTTTGGGGGCTTGGTCTTGAGGCTTTTGTGGGGGTGACTTTGTTTCTTTGAGTTCTTTATAATATATCATCAATTCTCTGCCAGACATAAAGCTGACAAAGATCATCTCTACTCTCCGGACCTTCTCTTCACCCAGGTGATTGTTTCTTTTTGTGTGTGTGCTGAACCTTTTTAGTTTTATAACATCCCACTTGTCAATTGTTGGCCTTAATTCTTAGAAAAATAGAGTCTTAGGACAGCTTTTCCTATACCTATATCATTGATTTCTTGTATGCTTTCTTCTAGCAGTTTCAGTGTTTTGGGTTTCAGGCTTATGTCTCTTACCATTTGGAGTTAGTTTATGCGCCAGGTAATATATACGGGTCTAGTGTCATTCTTCTGCATACGGACATCCAGTTTTCTCAGTACCATTTGTTGAAGATGCTTTCTTTTATCCAGCTTATGTTTTTGACATATTTGTCAAATATTAAGTGGGTGAAGTTATACATGCTTATATTTGGGTCTTCGATTTTGCTTCACTACTCTGCAAGTGTTTTTGTGTGAGTACCATCGTTTCTATTACTATGCTATCTCTGAATTTTACCACGCTTCCTGTTAGGACTTTAGACCACCTTCTAGTATTCTTGCTGATTGCCCTTGATTTGCCAAAGATAAATAAATAAATAAATAGATAAATAAATAAATAAATAAATAAATATAGTTTGACCCTCCAGAATAAAAAGTCCCAACATAATTCTTGACCTCATGAGTGATCCACATCTCCTCATAACCTGGCCTCTCTTCATACACGCATCTCTTCTGTTCACTCCTCTTCCCCTTATTTCTAGCCATATTGCTTTAAGTTTCTCAGAAATGCCTTGCTTTCTCCTTTTTAATCCATAGAACATGTTATCCTCTCTGTCTGGTGTGCTGGTTTTCTTTCTTTACCCACAGTTCACTATTCATTCTTCAAGTCTCAACCCTTTTTTTTCATCCTGAAAGACTCCTTTGAGTCCTAGACTGATTAACATAACCCTAAAATTCATCCTTTACATACCTCATTTTTCAACTTAGAAAAACATCTTTTCTCTCTCCAATAACTAATAACTAATAAAGCTTATGATATTTGTCTTGTCCATTAGTCTATGCAGCAACAAGCATGATGTGTATATTTAATAAACATGAATAGATTGATTGGTTGGAAAGTGGGCTTTTCCAAATGCCTTCACAGGGTGAGTTGATACTTCCTTTCCATTAATGAAATATAAGGGGCTTCAGAGATTTACCCAGCATCTGACACCAAAATAGATTCTTCAGTGTCCCTTTCCCAGAGAAGTGTTATCCCACTTGTTACAAGAACTACAAGCCAAGCGTCCATCAAATCAACAGTGAAATGGGAGAATTTTAGTGCCTATCCAGTAGATTGTGTCAAAGTAAAGAGCATATGCTTCATTTGGGGAAGCACCCAACATTTGGGCCCAACTCTTGCTACCAAAATAAATAAATAAACAAACAAACAAACAAACAAAACACTTTATCACAGCTCTTTTTCTGAAGAAGAAACCTAGAACTTAAGATATTCTGATTTTTAATTAGGGAGAAAAATGTATGCAATGGGTGTACACAAAGTTTTCATCATGGTTCTTAGGCCAATTTTACACTACATTGAGTTATATGGATTCTTCAATCTTCTTCATGACCTCGGCTTATCTCTGAACAGAACTTGTACTTGAACAACTCACAGTTTGCTAACTGAAGGAAAATGATGTCTTGAGGAATCAAAAAATTCGATAACAGACAATTGTCTTTTTCCAGAAAGAGATGCTTGCCTTTTCAATTGCTTTAGAATTGATCAGTCCTACATTAACTACAGCTGCCTTACAGACTGTGGTAACCCATGTATCATATAAAAGAAATTAAAAACTCTGAGAAAGTCAGTTTTCCCAGGAGATAAAAAATTTGATCTGGTACAAAGACATTAGACTGGGTTTTATTTCAGGAAAGAAATGCTACCAAAGTTTCCTCGTTCTTCCCCTCTCTACTTGGCTAATCAATGAATGGCAATAGAGAGACATTAGTACTGGATTCAGAGGTTGGGGTGCTCTTTAGCTCTTAGACCTGAAGCTAGATTATTTTAAGTGAATGCTGGTCTGCTGGGAGCCTCAGCATCCTTATAGGAATCAACGAAGGAGGAGAGATGATGTAAGCAGAGGGCTTTGCTTCTTGTTGTATACCTCAACAAAGTTAAAAACTGAAAGGCTAATGGTACTAATTACACTTTCTTACTCTTATGGACTTAGATCAGTAGAAATTCCTGGTCCTCAATCCCTGCTGTGGACTTCACTATAATTCGGAGGAACTGACATGCTCTCGATAAACATTAGTTCACACAATTCTAACCTGTCAGGCAAGATGCCCCTCCTGGTGCCCTAGTGACAGGGCTGCTACGGCAGGAATTGTTCTGTGATTAGATTTATGGCCTGATTCACGGGAGGAAAGTCATGACTATTATTGTAAACCTAGCTTTAAAAAAATCATAGCTGTTGAGATAAAAATAAATAAATTTTAAAATATATTTTATATAAATAAAAGGATATGTGTAAATTTTAAGAAAAAATCATAGCTGAAGAATTTTTAGGTCTTAGGGGTGAACTTACGATAGTTCTTTAAGAGACATGACATAAAATTGCCTTCTAAGTGTTTGGTTTTACACACCCACAGACAAATCCTACATCCAGTGTTACCCAGAGAAACTTCTCTTTACAAAGAGCTGCAATGAAATCAGAAAATTGTGGCTGCCCACGTTCTTGAGGATAAGTGACAATTCAGTGCTCAGGCCCAAACAGGACACTATGCCAGCACCTCTAATACTCAGGGAACATTACAGGAAAGAAGTGGAAAGAATGTAAGAGTCAGAAGATGAAGAGCAGGGTTGTGAAATGTTGTATTCTGGCCATGACACAACCATTACAATCATAATCTCAAGAGCTTTGACTTTTGTCTGTGTTGCCAGGACAGGATGGACCTGTCATCGGTCAAGCATAGATTAGGGGAAGACTCACAGTCCCATAACCCAACCCAGTAAACCATTGACTTAGAGGTTTGTGGGAATAAGGCTGCAATTGTCCTCACCTGTGTGCCCTCGGGTGGGTGCTTCAGGCTCTAATGGATGGTCACATCGTGACAGCTCAAAACAGAACGACACAGATAGGAGAAAACAAGGATGAACGGGGATCTGGTAGGACTGGAAGAGTGAGGTGACCGTGACCAGAGCGCACTGCATATGTGCATGAAGTTGTCAGAGAAGATAACTGATATCATAGGGGAAAAAAAACCACAAACACGGGAAAGGAACCCTAGCTTTGTACTCTTAAGCTTATTTGCGTGATTTTAGCCAGTTCCTGTCCTCTTCTCTAGAATTCAGGACTACTAGCCATTACGGTTTCTTCAACCCCTTTCCTGTACTTTTTCTCAAGAGTAGTGACTGATGACTCTTTAAGTTTTTACAGTCAACATTCTCTATGTTTACTGTATTTATTTGTTTGACCTTCATATCCAAGCAAGTGAGTCAGAAACCACCCAGCTCAGAAATAACGGCACTAGGGCTTGAATTCAGCACCTGTGCCTCTTGATCCTGAAGTCTTTTGGGCATGATACATCACTTACCACTAAAACCAGGGTTTGTGCCTCCAATTACTTTTTTCTTTCCTTATTTTCTCAAAAATTCTATAGTCAGTGTCTACAAGAAGCCTTCATGCTAAAGGAGGGGAAAAGATTATGACAAGTCAAAAATGAGCATTGTCATAAGTGAGCTTCTAGTGATTATCAGAAGAATAAGTAGAAAGAAAGAAAGAAAGAAAGAAAGAAAGAAAGAAAGAAAGAAAGAAAGAAAGAAAGAAAGAAAGAAAGAAAGAAAGAAAGAAAGGACAGGATGACCAGTTCCACCTACAGGCAGTTGTTCCAGGGTATGCATGTGTGGCAGGCACAGGTGAAGTCATTGAAATGTAATAAAATGACTATAGGAAAGGAAGATAATAGTTACTAAACTCTGGCTTTGCACCAAATACAATACCCACTGCATCATTTTTCTAATCTCCTCTTCTGTCCATTGTATTTGTCTGTCCATTGTATTTATCAATTCAGCAAGCCAGAATTTGAGCATTGCTTACATTAGGTTATGCTAGACCACATTTCTCAAATGCTTTGTATATGTTGTTTGAAAGTCTCTGAAGAAGTTATTGTTATCGCCTCTCACAGAGAAGAAAAATAAAGCTTGGGGGAAATTTGGAAAATTTGCCCAGGTTGTATTAACTACTTTTATAGTTGCTGCAACAGAACACCTGACAGGAAAAAAAATTAACAGATGAAGGAACTATTTTGGCTCATAGCTTAAGGGGTTTCAAGCAGGAAAGCCATGCAAATAGAGCCCCATCCTCATAATGGAGGCTTGCAGAACAGTTTATCACATCCTGGCCAATTGGGAAGCAGAGAGCTCAGGACAGAGCTGGTGAAGATGGAATAAGAGAGGAGAATGTCCACGCTAGGCCCCTTACAGGTAGTTAAGCTGGACGTTGTGCCCTCAGAACCACTGTCTTAGTAGGAGCTGGTTTAGTCCATTATCATCATGGCGGGAAGCATGGCAGCATCCAGGCAGACACGGCACTGGAGAAGGAGCTGAAAGTTCTACATCTTGATCCTCAGGCAGCAAGGGTGAGACTGTCTTCCACACTGGGTGGAGTCTGAGCATAGGGCATCTCAAATCTCATCCCCACAGAGACTCACTTCCTCCAACGAGGCCACATCTACTCCAATAAGACCACACCTCCTAAAAATGCCACTATCTATGAAGCAAGCATGCAATTACATGATTCTATGGGGACCATACTTATTCAAACCATGACAGCCACCCTGCAAAGGGTAGGAATGTAAGCACAGCTTATAGGTAGAAGACTCAAAGTCATTCTGCCTTTCCCAGAGTAGCCAGACCCTTAATTTCACAGCTCTTTATCCAGTTAATCTTTCTGAAGAGCTTTCCCATCTAAACTTGGGCAGGCATTCTATCCGGGGCCTTAATATACTGGTATTCCTTAACATAGCTGTTACAGTTTGAATGCGTTCCCTCAGTTTCCTATATTGGAAACTTAATACCCAAATTCATATGGTAATGTTAGTTGAAAGTGAGGTTTTTGAGGGACAATTCATATCAGATAAGATCATGAGCATGGAAACCCTGGTGCCATTCATGGCTTTATAAGAGTCTAGACCAGGCTTTCGGTTACTGTGCAATCCAAAGCAGCTAGGCTGGGCCTCAACAGCCAGAGCTCCTAAAGTCAGCCCTTTCGTTGAGCAGTGTGAAGCTCCAGCTCACCATTTCTAAAAGTACATGAAAGAACTCCATGGTCATTTCCAGAAATGCTGCAGATTGTGTTCTCCCTAATTGATACTCCCACAAATACACAAGGAGAGAGTGGGGAAAGTTCTAACCCTGCTTAGGACTTCTAATTTCAGACTACATAACTGTTTAACCTGTTCTGTTTTAGCCAATCAAATAAAGCCACAGTTGGGAGCAGTTAAAACTCCCAGCCGAGCCGTGATACAAGATCTTCCCTCATGAGAAGAGTTAAAACTCCCACAGGTGACACTTCCCAGAGAAGAGAATCCCCTAAGATCTGAAGGCCATCGTCCAAGCCGGGCAACAGACTCACTAAATCAACCAACATGCCCTCACTAGCCTAGTCTCCTAACAACACACGCCTCCCACCAAGACTTTATCAGCTAGAAATTAAGCTTGTTAGTGCCTGGGCAAATACAGGCCAAATTCTTAAGATTTATAACCATAGCATAAAAGGCTAAAACATGAGTGTTCAAATTGTGGAAGACTGTGAAAGTCTGATGTGTCTTGATAGTGTGTGTGATTTAGCCTGGATCGCAGTTCCCTTAGCAGGTATCAATTTTCCCAATCTGTAAAATGAAAGCATTCAGTGAAGTGTTGGCCTGAGTAGTGCTCTCAAAAATAATTTACATAGAAAAAGTCTAGCCCTGAATACCTGATAATACACTTGTATTTTTAGATACAAGATCTTTTAAAAGGTATTGAAATGGGTTTTACCTCCAGCAGCCTGACACTGTGAGAACTATTGAATACAGAAGAAACTTCCAGCCCTTTGTCCTTTAACTAAATCTTAAGCAGTTTTCTCTCTCTCTCTTTCCCTTTCTCTCTCTCTCGCTCTCCCTCTCCCTCTCTCTCTCTCTCTCTCTCTCTCTCGCTCGCTCGCTCGCTCGCTTTCCCTCCCTCCCTCCTTTTCTCCCTCCCTTCCTTTCTGCAGAGTCTGTCTATGTAGTCATGGCTGTTCTAGAACTCACTATGTAGACCAGGCATACCTCAAGCTCAAAGAGATCAGCTGGCCTCTGCAGACCCAATGTGTGCAGCACCATGTCCATCGCAGCAGTACTGTCTTACTGTCAGATCAGCAGCAGTCTCACTCAGCTATAAACCCTTCAAGCTACAATACCGACCTCACACTTACGTATGGCCCCTGATGCAATAGTGGCATGACTGTTGGGGGGGGAGGTAACCCACTACTTCCTGTTTGGCTTTGAGGTCTACTTCATAGGAAGGGATCCAAGCGCTTCTGTAAATAAGCGTGAGCCACTTTGGATTCAGTCTCCTAAAGAACTCATTTAACGTTATTGCCTTTTATGAAAACAAAAGGAATTCTGGTTCTTAAACCTGGTCAAGTGTCCATGGCCGGGGAAGTCATAGGCCTATCCAGGAGCCTACTACTAATTTTTTTTTATGTAAATCATATTGTCAAACTGCTTTCTACATTCTCGTGCTTACACCCATAGACTAGTGCTACATGCAGCCTTCATCAGAGAAGCTTCCTACTACAGCTGGCAATGTTTAATGCAGAAACCCAAAACTGGCTAAAGCGCAGAGAATAAATAAAAGATTCACCTCCTCATCTTTCATCATAAATGGCCTATGAGGCTCCCTCTACCTTTCTAAGGGACTTCTGGCAGTTAACTGTTGTTGAGAGAGTGTCACTTTTTCCATGGGATAGCCACTGATAAGTTGTCCTTGCTCCAACAAGTAACCTCCCTTTTACGCTAGGGCAAAAGACTCCAATTAAGCTCACTGGTCATAAAAGAAGACAGCATGAAGATAGGAGTGGGACTTGTTGGGAAGAAGGACTTTAGCAAGAGAGGGGTGGGGATCAGAGAGGGAAATGGGGGTTCAAAGGTGCTGATACTCATTATATAAACATGAAATTGTCACATGACAATAAAAATGTTTTCATAAAAGGAAATAAGATTAAATGAGTTATTTAGGGAAATGAATCCAAAGTGGCTCGTGCTTATTTTCAAAACAAAACAAAACAAAACTAACTAGGGAACATAAAATACAGAGGTGTGACCATGTGAGAATACAGAAAGAAGGCAGCCATGTGCAAGCCAAGGAGAAGGGCCTCAAAAGAAACCAACCCCACAAAATAGCTTCACCTTAGATTTCCAGCCTTCAAAATGGTAAAAGCATTAATTTGTGTTGTTTAAGACACTGATCTCTATGGTTTTGTTAGTGCCACCAAAAAACTAATTCAGGTGAATAACCTCTACAAAGTGCTGGCTGCCGACTTAATGTCCATTCCTTCCTTGCTTTCTTACTAATGTACCTTCCTTTTATATAAAAACCTATCCATACATGACAAAGAAAAGTGATCTTACCTGAGCTCACAGAACACCATAAATAATCCAAGCCGCCTTTTACAGCCCATTCTTCCTAGTGCTTATCTAGGGATCATGCCTGAGACCAAATTCAGACCAGAGGGAATGAGGCAAACCTCCCTGTAGCTTCTAAAAAGTTTTCTCTCTCCTAGAGAAGAGGCGTAGCAAATATGGTCTCTAATTCCCGCAAGAATTTTTGTCTAGCTAGGACACCTGAGATGTCTACAGCTATTTTGTGACCTAGCAGGAAACCAGCTTGAAAGCTGACAATTCCCTAACAGTGGCACAGAGGAAAGATGAGTGATGACACTTCTCACTGCTATCTTGGGCAAATCTGCAGCACTTCCCACTTTAGGCCTTGCAGCGATGGCAGATAAAAAATTTCCTTTCTGTTTAAGCCAGGAGAGGCATCATCTGCTGCAGACGTTCCCTGGGTGTGCTCCATGATCCTTTGCAGCCCTGGGACTTCCTGGAAGCTAAAGACTGCTGACCACAGTCAACACAGGAAGAACAAGCTTAATCCTCACCCACCACAACTCTATGAAGAAGTATGACACTATGAGAGACTGACATGTATTTCATTTCCTATTCTTTACAGAGACCTTGAAACCCCTTAAAACCAGGTATAGGTCCTAGAAGCATTTTTTGTTCTGTTTGACCATTAGCCCAGGTTTCTTACATAAAGATTCTAGATTCCAAGGTTGACAGGAGTATCTCTTATTATAATGGGCCATTCTTGGGTTTCTGGACAGGGGGTGGTCATTAGAAAGATCAAGCCATGACTAAAACCTGGACCCTTCAATCCCACATCCCACAGTCTAAGGAAGAGGAGAGAATTAATAGTTAGCTCTGCCCCCAAATAGTACCTGAAATACAAAGTTTGAAGCCCTTCAGGGCTGGTGAGCATGTCCACTCCCTGGGTGGGCAGTACTTGTAGTGCCGCATTCCTGCACTCGGCCTCTCCAGACTGCCTACATTTATGCCTTCATTTGGTTGTTCATACATATCCTTGATCATGTCTCTTTGAAAAACCAAAAATGGATATCCCTGAGCTCTGAAACAACAACAACAAAAACAAAAACATTAGCAAGCACCTGAAGAATTTTGTGAGGCTCCTCCCAGCATGTTACTGTAAAAAGCTCGGGCTTGTAGCTGCTGTCTGAAGCAGAGACAGTCTTAGGAGACTGAGCACCTCACCTGTGGTTCTAAAATCCAGGCCCACAGTGTCAGCAATGAATTCAAGAAACTTTATTGGTATCTGGAGAATGGGAAAATTGGCTAGTGTGGGAATAAAAACAACAAATCTGGTGTCAAAAGTGAAGTGTTCTAGAAGTATAAAAGGAAACACCACCTGTTTTTCTTACACAAGGTAGGGAGTTTTTAGTCTCATTTAAAGAAAGAGCAGCAGTTAAGAAGGTTAAGTGGCTGAGCCAAAGCCATGGTAAGATGAGGTCAGTGTGCGAAATCTAGTCTTACTTACTCCTTACCAGAGGAAACACGGATTTTTGCAATTAGCCAGGAAGGCATGGAGGTCATAAAAATGTCCCAATTTGAGATCTATCCTCTCATAGTCTCTTAAAAGCCCTTTAAATTCTGTATACGGAAATTTTGGGGGAAATGATGAAGAGCAACAAATCTTGCGCTGCACTGTGGTTTCCCTTACCCAGCTACCCTCTCCCTCCACGTAGAGGAGATTGCTGTGTTCTCAGCCAAGATGAGATAATACAGCACCACTCCTTTGATTCATTTATTTATTATTTCCAATTTATTCACTTTGTATCCCAGTTGTAGCCCCCTCCGTCGTCTCCTCCAGGTCCTTCCTTTCCTCTTCCCTAGTCCACGGATAGGGGAAGTGCTCCTTCCCTATTGTCTGACCCTTTTCTATCAGGTCTCATCAGGACTGCCTGGATCCTCTTCCTCTGTGGACTGGCTAGGTCGCCACACCAGGGAGAAGTGATCAAGGAGCAGGCAACAAAGTTCATGTCAGAGACTGTCTCTTCTCCTCTTACTAGAGAGCCAACATGGAGAGTGAACTGTCTGTGGGCTACATCTGAGCAGGGGATCTAGGTGTTCTCTATGTATGGCCTTTGGTTGATGCATCAGTCTCTGCAATCTCCCCTGGACCTAGCTTTTTTGTTTGTTTGTGGTTTTTTTGTTTTGTTTTGGCTGTGTTGGTCTCCTTGTGTGGCTCCTGGCCCCTCCAGGTCCTTTTATATCCCCCTTCTTCCATAGGACTCCCTGTGCTCTGTCCAAAGTTTGGCTGTGAGTCTCTGCATCCGCTTTGATCCCCTGCTGGTTGCAGTCTTTTAGAGGACATCTGTGATAACCCCACTCCTTTTTCCTCTCTTCTAAATCTTCTGATATCTATCCTGTTTTCCTTTGTGAATGAAAATTAAGCATCTTCCCTAGGGTCCTCCTTGTCATTTAGCTTCTTTAGATCTGCAGATTTTAGTATGTTTATCCTATATAATATGGCTAATACCCACTTATGAGTGAGTATATACCATGCATGTCTCTCTGCTTCTGGGATATCTCACTCAGGATGATCTTTTCTAGTTCCCCCATTTGCCTGCAAATTTCATGATTTCCTTGTTTTTAATCGCTAAGTAGTATTTCATTGTATAAATATACCACAATTTCTGTACCCATGCTTTAGTTGAGGGACATCTAAGTTGTTTCCAGATTCTGGCGACTACGAATAAAGCTGCTATGAACATGGTTGAGCAAATGTCCTTGTTGTGTGGTTGAGCATCTTTTGGATATATGCCTAGGAATGGTATAGCTGGGTTTTGAGGTAGCACTATTCCCAGTTTTCTAAGAAAGTGCCAGGTTGATTCCCAAAGTGGCTGTACAAGTTTATACTCCCACCAGCAATAGAGGAGGGTTCCCCTTTCTCCACATCCTCTCCAGCATTAATTTTTTTTTATCTTAACCATTCTAATGGGTGTGAGATAGAATCTCAGGGTTGTTTGGATTTGCATTTCTCTGATCACTAAGGACATTGAGCATTTCTTTGTTTCTCTGCCATTCGATATTCTTCTGTTGAGATTTCTCTGCTTAGCTCTGTACTCCATTTTTAATTGGATTATTTGTTTTGTTGGTGTTTAATTTCTTGAGTTCTTCATATTTTCTGGATATTAGCTTTCTATCAGATGTAGGGTTGGTGAAGATCTTTTCCCAGTCTGTAGTCTGTCATTTTGTTCTGTTGACCATGTCTTTTGTTTTGTGGAAGCTTTTCAGTTTCATGAGGTCCCATTTATTGATTGTTGATCTTAGAACCTGTGCTGTTGTTCTGTTCAGGAAGTTGTCTCTTGTGCCAATGAGTTTGAAGCTCTTCCCTATTTTTCTTCTAACAGATTTAGTATGTCTGGTTTTATGCTGAGGTCTTTGATCCACTTGGATGTTGTTTTGTGTAAGGTAATAAGTATGGATCTACTTACATTTTTCTACACAGAGACATCCAGTTAGATCAACACCATTTGCTGAAGATGCTTTTTTCCATTATATGGGTTTGGCTTCTTTGTCAAAAATCAGGTGTCTGTAGGTGTGTGGGTGTGTTTCCAGGTCTTTGATTCAATTCCACTGGTCCTCTTATCTGTGTCTATACTAATACCATGTACATCAGCATTCTTTCCACAATCCAAAGACAAATAATTTCCTCTCTGCTCCTCTCCTCCCCCTCCCCAACCTATGTTTTTCTTCTCTTCTGAGTTCTCACTCTCTTTCATTAGACAATCATTTTATGTGTTTCTAATCCATCCTCTCTACAAAAGAACTTTCCTCATTTTCTACATGTTCTTATTCACTGTTGATCATGGACCCACAATGACCTTTCTTACATCTCATTTCTATATTATCTATCGTATGTGGGTCAAAAACCCATAGCAAGTTAAACAATTCTATATTAGATAATTCCAAATGTTTAGGAGGGGTACAATTGGGTTGATTTTCCCTAAGTGAGATGTTGGCTCCTTGTCTAATGAGCTATGACTGGAGGAGAAAGAAAAAGAAAGAAAAGACAAGAACAGTAAAAACTTGGTGAAGTTTATATCTATGGGTGTGGATAAGAACTGCAAGGCAGAAGTGCTGCTCTGAGTGCTTGATGGAAGTAGGTGAGACCTCAGAAGGTCTGTCAGATGCATGACTCCTACAAAGTTTTCTTCCTCCATGAAATTCTCTGAGAGGCTTCAGTGTTCACTGTTTTACCCTCCATCCAATTTTTTTCATTTGTTTATTAATTTAATCTCTTTACAGCCTGATCTTAGCCCCCTCCCTCCTCTCTTCCCAGCCCAGCCCTCATGCCCCCTCCCCACATTCCCCCTTCTCCCTTTTTTCAGCAAAGGGGAGGCCTCCAAGGGGTATCAACCCACCCAGGCACCTCAAGTCACAGCAGGACTAAGAACATCCTCTCCCACTGAGGCCAGACAAGGCAGCCCAGCTAGGGGGAAGGGATCCAGAGGCAGGCAACAGAGTCAGAAACAACCCCTGCTCCCATTGTTGGGAGACCCACATGAAGACCATGCTGCACATCTGCTACATAGCCCTAGGTCCCGCCCATGCAAGCTCTGGTTGGAGGTTCAGTCCCCATATGCCCAGGTTAGTTGACTCTGAAGGTTCTTGTGGTATCCTTGACCACTCCATCTCCCTCTATCCTTCCTCCCACTCTTCAACAAAACTCCCCAAGGTTGGCTTATTAATGATACTCTGCTATGATTGCAGACAGGAACCTAGCATAACTGTCCTCTGAGAGGCTTCATCCAGCAGCTGATGGAAACAGATGCAGAGACCCACAGCATTTCTTAAACACAATACACATTGGTAGGTAAAAATGAATGGAGAGAGGCACCTGGCCCTGATCCTTCATTATGGAAGCTAGGCCCCAGCTTCCATAGACATGCTTCTCCTCTGGAGAAACAGAGGAAGGAGTGGTATGTTATCTTCTACAGATGGAGGAAACACAGTTCATAGGCATTTATCCTCAGCTAGCTAACATCTTTACCCATCAGTCTTCACTTGGCCTCAGGGTTAGTCAGTCCTGGAGATTAGAGCTTTCTTTTGTCTCTCTCTCTCTCTCTCTCTCTCTCTCTGTCTCTCTTTCTCTCTCTCTCTCTCTCTCTCTCTCTCTCTCTCTCTCTCTCTCTGTGTGTGTGTGTGTGTGTGTGTGTGTGTGTGTGTGTGTGTGTGTCACATACACACACATCTAGCCACATGGCAGGGTACTCCTCAAGCCTCTGACCTAATGCAGAGATCACTATCGTATCCCCCAATGTCATGCTATTCACTGTTGAAGTATATTTGATCCCATTGTGAACCCCAAAACTGTGAAGGTAAAGTATAAAACCCTGTTTCTAAAGAAAAAAAAAGTGTTTCTTCTTTGGTGTGGTTGAGCCCTGTTACACACCTTTAATTCAAGACCTTTCTGTACACAGGATTTAATAAAGTTACCCAGGTCAAGACATGGAGCAAAGAGCCAACTGACAGGAATTAAAGAGCAGGAGGGTTGAGTTGAGTGCAGAACTCAGAGTGTATTTAAGTCAGAGTGTAGAAGTAGAAAGAGCTTTCGGCTTAAGCTCTCACTTTAGCTTAGGCTTCAGCTCCTCAGCTCCCTGGATTTGGGGGCTTTGAGCTGTAAGCCTTTGGTCTTGAGTTTTTGGCCTTTTCCTCCTGGGCTGTCAGTTGAGCTAGTGAGCCCTTTGGGTTTTTTCCATCTGCATCTGGGTAGAGAAGGAAGGACAGTTAGGTGCTTTTTCTGCCTCTCTGAGCAGGTTTTCACCCCAGCATCTGGCTCCTGAATCTTTGTTGGTAAAATAAAAGGGTTGAGATTTTCATTTTTGTTTATAACAATTCACTGGAGCACTCTATTAATAAGACCTGAGAACTTACCATGGCCAGTAAGAACCTGTACACCCTGTAAACCTGCCACACTGTCTGATAGAGCGGGTCCGTGTTTCTGGCCTGTTTGACTGTGCGCAGCTCCCTAAGGCTCTGTGTGCTGCTCCCGTTCCCACACTGACACTCAGTGGTCTGCTCCTGGGGCACCTGTACCTCAGCTCCTGCCTCTGTGCCACCCAGAGAGGAGCTACATAAATGCACAGGAAGGACAGTGAAGGGGTTCATCCATACATCTGCCTCTGAAGGGATAAACAGAACGTTGTAATTTCATAGTACAGGGAAACAAAGTCAAAAGAAGTTGAGACCTGTGTGGCTGTTTGGGCCAGTGGCCTGGCGTATTATTATCTCAGCTCCGGCTCTAGAGAAGTTCTTACTGCTCTAATCATTTGAGGAGAGAGCAGTCTGGTTCCCTCAAATGACTGCTGCTGTTCCAGGAGCAGCTGGGTTCCCATCACAGGGTAATTGCCCTCATTTAGGGTGATCTCATCTGGGCTGAGGGGTCCTGTGACATTCGCTGCTGCTTGGCAGTAGTTTTGGTTCCCTGCCATAAGACATCACCAATCAAGCCTGTCATTTCTAGAACCCTGGGTAAATGCAGAAAAGGCTGCAAAACAGAGCCAGAGAGGGTCAGAGTCAGCCAGGGTGGGAAGAGTTCTTCACTGCCCTCTGAATTTTCCCTGCTAGCTGACAGAGACCCCAGGTAAACAAAGGCAGGAGGTTTTTAGATCTAAACTTGCCTTACACTTCGAGGCTTCCAGTGCCCCTCTTCATAGAAAATTCTCTCGCCATCCCTGTCAGGGAAACAGCATTTTTTATTAGGTAGGTAGGTAGGTAGGTAGGTAGGTAGGTAGGTATTACAATTTATTCACTTTGTATCCCAGCTGTAGGCCCCTCCATCTCCTCCCAGTCCCACCCTCCCTCTTCTCCTCTATGCCCCTTCCCTAGTCCACTGATAGAGGAGGACCTCCTCCCCTTCTATCTGACCCTAGCCTATAAGGTCTCACCAGGTCTGGCTGCATCATCTTCCCCTGTGGCCTGGTAAGGCTGCATACCACAGAGGAAGGTGATCAAAAAGCCAGCAACTGTGTTCATGTCAGAGACAGTCCCTGCCCCCCTTACTAGGAAACCCATTTGGAAATTGAGCAGCCTATGGGCTTCCTTTGAACAGGGGTTCTAGGTCCTCTCCCTGCATGGTCCTTGGTTGGAGTGCAGGTCTCTGCAGGTTACCCTGGGCCCAGGGGTTTTTGGCTCCGCTGGTCTCCCTAGCTCTGCTGGTCTCCTTGTAGAGCTCCTGTGCCCTCCAGACTTTTCTGTCTCCCTCTTCTTCCATAAGGTTTCCTCATTCAGAAGGGCAAACAGGATAGACATCGGAAGTAGGAAAAGACAAGGAACAGGACAGGGACCTTCCACAGAGGACCTGTGAAAGACTCTACCCCTCAGGGTATCGAAGGAGATACTGACCTTATGGAAGCACTTATCCTAAAAGGAAGAAAGACAGAAGAAAAAGATGTGAGCAGCTTGGAAAGATGCCCATCAGCCTCTTCCCTCCCCCCCTCCCCCCAGCACAGGCGATTCCTTCCTTCCCAAAGAGACTTCTGGGTTCTGAAGCTGGCTGCCTGGCTGGAGGAGATCCCACAATAAGCAGCCAGCCAGGAGCCAGGGCCTCCGCTCAGTGCGTGGTCCTGACTATACAAACATCGCTTTATTCTCTTGAGGCCAGCAAGCTGACGCCAGCTCAGCTTCCTTCTGGCCCCAGTCTCTGTCCTACATCTGGAAAGACAGTGAATAATTCTTCCTTTCTTTCTGGAGCTTGTTGCCTTCAAGGTATTTATAGACTGCTCCTGGCCCCGCTGAGGCATCTTTTCTCTCGGTTTAAATTTAGCTCCCTTTGTCTTCCTCCCCGACTTATCTGCTGGAGGGCCTGGGTTTCCTCTGCCGCCTTTGTTATACCGGTGTTTGTTCCTCACCTTCTTTCAAGTGCGGAGCAGGAACAATCTCGCCACGCCGGTTTCTCTGAGGCCTTATATAACTTTCTCCTCCGCACTCAGGCCTCTCCAGCAGTCCTCTCTGCCCACTCTCCACTTTCTCCTGCAGCCGCCTCCACCTTTATCTTCTCTAGATCTGGCCCATTTTGCAGACCGGGAAACCGAGAAAGGCCAGGCTGCAAACAGAGCCACAACCGGTGCCTTCCCCATCCTCTCTAGCTGAAGCACCCTGGCTTTGGAAAACTCCTGGGTTTGACCCGGATTCATTTTGTCTTATGTGCTACAAAGTAAGTATCAGACGCTTACACATCTTTGTTCTTCTCAGACCCTGACACTGACTAGTGCTGGAGATAACAGTTACTACTAAAATGAGCCAGAAAGTTCCCTGTTTAATTCCTGTGAAGATTTAATCATTCTATCACTGTAACAAAAAAACAAAGTCAGGCCAAACCATGACTGATAGGACCTACAGCACATCTGCCATCTAACGAGGGTGCTTGGTCTTAACATTTAACCAGAAAAGTCAGAAAGCCAGACTGTGGTGCAAGTTTATGCTTTGGACAAATGTGCTCAACTGTGAAGGGCTCAAGCTGATGTTGACTATTTCCTGGATCACTGCCCACTTTATTTATTTATTGAGGCAGAATGCTTAGACTTGAACTCAGATCTCACCCGTTCTGGCAGGTCCAGCCAGGCATGTTGCCCTAGGAATCTCTTGTCTCTGCCTTTCAAGCACTGAGATTGCAGATGGGCCACCATGTTTACCCAGCTTTCACATGGAGGCTGGGCCTCCATACTCTGGCCCATGCATGTGGACAGTGAGCCCATCATTCCCCGAGTCCAGCCCTAAACCTGGACTTTTCAATAGATGTTTTTTTGAGACATGGCTTCTCTGTGAAGCCCTGGCTATCCTGGAACTCACTCTGTAGACTAGGCTGCCCTCACACTCAGAGATTTACCTACCTCTGCCTCCCAAGAACTAGAATTAAAGCCATGCACTGCCACGCCCGGCTGTCAGTATTTTTAAGTGTGTAAACAAAAAGGAAAAAGACGTGTGATCAGAGCAGAACACAGTGGTCTGTTCTAACATCACCCTGCACATTCCCCATCCATCTACTCCCTCAGCATGGCTTGCAGATCAAAAGGCCCCTCCAGTCCTACAGAGCACCGCCGTGGTGCCCGGTACTACAGCATCTCCACACCTCTGTCATTCCCTGCATCTGACACTGGATTGAACACAGCAGGGCTTTGCTTCCAGCTCAAGTTCTCCTTTCTCTTATGCCTTGACCAGAGTGCTCTATTTTCAAAACCATCACTCAGGATATTCTTAGTCGTTATCAGTCAGGATGGGGGTGGGGGGTGCTGTAGGTACAAAGAGCATAAAACCCCTATTAGTTTAAATAAGTGAAGTTCACTGCCCACCTGTGCTATAAGTCCAGGGCAGTGGCAGGCAGCCAGGCTGGAGGAGGGTACTGTCTGGGAACACTGTCAGCATCACAAAGAGAAAGTGTGTGGAATGCAAATATTTTCCCCACAAGTCACATTCACATTCCTGCTCCTCCCATTTCACTTCCTAATGCAGCTTACAAGGCCATAGCTAATCACAAAAGAGGTGAAGAAATAGCACCTTTCATGTGCCTGAAAGAAGGTGATACAGATGCATTTGCTGAACAATAGTAATCCTATATGTAATATTGCCACCACTGACAAGTCATGTTGTGTTCACTCACTTGTTCACTTGACTATAATAACTGAGCAAACTAAAATAACTATTACAGTTTATAATTAACTATAATAACTGGACTCTGGCACACAATTATGCTTTGTCTAGGTGACATCCTTTTTTTTATTTATTACAATGTATTCACTTTGCATCCCAGGTGTAGCCCCCTCCTTTGGCCCCTCCCGCTCTCCCTCCCTCATCTCCTCCCATGCCCCTCTCCAAGTCCACGGGTAGGGGAGGTCCTCCTCCCCTTCCATCTGTCTCATCAGGACTGTCTGCATTGTCTTTCTCTGTGATACCACCCTGAATGCACCCTATCTCATCTAGGTGACATCTTAGACCTCTGACAGTATCTTAGAAATGAGGCCTGACACAGGAAGCACCTGAGGTGATGGAGACAGTAAACTGAGCAGAGATGCTGCTAACACAGAGAAGTTAGTATCTGAGCAAATCTTCCATTGCGGTTGACCATGAACAATCCCCACATGCAAACAGCCACACAGTGCATGCCAAGCCCAGTCTCCCCATCCCACTATGACGGCAACAGCAGATCAAAGTGACCAAAAGCACAACATCCTGAGTAGTAAGTCTTTGCCTGTACACAGGATACAGGCAAAAACAGATACATGTCATATCCAAAGCTAGCCTGGCTATGGCCCCGGGCCCAGACAGGATCCTGTTGCTCAGATTAAAAGTTTACCTCCTCTGTTTACTTGCTAAAAGACCTTTGGACAGTTCACTGAACCATTCATACCTATTTCCTCATAGGTAAGATGGGGGAAAACATTACTACCTGCCTCAAAGGGTTGATACAAGAGTCGCACTGTTGAGACAGTAAATGTAACAAGTAAAAGCAGGTGGGCAATCAGTGTTCTTTGGCTAAGCTTTAGTTAGCTTCCTCAGCCAGGTTGTAGGCCTGTACTCTTAGGCATTGATTGGTACAGTGTCTCAGTGTCCCTTGGAAAGACACTTCATAAACGTAAAAATACTGTGTAGAGAGAGGAAGGCTGGACGCCCCCAGTACTAAGTCCATCCGATCACCAGTCTGCACTCCATCTTGGCCTCATCCCCTGTGAACTTCTGGTTAATTTGCTTCCATGTATCTTCCACCTCCTAAATAGTCTATGAACTTGAAACCATTATCATATTTTTATTGAATATGCCACAGAATGCAAACCCTACAAAAAGAACCACAAGGGAACAGAAGCCTCCTCTTATATGCTGTGAAAGCAAACCTCCCTCTTGAGATTGAGCAAAGTACAAGACAAAAATGCCTCTTTAAGACTAGGGATGTAGCTCAGTGGTAGAGTGAAACCTTAGCATGCACAAAGATCTGGGTTCAAGTCTCAGTACCACAAAAAAAATATGCCTCTTTATTTTATTCAACCCAAGGTTTTCTAGATTAAATTCTAACCATGACAACTCCAGAAAGTCTCCTACACAGGCAAAAACTATTTCTCATTCACCCACCTATCCACAGAAATGTGGATAATGCTTGGAATACAATAGGCATAAAAAAGAGTCAATACATTGAACTGGATTTGTTATATAACCTTGAGGAAAATATCTCCTTCCCATTTTTTAGATGAGTGAATTGGACTGAGAGCTGCTATGATTCTTTCTGCCCTTGGTTACCAGTCGAGTTTTCATTAGCTGTATTATCTCACCTTTTACCGGATCACGACTTAGCCTCATTATCTTATCTGAAAGGAGAACAAAAGCAAAACAGCCAACCTTTATGAGCAGGCAGCAAGAGCATCTGATCAAAGCTGACATTTACTGTACACCAACCACTGCTCAGGGTCCTCACGAGGCTGCTGCACTGACTGGAAGCTTGCTCATTAGATAAGCACGTTACTGTCATCATTCCCATTTTACCAAACGGCGTCGACGCACAGATAGTTAAGCTACTGCTTAAGCAATTCCTGTTTGATTCTAAATCTCCTGCTTTTCTTTTTCCTTCTTCCATTTTCATGTCTCTGTGCATTTGTGCATCTGTGGGCATTTGTGTGTGTGTGCGTGCATATTACCCAAGGTCCAGAATCACCCTTAATTACCCTTCCACCTAGTCACTGAGACAAGACATTGTAATCAAACCCAAAGCTGGTCGATATGCCTAGTCTGACTAGTCTGTCACCAGCTTGTCCTGGTATTTCTGTCCTCTTTCCCAAGCTGGAATTACAGGTGGGCCACTTCACCCACTTAGCACTTTTCATGAATTCTGGGGAGCTACACTCCACTGCTCATGCTTGCGTGGCAAGCACTTAACCCACTGGGTCGGCTCTCGAATCCCTGAACCTCAGAATTTTAGCTACTACACTATACAGCCTTCAGGGTAACATGAAATGCAAGAACCCATGGATTCAAAGGCCAGCCCACACTGTTTTGTTATAAGAATGCGTGGTTCGAGAAGTCCTGACTATCTATTTACCTTCTTGGTTGATTCAGCACTTTAACCAGTGTGATATTTCTTCAATCCCCTGGGTTTTTAAGGCTTCCTTTAAACATCAACTTTCATGAAAACATGCTGAGAACAATAGCAATATCCAATGCATTTGATTTTACCTATTTTCATAATGTTAATCATCTACTATGAAACTCTTTCTTATTATCTATCATATGTGATTTTCACACAAGCAGACTGAGTAGAGAGAAAAAAAATACCATGTTGATTTAAAATCAAGGAAACGGAGGCTCCAAGAGGTGAGTATGTTTGTCTAAGACTTTGAGCCAATAATAAATTGTGGCTCTTGGATTTGAGCCTGAAGTATTTTAATCTCAGCAAGATAATACTCAGAAACTCACATGATCAAGGACACTGGTTTCCAACACCAACCTCAGGCTGAGGTTGACGAGTAGGCATGAGTTAAGGAGGAAAGCATGAGTAGGAAGAGAAATGGCCTGTTGTCAAAGGGAAGGAGCGCAGAGCCTCACTGTATCTCTGGTGTAGGGGAGAGATGGAGAGGTGCATTCAAGCTTTAATGTACTTCATACACCTGTTAATATGCTGATTTTAGAGGGAACTCTCTCTAAAGTTCCACATCTTCAACTCATTTCCAGCTGTCATCTTAGCCACTCAGAGATGTGGAAACGTTAGCACCTTCACCCACAAACAAATCCCTGAAAGTCTACCGTATGGCGGACCACCACACCAGGCCACTAGAGCCACTGTCACGAGCAGCCATGCACCAATCATGGGAACTGAGTCAGGCTTGGGAAGGACTTGCAGAGGTGATGGGTATGCTGTGAACTTGGATGTGGTTGCAGGGGCCCTCAAGAAGTATTGCTGTGCACTAGAACAAAGAACCTTTTTTTTTCAGGACTAGCAACAAGTATGGTTCTTCAGGTAAAAACACTCTACCAATCCTAATGACCTTAGCTCAGTCCTTGAGACCCACAGGGTAGAAGGAGAAAGATGAGTCATGCAAATTGTCCTCTAGCTCCCAAGGCACATGCCCCAACCTCTCCACACATGCTAAGTAAACGCAGTGATAAATGACAGAGAATAAGCATTTTCCAGGCATAGAAAACAACTGCAGAGAGTTGGAGTGCTTTCCAACTGACTCCTCAATAGATAATGAATACAGAGAAATTTTCAAGAACAGAAGCTGGAAAACAAGTCATGACCAGATCTAGATGGACCCTAGAGGGCAAGGTGCATAGCTCAGTAGTACAGCATTTCCTAAATGGGCTCAGGGTGGATGTCTCCAGCATCCAGAGATGTGAGCAATAGATACAGTTTCTACAGGCTTGAGACAGGATCAAACTCGTCTTCATTGGCCTGATCATCTCATGGACTCAGAAACTAATTCAAAACTCTTACTGAAATTAGAGACGAAGATGGACAATTTTGGGTCTGTTGGTAAAAATTAATAATGATGATTAATAGCAATTAATATAGTAATAATAAACCTAAGGAGTGTAGTTAACTGCACAGAGGCAGGACACCCACGGGTGTAGGCAGAGGTCTCCATCTCTCGCCAGAAGCCCAGGAAGCCGGGGGAGACGGGTCCTCGTGCGTCCTCTGTGTGTTGAGTGATAGTACTCATCATTATGAAGAAAGTCATCCTGGCCACATGAAGAAAAGGCCTGATACGAACCGTGTGCTTCAGAGCCAAGTCTCTGAGCTCTCCTCCCTTCCACCACTAGGGAAGCAGATATGCCAGTGCAATGCACAAAGCGAACACCAGGAGGCAGTGTGGGCCCACAATCAAACGCGCCACCAAGCCACCTGGAGCCAGAGAAGGGGAATAAACAAAAAGGAAAATAGACCCAGATAACAAAGGTAGGAAAGAAGAGTTTACAGCATATTAACAAAAATGTGTTCTCATGTAAGAGGCTTCCTAGAAAGTAGCCTAATGCATTAATTCAGTCCTTCCAATCTTATTTTTTAAAAACTCCCTGAACAAGCAAAATTTTATGAAAGTCCTTAAGTTTTTGCTTGTGTCCTTGGAGTGGCTCTTAATATCCACCTGCACCTGCCCCCACTTTCCAGCTCCTACTCTCTGCTCTCCTGTATGTGTGGGATGTATGTGCCCTCTTCTTCATGACAGTATTGTCCTACACCTGAAACAGCCAATTTCAAAATCTCTTCAGTGGCACCACCTTCTAGCACCTACATTGTGTGCTAACGATCATATATATGGCCCAAACACAACCTCACAGTATCATCAGAAGCGGACTAAACCTCTCGATTTGGTGGAGGGTAGGATTTCTGAGGACAGAGGGAAAGACAGTAAATCTCCAAGAAAAGCAATCATAAATACTAAACACAGAGGTGTCAGGACAACCATCAAAGAGCACTGGGAATCAATCAAAGACCCGAAACAAATAGAATAACTACTAAACTTTAACTATGAACGGTGTGTGTTTGTAGTATCTGAGCTTAGTTAGGGCTGGGAGCTAGTTTTGTGCACCTACTGGGTCCCGTTCAACTTGAGCCTAAAGTAAGTGGCTATCGCCCAGTAGTACTGGACGTGAGACCCAGCAACTCAGCTGCTGGAGATGGAAGTTTTTAGTGCATGCCTAAAGTACCTGCAGTAATGTGAACACACATAGAGGCATGTAAACACAGGAAAGCAACCGTGCTGCTAACCTGAAATTACAGTCTTGACTGGAAAGCAACAGACTAAAGGACTAATCAAGAGGATAATAAGATTGTATTATTACCAATAATAACCCAAAGCATAACAGTGCCTTAAAGGGGCTTGATAAAACTTTCACATGCCCCTGGCTAGCCAGGACACTGAAGCACACACAAGACTTGACACTGCCTAAATCTGAACAACACCCCACAGCTGACAGAGCGGTGTAGGCGCTTCACTGTCCTGAGATCAGAAGCGGGCAGGAATATGTCCTCCCAACCCACCCGCTTCACAGAGAGGCCCAGATCTTAACCCAAGAACATGTGACTACGTTGCCATGGCAAAAGGAACTTTGCAGATGTTATTAAAGTTAAGAGCCTTGAAATGGAGAGGAGATAGTTCGTCTAGGCAGGCTTAATCTAATTACATGATTTCCTAAATGCACAGAATGTTTTCAGCTGAGTTAAGAGGTATGCCAGGAGAAGGATTTGACCTCTGCTGGATGTGAAGATGAGGGAAGCAGGCCAGTGTTACAGAGTGCTAGACCTCCCCTATAAACCTAAAGATCAAGGACATGAATTTTCACTGTGTGGCCTCCAAAGAACACTCCCTTGGTGATGCCATGATTTTAGATGTGACCTGTACCTTCTAGCATATTGTAAATAATATACTTCTGTCAATTAGCCACATAATAATAAAGCACAGCAGCAGGAAACTACAATACTCATGACCACACACTGGCTGACCACTGAACTGGGAATAAGTAGAGGAGTCAAGCTTAAATTAAATAAGACATTTAAAGACCAGAGACACAGGTCAACAGCCACACAGCACCAGGAAACAGTAGCCTAAGGCTCAGTCCAGATCAGTGACTACACAAACAGCTGCAACAAAACTCAGAAGAGAAAAAGATGCAGCATCACTACAGAATACTACCTAAATCATCCAGTTCTCAGCCATAAGAAACTATGAATCATGCAACATTAGGAAGGCGCAGGCCACACATGTTGCTCAGTGGGTACAATGCTTCCCTAGCATGTGGGAAGCCCTTGGCCCAGTTTCTAGCCCTGTGCAAACCATACACTGGGCTAGGTGATAGTTGCCTCTCTTATGAGAATCTGAGATGTGGGGCCATGAAGATCAGGAAGCTGAGGTCACACTTGACTACAGAGAGAGTTCAAGGCCAGTCTTGGATACAAAAGACCCTGTCTTATAAAAGAAAGTATAAGGAAATAAGAAAGTAGAAAGAAGGAAGGGAGGGAAGATAAGAGGAGGGAGGGAAGGAAGGAAGGGAATAATTCCATAGGCATGATCTCTGACTGGGTGAAAATGTTGGATTTAATAGCCAAAGTTATTCAAATAAAGAAATATATTCAAAGACCCACAAGAAACAATGTTTAAGGAATCAAAAAAACATACATGTGGTGACACAGACTCAAGAAATAGAGAAGCCAAATAAGGAGCTGGAATTTTTTAAAAAACTAAGTAATACGGTAGTTTTTAAAAGGTCAGAGATTTGATGGGAGGAGAAAACAGGGAACAGGACAGGAGCCTACCACAGAGGGCCTCTGAAAGACTCCTCAGCAGGGTGTCAAAGCAGATGCTGAGACTCATAACCAAACTTTGGGCAGAATCTTATGAAATAAGGGGGAGATAGAAATAACTGGAGGGGACAGGAGCTCCACAAGGAGAGCAACAGAACCAAAAAATCTGGGCACAGGGGTCTTTTCAGAGACCTGAGATGTGGAGCCATGAGGATCAGGAGGTTGAGGTCACACTTGACCAAGGTCCAACCAAGGACCATGCATGGAGATAACTAGAACCTCTGCACAGATGTAGCCCATGGCAGTTCAGTCTCTAAGTGGGTTCCCTAGTAAGAGGAACAGGACTGTCTCTGACATAACTCAGTGGCTAGCTCTTTAATCACCTCCCCCGGAGGGGTGACAGCCTTTCCTTATCAAAAGGAAAACAATGCAGCCAGTCTTTATGAAACCTGATAGTCTAGGTTCAGAGGGAAGGGGAGGAGGACCTCCCCTATCAGTGGACTAGGGAAGGGACAGGGGAGGAGAAGAGGAGGGAGGGCAAAATTGGGAGGGAATGAGGGAAGGAGCTTTAGCTGGGATACAAAGTAAATAAAATGTAATAAATAAAATGCTAGGGGTGAAGGTCAGAGATTTGTGTGATGTGGTCATTTCCTACAGTTGCCGTATACTGTACAAAGAAGGTGCTATACAATGGATTTTTTTTAATTAGAAATTTATTGTTTCACCACTCTACAAGCTGTTACAAAATCAAGGCTATAGGTTGGTAGGTCGGTTCTCTATCTTAAGACCACTAAAGAGCAGATTCCTTCCTTGCTCCTTAGCTTCTACAGCTACAGGCAATCCTGAAAATCCTTTGTAAGTTCATAGCCTGAATTCCATATTGTTTCCCCTCACCCACCTGTTCAGTCATCTTCCCTCTGTGCTCTGGCCAAATTCCCCTCTCCTGATAAAAGCATTGACCATCAGACTAGAGTCCAAACTGACCTGGTATAGCCTCCTCTTAATCTGCACCAGAAAGCTTTCTCTCCAAACATGATCACACTATTCAAGGAATGTTGTTTAACCCAGCAGAGCATCATCAGGCATCCATCCCCCTTCTGTCAATCACCACAGTGGCCAATAGAACCCTCTCCTGCAGTTGCACAGTCTCACAGGTCAGGCCTGTGGCAGACAGCAATGGCATACAAAAGCAAGGTTGGCCACAGTGGTGTTCACACCCTGTGTACCCAGCTGCAACACCAAACAACCAGGTGGCCCAGATAGCAGGATGCTCAGGTCATAGGTTACTTCCACATTGAAGAGCTTCCTCTTAGACACAGCCAGCAATTTAGGAGACATTCACCTAAGTCAGCCACTCTTAAAAAAGAGATCATGGTCAAAAGGCCATGGTACACATCAGGGAGGCAGATGAGACCCAGCCATGGCCTTTTCCTGAAAGCCAACAAGATGCTTGAGAACCTTTGTCCTGGGCCGCAGCTTGCTGATATCCCCTCATTCCAGCTGAAGGAGTAGGGAGGCCGTTACCAAGATGTGGGTCAAACTAGTTAAACTTTGATTACATGCCCTGTATTAGTCACTTTTCTTACTCCTGTGACCAAGTAGCTGACAAGAAGCAACTTAAGGAAGAAAGAGTTTACTATGGTTGACAGTTTGGGAATAAAAATCAACCACGGCAGAGAAGTCATAGTGGTAAACTATACTACATCCACACTCAGGAAGCAGAGGGAGATGAGTGCTAGTGTTCAAATCATTTTCTCCTTTTTATTCACTCCAGAAAATCAGCTCAGAGGTAGGATGGCCCCTCCTACTTCAATTAACTAATCTGAAAAAATCCCTCACAGATATGCCCAAAGGTTCATCTCATAGAGAATTCAGGATCCTGCCAAGTTGGCAATATTAACCATCACATGGCCCACTAGAACATGTACTAAGATATCAGGGCACAATGGGGCTGGTCTCTATAGAGTGAAGTCCATACAGAGATAAAGATACCAAGTAGAAAACATTTTCTAAAAAATGATAGGGTAAAAATCTCTCAACAAGTGCCAAGTACAAGGAAATCCTCACCTAGTCATAGTCAAAGACAAAGAAATCTTGAAAGAAGCAAGAAAAGTGATTTTACTCATCAGACATATAGGAACAAACTATGAATAGTGTCAAATGTCACATCAAAAGCAAGAGGCAGACACTGGGAAACCTCTATAAACCAGACTGAGACCTCTACATGCCATTCCTTATAACAGAAGGCCTCTGAAGGGTCTTAACTTAGTCTGTGATATACGTGTGATATACATTTTAAAAGAGCCTCTCACCTTAGGTAGGAGACTGAGGGCGATAAGAACAGGGGTAAGGAAGCTACTTGCAGGTCGGGTTATGTGAAGAAAAGTAGACAAATTTGAGATGAATTCTAGAGTTAGAACTACCTTGATGATGGACTGACTGGGTTAGGAAATGAAAAAGAGGAATCAAGAATGATTCCTGGCCTTTTGGACCTTCAAGATTACTGGATCTCATTAATGCAACTCATTAATAACAGTGGATGAAGCCCAGAGAAGACTAACTTGAGATCAATTGAATTGAGATCAAAAGAATTGACTAACTTGAGATCAATATGTATTAACTGAACAATAAGTGCTAGAGGGATGCAGTGGTCTTTCCACTAAAGTGTGTTGTCTGGATCTTGAACAGGGTTGATGATTACACTTTACCATGAAGGGAAAGAGGGAAAGGAAAATGAGTGGTACGCATCAGGAAATAGGTATGTGGATATGAAAACAGAGGGGGTTTTAACTCTACAAAGTTTATGAGGCTTGTTAGACCTCTTAAGCTATTTACTAAGTCTGGAAAACAACGAAAAAGATGGCCAAGACTTACTCTCCATCCCCCAGAAATCAATAAATCTATTAGGAAAGAACTGCATAGAGATTCAGGAGAACTTGCAGGTGTCTTGTATAAAAGATAATAAGGAAAGGGTGATCTATAAGTGGGACCAGGACATTGGCAGAGCAAAGACATCTCAGGAGGCTCCATGGGGAAGTGCAATTTGAAGTTCACACTCTTAGTTTAGATGATCTAGAATTAGCCACAGTGAAGTATCAATAGACTCTATGTATATGGGAAAACTTAAATTTCTCTAGAAATGAAGCATGCTCAGGAAGGTTGAGAAGACAAGTATTGTTAAGATTTAGTGTAGGAAGATGGAAGACCCTAGAAAAATCTTTGAAAGTAGCCTGGGGTGATGAGCTTTATCTGGTGGCCAAGAGCAGAGGGGGAGAAAGACATTTAAGCAGAAAAGTGACTTTGTTGAGATATCTGTTACAGCAACAGTGTTTGAAAAGTGGTGATAATGCATGGCAGAGATGGGCGAGAAGGAAGAAACATTACAGGAACCAGTTCAAAGATTAGCCTAAGTGAAGGATAAGAAAGGACCGAGAGGAATGAAGAAATGAGAGATGGGTGAGACCATGGTAGTTTAGTGATAGGATTTGATGAGTGATTGGATGTGGAAAATAAGTCCAAGATAATCCTGAGATTGGCTGTGAGGTTCTGAGAATATCACAGTCCCATGAAGCCAGATAAGGAACCTGAGAGGACAGACAGGAAGGGGAAGGGAAGAGGGAGTGAGTTGGGTTTATGTTTATTCAGAGGGTCCAGCAGGAAGGCATGAGTTCTGACGTGATCAGTCAATGAGCACTCGTCACCCATGCTCTGGTGACAAATCTAACCTCATAAGAAATAATTGGAACTGGTATTGGTAGCTAACTGTGCATAGGAGCTGAGTTAAATCCTTTATGTAATTAGCTCATTTTCTCTCTCAGAATATCCGCATGAGGTAAGTATTATTATTCACACTTTACAAATGAGGAAGTTGAAACTCAGAGATCCTAAGACCCTCACTCAAGAGTATGCACCAACTGAGAGGCAGAGTTGAGATCTGAGCTGTTATTACCTAAACAGTGAAGCTGGGGAAGAAAGATGAAGTAGAGGAGCTTGTGGAGGAGCCCTTGCTGACTCTGCTCAAATGCCCATGGAACACCAGGGCCAAGCGGGCCTTCCAGATCTGAATCTCATTATCCCAGCTCATAAATAACTATTACAGAAGCTCAGAGAGAGGAATTGGCAATTCAAGGGTCAAAATGCATTAGACAGTCAGAGGTGGAATGTGTCTTCTGACCAGCAATTGTTGAAGAATAAAGTGAAAAAGGAGGAAAGGAAGGATAGAGGGAACGGGTCAAATCCTCCCTGTAGACAGAGGATACAGGAAGGGATGAGTCCAGTCCTTTTATTCATGGGGTACCACAAGCATGCCAGGCTATCTTGCCAGAGTACAGCCTAAGAATTCATTTTCACAATAAAGAGATCAAGATGGTGTCAGATACTCAGGTTATTAGAAAGGCTCAGCCATCTGGAAGCATGACCCTAACCAAACTCTCTCTCTCTCTCTCTCTCTCTCTCTCTCTCTCTCTCTCTCTCTCTCTCTCTCTCTCTCTCTCTCTCTCTCTGTGTTTGTCTGTCTCCCTTCCTCTCTGCCTCTCTCCCTCCCTCCCTCCCTCTTTCTCATCTCTCTTTTTCTCTGTCTATGTATCTCTGTGTGTTTCCCTGTCTCTCTGTCTATCTCTCTTTCCTACTGTCTTCTTATCTACTTCTCTGTTTAATGCCTAAACCCCCTCCCCTTATCTAACCTCTGTTCTTCCCCTCCATCACCCAGCTCTCAATAACCTTTTAATCTTCCCCATCCCCTTATCTCCCCCCAGTTTATGAATGTCTGCTTCCTTTTGGCTCTCCTATGCCCCCACCACTTCATCACTGTCTCCTTATCAGCTCATCACACACACACACACACACACCACACCACACACACACACACACACACACACAGCTTTTTTTTTCTCCTACTTCTGGTTAAAGGCTACACAAGACAGAATACCCTCAGAGCTTATTCCAGGTTCTGATGGACGGCCTGGAGGGCAGAGTGGCAGATCAGAATCGGAGATGGAACCAAACCCCTGACTTCACAAAGAAATCGGGACACAGACTTTGGAATCTACCCCATCCTCCCTCTGCATGTTTAGACATTTTTCTGCCGCTAAGAAACAGACATCATCAGGCAAATGGCTTTCCTCACCCTAATCCTCATCTGTAAAATAGGGCTTAAGAATGCCTCCCTCAAGGATGATAAATGACAGATGGGAGTGTACCGCAAAGGTCCCAATGAACTCCCACTCACTCTCCATCACCCACTGAGTTTCTAATGTATTTTTTCTAGAATAGCAAAGCCTAGCCCATCAGGCCTCTTTTCCCTTACAGCAAAGTAGCCAAAACACAGGAGGCTCTTGGCACCTCACAATTTTCTATCCTGATCTTAAATTCATAGCCAAAGGCAGCACCAACAACTGTCCCCTTCCCTAGAACATCTGCTCTGTCCCTAGGACAAAGGGAGAAGAATGGACCTGAGTTCTCTAAGGAAATGGGAAGGCCAAACTTTCCAGTAGGACCTCAGGAAATGACTTCAGTGGCTCCACTTGGCCAAAGTCCTGGTGCTAATCACTTTCTCACACCCAACAACTGCTCATTGCCACCTCCTGAGCCCTACTCTTTCTGACTATAATTAAGGATGTCACCTGGGTGTTGCTGCAGAAAGTGACACCAAGAGCCCTTCACACACCTGCTCTGGAAGGCAGCAGATTAGCCCTGGGCTCATCACAGAGCCAGCTGCTGCCAGCTTTCCCAGCAGGAGGCATGGGTGTCATTGCACTGCATAATGGAAGAGCAACAGGCAGCCAGAGCCGCAGGCCACACTTCTGTGGCCTAAATTTAAAAGGTCGGTAGGAACCTTCAACCAACCAACTCCAGCCAAGCTTTTTTTTTTTTTAAAAGATGATGTTGTCTCAATATATAGCACACACTGGCCTTAACCTCACAATCCCCCTGCCTCAGCTTCCTGAGTGAAGCTCTACACCCAGCCTCACACTTTTAGTAAAAAAAACCCAGGCTTGGAGACAGCAAAGTCAAAGGTGACATGACCTTTACTCAAAAGCATGAGAGGGTGAGTTTCCTACCTCTCCAGCCTGCTCATAAATACAGCTGGGGTGGCCCCATTCAGGGATCACCTAGAAATGGTAGGAGACATTTTGAGTCATCTTCGGAAGTAGGAAGAAGATAGGGATTGTACTAGTTACTCATATCAAAGGACAGATACAGAAGTCAGCATTCTGAGCAGACTTACTCTGCCAGAACATCCACAATCCCAACATTGACAGACCCCTAGGATCAAAATTTTAGTACAGGAGCCAGTGCCCCTCCCCCATCCTTCAAATGCCCATTTACAACCATCCATCTGGCCCTCACTGCTAATTGTTATGGTTGTGACACCAACTAGGACACAGTTTAGCTTATGGGCGGCACTAACCCCCAGGAGGGCCTCTATGACCTTGTGACTTCAAGGAAGATGATTCCTGACATTTCCTAATTTGGGGCCTTTCCCCTCCCCCACACCCAGCTGTCACATCTCCCCTGACCCCAGCCTCCTCTGCCACATCCCATCATCCTTCCACACCTTCCCATGGCCATGGCCTCCCTCCTTTCTCTACCAGGCTCTGCAGTCCAGCAACACATCAGCAACACCACCACTGACATCTGCTTTAGTTTAATCACTCTTTCTTTTTAATTGGATTCATTTTAATTTTCTATTGTGTAGAAGCACGATGGGGTGAGGTCACCTGTGCCACAGAAGGCAAGCATAGGACAGTGACAGTTCCTTCCTTCCCCCTCTCCATGAGGTGTCAGGCTCACACTGTAAAGACCAATTTTTGAATAAAAGAGGCTTACAACAGGTCTTATAGGAAAGAGGTTTATTAGGTGGATATGAACAGAGGAATAGCAGGGAGAGCAGGACATGATGGGGGAAAGAGAGAGAGAAGGGGGGCCGCCCCAATAGAGAGAGAGAGACAAGAGAGGACAAGAAGGAAGAAGAGAGAGCAAGAGAGAGAACAAGAGGGAAGAAGAGAGACGAGAGAGAGAGAGAGACAGAGACAGAGACAGAGAGACAGAGAGACAGAAACAGAGAGACAGAGAGACAGAGAGATGAGAGAGACCATGTGTCGGGTTGTCCCTTTAAGAGGTCAGGTAACCACTAACCATGCCTCCCAGGTGTGGCTAACCTGGCTGGGCAACACAAGATGACATCACAAGTTGCTAGGTAACCCAGAAGCAGGTTCTGTTTCAAAATACTAACACACACAGTAAAAGCCTTTACCTGCAGAGCCATCTTGTCATTAAGCTTTTCAAATTATCGTGCACAGTACTAGGTTTCATTACTGCATTTTCAAACAAAATTTGATATTGGTTCTCCTCCCTCCTTCTTCTCCTTCATCTACCTGACCCTTACTTACACTCTCCTACCCAATAACCCTCCTCTCACTTGTGTTTTATTCCCTTCCCCCTTCCCAGCCCCATTTTTCTGCTCTCATGGCTACCTTCCTAGTTTCATACCCTATACCTGTACTAACCCCCGCTTATATGCACACATTATAAACAGCACAAGCCAGAATCTGCATATGAGATTCTGTCTCTACGAGGAGTCTGAAATGCCTTGCTTAATATTATTCTTTCAAGATCCATCCATTTTTATGCAAATTTTATGATTCCATTATTCTTTACAGGAGAATAAAATTCCATTATGTATATGCAGAGTACTTTCACTACTCACTTATCTGTTGGTGAAAATCTAGGCTGCTTCCCTTTTCCTAATGTTATGAATAGAACTGCAATAAATATGGAAGTGACAATATCTAACAATGCGAGTCTAGCCAATGTACTTGCTACCTATACAGCTTTAAAGAGGTTACATAAGTATCCTAAGCCTCACTTAATCCTGAAAAGCAGAGGTGAGGACTGTAGCAGAGCCACCTCACAGGACTGCCATGTGAGCAGCGTTCCTTAGTCCACGGAAATCACATGTCAGGATAGGTGACTTGTACGATGCTAGTGGCCATCATTACTGTGTAAGGATTAGCTTGTTCCTAATGACGGGATCTTCTTCATAAAAGGATTCTGTAGTCCTCACGAGCTGTTAATGTTACCCAAAAATGTGATGAAAAGTACAGTATTTCTTTTTTTTTGTGAGAACATTATACTTTTTATTTATTCTTTGAGAATTTCATTAGTTTTGATCATGTTCTTTCCCTCCCCCAACACTCCTCAGATTCTCCATCCACCCCATCCAACTTCGTGTTCTTTCTCACAGATAATAGATGGACGATAGATACATACATAGATGGATAGATAGATAGGAGATGGAAGATAGATCCATAGATACATACATACATACATACATACATACATACATACATACATACATAGATACATAGGAGATGGAAGATAGATACATATATACATACATAGATGGATAGATAGATAGATAGATAGATAGATAGATAGATAGATAGATAGGAGATGGAAGATAGATGATTGATAGATAGATAGATAGATAGATAGATAGATAGATAGATAGATAGATAGATGATAGATTTTTAAATACCACCGCCCAAAAAATGAAGCCAGATTTGTTTTAGCCAGATAAAGAATAAAAGCAGATAGACAGGCCATAGCCAGAGCAATAGTGCTCAGTCATCCACAATCACAGACATATCCATGATATCTGACCCGTGTTGAACCAGCTCTGCTAGGAGCCTTAGGGAGAGTTTTAGATTCACTCTGAGAAAGAAAAGAAAAATAGATGAAAGGGAAAGGTGAGGAAGGAAGAAAGGATGGATGGACAGAAGGAAGGAAGCAAGGAAGGAGGGAGGGAAGGAGAGAAAAGGGAAGGAAGGAAAGAAATGTTAGCCTGGACTAACATTGTTCTCAGTTAAATATTATCCGCAAGAGAGCAACCAGTTCTTGAGGGACAGACAATCTTATTCATTTTATGTCCAAAATACAAAACACATATGTATGTGTGTATACATGCTTATATATAGTTCGTTATACCTAAACATTATTTGTAATAATAAAATTCTATGGAAGGTTGAGCCTGGAGATATGGCTCACCAAATCAAGCCCGATGATCTGAGTTTGATTCCAAGGCCCCCACAAAGTAGGAGACAACTAGCTCCTTCAGGTGGTCCTCCACACACACACATGCACACTATGGCATGCACGCACACACATGTAATTCAAGGAGTATAGGAGACTGGGGAGAAGCACAGAGAACCCTGCGTGCAGGGTGATCATGAGAAAGCAGGAAATACTGTTCTAGTGATCAATGCTGTGTACAGGATCATCACACAACATCGCTGGCGCAGTGGGCCGCTGGGCTCCACTGTGTCAGTGAGCGCTGCAGAACAGCCTTCGGCCTGAACCCCCAATCAGCACTTCTCCACAGCAGTTCACAGACGGGGACCCTGTGGCCTACAAACACTACGGACGAAACCCGAGTTATACAGCTACGAAAATACAGAACCAGAAGATTGCGTTTACACAGTGACACCCCCAAGCCTGTCATCTCTGGTTGTCTTAGGCAATCACTTACAAAGCATTTCCCAGACAGCCCCATGCCTGTTCACTTAGTTATGCCCGGGCCTTGCCTTAGGACTGCACTGTAGTTATCTTGGAGAATAATGGCTGGTAATTGTTGGCCAATTCAATTTCTCTGAACTAGACATCTGCATTACTTCATATGTTCCTAGCAACCCTTTAATGCTGGCGTTTCTGTGGGTGGAGCTGCCTGTCCAAGGTCACGTCCTAACAGGGCCATGAGCTTCCCTGCCACTCATGCCCCAAGATAGAGACCAAGGAGCCTCTGGATCCCTGCAGATGTAGGTATGTTGTGCTTACACACTCTGATGAATGACATCCCATGTTCCTACCCGAATTCTGGTCTGGAAGGCAGTAAGAGTGAGTGCAGGAAGGTTCAAAGGAAATGTGGAAAAGAAACAGGAAAGAGGGGACAAAGAGGTGGAGGGAATAAAAATGGAAGAAAAGGACAGGGAAGGAGGGATCCAGGGAGGGAGGTGGGCTAGAGGTAAAGAACAAGAAAACAGAGAAAGAGCATGGGGACCGGAGCAGATCTGATGCTGGTGAGAGGGAAGAAAGGAGGGAGCAGCCGAGCTATTTTTATGGAGCTGATTTACATGTTTCCAGTCTCTTTGCATATTGAGGTCAGAAGGTCCCAGCTCCTCGTGTGAGAAGGAATAGGAATTCACTAATACAGCCTCTGAAAAGCTCTTCAAGGTCCTTGCTTCGGTTCTTACCAGATGGAGGAAAAGAAGGGGCGGGAGACCAATCTATCCTGTAGGGTGCTGTCACTCCATGTGATAGGTGGGGGCTCCCTGGGCTCAGTTAACACCTGCAGGACCCAGCACCATGCCCTCCTCTCTAAGCTCCCTAGAAGGGGACTAAACCTCTAAGGTCTTAGCTTTGTCATGCTCAAGAGGAAGGTAAGTGGGAGAGGAGCTCTGGAAAGAGTCAAATCCAGAAAGTCAGTTAGCAAATGAATTCCCAGAGCGTGTTCATATCTCGAAAGGCTAGAGAAGAAAAATGATTAGTTGAGCTTCTCAGAAGCCTAACCCTTTGTCCTGAATCTCTAGTTTCAAAAACAGCAGAGAGAGAGAGCAATTTGGGGAGGGAAGGAATGAGGACTTTGGCAAGCTAAATTAACATGTCCCTTAAGTTATTCTCATGTTAACCTATGAAACAGAAAACATAGAATCCACATTTTAAAACAACAACAACAATGATAATAATTCTCTTTAATAAATGAGGAACTGGGGTTTGATGTGGTCATTTGCTCACAGCCTTGGCATTAAGGGACAGAGCTGTGATATGAAGCCAGAACAATCTGAGTCTATAATGTACTCACCTCTAATCTCTGCTAATTATTTCACAACACTAAGCCACCAACAGACATATAAAGCAATGAAGGAACCCCCAGCATGAGTGTATGTGTATGTCTCCTTCCATCCTCCCTTCTTCTGTCCCATTGCACATAACTTCTGTATGTGTTTCATTAACCAGGAGCCAAGACGTGTAAGGGGCTGCATTACACGCACATACAGATCTTGGGAACACGTCATGAGTTCCACCTTCACTTCTGTGTAACCTCTGAGTTCAAAAACAAGTTCAGTCCAAGCACTAAGATCCAATTCTCTAGAGACAAGATGCTCCCTGCCCACTCTGTGAACCATTTCCTCATGGATGACCTCTCAGATACCCACCCATCAGATTCTCCATCTTAGAAGTAGTCTGGAGACTTGAATGTACAGACAGTAACAGGAAGTAGTAGATGGAGCTAAAATTGACCATTTTGGAAGGGTTGAGTCTTAATGACAATGGCATCAGCTCATGGACGCCTCTGCTAAGGAAAGAAAAAAGTTACTGAATCCTCCCTTGATCTCAGCTGACTGTAAGACAAATTGTAGAAATAGAAAAGCTTCAGGAGAAGCTTTTCCATGTCTCCGCATGGAAAGACATGCTCTGGAGCCCTTGCTACACACTGTCAGCTCACTGCCAGCCTTGAACTTAAAGAACCCTCCCCCCCAAAAAAATTCCTACAGAACCTGGCTTGGGTCATATAGCCCCACCATTTCTATTAGCAAAATGACTCATACTGGAAAGAGGGTATGGATGACTGAGGTGACTATAGACATTCATGACTACCATATGGAAACCATGGTTATCTTTCCTTCCTCTGGACACTGGACTAAACATTACCTGTTCCAACAGCACTGAATCTAACTGTAGCCAATTTCTTTGACTGAAGCCAGTGATTTATGGGCAGAAGCCATGGCTCAGGTGCTTAAAGGGAAAGAAGAATGTTCTCCCTGGTTACTGGGAGATTTTGTGTGGCAGTGGGAACAGAACCAGGCATGTTAGCTCATAAGATGTGCACAGTGATATCAGTTAAGGGTGTGTCTTGCGCTGGTTGCTGTCATTTGTAAGCACAGATTGGTAGCCTTCACAAAGTAGGACATGAGCTCAGATGGTCTGGGACCAGATAGCCTGGAGCCAGGTGAACCCCAGCCCTAAGCCCCTCCCTCACAGGCTCTACTGTGGATATTTGATTCTCTGATTCCTGAATCAGAGTCTATATTCTGCCAAAGGTTCTGGAAGCCACTCTGGGGAGGAAGAAGCCTTATAAGGGGTTGGATCTGGATGCTACAATGTCGGAATGTATGGACCTGTTCAAGCAAGAGTCTAAACACTGGGTTCTGGGAAGCTCTGCATTCTGGAATAGCCTCTCCTCCAGCCTTCACCTTGGCACCTCTCATACTTGAGTATTTATTTGGAACAAAATTCAAAGTAGGAAGCAGCCTGCATGGAGAAAACCAAGCCTGCGCTTGCCCTTAACTCTACTATTAATAGTTTTCTGCTATTTCTCTAACCATGCCCACACCTCCAGTCACAGGATGTTCAAAGCCCTAGAGAAGAAGTGTCTGTTTGTCTGGGCTTAAATACGCGGCCACTCTTGGAAAACAAGAGAACAGTTCTCGATGTGTGCCTCATAAATAGAAGAGAAATGCTAGAAACTGTTCCTCCATCGAGCCAGACATATGACAGTGGAAGGTTAAGACACCATGAAGATTTACAGGATAATTCTGGGAAAACAATGAAGCAACTGAGAAATAAAAGCCACGGCACACTAGAACCACCTCACCGATGTCTAAGTAGAAGAAGAGATGAGTGGTACTCCAGGGCGAAGCTCCGTCATCAAGACAATGTCCTTCCCCACAGAGACCACAGCCATTACGAGATTTTCCGCAATGCCTGTGGGTCAGTGAACAAGGCGGGTGACGCGCTTAGAAGCATACACCACAAAGAGATATCATCACAAGGTAACCTCCTCTCTGCCTTCTGAAGGACAGCCTTGGAAGAAAAAGGTAACATGACAGCTAGGGAGACAAAGCCTCCTACAATTGTCTGGCTTCACTGTCTTCCCTGATCTCACCCTCTGGCAAGCGTTCATGGTGCCCTCCTTTCACATGGATCCCATAGGATGTCTCCAAAAGTACATTCTATCTTACTGTCCACCCGAATGCCACTCAGCTGGTCTTGCAGACACAGGGACCTTGTTTCCAGTCATTACCATCTGGCCACCTGCTATGCTTCTCAGTAATACCTTCTAAAAGTACACTTCCGCAGAATTTCCTGAAAATACATGAGAATGCAGAGAAGAATTAGTTCATCTCTCCAGGCTTTGCATCAAAGCAATACTTGGCGAAGCATAGTGGGGTGGGGAATCAGAAGTTTCAGTGACACATTTGGATTAGAATAATGATAATAAGTGTTTTTGTTATTGTACCTAAAATGTTGGCTACTGCTCTTTTCAATCTATGAGGATGTTTCACTTAATCTTCTTGATCCTCTGAATTTGGTAATTTTATTATCCCCACTTTAAAGATAAGGAAACTGAGATGAGTTATTTGGCCAATATTGCTTATCAAGAAAGAGCAGAGTAAACCTGACTGCAGAGCAAAGCTACAATCCTTCTGCAAAACTGCTTCTGAATAAATGCATGCTTTCCCCATCACTCACATCCTTGGTTTGGACAGACCCAGGCATAAGGTGGGGAAGGGAAGGAAGACATAGCTTGACAGTATAAAAACTAAGACGTGAAGCCTGGCCGTCTTGAGGCCAGAGGGACGACAAGGCACATGAATAGCAGAGGCCATCTGGCAGATGCTTACATTCACAGAAAGCCTGTGAGGCAGAAGACACCCCACTGAAACACACAGCTCTGAGCTCTGACAAAGGCCAGGCAAGGTGGCCAGGTGCCAAGGATTTGGAAATGCCTCTAGCCCCAGGACAGATAGAAACACAGACATGTAGAAGCGAAGATAAGCAAGGTGGGGGGAGAACCAGAATGTCCAGCTCCACTGCCAGCCATGAAGAGATGGAAACATGTGTTGGCCTTTCAACTTATTCTAGGCTGAACTTCTTGATGGGGGTGTGTGAAGGACTCCAGCTGGCATAGTGGTGTAAAGCACCCCTTCTTGACCCTTCCCACATCTGGGCTCCTGCCTGTCACCTCTGAGGCTCTCCAGAGCAACCTTACTGTTACTGTACATTTATTCAGCACTTAACTTTATGGCAGGCTTCCTGTTCCCATTTGGCTGTCGCAATAGGCGTATGAGTCCTGTGCTCCAATCATTATCTTTTTCATTACCATAGCATCCTTACAGGCCTCATGCTTCCGGCAGGAATGGCTTCAAAAAAAAATAACAAATAAATACCCCAACCCTTTTGCACTTAAGAAAGAAAGAGAAGAAGGAAGCTTTGGTTGTGCTAAGATATGAGGACGACTTTGTCATTGTAGCTTTGCCTGACTGATGTTGGGATCATGCAGGTCTGTTATGAGAATGGAGTTTATGCATGGACAGAATTTACAGGCCCGGCTGGTATATAGTAAGCACTTCATAAATACCAGTGGTTGTTAATACAAATCCTAGATGATTGAACACTGATACTAATCCCCAGAGGGCTTAAGGCCTTACTGATGTTGGCATTTATTGTTCCAGCATGAACATCCACTCGACTGCTTTTAATAAGAGCAGAGCGCTGGGACTGGGCTGCTGCATGTTTGCAAAAGGCTTTATTGGTTTCTTTAAGATTTATAAAACAACCCAGACTTTTTTAGAACAGAGCATGAAGGCCACCTTGCCTGTGCTCTGCTTGAGGCTTACTCCCCTTCTCTAACATTCAGACCAAGTTTTTCTCTAGCCGCAGACAAACACCTAAGGGGGAGTTCTTACTGCTGTAAGACTCTTCCTTGGCTTCTGGGCAGGGGTGTGGGGAGTCAGCTCAGTTTTCTTTAAGGGGCTGGCTTCTGGGAGTTTGACCATGCTCCAGTGAGTATATGGACAGCACGAACTGGACTTAATTTTTTTGTTTGGGGGGGGGGGGTCACAAGGGTTGGGGATCAGACCTGGGAGGACAGAGAAGTGAATATGATCAGGGCACCTAATATGAAATTCCCAAATGATCAATAAAACCATTGTTTTGAGGAAAAAAGATTTTTCCTCAGTGCCTGACTGGATTTATACCTGACACTCCCTGCTCTGGCCACTGCATCTTCCCAGGACATCCATCTTCAGTCTACCCATCCAGCCCATTCAATCACACATATCCAACCCTGTTCCTCACTGCCTACTCTGACCTTCCAATGCCTACCCATAAATTCAAAGTAATGATAACTCCTAACTCATAGTATTGTTTTTAGATTCAAACGAATGTATAGGATGAAGTACGTGCTGTGAGAGCGGTAGATATCAGTTTTCACTGTTAGTCCTGTGGTGGTTTCAGTAGATTGGGAAACATAAGAAATGAGGCTTCAGCTCAGAGAAAGAATGCTTGCTTAGCATCCATGAGGCCATAGGATCTATCCCAGTATTGCCAAAAACAAAAAACACAGAATATTAGGAATAATAATTATCAAGTCAGTGTATACAAGCCTAAGTATTACAAGAGAAAAAGTGCTACAGAATGGAACTGATTTGTGGGTTTAATAGTTCCCTACCAAGAGACCTCCACTCAGATAGGTGAGATGCTGTTGGTTAATGGGAGCCATTCGGGGAAACCTCTTAACGGCCTCGAAACATCTCCATGATGGAGAGTTCTTTATTCCTGGGCGAGCCGCAAAGCAAGGTCAACAGCATCAGAAAGGGGAAACTGAGGAGAAGCTCACCCAGCTGAAGGCCAAAGGGGATCCAGGAGCAGACAAGGCGCTCTGGACCTGATTTCTGTGGCACAGAGCAATCCTGGCAGCTTAAAGGAACTGAACAGCATGAGCAAAGCAGAGGGATGAGACAGCAATGCTTTGCGTCACTGTCAAGCCTCCCCAACAAGGAAGTAAGCACAGCCAAGGGATGCAGGACAGCAGATGTGATGAAAACCAGGCTCCAGGGTGCAAACGGGGTCCCTGCTTCTGAACCACTGCTCCCTCTCCTTAAGGGAAGAGGGGTGGGGACAGATGAAATGACTGAACCAGACTCTACCCACCTCCCTATCAGGGACCAGCCCCACTGTGACGTCAGAAAAGCCGAATGGAGCTCAAGGAGTGGGAGGTGATGGGCCCAGCCTCATCCAGTGCAAGTCCACAGCTTCCTCAGATGTTGTGTCATGTGGTCTAGTTGTGTTTTCTTTCAGAAAAGAGCCTGGGAGGGAAGCTTTCATCTGCTCCCTATTCATGCTGTCGCCTGCTGCTTCATTGATTGCCCTTCATCTGCCCTGGCAGGGACTGGGATGTGTCTAGGGAGAGCAGGCAGCCCTGGAGTGAATACCAGAAATCCCTCAACCTAGTCACAGAGGACATCCATCCCCTCTGCCCCCACTTAATTTTCAATAAAACATAAAAACATTGTTCTTGCTGGGAAATGACAAAGAACCTTGCTAAACCCTGTTTAAAATAGTCTTTTATCCTCCTGGCTTAAATTTTGGCTTAGTATTCAATAGAGAAACACTCACTTTTTCCTTTAGGAAGCAAAAATGTTGAGTGGAAGTTCCTTGTCCCCACCAGCAGCCCTGAGCTGCATTAACTATAGACTGCCGTTGTTTTTCAGTCTGTCTCTCTCCAGCATTTAAGCACAAAACCAGAGACTCATTAGTTTATCACAGTGATAAAGTCCACATCAGGTACCTTGGGTGGCTCAGTGACTCCATCAACCCATTGGGGTCACAGAGAGAGCTCTACCACTGCTTCATACCCATCTCCATGATGATGCATCTTCCATGATGACTTCCGGAAGCCATCATACCTCTCTGAGCCTCAATTGTCTCACCAGTAAATGGAGCCAATATTAAAGACCTGATGGGATTCAAGGGAAGATCGAGTTAAATGACCATGTATAAAAAGCTACAACATAGGTATACGGGATCTGGGCCCTAACAATGGGAGGAGGAGCTGTCTCTGACTCCGTTGCTGGTCTTTGGATCCTACTCTCCTAGCTGGGCTGCCTTGTCTGGCCTCAGTGGGAGAGGATGTTCTTAGTCCTGCTGTGACTTCTGCATTGGTGGGTCGGTACCCATGGAGGGCCTCTGAGAAGAAAAGGGAGGAGGGGGAAGGGCTGTGAGGGGGGGACTGCAAGGAAGGGAGAGAGGGGGCTGGAATCAGGCTGTGAAGTGATTAACTAAATAAATAAATGAAAAACCAAACAAAGGAAGCTAGAACATGCTGAGCCCGGTATAGGCAACAGGTGCAAGCTGCCATGTCCAGCTCCACATGGGGTACTGGGGAGGAAGGGAAGGGGAGTCCAAACTCAGTTCCTTGTGTTTGCATAGCGCTTTGACCTTCTGAACTGTCTCCCCAGCCCCCAACCCAGTGACTAAAGACTCAGTGGAAAGAGCAAGAGGCGCCTCAGCTGACATTTGCAAACAATGCTAAAATGAGAGGTGCCACCTTCACCAGCAAGGTCAGGGGACTCTTGCCTGCTAACTTGGAGAGGTGAAAATTACAGACTAAAAACAAAAATCACATTGCCGCTTGGAAAGCTGCCAACTGCCACAAATCAGAGTAAAAATAATTGGAAAAGTAAGCTAGGCGTGAATCAGGTGCGCTCACAGAGGTACAGAAAACTGGTGCTGACGCCCCCCTCTTCTCCATGAGCCCCACCCTGTACTGGTTTGTAGAATGTTGTTCCTACTCAGCTCTCTCCTTATTTCCAACCGTCCCTGTCTCCTCCTTCTCCTCCACTTTTTCTCTCAGCCCATGGGTTTGGTAGTTGGCATTCTGACTCTCCTGTCCAGTGTTGTATTCCTAAACATTATTGTTGTTCTTAGACTTAATCTCTCTGCCCAATCCATCCTTACTTCAGAGAGCCATCAAGCTAAACTCTTCAACTCTGATACCTCTAAGTTTCCCCTGGTTCATGGGCCACCTTTCCTAAGATGCCATTGGATAAGACAGACTTTAAGCCATCCATCTATCAATCACCAAATGCTTATTGAGAACATACCAGGCATTAACTAGGTGTCAAAGATAAAGAAATTAGGCTTGCAAAATTATAAATAGTTAATGATAAAGAAAGAACATTTTAAGAAGACTTTTAGTTGTGAGATATGTGTAAAATAGAACATACCCTAAGGTACATAAAATTGAGGCTATTAGAGGGCTAAAAACTATTTCCTATGGAGTGAGACTATACTGCATCAATATTATTGAACCCAAGACCCATAGAGTGGACAGGAGATATTTGTAATGAGAAAATTATTTTAGAAATATGGAATCACATTAGAAAGGCCCTTAACAATTAGGTGTAATGAGAAAATCATTCTAGAATTATGGAGGAGCATGAGGAAGGCCTTCAACAATTTGTTTTCTTTTTATTTCCTTGTGTGTGTGTGTGTGTGTGTGTGTGTGTAGTGTTTAGAGGGGCTGTGGGTACTGGAGAGGAAGGCATGTAGGCTTGTACACACCGCAGTGCACATGTTTTTTGGCTTGTTCTCACCTCCCACCTTGTTGAGACAAGGCCTCTCTTATCATTTCTGCGCTCCACTTCATACTTCAGGTTAGCAGCTGAGCGCTTTAGGCTGTTCTTCTGTGTCAGTGTCTCATCTTACTAGGATTATAGATTTATGCCTCTACAGCTTGGGTGGGTTTTTTGTTTTGATTGGGGTTTTGTTTTGTTTTGTTTTTGTTTTAGACTTCTCTGATCAAGCCCAGGTTGCCAAGCTTGTCGACAGGCGCTCTTGCCGACTGAGCCATCTCCCTGCCTTGCCATTTCTTTACTAATAAACAGGACTTGTGTGGGGACATGAAATGGACAGTCTCAGTTTTTGTTAATTTTCTAGCTCAGACTAAAAGCAGGCAGGTTGTAGCAACTATGAGGAAAGGTATCCATTAGCCAGTCATCCAAATAATTATCTAAATTGTTTCAACTCTGACATTTGTCACCATGCCTTCCCTTGGAGGTGTGTAAGTGGGAAAATAATGAGAAGAAAGTTATTTTGTAATTACCCTGTATGAATTATGATTCTAAGAGTCTATTTCCAGGGCTGCTTTAGAGTAATTTAGTTCAACATTATTGAAGTTTAATTTAGTACATTATTGGTGCAGGGAAATGCTGGAATCAGACTCAAAAGAAAAGGATTTTTCCTCTGACATTTGTATCCATCTTCCTATGGACACCAACCTCATTAAGCCCTCAGGGCATTCCCTGTGTGTTGAAAATCAAGGGAATAACGTAAGGATGTTTTGTCAAACAAGACTATTCATAGAAGGAAAACTTTCTTATGCCTTCCTTGATGTTGAAAGACTCTCTTTGGTCACAACTGATGAAAAAAATGTAAACTAGTTTAAGGAAGAAAAACCATAAAAACTGCATACCAAACAACCATATATATATATCTATATGGGTGACCAGCTGTAGGCACCATTCAATCCAGCAATTCAAATGCCACCACCTGAACCCTGAACTCTCTCTGAGTCTAACACTTCTTCTGGCTTCCTTGAGAGGCCATTGTGGTAGCTGACAGTTCCTCTAGTCTTAGACTGAGAAGGTTCAAGCCCTTGATGAAATCCCCCCCCCGGGTATGTGTGTGTGTGTGTGTGTCTGTCTGTCTGTCTGTCTGTCTGTCTCTAGGTTAGCCATGTCTCTATCACATGCTCAACTCTTCGATTAGAAGCCTCATAGAAATTTCTATCTGAGACTTATGGCCAACTGTTGGGCAGAGTGCATGGAATCTTACGAAAGATGTGGGAACTAGTAAGATAGGGAGAAGACAGGAGCTCCACAAGGAGAGCAACAGAACCAAAAACTCTGAGCACAGGGGTCTTTCCTGAGACTGATACTCTAACCAAGTACCATGCATGGATAAAACCTAGAACCCCTGCACAGATGTAGCCCATGGCAGTTCAGTATTCAAGTGAGTTCCATAATAATGGGAACAGGGGCTGCCTCTGACATGAACTGATTGGCCTGCTCTTTGATCACCTCCCCCTTAGGGGGGGAGCAGCCTTACCAGGCCACAGAGGAAGACAATGCAATCACTCCTGATGAGAGCTGATAGACTAGGAGCAAAAGGAAGGAAAGGAAGACCTCCCCTATCAGTGGACTTGGGGAGAGGCATATGTGGAGATCGGGGAGAGAAGGTGGGATTGGGAGGGGAGGAGGTAGGGATTTATGGGGGGATACAAAGAGAATAAAGTGTAATTAATAAAAAATTTTTTAAAAGAAGCCTCATAGACCTTGGGGCTGAAGACACCTTGTAGCTCTGTGGAAAAGCATTTGCATAGCATGTGCAAGACCCTTTGTTCAGTCGCTAGAACCAGAAGGTACACTTATCAAAAAGTTAAGAAATGATGCACTTTCAGAGAAACCAAGATAGGAATTAAAGGAAATAAGACAGCAAAAGCAACATATATTGACCTCTTTATTATAAATGTCCTCACAGAGACTCCCAGGTCAGTATTCAGCACATCAGCAGTGGCTCAAGACAGAAGTAGTTAGAGACTCAAGATAGTATATTTCTCAAGTGAGAGTTAAGCCCTGTGGAAACTGGAGGTTGAGCCTTTGATCTTCCCTTTCTTGGGTGTCCCCTCCCATTCAGATCCAGTCTGCTTCTCCCAACCCCCAGATCATTCCCATCATGCAACAGCTCCAACCCCATGAGAACCTGAACTGTGAATCCCACACACTTCTCCTGTTAAATACTTCAACCATCTACCAACAGTTCCGTGTCTTGTCTAGCCCTGGCTTTTCTCCTCATCTACAGCTTTGCTCTTTGTTCATTCCTAGATATCAAGATATGTTGCACAGGAAATACACAAATACCAGAGAAGTAATTAGAGCTTGGGAAGAGAGAGAATGGTGTGGGGGGGGGAGGGGTTATGGGGAAAGTATCCCAGAGAATTACGCAGACCCATACGTAATGATTACAATTTTTCTCAAGGAAAGGTGATAGACAGCCATTCCAGGTATGAATCCTAGGACCTAAAACCATGTTTTCTCTCTTTTGAAGAGCAAAAAATTCTTTCCTCAACTCAGAAGTTACAAAGCAGTGGCCCACAGGCAGATCAGCCTGGTTACACTTGGCCCACATAGCATTTTGTAGAACTTAAATTACTTGCCAGGATTTAAAAATGGTGAGATTTTTTTTACATAAGGACCTGGATTTCCAGCTGCTCTTGGAAATTCTGGAGCTGTGGTTGCAGCCCTACACACAAGTTCCCACCGGGACAACAGTAGCTGGGAGAGAGTAGCCCTTGACCTCCTTAGAGTAAGGACAAAGCAAGACCTATGACCTCGCTCCTGCCTGGCACCTACAGCTGAGTGTGTAATACTGTGTCAGTCTACACAACTAAGCATTCATTCTTCAGATCAACCACCTTTACTATGTTGATTGTACTACATTATATTATTTATTGTAACAGCCTAATCACTGTTATTATTAGGGAATAAGCCATTTTTTCCTAGCTTAAAGATTCCCCTGTTATTCTTGAAGCCAACAGAACAAAGTGAAAATACCAAATGCTTTTAGGTATACCTCAACTACCTTCCTCTGTTTTATCAACTAACTCGGAAGCTAGAAAACCCTCAGAGACATATCAAGCCTGTCAACATTATGATACGGTTTTTTCATCTACAAAGTTTACACTCCAGAACTGTACAACTGAGTTAAGACCAAAGAAAGATATCAATGGAGCTAAAGCAAAGACTCGGTTGAGATCAGTGCTTGCCTTGCAATAAAAGGGAGGTGAATTTGATCCCTGTAACATAAAACAGTCAGGTTGTGTGATAGCACTGTTTGTAATCCCAGCACTGGGGAAGTAGAGACAATCAGATGTCTGGGGTCTAATGACCAACTAACCTAGTCTATTGTGGAGTTCCAGACCACTGAGAAAGCCTGTCTCAAAACAAAAGGTGGAAAGTGCCTGACAAATGTTCTCTGCCCACACACACACACACACACACACACACTTGCCTTCTCACAAGAACACATACATATATTTCACAATGTTTTAAGTAAGTGCTGCATATTCATTGTCACCCTGGGGCACAGGCAGCCCACAAGCCACAGGTTGAACATACAGTCTGGGAATATTCACAACTTCCTGATTTATCCTTTCTGGTGACGGCATATCCCTAATATGCTTTTTTTTCCCCACACTGGCCCCCACTATCAAGCTTCCCTGGGTCTTTGGAGTCCAGCTTGGAAGTCATGTCCTCTGTAATAGACCACCCTAGTTCCTCAGAAAACCACCCCTTTCTGGGGCTCCTGCAACAGCACGAAACTCCTGCTTTATTCAATTCAGTACCTGCCATGTTTTTTGCTAATTGTCTATTTACACACTGCCTCCTCCACACCCACACCAGACTGAGAGCCTTGAAAACAGAAACTGCGGCTGATTCATCTTTGTAGATTCAGTGCCTTTCTGTATACCTTGGCAGATATCAGACACTCAATAAATTCTTGTTAAATGAATGAAGAAGGAACAAACACACCGAGAACAAATTGGCATGTGTTCATGGAATGTCACACCTCAGCAATTGTAATGAGAGAAATCCATTCCATTGACGCTTTTATGTCTACAAAGAATTGCCTTGTCCTCTGGAGCCCTTTAGAAGTAGTTTTGACAGATTCTAAGGAGTATCAGAGGAAGCGTATTCAAGGGAAGTCATATCTTTTGGGAATAGACAGAGAGAGTCAGTTATAGAATGAGCCTCAGTGCTGGTCTCTTGACATTTCTGACCCCACAAGTTACCACCACCAAATACTATGAAACTGTAGCTCAGATACCACCTCTACTCTGGTGCAGACATGAAAAAAAATATCCCCACAGTTTGGAGACCCAGAAGAGAAACTCTCAGTTACCATCTGACCTCCCATCCATACTAGATACACTTGCGATTCCTTAAAGATGCCAGATAACTTTTAAACTTTCTGCTCCCTCTCTCTCCTCCTCCTGTATTTGCCCAGATCCCTTTCTTTCTTTATTTAAATCTCATGTCACCTAAAAGCTTTCCCTGAGCATCAAAGTAAAGCTGTGAAGTGTGTCCCACATCTTCCTACCCTTCACTCTTCACTCTGCTTGAAGGTGAAACTACGGGAGGGAAAGGAATAGGGGGCAGGGAGAGTAGCAACACCATCATCAAGGCTCTGCTCCCTCTGCTCTTTGTCTCTGGCCTTTGGCTCTGCTTCATTCAATTCCACCCTACCAAAAACAGATGGTGCATTTGTCATTTTCATTACTCACGAGTATACACCCTCTCCCATGACATACACTCAGAAAAATAATTCATTTGGTCCATCTGAACCATTACCACCATGAGAGAAAGTGGATTTTAGTGGTTCTGCCTCAGGGTTGCCTATGATAAATCCTGTGGGGTTTGGTTCAGCTTCCAGCTTGTCACTATGACCAAAGCAAAGGCTAATCACCCTGATATGCCCAGCTGTAGCCAGCATAGCAGCAAACTCCATCTCAGCTATATGATTGGGCATTAGTATAAAGTCAAGACCTAATTTGTCTCCACAGCAGAAAAGACAAGGAACAATGGCTCAATTTTACCTTAATTTTTTCATGATGATACCAAAGTCAAGAGAGATGCCTAGACTGTGCCTAATGAGTAAAAAGAATCTGTAACTCTTGACATCAACTCTGAGCTCCTTATCACTGTCTCGAGCAACTATTCTGTCCTCAACCACCATGGAGGTGAAGTAAGGGAAGAAGCTGCTATTATGGTCCTAGCCATTTGGAGAAACAAGCTAGCAAGCATGCTATAGCACACACAGGAATGCTTAGCCAGTGCCACAAAAACCTGGAAAGCATCACCTGGCAGATGGCAGAGAGAGGGAGCAGCCAATGGGATGGGAGTTTGCAACCAGCATGGCAGATGCCAGGAGGCTGCAGCTATTCTGGGATACAGGCATCGGCTGCTCCATCACACCAGCCCTGACAGTCCCTTCTTCTCCAGGGCAGGAAGGATGTCTCCAGCCTCCTTCCAGGTCCTAACTAATTAATGTTGAGCCTACTGCCAAAGTCTTTAAGCTAAGCAGTCAGGACAAAGATAACCACCCTGTTACAGAAAAGAAAATTTCTAAATAGCATCTCCAATCTTGGCAAATGCTTAGTCATCATCCTTACTGGAACTTGACACCTACTTAGCACTCTTCTGGTCCAACCGCCCATGTTATTAGATAGAGAAACTGAAGGCGGAGGCGGAGGTATGGTTTGCCCCAGCATTCCATACAAAATTTGTAGGAGAGCTGGGTGTCGCCTGATGTCTCAGTCCAGAACTCCTTCTCCTGAGATGCTGAACACTAGGATGTGGTCTGATTCCACTTCTGGTCTCATGCTCTTAAAGCATGCTTTCCTGGATGGATCAAGTCAAGATCTTTATGCCCACATTTACCAGTAAAGGCCACGAGAGCCTCAAGCATGGCTTCTAATTATATTACTCCTCTTTCCTACCTCCATATACTACACTAAGAACTCAAGTTCTGTCCAGTGTAGCACCGAGATACCCACTCTCTTTCTGGACAGAACTTGAGTTAACCCAAAGAGTTCAGCCCCTTTCTATTCCCATGACTTGGCCCTTCCTCCTGGTCAGTTGTCTGTTAGGCAAAAATATCTTTGCCCCAAAATTCTTCCCAGAGAGACAGCAAAACAAAAGAATACCTAATAAAAAAATCCTCTTCCTCTGATCTTAGTGAGCCTCAGTTTCTCCCTCCTGTCCACGCCTTCTCTACCTGGGTGGACAACAGAAGTTCACACAATGGCTTTGTGATCAAGGCGGGGGCTCTACAAGAAACGGCAGGGGCTTTACAAAAGCAGGCGGAAAGGAGTCTCCCCAGTCACCACAGCTCTCTGGGTCCTATCCAAAAGAGGGTCAGCACACCTTTCTCCACATAGGCAGGTCAGAGAATGAAGGGCACAGGTCCTGGAGTAAGCATGCCATTCTGTTCCAGGGCATTTCTAGAAAAGCTTCCAGCTGGCAACACCTAATTGACAATTGTTCTATAAATGGTCCCAGAAGGAAGCTTTATGCTCTTTCATATTCTTGCTTCTCATCCCCTCTTCTTTAGACAACAAAGCTCTTTTCCCAGAAAACCCCTAGGCCAGAGATGGCCTCCCTCCCACCATCCTGTTCCCACATGGCTCAGGTTGCCTGTGTTCATCCTGAATGAAAGGGCCGTACACATAATTCAGAGTGAGTGGCCATCAGAACAGCCCCTGGATCCGGACTGTGGAGTGGATAGGCTGGCGGTACCCTGGCCAGCATCAGATCATAAATACAGGATAGCTGTGAAGGTCTCAGCCTCTGCAGACACCACAAGGAGGGAGGGAGCCAGACAGAAAGGGTTGTTCAGCAAAATCAACAAACCAATAGCACCTCCCAGGAAGGAAGTCCAGAACAAACACCTTTCCTCAGAGATGTAGTCCTCCACCACCCAGCTGAGAATAGTCCTACCTCTCTTGTAGTTCTTACTTGCTTCACTGTTCCGGAATTTCATTCATGTGTACCATGAAGTATGATCAATACCACTCATTTCTTCCTGCAACACCTTCTGGAGCCCTGCAACACGCCTTCCTCCCCTTCATGTCTTCAGCTTTCTTTCTTCTCTTCTTTGATAGTCTAAATAGTGCTGTCCTGTGTGCAAGGGTGTGGGGTCATCCACTGGATCATAGGAAACCAGCCAGTGGCCACACCCTCAAAAATGAATGACTCTCCTCCCCTTCTGCCAATAGCTCCTCAATAATGACAGGTTCCAAAAGGAGCCTTCCTCATCTACGCCTGAATTTTAGCTGGCTTGATCCTGAGCAAGCCCTGTGCAAGCAATCACAGCTGCTGCAAGTTTATGAGTATGATAACCATGGCACAATTTTTTAAACAACAATATTTTATATTTATACACATTCAACATGATGCTTTGTCATACAGTGAAATTATCAAATAAATCTGGTCAATGTATTGATTACAAGACACTCAAATTTTTATAAGGTCATCTAAGATCTAATTTCTTTGCAATTTTATTAAGTGTAGCTGCTGTACAGTACAATAAGAGCCCCAGAATTTATTAGTGCTAACTGAAACTTTGTGTGCTTTGGCCAACATCTTGCCATCCACCATCCTGGCCAGTCCCTAGCAACTGGCATTCCATTCTCTGCTCCTATTAGCCTAGCATTTATATATTCCACACAGAGCTAAGACCATCTGCCCTTCTCTGTGTTTTCTTTTATCATAACGTCCTTCAGGCTCTTCCATGTTGTTGTCAACGATAAGATTCCACTGTGTGAATACATGCATCACACTTCACTTACCCATCCATTTTCCAGTGGACACTTAGGTCAGTTTCATATCTTGGCTTTTCGAATAGTGCTGCAATGTGTGTGGGGATGCAGGTAAATGGACTGACTTCATTTTCCTTAGGATAGCCTTCCTTCCTACCTCCCCTGCATTCTGCCTTTGAAGCACTTTGTACCTTGTCAAGGGTTTGCAATCTGTCTTTTCTACTTCCAGCCTCTGAGAACAGGAGCCTGTCTGCTTTACTGACTGCCTGATGAATAGCAAGGGCTCCTAAACATGTGATGACTAACTTATGAAAAGGTCTCTTTTTCTGGCATCCCTTCTTTGGAATGAGGATGAGATTCGTAGCCAGAAGCTCCACAGTCTTGGTCACAGATCAAGCGTGTCAGTCAGCCCTCCAATTAAAAAGTGCTGGTTCTGAGCTACAGAATATCAGTCTGATGACCTGACCTCCACTCCCGTGCCTTGATTTTTTTTTCATCCACAGCACTTATCACCTGTCAAATCATTGTGTATTTCACTGTGTGTGTATTGTCTGTGTCTTCCAACCAAGAATGAAGCAAACAACAGTTTGGTTTACGACCAAAGAGAATGGGCAATCAAAATAATTAACCAGGCATCCTGGAAACTGAGCAGTCTGAACACAGATGCACACAGCACTTGGGTTCATCGAAGCTGGCATGCTACAAGATGGTTCTACATCTAGTGCCTCATAGGTGTTCATTAAGGTGCTCGTGAGGCTAAGTCACCCTTTTCCAACAGTGACTATGTATGTATTGATTCCTTTCCAAACCCATAGTGGTCTTAGTGAGCAGCTAAGAAATAGTCAGTCTCTTTCCTCTGGCCCCAGCCTGTCTCCTCCAGAGCAAAGATGGCCGCCAACAGAATAGCAGAATGGTAACATCTGTTATTGCTACAACCTACTATCCCACTATGAATCTTTTTGTTTGTCAGTCCACTTCTTTTCTTCTTCTTCTTCTTCTTCTTCTTCTTCTTCTTCTGCTTCTGCTTCTGCTTTCTTCTTCTATTTCTTCTTCTTCTTCTTCTTCTTCCTCTTCCTCCTCTTCCTCTTGAAGCAACGGAATCTGTCTTTCTTATCCAGCACAGGATAACGGTGATATCACTGCACAGACGTCTGGGCACTGTGTCTGCTGGGGCTTTCTGGGCTCCCCCTGAGGTAGAGGCACGGCAGATGACAGCTGGCCTGACGCTCAAAATGGAATTCACCCATTATGGCAGCAAACGCCTGAGACAGTTCTATGATTACTGCGTGCTAAGCCAGGGAGAGGGAAAAACAGAAAGCCCCTGTCCCTGCCCACAGATTACTCATGGTCTAGAGCAGAGACAGATAAGCAAGCAATCACGCTGGGAGTAGTCTTACTTATGTGTTAGTAAAATTAATTTTTCAGAGAAACATTTACCAGCTTAGATTTGTGTCACTGGGAGTATTTCTAAGTCTCAGGGCTGCCTGGGATTTGCAAGACAGTGAAAGTGACTCCAGGAAAGATTTGGCCACAAGAATGCATGGCAGTGAAAGGACCTGCCCTCCAGATCTTCTCATCTCCAATGTAGCCTTGCTTCCTGGGGAAAGAGACATGGCTCAGTGGGTGGAGATACCTACCACACTGTGTGAATGTGCCTTTCCTTGAGACATGACATATTGTTTACACTTCCAAGACATTGACATCCGCCTTCCCTATTCTCTTTTTGTGCACACATCCAGAGTTTATGCACGCATGCACGTGCACATTTGTAGTGCGTATGTATTACACACGCCCATAAATGCACAGAAACACACACCTGCGCTCAAGCAGATAGGACTGTAGAAGATGCCAACATCCGATGCCAACAGGATAGCTTAGAGGATTGCCCAAGTAAGAGCAGAGAAAAAAAATGTCAAAAAGATCAAAAACTACACCAGGGAAGACGGTTAAGTGCTTGCCCCAAACATAAGGCCTCAGTTCACATCTCCAGCACATAAAAAGCAGGGAGCAACAGTGCAAGCCCCATAACCCCAGAGTGGGGGAGGCAGAGACAGGAGGGGTTCTAGGCTTTGCTGGCCATCCAGTCTAGCCAAACTGCTGAACCCCAGGTTGACTGGATGACTAGGTCTCAAAAAGTTAGATGGAGAGTAACAGAGTAAGATATTGTCTACCTCTGGCTTCCAAACACGAGCACTCGCACGCACGCCACTCCTGCACGTGCACTTGCACATACACCAGACATGCGCATTCACACAACCAGAAAGCTGAAGATCTAGAGTACAGATTCAGGAGCCAAAGAAAAGAAACCAATTGGAAATTGGTCACAAATGAAAATGAAGGCCTCAGTTGGGTTGTGGCTCCCTGCTCACCTCTGCCAATTTCCTCTCCAAAGAAGAATAGCAGTGATTGCTGTAACAATTGCGAAGGTCTGTTGAGAGCTGGCTGCGGGCCGGACCCTATGCAGGGTGTTTGGGGGTCGTCTAACTAACAACTGCCAGTCACTGCGGTCGTCAGTCCAAAACCCTTACTTGTTACCACTGCATACTGTAGCCAATGGCCGTGTTCTGCTGCCTCCCAAGGTGAAGCAGGAGGCTTTAAGGAAGCAATGACAGGACCTCCCAGTTCAGTTCCTTGAAATGAGGCTGACAATACGACAGGAGCGCTTCGCTCATTCAGCTTTTCTAAAGGACAGAGACCTGAACCAGCTGTTGCCTTTCCAGATTCTCTGAGCAAGCCTATGAGGTAAGTACCAAGACTATCCTCCTTCTAGAGATGCAAAAACTGAACAGTAAGGACAGGTCTGAGTTTTAGATCATAGAGCTGGTGAGTAGCTGATTGATGCTGGGCACTGATTCATCAACGTGATTCTCTGTGCATTTGTTCAGTATCACTCACTGCATACAACTAATGTGCAATTGGCATTTCTTTCAAAGAGCCAAGATCTTTGTTCACAGGAGAGAGGGCAGAAAGAAGTTAAGGCAGGATGATGGGTAGGGGTGCCATGAAATGAGGCCCTCCTGATAGGACATTGTCTTTGCAACTGTGAGCCTACAACAGCACTGGATATCTGCTCAGACTGATTCTCAACTTTCCATCACAGACAAAGGAGATACCCATCAGACCACACTCCTTCCTGAAGAGTTAATGACTGTTAATTGTTGGCAAAAAGAGTATGGTTTCCTCTTATGGTGCAGACACAGGGACACAGGACAGCTAAGTGAGGAGGGGTGTGGTGTGTGTGTGTGTGTGTGTGTGTGTGTGTGTGTGTGTATCTGTGTGCAGAGGCCAAAGGTCAATGCTGGGTGACTTCTCTGATCTCTCTACACTCTGTTTTTGTAGACGGGCTCTCTCTCTGACCCTGAAGCTCTCCAACTAGGTGCCATTAGCTGGTCTACCACCCCCTTCCCAGTACCTGACATTTTTCATGGTAAAGGGAATCTGAGGTCAGATCCTTATGCCTGTGTGGCAAGTGCTTTACAGACTGAGCCATTTCTCTAGCCCCTACCATCTTCCTTTGATCAGCATAAATCACTGATTAGTAATTTAACCACGGGGGTGACATCACACAGTGCTCACATATCCTGCCCAGAAAGCGGTCACTCTGAGGACTACACACCTGGTGGCCTTAAAGGTGGAAGAGGTCCTGATGTGACTTGATGTGCTAGGCTGGGTTGATGGGGGAGGGGCACTCTCCTAGTCTGAGGAGAACGAGAGGTGGGGGAAAGGATGAAAAGGGTGGGAGGACTGGACCAGGAGGAGAGGAGGGATGGGGCTGCATTCGGGATGTAAAGTGAACAAATACACTTTTTTTAAATAAGGTAAATTTCTCACAGTTCTAGAAATGAAAGTCTCTGGTGGGTCACCAGGGCTGTATTTCTTCTGGCATATCTGAAGAGAATCTATCCCATGGTCCTCTACTACTTTTAGTGATAACTTGTATCTCTTGGTTCACGGTCCCTTTCTCCATCTTCAAATCAAGGCACGAGATACTTCTCACCTCCACTTCTCTTTCCCTTTTCTCTTATTATCCTCTACTTCTTTCTTTCCTTTGTAAGGCTCCTTGTGCTTACATCAGAGTGAAGAGTCCAGAACAACCCTCCCACCTTCATTTAAAGCACGATTACAGTGTCTCCTCTGCCCTAAAAGGTTGCATATGCACAAATACTATTCTATCTACGATAACAATAAAAATAGTACCATGCACATTATTTTCTCCATCAGAGCAACGTGCATATTCCATCCATTTGTTTAAAAATGCATGTCTGCCATTTCTTGATACATTTCGCATGTGTCATTTCAAATACTTGTGCCTAAAATCTATTTTCCACCAAGTTTCTCTCCATTTTCTCTTGTTTATCACATTTTCTTCTGTAAAGTCTTGTCTTTCATTGCTATGTGTTTGACACGTGCAATCTTGTTCCTAATGGCACTGCCTATTTCCCCAGCGCAGGAAAAGACGTCTCCTCTCCCTAGGATCAATGTGCCGCTCCGTCTCCTCCTGGCTTGTGTTTTTGTTGTTGCCTTCCCTGTATAGGGAAAAAGAATGAAGCATGGAGCTGGTGTCTCAATAGCATTTCTTACTCTGAGATTGTATTCAGTGCTGTTGGCTGATTTTCCATTTTTCATACTCTTCCTGCCGGTAGTGAGAACCCCTTGCTAAAAGTGTGGTGTATCTGTGGTCGCTTCTTCAAAGCATTCGCATCGAACAATGCCCCTGAGTGGTGCTCAGTGTGCCATCTGTACTGTAACCTTTCAGCAAATCTCCCATCATTGCTCTGAGCATGGACCAATATTGTCATTGTTACCATTGTCTTAATAACATCATCTGTGCGTTCTTGACCGGGTTTTCCCCAGATGCCTTTCATTTCCAGTTCCTCAGTCTCTACTAAACGCTTCATTAAGTTATGATAATTTAGCAAAAGCCATGTTTTTCCCAGAAATGTGAGAAATAAGCTTTCCATTTTTCTCTTCTATCATCATTCTTCTAACGTGTCATAATTTTCACTGAACAAATCTTGTTCGTGGTATATTAAATTAATTCTTATTTTTTAAAGGGTTTCTGTCATTGTTACAACTAATTTGCTGTGAATTCAAGAAATCATAATAATGAAAAGTATTTTCATTTCATCTTATTTTCTACAGCTCCCAGACTGATAACTACATATTTTCACAATAGGCTAAGTTTGTTTTTCTTTTCCAGAAAAGGTATCATGTAGTATGGACTTTAACTGATGGTGACCTTGAAATTCTAACCCACTTGCTTTCACATCCTGAGTACTGGGATTACAGACATGTAGCTCCATGCCCAGTTTAGGGAATGCTAGAGACCAAATTCAGGGGTTCATACATGCTCAGCAAACATTCTATCAGCTGGGCTACAACCCGTTGCTAGAGTAAATTCTTTGCAGTCCAGAATTTCTACGACATGCAAGAAACCCTGAGAAGAGGCAATCATTGTTTTGCTAGTTAGACCCCCATTGTTGCCTTGCCTTGTCGGAGAAGCTGGTAACTGCCCAGAACCGCTTCTCTCTGGGGACTTATTACTTGTGTGTGGAGGACTCTCCTCTCAGACCATGGAAGGGTCAGGAAGGAAAGGACTCCTGAGGCCTTCTGGCCATTGATATAAGTACTTGATGAGGGCGAGTCATTGTCAATTGTGTACCTGCTGGTGAACTCAGCAGGTTCTACTGAGTTGATTCACACTCATGACCATGATCATAGCCCTGGGTTAAACTCTGTGGGTTGCACTCAACATAGTACTTGTACGTGAAAAGGGAAAGAAAAGGAAAGAGAGAGGAATTGATGGGGTGGGAGAGAGGTCAGAGAGGAGGGGTTGAGTCTTAGTCAGGGTTTCTATTACTGTGAAGAAAACACTAAGAAAGACCAAAAGCAAGTTGGAGAGGAAAGGGTTTATTTGACTTGCATTTCCAGATCATAGTCCGGATCATTGAAGGAAGTCAGGACAGGCACCCAAGCAGGGCTGGAACCTGGAATCAGGAGCTGATGCAGAGGCCATGGAGGGGTGCTGCTTACTTGCTGGTTCAGCCTGCTTTCTTCTAGAACCCAGAACCACCAGTCTAGGGATGGCACCACCACAATGGGCTGGGCCCTCCCACTGACCAATAATTGAGAAAATGTGTTACAGCTGGATCTCATGGAGGCATTTTCTCAACTGAGGCTTCTTCCTCTCCGATGACTCTAGCTTGTGTCAAGTTGACACACAAAGCCAGTCAATACATACATACATGTATATATGTTTATTAAATAATATATTATATATAAGTCAAATTGATTTCCATAACCATACAGGAAAAAGAATCACGGTAGATGGGACAATGTCCGTGAATAAATAAACTTAAATTAAAATAAATTAATGAGTTCTATGTAAACCATTGCTGGGGCTAGATTGAAAGCAAAAATAGACTTTAGTAAATTACAGTTTAGTATCTCTAAAGCTATTTCCCACCTAAAACTATTCCCATGATTGACCAGATTGAACTGGAAGAAGAAAGAAAGAAGAAAGGTAAGGAGGGAAGGACAGAGCAGGATGAGAGAGAAGGGAAGAAGGAGAAGAGACAGAGGAGGGAGGAAGAGAAGAAAGACAGAGCTCACATACACGTTTGGGAACACGGGGCATGACATCCCCATGAGGCCTTCTCTCCACTGCTCTCACAGACTATTTGCATGCAAAGCTTCAGGTACATCGTCCAATAACTAAATTTGTTTCATTTTGTTGAGGGCACTGTTTCTTAAACTTGAGAATAAGCATTTTTTTTTCCCATGGTACACCGTGTGCCACAAAACATCAATTTAGGATTCGCAGAACCCCCTACTGAGTCAAAAATGATTAAAAGTAAAAAAGACACTTCAAATATCTCTACTTCATTGAACTTCACATTTATAAAAGATTTACCTGTTGCCATCACGTTCACCGACCAAGGCTTCTTGTAAATCTTGAGGCTTACCTTACGTGAGGACACATTGGAATCATCAGCAAGCATAATTGGTTTCCTCCCTTTGTCTCCTGTTTTCATGCAAATTAATGTTTTCCTTTCTGCATAACTATTCAGCAGTGTTTCAGGACTCTTTTTAATGTGTTCACTTGACAAGCCTATGTGTAGTGCTGGGTGCTGTTTAAATGCCTGTGACATGCCCAGACTCAGGGGTCTTTTTTTTTCACTTTTATTTTATATTAATCACAGGTTATGTACTTTGTATCCCAGCCGTAGCCCTCTCCCGCATTCCCTCCCTATCTCCCTCCCCCCTTCCCTCCCTCATGTCCTCCCTGCACCTTTCCAAGTCCACTGATAGGGGAGGACCTCCTACCCTTCCATCTAACTCTAGCTTATCAGGTTTCTTCAGGAATGGCTGCAATGTCCTTTTCTGTAGCCTAGCAAGGCTGCTCCTCCCTCAGGGGGGCAGGGAGGTCGAAGAGCCAGCCATTGAGTTCATGTCCAAAATAGTCCCTGTTCCCCTTTACTAGGGTACCCACTTGGGTATTGAGCTACCATTTGCTACATACAAGCAGGGGTTCTAGGTTATAACCATACATGGTCCTTGGTTGGAGAGACAGTCTCATAAAAGACCCCTGTGCCCTGATATGTCTATTTTTTGAGACAAGGTCTCTCTGCACCTGGAGCTTACTGGCTTGAACAGATGACTGGTCAGTGAATCCCAGGACTTCTTGTTTCGGTCTCCATCACGACCTCAGCACTGGGGTTACAAACGTGAAGCTCATTTCTTACATGCTGCTGGGAATCTACATTCAGGCCCTCAGGTGTGCATAGCAAGCACTTTAACCACTGAGCCATCTCCCCAGCCTCTATTTTCCCTTAGCCACATTAGTTCCGACTGTAACTGTAAATTTTATACCATGCAAAGAAAGAAAATTCTAATTTTTGTCTTATTTTTGTCAGCACTAAATGTTCAACTGTGAATATCTTTTTCTACCTTTTGTAATTACCTTTCACAATTCTCCCCAGTGAGGTTATGTTTCCAAGCACCTTTCAGTTAGTGAAGTGAGAAGCCAGCTTTGCTTTCCAGAAGAAAACCATCCTCAGTTATTACTGGATTAAGATCAGTATTTCATGATGATGCATGCTTTTAATTCCAGCACTCAGGAGGCGTAGGCAGGCAAAGCTCTGTGAATTCAAGGCCAGTTTGGTCTACAGAGGGAGTTCCAGGACATCCAGGGCTACACAGAGAGACTCTGTCTTTTAAAACCATTAATAATAATAATAGTAATAATAATCAGCATTTTATTTCAAAAACTATGAGATTTAACAACTGCCACCTCTCCTTTAAACATGGAGGAGATGGTAACTTCACTGAACACAGAGGATAAGTGTCTGCAAATCAGTTGCCATGTTTCTCTGCATTAGATACTAAAGATGTGAACAGTTGCATCGTAGGAGAGAGATCTGGGAAGCTGCTCCTCTATGAGCATATTTGAAGGGGAATCCTGGTAGGACAATGACCAGGAGACCTTTGTAAGTGCCCAGAACCTGTGTAGATTCACATTCCTTCTCTATAGCATCATTGTTTCCTCCCGAGACATCATTTAAAACAAGAAGCACCAGGTCAGCAGACCGAGAGTACAGAGTCCATTCCAGGCCCAAAAGGAGTTGTCTATACCCGTCTCTGTATGTGTGTGTGTGTGTGTGTGTGTGTGTAGGTACATGAGCGGGGGTGCAGGTACATTTTGTGTAGAGGTCAGAGGTCACCCTTGGATGTCATTCATTCTTCGGCACTGGGATTGCTTTCACAAGCTTGCAGCACTCTCCCTAGCTTTTTAATTGGATGCAAAGGCTAGAGCTCAGGCCACCATGCTTGCACTGCAAGTGCTTTACCAACTAAGCCATCTCCCCAGTCCTACGTCAATGCCCTGAGGTATAGACCTACCACCTGGTCCATTATTTAGCGGACGGTAAATGTACAAAGAGTTACTATTTAAAGGAAAAGAAATCAAGTGTGGTGGTTACAATCCAACAGCACTAAGGAGGCAGGAAGATTGAGAATTTGAGGTCAGCCTGAACTGCTTAGCAAGAACCTCCATGAAGGGAAAGAGGAGAGGAAAAGAGAGGAGAGGGAAGAGGAGAGAAGGGGAGGAGTAGGAGAGGAAGGGAAGAGCAGGAGAGGGGAGAGAAGGGCAGAGGATGGGAGAAACCAGTGATTTAATCAAAACAACTAACAAAGCCAGTTTGTAAATGCTGACCCGCTAACAAGAGACTCACTCAAGGAAGGAGATGTTCGGAAGTTTCACCTTCATATGAACACAACAGGATGAGAATATTAAAAGGAACAGAACCAAAAAGGGGATTCCTGAGGCTCTCAGAAAGAAGAAAGAAGCATAATATTCTTTCATTGTGTGGTGTGTGCGTGTATGTATGTTAAACATATATGTGTGCATGTTCATATCTGTAGAGGCACATGGTTGTGTGTACACGCACGTGTGCACATGCGTGTGGAGGACAGAGGTGTCTTCAATAATTCCTCACCTTGCTCACTGAGGCAAGATCTCTTGTTTAAACCCAGAGCTCCACAATTTATCTAGTCTTTCTAGCCAGTTGGCCATGGGGATCCCATCTCTATGTTCCATGCCGTAGGAGAACAGGGAGTACAGGCAGTAGATGCCGCCTCCAGGGCCAGACATCTACATGGGTGTGTTTGTACCTCAGGATTTTTACCTGCTGAGCCGTCGCCCCAGCCCTGGTTTGTGATACTCTGTAGCCACTTCTACTCCCTAAGTATATATCCAGGGCTCTTTTGAGGCCCAGGTACCCTCACTTCAACTAGGCTGTTGTTTCTGTGCATCCCAAGGGCTCTGAGACCAGTTGGTACTCCAGCCGCACCTTCCGGGCCCAAGATAATTCACGGGGAAAGGACTTAGAAACAAAGAACAGAGGAAGCAAATCACCCGTAATTGTTCCTAAGAAAGCCTTCATCCAATCACCGGGTGCTCAGACCCTCAAACAGATGTAGAACAGCAGCTGAACCAAGGTGTTTGCCCATGGGGTGAGCAAACACCAAGAGTCAACCACATTCCTTTCTTCTTTCCATCTGTATTCTTGCCTTAATTTCTCTCATCCATTTTGCTTTTCCCCACCCCTTTAAATTTCTTTCTCCATTTTATGCTCTCTCTTCTATCCCTTTGGGGTCTGATGCACTTAAACTCCATCTAAGATTTTGGACCAATGCTCTGCCTGCTCAGTTCTTTCCTGATACACCCCTTTGCCTTCTCTCCCCTCCCTGCTCCTCTCCCCTAATCCCTGTCCTAGGCCTGCCTACCCTCCTCTCTTTTTTTCCCTCTGCCCTACCACTAGGACCCTGAGGGTGGCTGCAAATTTTCCAAGAGTACTTCATTCTCTTCTTATCTTGGTGGGGTCTGTAGCCAGTTCTCCTGTTGCTCAGAGATGTGGAGGCAGTTGCTAAGAGACAGTGAAACGTCATTACCTGGCCCTCGAGGAAAAAAAGGGGAGTGAAAGAGAGAGAGGAAGGGAGAGGGATGGAGGGAGGGGGAGAGAGGGAGAGAAGGAGGAGGGAGGGGAAAACCTGGCTCTGGCGGAAGCCACACACCAAGGCAGCCTCAGCACCAGCTGAGTTTCCCAAAAGGCATTCAGATTCTGTGAACTTTCTAGGCATCCTCTCTCAGATTTCCCTTCAGCATAAAAGAAGGGGCACAGGGACCACAGGACAGGAAAACGCAGAAGATGCTGGCCTGGGATCCAGGAGACACGGAAGAGGAGAGTCGGGGGAGGGGAAGAGCCGGCTAGGCAATCTGTTCGGAAGCTAGCAAGCAAAGAAGCGGGGGATTCCAGCATGAGGGAGGCAGAGCCGTTGTCTGCCGCAGATTGATGTCTGTGTCCTTGGAACAGAGTGAGTAGTCTCTAAGGGCCTGTGGGAGTATAGCAGGAGACCCTCAGGCTGAGAAAAATGAGTCTGTATAAGGGGGTGCCGGGTGATTTCCCAGTGGGTGAGAGAGACTGAGGCTCTGAAGCAGTGGCGAACCGGGTGGGAAAAGGAACAACAGGATAAATAGGTGGGGGTTGTGGGGGCAAGTGAGGACAGCAGGTGGGTAAAGGAAAAGCTGGGGCCACAAAGAGTAAGGAATGGGCAGCGGGGTGAGGCCCTGGGTGCGATGTGATTCTCCATCCCTTTGGCAGACCAAGTATGTGTGTGGGCTTAAGCCGGAGGCTGGGAGCTGGATAGTGGAGCATCAGGAGGTGCCGGGTTTAGGGCCATGCTGTGGTGTAAAAGAAGCTGGGGTCACACTGGGGAGGGGGCTCTGGAGGACTGTGTGTAGAAAGGAGAGGGGACTGTGAAAGTGTGTGTGTGTGTGTGTGTGTGTGTTCATGTGTAAGAAAGAGAGGGGGAGAAAGGCTGAAAGTGTGTGAGAGGGGTGTACAAACTACCAGAGCTTGAATGCATGTTTTTCTTGGGGAGTTGTTCAGGGTGGGGTGTTTGGTGCTCACGAGGGTGGAGCTTTGAGCAGTAGAAGAAAATCCATCCAACTCCGGACCGAAACCTGGGAGAAGGTCAGGTGGATAGGGTTAGTAGGTGACTGGAGGCTGAGCTCCGAGCTCACTGTGGTCCTCATCCAGAAGACAGTAAGCAAAGAACTTTGTGGCAGGGGACAGATGGGCTCAAAGAAAAAAGAAGAAGTGAGAGATAAGAGAGAGTGAGGTAAGACAAAGGAACTAGGTAAGGGGGCAGGGATGTAAGGGACATCTCCCTGAATGCTTTTCTTCTTGACAGAGTAAATTTCTCCTCTGCCTGCTGAGTGTGCAGCTACCCTGAGCATGGTGACAGCTTGAAGACATTCATAATGCTTTTCTAACTGACCCCTACCTATGCCTCCAGACTCATGGCTTTTTCCAGATTCAGTGGCTCAGACAGTGGGCGTCACTTGGGACTTACCCCTCTTTGGGAAGCAAAGAGCACCCCTTGGGATTCCAGAGGGCACTGAGGCTGCAGAGTCAGGCTTTCAAGGGATCCATGGGAACACAGTTCTCCCAGGCCCCTTCCTAAATCTCTGGCCCTAAGTCTTTTTGTGAACTCATGCCCACTGGGCCACCAGGAGAAAGGACCTCTGAGACCTTGGATGCTGGCGATCCAAGTGCTGTTCTGACTTCCTAATCATCCCCAGACCTAGGACAGGGCTTAAGTTTTCTTAGAAGAAGTGCCAGGACCTCTAAAGGGCACCTTTCATCTCCCTCACATCCTTCCCTCCTCCCAGACACAGCACCAGGAGGAAGCATCCAGCAGGCATGGGTGACCTGCAGGGACTGGTCCAGGACCTGCTGGCAGCTGCTCCATCCTGGCTCCCCTCCTCTCTTAAGCTTTGATCATCCTTTCAGACCCTGGGCTATCTCAACTGGGCCCTTGCTCCCCAGGATCCACAAAAGAACATCCTGTGGGTCTTAGGAAGTCCTTGGGAGCTTAGAGGCTCCCAAGGAAGTGTTGAGCCATGGCAGCAAGCTCTCAGTAGCCCCGCCTTCTAGACTCAGGCCTCTAATGTAGCAGCCTCCCTGAACCTTGACTGCTGGACCTAGGGACACAGCTCTCATGGACTCCCTACAGCACTGCTGCTGCCAGCTGCCAACGATGGGTGACACCTGGGTGCAGCTTCCCTGGCCCGGGCCTCCCTACCCAGCCTTGTTGCTGGTCTTCTTCCTCTTGGCAGCTGGTGTGATGCACTCTGAAGCAGGTAGCAGCTGCCCAGTCCTTTGTACATGCCGTAACCAAGTAGTGGACTGCAGCAACCAGCGGCTGTTCTCCGTACCCCCAGACCTGCCGATGGACACCCGCAACCTCAGCCTAGCCCACAACCGCATTGCCGCTGTGCCGCCGGGCTACCTCACATGCTACATGGAGCTCCGCGTGCTGGATTTGCGGAACAACTCTTTAACGGAGCTGCCACCTGGCTTGTTCCTCCACGCCAAGCGCCTGGCACACCTGGATCTGAGCTACAACAACCTCAGCCACGTGCCAGCTGACATGTTCCGGGAGGCTCACGGACTGGTACATATCGACCTGAGCCACAACCCCTGGCTGCGGAGGGTGCACCCCCAGGCCTTCCAGGGCCTCGTGCACCTCAGAGACCTGGACCTCAGCTATGGCGGCCTGGCCTTCCTGAGCCTTGAAGCCCTCGAAGGCCTCCCAGGGCTGGTGACCCTGCAGATCGGGGGTAATCCATGGGTGTGCGGCTGCACCATGGAGCCGTTGCTGAAGTGGCTGCGGAACAGGATACAGCGCTGTACAGCTGGTAAGGGAGGTGACTGACCGGTCACCAGGGAGAGGGTCTCCAAAAACAATGTGTCAAAAAGAAAATGGCGGTAATATTGTGTGCCATCACCCTTCTACAACAGGTATTTGTTAAATATAGGAGATGCATGATGAGTGCTAGAGAAATTTGTTTGCTAGAGATTCATACATATCTCGCCACTGTGGTGCCTAAGATCATAGCCATGAGACACACAGCAAGCAGAATGGTAGAAGCTGGGTCATTGGTATTTGCTGAACTTTTTCGAGGAGCCGAGTACCTTGGCACATCTTATCTCAGTGAACCCCCGTTTTACAGGTGAGGAAGCTGAGATATAGAACCCCTAAGACAGCTTCCCCGGAATCACTTCCCTAAAAACTGGCAGAACTGTAGATAAAAACACGTTCATTTGACTTCTACTCTACTATAACTCGTCAGTGCTGAGAAAACTCAAAGAAACAACATGACTAATCCTGTTTATTTTAGTACTTACTATGTGCCAGTCCTTATTCTAAGCATATTTCATGTGTCAGCTCCTCTTATCCTCATGAGAACCCTGATGAGGAGGAAACACAAGCACAGAAAAATTGAGTAGCTTCGTCAAGATCATACAACTACCAAGCGTTGGAGTAAGGATTCAAATCCCAGCAATCTGGCTGGCCTCTAGCCATGCTGTCAAGAGTCAGATCCTGAACTAAATAACCAAAGTCTGAGCTAGCCAAGTAGCCTTACCAGAGTCTTCAAGGTGTATACATGGGGAGGGCATCTGGGGAGATGGGCTAAAATGAAAGAGTTTAACTAGAGAGCCTCAACCACAGAGCATACTGAGGCCTGAAGAAGCCAGTGTCATGGAGGATTCTGACATGGGTCCTGGTCTCACCTAGGGGTACTGAGGCCTGACCAAGGGGCAGAAAGTCTCACCCATGGCTCCAGTCATCAATTCACTTATGGTACAGTACCAAGCCTTGATCAGACGAGGAGGAGTTGCCAGAGTCCCATCCCAGGGATTCCCTAGGACATACTCAGGGGGAAAAAAAAAGATGCTGAATGAGGGAGAGGGAGAGGACTGAGTGGGGCGTCTAAGACCAGAATAACTTGAGGGGGGACTGTGGGTCACGATTCCAGTGTTCCACAGAGCTGTGGGAGGAAGTTCTCCAGTACCAAAATAGCTAGAGGCTGAGATGGGTGATGGTGGGGGCTAGGATGGGGAGGCTGCCTACAGCCATCTCCCTACCAGCCCAACGTCTCTGCTAGTGTGCCTCCCCCTCTCTGTCACTATTGACAGGAAGAGCCAAACCCCAACACAGTAGGTATCCCCCCTGCTGACATGCTAGAGGCCCTGCTGCACCACAGAAGGCCTGGCTGGCTGCCATAGGGAGGACATGGGGCCAGCTCCCATCATTGTAGACTTATCGTCTACTCAGCTAAGGGACCTGCACTCTCAGCAGGAGTGAGAGAGGCCCCAGTTCCCACACCTGAAACTTCCACATCAATGCAGGCAGGAGAAGAACCTCAGGTTGTGGCATTGCAGCTCAGACATCGCCGCAGATGACATACCCAAGCCTCAGAGAACAGTGGTGGTCCTCAGGCCTCCATCCTTCTCCACAGAGGACTGATTATGTTTCTCTGTAGAGGCCAAATCTCGTCACAGTAGTAGAACTGGGTGATGTCATCCCTCTAGACATTTTTGTATCACTTCCTTTCTTTCCTCCTTGTGAGATTCTCCTGTTATCTGGGCTGGCAGGCAGGATTCAAACACACACTTGTGAGAGCTACCGGGATAAAAATCTGATTTCAATACTGGTCTCTTGACTCAGCAGAGAACTTTGTCAGCCCACAGCTCCCATGCTGTGTGCCTGCTGTGTACCCTAGCCTCCTCCAGCTGCTCTGCATTGTCCCACTGCAGCAATCAACTCTGTAAGTTGTCATCTTCTAGTGTCTAGCAGAAAGCCTCCTGTGAGTCAAATCCTGGACATGACCAGGACCTAGTCAGAGTCTAGGGTCCTGTACAAACAGCCTACTGGGATTGGCTCAACCCATGACTTGGGGATGATTGCATCCTTATCCCAAACATGAATGATCGTACACACACACACCTCTAAGGATAATAATATGTATGCACATCTGTCAAAAGGATCAATCTAAGCCCATCATTTTGTTCTTTGCCCTCAAAAATTGCATAATGAACAGATAGCATTGACACAGCCTATATTTTGTGCACTGTAATTTTTAAAGCCTCACATTGACTCACTTGAAAAATTTAGATTGGATTATTCCCTTCTTATAAAGGTGACACAGGAGAGACAGAAGAAAATAAACAGGATTTGCTGAGGGTCAGAGCTCAATTAATCTTTACATCCTGATCAAGCGCATAAAGCGTTTCTCTGAAGCTGCTGCCCAGATCTGCAGGCAAATATGCCCCCAAATACCACTCTTATGTCCAAGACAGACTAAGGTTAGACCACTGCCAGGCACTGTGTGTTTATTGAGTAACCCTAAAGGACAGCACCACAAGGCTGGGAAGGAAAGCCAACAAAGGAGCAGCTCCTTCCCCAAGATGTCTGAGTGTAGAATACGACCCTCCAGCTGACACTTGAAAGACACAACCATGCTCATTAAAAGGCACACACATCACTAATGCTTATCATATACCAGAAACCATGGTGTTCTCTCTGAATCCTGACCACAATTCCAGAGGGCAGATACTGTGATTCTTGTCACTTGACAGAGAAACCAAGATACAGAGGGACTAAATATCCTTAATCACACAGCTGAGAAGAGGGAAGAGACTCTCACTCAGGTGATAGCTCCAGAGGCTTCATTATTGACCTCGGATTCTGAATATCTAACATGAGTCAGGCGAAGTCCCACATTCACTTACGAAAGATCCATTGAGTGTGTACTATGGAGGGATGCTGTTCTAGTGCTAAAGATGCTACGGTAGAGGCTTATCTTCAAGGGAAGAAAGACTCCAATAAAACCCTCAGGCTAGGACACCATCGGGAAAGATAAAGCAGAGTGTACATGAAAGGGAACGCAGGAGAAGCGAGCATGGGGTGCTCCAGGGGAAGGCGTCACTAAGCAGGTCCCAAAGAAAGCGAGAGTGTGGGCTACACAGAGACATAGGGTAGACTTGCCTTCAGAAGAGGCAAATACAGAGGTACCCCCTTCCTACATAAGAGGAGACATGTGTGAGGCCATGGATAGAGACCTGTGTCTCTGGAGCAGAATAAATAAGCCCAATGAAGAGCTGGGAAAATGCCCTTGTTGCCCTAAAAGGGCTGTTAGCTTCCTCTCTTTAAAAACAAGCCGAGAGTGATGTAGCCAGACTTCAGGCTTTGTGTCTCACAAAGGTTCCAGATCCACCATCAGAAGGAACCATAGGACTTTACACAGATATATTTCTTACATCTATAAAACCAAAAAAAAAAAAAATCCTTGAGGGTCACTGAGATAAGTCACTGAGGCACATAGAAGGAACTCACTGGTTCTCTGGAAAGGATGGGAGACGTTCTCATCCCTCTCTCCCACAGGAGCTTCATTCTGCCTGGGTTCTGTGTTGCAGATTCTCAGCTGGCGGAGTGTCGGGGCCCCCCTGAAGTTGAGGGTGCCCCCCTCTTTTCGCTCACTGAAGAGAGCTTCAAGGCCTGCCACCTGACTCTGACCCTTGATGATTACCTGTTCATCGCGTTTGTGGGCTTTGTGGTCTCCATTGCCTCTGTGGCCACCAACTTCCTCCTGGGCATCACAGCCAACTGCTGTCACCGCTGGAGCAAGGCCAGTGAAGAAGAGGAGATTTGACACAGGTGCCTCCGGTCCCTCCATGCTGCTACCGCTGCTGCTGACCACTGGACATCTTGGCTCACGGTGCCCTGGCCACCTCCATCATGGCTCAAACAAAATTGGAAAGCCAGCTTTGTATGAGCAGCTATCCACATTGGGCCAGGCACTGTGCTAGCAACTGGAAAGGAAAGACAGATCCAACCCTGCCCTTGAGGTACCTCCTTCTAATAGAGGAAAGCAATTCCAAACCATCCTTTTATGAAAAAATGGCAGTGCTCTGAGCACAGAGTTAGGGAAGCCAAGCAGAAGTTCCATCACCTGTGCCTCACAAAGTCCAAAAAGAATTGTAAGAGTGATCTCCTAAGTAGACAGGGCAGGGTGGGCCCAGCAAATGACGGGACATCAGTGTGCAGGGTGTGCTAAAGGTGGCAGACTTGTGACCTAAGTGAATAGAGGGGCGTGTACGTGAAAGCAAAGCTGTCCCTCTGACACCCAACTTTTCAGTCCCCACTGCTGCCTGCTACTGCCCTCCAGGAATGAGATGGCCTCCATGACTTCCTCCCCACTAGCAGCTTTGGGGTGAAATGACCTCCCAGTGACTTCCCTATACTGCCACCAACTGCAGCCTGATTGTGAGGTCCCAGACAACAGGCTGAAGGTAATCACCCTCAGCACCCTTCTTTCTATCCCTGTCTCTGCCTCTGACTCAAGCCTTGTCTTTAAAGGGAAGGCAGGAGCCCCACAGTGAGGCAGCAAAGGTCTTGGCACCTTGGGACCCCAATTTATGTGACTGTTCTTTCCATGGTGCTTACACCAAAGGAATTCACCAGGAAAGCACACTATAGGACACAGGTCCTAGCATGACAGTACCCAGGGCAAGAGGGCAAAGCCACCACATTTGCAATCACAGGGTGGTCTTTTCTTCTAAGCAAGTCATCTGAACATAAAGGACCATTAACCCCTGATTCTCGATAGCATCAGGCAGAGTGATAAGCCCCCTCCTCAGCATTTCCTTTCACACATAAAACAGCCCTCTCAGGAGGATTTATTGTTCCCATTTTGCAGATGAGGTCATCAGACTCAGACAAGACAAGGTAGCAAGCTATGTCATGAACACAATAAAATCAGTGTTCTTTATCACAATTCTTTCTAAAGCTATATAAATTCAAATTCAAGCCATGCTAATGGCATTGCTGATAAGGACCAGGCATTCCTCTGGGCCCGGTTATATTTTCTGATTCATCTCTTTCCATTCTCACTGCCAGGTAGTTTTTCTTGTTCCCACTTTGCAGTTGAATTCATTTGTTGAGAGCCGGGCTGCTTATCCAAGTTGTCTATATAAACAAAGAATGTGACAGGTGACCCCACTGAGGAAGTCTGTATCTAATCAGTCAGAAATTAAGGACTGTGGAAAACAGGACGATCAGCCTCTTTGACATTATCTTCATCTTCCTCATCCATGTCATCTGCTTCATCATAATCTTCCTGTCTCCTTGGGTACTAGAAAGCCCAGGAAGCATTCCTCCCCTTGGCTTCTCACAAGTCTGTGTGGGAAACAAGTCAAAACACTGTTTTACATGTGGGAGAGTAGAGGGTCAAGATTGGGTATGACTTCATTCTAAGGCTGGACTCACTGTCCAGTGTTTCCTCAGGCACTTGGCAAAAGATAATGTTCTAGAAGCCTGTGTAGCAGGACTCTAGAATTTAGCACTCGTTATGACAATAACAATCACAAAAAAAAATCAATAAAAGGTAGTGGCCCAGCTGTGCCCAGACTGCTCACAGTGGGGCAACACCAGCCTATAAAACATTGAAGCACCCCAAGGGACATCTAAACAGAAGACACCGTCCTAACAGTGTATGAGCTCATCTTTAGAACTGGTGGCTCTGATGACTGTTGTTTCTAATCAGGTCTTTGGAAAACCAGAGATGTAGTTCCTACTGTGTGGTATCACAAGAGAAACTGATGTATCTGAGAAAATGATGGGTGAGGACCACTGTAGGAGCTGGGGAGACCTGTGTAGGCATGTCCAGTCTTGTTAGCAAGGATGGCCTGAATGAGAATGAAAACAAGAGCTTCCTATCTTGGCTCTAACCCTAGTAAGCATCCATCATCCATTCCCCCAGGTAGCGCTAAGATGCATGAAGGAGGAGAATATGTCATCATCCAACTTGTCTGCATTCATCTAGTCAACCAAAAGAGTCCCCAGAAGCGTCCTCCCCTACTCTTGCTTATACTGCCTAAGCCAGAGCTGCTCCTGTGAAATATGGCATAAACCATGCCCTGCTTGCCCTAGCCACTCAACTGTGGCCAACAATGGTGGACTCCAGCTTTTCCACCATCTAAGCTTATTGCCTAAAGTGTTTTGGAAAAGAACTTTTAGAAATAGCATTCCTGATAAAAACCATTTAACTTTCCATAGCATAACACCATGCTCACTTATAGTACTCTTCTGGATGCTACTGTTTGCTGAATTACAGTTAACATTTTATGATATCCTACTCTGTTTTGCATAGAAGTAGAACCAGATAAGACACTAAATGCCTCTTGAGATCAAGTGTCCTTTTGAGTGGCAAAATTTGATCTCCATTAATGGCAAAGACTTCTAAGCAAGATACATTAAGAAAATGTTTCTCTAGCTTCTAGAAGGTCCCAAATTAACTAAGGCACAAGAAGAGAGACATTCGGCCTCCATACTGACATGGAATTCTATGACCACCACCATCCTGTTCAGGCTGTCAGAAATGATCTAATAATCCTTGTTGCAAATGTTTGCATATCCTGGTGACCACAAACCCATTATAGTGTTCTCATGAGGTTTTGTTCAATTTCTTTTACTGTGGCTAATGTGTATATGAGGGAGCAATTGTTTGTCCCATATGTGTATCACTTATGTTGGTTATCTGCTGACTTGAGAATATTCCTTTGGAACTTAGGTTCAGTTCTCTGGCACAGTCCACTCAGCTATCAGGTTGATACACAAATATGGACCCTACTTAGTTGTCCAGCTGCTCAGGATATATGAAAAAAACCAGTACTGTAGTTGAAACAATCTAATGAAAACCTGGCTCCTCCCTCTGACTTCCTCTATCCCCTAGAGACTTATCCCCATCACAGAAATGTCCTGTATGCTGGGTCTGAAGATGTCAGGTCATAACTAACCATGTGCTTTAGGAAGGGTTCCGTGTCTGCATCGTGCCGCTCTGAACCACGCACCTCTGATTATCCTCAAGGCCCTGCCTCCTTTTCCATTTTCACCGGGATTTCCATGGAAAGTTGAAGAAAGAGGTTGCCCAGAGATACTGTAAAGTTTCATGGTCTCAGTTAAGGGCTTGATGTAATGGATTTGAAGATATCAGAATGCGTATTTTATTCCAACCTTTGGAAAAGGCCAACAGCTCCATTTTTCTCCATAGACATATTTGCTTCCATTCTTTTCAGTTGTAGAAGAGCACAAGGAGATACCTTTGTTCATTCCTCAAAGCTAAGGAACCTTGTGTACCCCAGAAGGAGGCAAAAGGAAGTAAGGGAGGTAAGACCCAAAGGCCATTTGTAAACCACGGCACTGGTCGGGAGCTGGGTACACAGAACTCTCAGTTTTCCTAAGCCCTTGTCTGGTGGTGGGAGGGCTAGGGAGTAGGGAAGATACCAACCTTTGTATGGGAATTATTTTATAACCATGCACTTTTGTAACTGTGAAGAATTTTTCATAAATGCACATTAATAATAAAAAGTGTATAGTTTAAAGAATTTTTCTAAAGAGTTGTGAAGAGGAGGGAGAGGGAGGGAGGCAGAAAAAGGAAGATAGAAGAGAGCTACACAAAACCAAAAGAATGTGTGCCAAAATGTACATGCTAACGGTCTATGGGGAGGGAGAAGTTGGGAATAATTAGGAGATGTGCCAGCAATGGAGGGGCATGTGTGGGAGGAAAGGCACATCACCGAAGCCTATTTCTATCAGGGGAAAAAAAAAAGTATGTGTGCTCCTTCATGCACATACTCCTGTGTGTAGGCATATTTTGGTATCTGAAATTAAACAAAGCAGGGAGCATATGTTTTAGACATGTTGGTGTTTGCAGTTTGGGTCATCCATAAAACATGCCAAGGCAAGTGGGAGTGCTTGCCTAATTAGCATCACTGAGGAGCATGTGCTAGGAAGACAGCCCATGCCAACAACATGGCTAGAAAGACAGTAACGTGGATATACAGGTAAATCTGCTATGTGGCAGCTGCTGTGCTAAGCATTGTATGTGGGCTCATTTGCTTAATTCTCAAAACCTCGAAACAAAAGCTAAGCGCAGTGGTACACACCTACAGTCTCAGCACTCGGGGTCATGAGCTCGAGGGCAGCCTAAGCTACATAACCAGATCCTATCTCAAAACAAAATAAGAAAAAAGCTAAGCCCTATTACCATAACCATGTTACATATAGAGACACTGAGGTGTAGAATATTAATATTCACATACCTTTGCTGTAATTTTGGTAATATCTCCTATTGATATATCTTCTGGTAAAGCTGCTGTTAATCCTAAACAGCTGTATAACCAAATCACCACACAGAGGCTGGGATTTTAGTTAACCTAGAACACAATGCCGGGCAATAGTTACTCCCTCCTCAGCCTCCAAGCCCTCACAGTTTCCTAACATTCAGATTTCCCACAGTATACTTGCTTTTAGTGATATATTAGGTCCAGTCCATCTCCCCACACTGTCCCATGATCTCTCCTCCCGCTCTGTCTTCTCCTAGCTTTTCTCGCCCTCTCTCCTCCCACTCTTTCCTGTCCTCTGGCTCCTCCCACCTCAACATTGTGTCGAGTTGCTTTATTTTGTTTACACAGAGTTGAGACAGGATGCTTAGAATAAATATCACAATACAATACCCGGATTGAAACCAGAGAGTGGGGTGGGGGGGAAAATCAGCATTTGAATGAACAAAGGTAAGGTGTATACATTCCAAAGGAACATTATACCAACATACCATATGTAACCAGCATGAGTAAATCTCATCCATACAGGGTCATATTGTACACAACTACTGGCTTCCTAGGATAAGAAAAACAGAAAAATTTTAAAGAGTTGCAATCTTAATCAGAAGTAAGCTGTCAGCCACAAAAGTCCTCTATTGTAACTATCCTCTCAGTGTGAATGGCACATAAATTCCAAGATGCCGCCTCTTGCATACCACATCCCACAGTTGCTGAATCCCTTACATACATATTTCCTCTATACCATAAGTCTTCTCTACATTGTCTATAATCCCTAATCCAGTATAAATGCTGCATGAATACACTATGGTGTATTGTTTGTTGAATGATACAAAAACCTATACAGTACTCAGTACAGAAGCAATTGGCATTTTAATATTTTTGGTCCCTCATTGGTTGAGTCTACAGTTGAGGAACATGCAGTTGGAGAGCATCAACTCTACAAGGAGAACGAGCATGGACTGGCATGATGGCTCAGCAGATAAAAGTGCTTGCCACCAAGCCTGAGGACCTGAGCTGGAGTCCCACAAGATGGTGGAAGGAAAAAATTGACTTCCACAAATTGTCCATGCATTTGTATTGTGCACACAGATAGACAGATAGATAGATAGATAGATAGATAGATAGATAGATAGATAGATAGATAGATAGATAGATAGATAGATAGACAGACAGACAGATAGATAGATACATTTAATATGGAAAGGAGCATTGAAATGTGATGAGTAAAACAACTAATGTCCTGTGCCTTTAATAATTGCACTTCTCCAGGCAGGCTAAAGTATATATAAGGTACATAACAGGTGATCCCCAAATCTCAATACAATAAACATTTGTTTACTAGAGCATTTCACACAGTAGACACATTTCTTACTCTTGACATTCCAGTACATGCCAAAGGCTCTGTTCCACGTAGTCATTCAGAAAATCCTTCCCTCCTGTGGGTCTCCCACTCTTCATGCTCCTACCAGATCTCCAGAGAGATGTGGAAAGTCAGAGCTGCACATATTGAACAACAATTCCAGCCGTAGTTAGTCATTCAAACTCAGTCCACTGACTACCTTGTTGGTTTTGGAGGTTTGGGGAGGGGGGGGAGGGTGATTTGTTTGGTTTTGTTGTTGTTCTGTTTTGGGGGTTGGGGTTTCTTTTGTTTTGTTTTTTTCAAGACAGTTTCTATGTGTAGCTTGTTCTAGACTCGCTTTATAGACAAGACTGATCTAGAACTCCCAGAGATCTGCCAGCCTCTACCTCCCTGAGTGCTGGGATTTCAGGCGTGTGTCACTGTGCCCTGCTCAGTACACTGACTGTTTTCTTCAAGGACATGAACTTTCTGTGCATCTAGAAGACAAAGAAAACTCTTTGGTCAGCCTTGCCAGTTCCTAACATGGTCTTCAGTCACCAAATACCTCACCATACCCCCAGCTTACAACAGATCAACAATGATCCTGTTCTCTCCATCAAGCTTTCTGGTGATCCAGTGACTGATGAACAACAAAGGCAGGTTATTTGCCCCACCCAAGCTCTCTCACACGTACTGGCAGTGTAAGAACAGAAGAACATTAAGTTAACACCGTAGTTGGGCAGAGGAGCCACACAGAATCTTTAGGTCGGTTGCAATTATAGAATCCTACTGGGAAGGCAGCTTAAAGGCCTGAGGTCAACAGTTTACAGTCAGCTTCCCGCTGGTGAATGCATCCCAGCCAGAGAGTCAGTTTGGGCCTCCATAGTTAAAATATAATTGAAACCAGGTTTATGCTTCCTGAGCAATTTCTCTTAAACTGTTAGTAAATTCTGTTCTGCTCATTTTCTCTAAGTTCTATGTCTCAACACATGCATAAAGGTCTTTCCAAAAGGTGTTTTTCGACCCACCTTGATGTTCTTGTTCTCCTTCCTGTCAACACTGCAATTATCTGAAGCAAGAGTTGAGAAGAGAGCACCTCTGTTCCTAGTACTTTCCAACTGGCTAACCTACTTAAATTGAATATCTGTTAGTTTTTTTTATCTCATTTAGTTCTAGAAACAGCCAGCTTTTCTGAATTTCCTTGGGTTTTTTGTTGTTGTTATTGTTGTTTTGTTTTACTTTGTGTTGTTTCATTTAACTCTTACGCTTTTCATCTCTCCTTTTTGTATGCAGTACATTTTATTTGTGCATTTTATTTAAATTGCTTGAAAACTAAGCCATTTTAAAAGAAATTTGGATCTATTTGATCTGAATCCGCATCAAGTCATACAACATGGAAGTTCATGAAGATAATGGAACACCTTCTTGAACACGGTCATGATGAGAAATAAGGAAGGTAGGAAAGGAAGGACTGCCAGGCTACAGAGTGACCTGTGGCGCTGAGATTGCAGAAGGTTTACCGGAGGGCTGAACTGAGGCTCGAGGTTAAGGGTGCTGGTTAAGGATGACAGCCTGAGTCTGCGAACAACCCAGGCGGTGGAAGAGGGAACTGACTCACACGCACACAGTCAACAAATTAATGTGAAAGATGGGGGAAGGAGGAGGAAAGAGAGAAAGTAATTAGAAAGAAAAGTCTACCACAGGGACGGGTATGCACTAGAGTAACTAACAATTGGGTAGAGATTAGAAGGTGGCTTGTAGGGAAAAGTAGTGCTGATCTTTATTTCCAACTCACGGGACTTAGACAGCAAAGAACAAAAAAAGGGTTTGCTTCCGTTTGAGACAGCACCTTGCTGTGTAGTCTTAGCTGGCCTAGAGTCTGGCACCAAACTCTCAGTGATCCTCCTGCCTCCCAAACACTGCAAGTACAGGCGCATGGTACTATGTTGGGAAGTTAGCTAATTTTTTATGAATGCCAGTGTGAAGAGGTTGCAAGAAAAAAATACAAATAAAATATAAATAAAAAGCATGAGTCTCCAAGTGACAACACATGCTGGAGAGGATGTGGAGAAAGAGGAACCCTCCTCCATTGCTGGTGGGAATGTAAACTTGTACAACCACTCTGGAAATCAATTGGGCGCTTTCTTAGGCAATTAGGAATAATGGTTCCTCAAGACCCAGCTATACCACTCCTCGGCATATATCCAAAAGATACTCAAGCTCAACTATGTCCGTAGCTGCTTTATTCATAATAGCCAGAACCTGGAAACAACCCAGATGTCCCTCAGTTGAGGAATGGATACAGAAATTGTGATACTTTTACACAATGGAATACTACTCAGCAATTAAAAAGGAGGAAATCATGAAATTTGCAGGCAAATGGTGGGACCTGGAAACGATCATACTGAGTGAGGTATCCCAAAAGCAGAAAGACACACATGGCATATACTCACTTATATGGACCTATAAGATAGGATAAACATACTGAAATCTATACACCTAAACAAGATAAACAAGAAAGAGGACCAGGGGTAAGAGGATTAATCCTCACTTAGAAAGACAAATGGGATGGACATTGAAGGTAGGAGAAAACAAGTATCAGAACAAGAGCCTACCACAGAGGGCCTTGGAAAGACTCTACCTAGCAGTGTATCAAAGCAAATATTAAGAAACATAACCAACCCTTTGGC
>CM053752.1:60502338-60585597 GCA_028658305.1 Pachyuromys duprasi
GGGAGATAGTATGACCTGAAGAGGACAGGTGCTCCACAAGGACCAAATATATCAGGGCACAGAGGTCTTTTATGAGACTGTTTCTCCAACCAAGGACCATATATGGATATAACCTAAAACCTCTGCTTGAATGTAACAAATGGTAGCTCAATATCCAAGTGGGTATCCCAGTAAGGGGAACAGGGACTATTTTGGACATGACCACAATGGCTGTCTCTTCGACCCCCCTCCCCCCCAAGGGAGGAGCAGCCTTGCTGGGCCACAGAAGAGGACATTGCAGCCAGTTCTGAAGAGACCTGATAAGCTAGAGTTAGATGGAAGGGGAGGAGGTCCTCCCCTATCAGTGGACTTGGAAAGGTGCAGGGAGGAGATGAGGGAGGGAAGGGGGGGAGATAGGGAGGGAATGTGGGAGAGGGCTACAGCTGGGATACAAAGTACATAACCTGTGATTAATATAAAATAAAAATGTTAATAAAAAAGAGAAAAAAAGCATGAGTCTCTCTCACTAAAGTGGGAGCCCATAAAAACATTCAAGAGAAAACAGCATAAAGTCCTACAAATATATAGAATAATGTGGCTGATATTTGTAAATATTAAGGACTTTGTTTCTATAACTAAGCCAATATTTCTATATATGGAAATTAAAACCCAAAGTAATTTAAAGACTTGACACAGCAAAACTATCTGGCCAATATGTTGCCTTCATCCATCCAAGTACATTGACTGCAGCCTCTATACGCCAGGGTGGGGTTTCTGGAGATCAACATGATAATGTCACTGCCCTATCACACCAACTCTCTAGATCAGAGTTAGATAAGAGAGTGGGTAATGGGATGGATTAGACAATAAACCAAAAATAATAATCCTCACATATTGACAGATGCTGCAATAAAGGAGGGGAAGGGTTGGGGTAAGGTTGAAAGGTTTCCTTTGAGTAGAACATTAGGCCCCATTCTGGAATAATACTTTATGTAAATCCAAATGGAAACCACTGGAAAGTTTTCAAATGATCGTGTCCCCTGCCCCCAAGACTATTCTAAATGCTTAACAGAAAATGTTCAAAAGGTGAGGAGAAATGTAAACTGCAATACCAGAAACAATTGTGAGTGAAGGGAAATGTGTTCAGAAGGGGTACAGGGGCAGGTGTGAATGAGGGACTTTGGGGATACATTTTGAAGAGAAACTGGTATTTTGAGGCACTAGGTATTAAGAGAGTGCACAGGAAAATAATCAGAAATACCTCCCAATATTTCCTTGTCCTTACTTCAGCTGCAATCATACTCGGCAAGAACCAAATAGTGAAAAGTTAGCTTAATTCTACCTTAAAATGGTCCCAATATATAGTCAGCAATCCCAGTGAGGGATTTTGACAGGAGGGGGAAAAGATACACAAACAAATGCCTAAGGTCAGGAAATAGCCCAAACCTGAGCACTCAGAGATGGGGGTAAAAAAACACAGACCAAGCAACCTTGGCTTAAACAGAGTATGATTCCTCTCAGACTGTCTTGGTGGGCGTTAGCCTGAACACTACAGCTCCAGGGATGGGAGTTAATAACAAAAAGCAACCATGATGTGCCAGAGGCAGAATGTGAACCTAGAACTGATGCATGGGGGGAAAGCATAACATCTCTCACGCTGTAGACAAGGAATAACACCCAGGAATCACATGATAAATGACAGAGGTCCAGTTGTTTCTGAAGTAGAAATTTTGTTGAACCGCATAAAGAAAAATGGGAACAAACTCCCCATCCTCATGAATGCTAAGGAATGACAGAAATTTGGGTGAGCTACTCCTCTCAGGGTCATAATGTTGTAAATACATACTACCACGGTAACTTTTGTACTACACAGCACTGCATACTTTACTTATAATATCTCATGGGTATTTTACAAGCATCATGGGAAATACTGAGAAATACAGTAATTATAGGTGTGCACTAGGCCATACTACCTAAGTTCAAATCTTAGCACTGCCACTTGCCAGATATGTGACTTTGAGCAGGAGATGACATTTTTATTTGTCTGAGTCTATTCACTGTAAATTTAATAGGATATGGTAACAATTTCACAGGTCCTCTGGGAAGCATAAATGAGGTTCTGAATGGAAAGAGCAAAGAACAATGCCTAGCATGGAGTCATAATCAATTAGCAACAGTGGCTGCAATGATCACCCCTCTTCTTCTGGGAAACAGAAGCTGAGAGATGTCTGACTTGCCTGACATCAAGGAGCTGTGAAAGCTGGGGGTTTGAGCCACCTCTGTCTTCCATCTTCAGTGTCCTTAAATGCTTTCCTATTCCAGATAGGTGACCTATCCCCAACCTTCAAATATTCGTGTGTGTCTGGAAGAATCTATTGTCCAACTGCATTTGGCTGGCCCTGCAGATCAACTTAAGCTAAAGGAAGGGAGGGATGAGTTGAGACAGTTCTAGACCTAGTCCAAGAGGAGCTGAAAGCTTCTGCCGTGTGCTCTCGAGAGCCCTGATCTATCACACAGCTCCATCGATCTCTCTCCCTCCCTCCCTCCCTTCTCCCTCAACCATGTGTGTGCATGTGTGCATGTGCACACACACAGGTGAACCTGTATACATATGTATGTGAAGGATGGAGATTCAAACCCGGGTGTTGCTCTTTAGGAACTGTCCACCTCTGCTTTGGAGATAAGGTCTCTTACTGTCTGGGAGTTCACCAAGCAAGCGAGGCTGGCTGGCGGGCGAGCCCCAGAGATCTGCCTTTCTCTGTCACCTCAACATCGTTATTTCAAGTGTGCCATTACATTCATTTTTTAAGTGCATTCTGGGGCTCAAACCCAGGTCCGCATACTTACACATCAGACACCTTACAGACTGAGCCATCTCCTCAGCTCACGCCTGATACAGTAAGTACTGTTTCCATGAAATTCCACATAGGTTCCCACAAAGATGGAGAGGGAGAAAGCCTCAGCCCTTCAAATGTGCCAGCTAAGACCAACTTTCTCGCCATCACCTCAAGGCACCAGATACGTTAATAGATTCAGCTTGAACATTGCAGGCCCAGCCACCCTCTGAATGCATCCAACTGGAAAACCTGGTCATAAACAGCCAAAGAACTATCCATCCAAGGGACAATAGTTTCTTCATTGCTTAAGACTCTCTGTTTAGGGCTATTTGTTCAGCCACAATATAAAAATTTAAATGTTAGTCTGTAAGAAAAAACCTTGGTGGGGACAGAAATTATGCCAGCAACATAAGATTAAAATCTGGAGTGACTATCCCGTTGTAGACAGCAGCTCTGAGGAGGAAAAGTGCCCACACACTGGAAGATAACCACACAGGCCTAAGTCCTTCCCCTGCTGGTGAGTGAAGTAAGTCACTCCATATCATAGTGCCAGGAAGACATGACCTACCTGACAGCATTGTGGCAGTGATACAAGAAATAAACCATGTTAATAGGCTTACAATAGCACCTGACACTTAGTAAAAACTTCAACACAAGACTGGCTTCCGCCTTTCTTGTAATTCAGAGCTGACTGGAAATGAGTCAAGTTGGCCTGTGCAGGAGAGGAGTGCAGGTATGAGTCTGTGCCCTTCCTAAGGCTGCTGCTGGGAATCTGTCTAATTTTTCTTTGTCTTGAGAAGTTCCTGTGCAAAACATTGCAAAGATTGTTAAGAGACCTTGGCAAGGACAACAACACTCACAAACAGGAGACAATGACGGCTCTTTTCACACTGGTCTTCAAGAATGCCAGCATCTCCAGCAACTGCAAAATCGAATCACAAGAGAAATGTATCATGTGGGCATTTTTCCCAGAGGAAAAGTCATTTTCAATTTGTGCCCAGGGTAATATGTGACTTCTTCTACGAAATGAAGTTTAAAACTCTTCTCACCCTCACAACTGTGAAAGCTATCGAGCCATCAGAGATGATAAACTCCCAGACATGGGGCAGCAGCCCCTGGCGGCGTAAGTACTACACCGAGCCGGTCAGTTACACACAGAAGGGAGTGACGGCACCATCCAGCCACAGCTTTGGTAGACAGAAGGAAATCCTTCCTTGGAATAAAAGGAATGGCTAAAGCTCCCTTTAGGCAGATGCTCAATCAATAATAAAGATCTTCAAGGAAGAAAAAGACACAGAAAAAAAAAAAAAAAACAGCCCTCAGAGCAAAAGCAATGGTGGAACCAGTCTGGACAGACTGGAGTCACCAGCCACCAGCAAGAAAACTCTCACTAGACCTTTGGTGAGGTAGAAGTGGCCACTTTTTTTAACCTGTTGTATATCCTGTACTGTTGCATCAAAGATGTGCAGACTGTGGGCAAGAGATGTAGCTTAGTTGATACATGCTGATGTCCTGGGTTAAGTTCCACCATGACACTAGGCCCTGCAGAACATGCTCATAATCCTGGCAGTCAAGAGATAGAGAATCAGAAGTTCACAGTCATCCTTAGCCATATAGAGAATTAGAGGCCAGAAGAGTTCCTCTTGTACCCTGTATGACAGACAGATTATGGTTGTATGAGCCCCACGTTATTGAGTCTTGCGATTCTGCTGCCAAGAATTGGCACAAAATGAGGATACAACCTACTCTCTCAGAAAGAACTTTGTGTTACTCAAGGATGCTGGTAATTACAGGAGCCAGCTATGGTGCTGTAAAAGAAGATCTGGGTGAGAATTCAAAAGAGTAATTCATTCAACAAATGTTTGCTGAAGAGACCTGTGTGAAACAGGTCTATTTTTGGTCACATGGATTACTGAAGACTAAAGAAACCAGAGATGCCCACTATGAACTGCATCCACAGTGCTAAGCTCAGAACTCACATGTAGCTTTCCGCAAGTGTCTAGTAAACAATGCAGCTTACCACTCGCTCATGAGTTAGCTTACAGCTCTGGAGTTTTTACACGTTCCCTCTTACTTAAGAAAATGATTTAAGTGGTTACAATAGCATCCCTCAAACTTCCATGGGTCCAATAACCCCTTGGGGAACTTGTTACAGCACCAGCTCTGAAGCAGAAGGCCAGGAAACACCTGGGAGTGCACTCTTGACCAACCTCCAGCATCTCTGAGACATGGAGCACAATCTACAGAGAAATTAGCTGTTTCTCAGGAAGAAGGTGGACATAACCAACGGGTGCTCCAACTCTCATGTTTTACAGTATATGTGACGCTGCAAACACTGCAAAAAGGAGAGAAGGGCATCTGAGAGGGGGATGGTGTGACACCTGGCAGGAATCCAGGAGGTGGGAAGAGGCTTCTCCCTGGGGCCGGCAGGAAAGGCCCACTCCTTTGTCACAATGGGGAAACAAAGCTTTTGGTGTCTGAAAAAGGAATCAGTAATAATTTTGCTGGCTCTGAAGTCCCTGTCTCTTAATGATTCTTCCTGTTTTTCTCAGCCTGATCCAAGAGAATGAGAAAACAGACCTAGTGAAGGTCAGTTGAGGTCATAAGACATCGCTCAAGAAGGATGCTGTCAGCCTACACCGAAATAAAAAAGGCAAATGAAGATCCACTCCCCAACCCTGTTTCTTCTAGACTAACTTCTTAAAGAACTCAGCTCAATACCAGCTTTTTATTCTCCACACCATCAAGTTCCAAAGATATGCATTACAATTGCCAGATTCTGGTCTGCTGCAGGCCCTACATGATGGCAAGATGAAATGGGGTCAGTACCATCTAATTTCTCATGATGTATCAAGGGAAAACATGGTCACCGAGGACAGGTCATAATCAAGAAGCAATAAAGGGCATAAGAAAGAGAAACATATGTCTTAAAAAGAACAAAATGTTATGGGATTTAAATTTTTAAAGGCATCAAGGAAAAGTTCATGGAGATGTAAATATAGGAAGATGGGTGTGAGCTCCTTTAGGAGAAAGGAAATGGAGCCATTCCAAGTAGGGAAAAAGTCAAAAAGAAGGCATACATGGAATGAAATAGTGGCTGTTCAGAGTGGAATCCAGTTAACTAGAACAAAAATAGTTGGAGAGAGAGAGATCCTCTGCAGATCTAGAGAGAGAGAGATCCTCCTGCTGTGGAGGATGTAAGATATAAGGTTTGGGCTGCATCTATAGAGGCTTAGTTCCTCCTTCCTCATTCATAGAATCTGACAGAAAACCTTCTACTTACCTGTAAAAAACACACACACACATACACACACACACACACACACACACACACCTCTCTGGTCCACCTTTAAATCATACCTTCAGCCGGCCATGGTGGCACGTACCTTTAATCCCAGCACTTGGGACAAAGAGGGAGATCTCTGAGCTCAAGGCCAGCCTGATCTACAGAGCCAGTTCCAGGACAGCCAGGGGTATACAAAGAAACCCTGTCTTAAAAAACAGGGAGAGAAAAAAAAACAGGGAGAAGATGTGGAGAAAGTGGAACCCTCCTCCATTGCTGGTGGAAATGTAACTTTGTACAACCACTTTGGAAATCAATCTGGTGCTTTCTCAGACAATTAGGAATAGTGATTCCTCAAGATCCAGCTATACCACTCCTAGGCATATATCCAAAAGATGCTCAAGTACACAAAAAGGATATTTGCTCAACCATGTTCGTAGCAGCTTTATTCAAAATAGCCAGAATCTGGTAACAACCCAGATGTCCCACAACTGAGGAACGGATAGAAATTGTGGTATATTTACATAATAGAATACTACTCAGCAATTATAAACAAGGAAATCACAAAATTTGCAAGCAAATGGTGGGAACTGGAAAAGATCATCCTGAGTGAGGAATCCCAGAAGCAGAAAGACACACATGGTACATACTCACCTATAAGTGGATATTAGAAATATAATATAGGATAAACATGCTAAAATCTGTACACCTAAAGAAGCTAAGCAAGAATGAGGACCCCAGGTAAGATAATCAATCCTCAATCAGAAAGGCAAATGGGATGGACATCTGAAGAAAAAACCTGGGAAGAGGACAAGCCTACCACAGAAGCCCTCTGAAAGACTTTACCCAACAGAGTATCAAAGCAGATGCTGAGAATCATAGCCAAACTTTGAACAGAGTGCAAGGAATCTTATGGAAGAAGGTGGAGATAGAAAGACCTGGAGAGGACAGGAGCTCCAAAAGGAGAGCAACAGAACCAAAATATCTGGGCCCAGGGGTCTTTTCTGAGACTGATACTCCAACCAAGAACCATTCATGGAGATAACCTAGAACCCCTGCACAGATGTAGCCCATGGCAGCTCAGTTTACAAGTGGGTTCCGGGGAACAGGGAGTGTCTCTGACATGAACTCAGTGGCTGGCTCTTTGATCACCTCCCCCTGAGGGGGGAGCAGCCTTACCAATCTACAGAGGAAGACAAGTGCAGCCAGTCCTTGTAAGACCTGATAGGCTGGGGTCAGATGGAAGGGGAGAAGGACCTCCCCTGTCAGTGGACTTGGAAAGGGGCATGGGAGGAGATGAGGGAGGGAGGTTAGGGTAGAGAAGGGATGAGGGAGAGGGCTACAGCTGGAATACAAAGTGAACAAATTGTAATAAATAAAAAAATTTAATGAAGCACTTGTTAAAAAACAAAAACAAGACAACTGTACTTTCAAAAGTAGTATGATGAGTGTCCACAGCAATTCATTTATTGTCATGTTTATAATGAGGCACTGCTACACCGCTACACCAGGCATCAGGAATAGAGCAGCGGGTAACACCAAAAAGTCCTAGAGAGCCAGTCCACTTTATGCTGCAGGAATAGAAGACCTAAGACTAGGCAATTTATAATGAGCAGAAAGGTACTTCTCATACATTTAAAGGCAAGGACCCAAAACCCAGAGCCTGGCATCTGGTAAGGGATTTTTTTTACCTTTTTCTTTATTTTCATTATTATTATTATTTACAATTTATTTACTTTGTATCCTGGCTGTGTTCTCCTCCTTAATCTCCTCCCTCCCTTTTCACACCGCTATGTCCCTATCCTAGTCCTCTGATACAGGAGGACCTCCTCCCCTTCTATCTGACCCTAGCCTATCAGGTCTCATCAGGACTGTCTGGATCCTCTTTCTCTATGGCCTTACTAGGCCACCTCACCAGGGGAAAGTGATCAAAGAGCTGGCCACTGAGTCCATGTCAGAGATAGTCCCTGTTCCCCTTACTAGGAAACCCACATGGAGACTGAGCTGCCCATGGGCAACATCTGAGCAGGAGGTCTAGGTCCTCTCCATGCATGGTCCTTGGTTGCTATATCAGTCTCTACAGTACTCCTGGGCCCAGATATTTTTGGCTCTGTTGGTCTCTTTGTGGAGCTCCTGTCCCCTCCAGGTCTTTCTATCTCCTCCTTTCTTCATAAGATTCCCTGCACTCTGCCCAAAGTTTGGCTATGAGTCTCAGCATCTGGCACTTTCTCAGAAAATTGGGAGTAGCGCTACCTCAAGATCCAGATATACCATTCCTGGGCATATACCCTAAAGATGCTTCACCACATTTATAGCAGCTTTATTCATAATAGTCAGAATCTAGAAACAACCTAGATGTCCCATAAGCAAGGAATGGATACAGGAATTGTGGTACATTTACATAATGGGATACTACTCAGCAATTAAAAACAAGGAAATCATGAAATTTGCAGGCAAATGGATGGAACTAGAAAAGATCATCCTGAGTGAGGTAACCCAGAAGCAGAAAGACACACATGGTATATACTCACTTATAAGTGATATTAGCCATATAATATAGGATAAACTTACTAAAATCTACAGTCCTAAAGATGCTAAACAACAAGGAGGACCCTAGGGAAGAGGCTTAATCTTCATTCAGAGGGGCAAACAAGATGACATTGGGAGTGGGAAAAGCCGGGGAACAGGACAGGAGTCTACCACAGAGGGCCTCTGAAAGACTCTACCCGGCAGGGGATATAAGCAGATGCTGAGAATCACATCCAAACTTTGGACAGAGTGAAGGTAAGGGATTTCTTACTGAGTCATTCAATGCGGAGATGCAGAAGTGAGGATGAAGAAAATCATTATAAAGAGTGAATAAGAAGAAACGAAATATATCTTTTTCATTAATTAAATCTGTACCTTGACAATTTTGTGATATAGAGTAGATTCTGAACATTCACCCCACCCTCTTTATCTCCTTCCTACAGGTCTTTTCCCACATTCATGCCCTGCCTTGTTTTAGAACTTCCCATATGAGCACAACATATCATATCCACTCTTCTTTTCCCCTCCAAGTCCTTCCATGTTCCACCCAGACCTTGCTCTCAGATTCAAACCATCTTCTTTTTCTCGTGTATGTGTGTGTGTGTGTGTGTGTGTGTGTGTGTGTGTGTGTGTGTGTGTGTCTGCATTTCTGTTTGTCTATGTGAAACTTGTAGCTCCCAGACCAGGGATGAGTCTTTGAGAGCCTTTTTCCCTCATCTATGTCTGAATGTCTGGTATGGTTTTGTACAGGTTCTGTGCAAGCTACCAGTTACTAAGAGTTTATAGGGCAACATCTTCATTATGTACAGAAGACAGGATTTCACAGCAGCCCTCCTGGTCCTCTGGCTCTTAGAATCCTTCTGCCCCACGCCAACAATCTTCTCCAACCTTAGATGAAGAGGGTGCATGATAGATGTTGCATGTGAGGATGGTCCCTCCATGGTCACTTATTCTCTACACTTGGACCTATTGTGGCTGTCTGTAACAACCTCCCTCCCCTGTAAGAACATTCTCTAGTGAGGGGTAAGAGCTAGGCTGATCTATCGAATAAGGATCATATTTAGAAGGTAGTTGAATACTACATCATTCTAGCAGCACAGTGGTAGTACATTCTCCTCTAGAGTCTACGACCTCACCATCCACAGGTTTTTGTTTGGGTTATGACCATCTGATCCATCTAATTTCACCAGGTCTGTCTATACAGCCATGGGTTATAACTGTGCCTTTGAAGGTGATGGGCTTACTAATTGGTGCACAACTGAAAGCAATGACTATGTCTCCCGGAATCTTTCTGTTAACAAAATTCAACAGGGAAGAGCTGGATCCTAGGAGCCCCTATCCAGCCACAACTGACGGTTGATAAGCTCAGAGTTGTGAAAGCTAAATGCTGGCAGCTAGAACTGCTGTGAGATGATGTTTATAATGACTTTGCCCTGAAGATCCTGTTCTTCTTCTTCTTCTTCTTCTTCTTCTTCTTCTTCTTCTTCTTCTTCTTCTTCCTCATTGTTTCCTTTATCTCTCTTTCACAATGATTCCTGAGCTTTAGAAGGAGTAGAATAAATATTCTGTATAGGGCTGAGTACCAAAATGTCATTTATTCTAAGCATCTTAGACAGCCATGAGTCTCCACATTTGCCACCATCCACTGCAAAGAGAAGCTTCTCTTATTAAGGCTGAAAGTAGCATTTATCTGCAGCATAAAAATAGATTGCAGTTTGGTGCTTTATCAATTTAGCTAAATCACAGTAGTCAAGTCCCTCCTAGGGTTTACGGCCTCCCAAGTCATGGAGTTTTTTGTTTGTTTGGTTGGTTGGTTAGTTGGTTGGTTGGTTGGTTGGTTGGTTGGTTGGTTGGTTGGTTGGTTGGTTGGTTTGGCTTGGTTTGGTCTGGTTTAGTCTGGTTTGGCTTCTTTGGGTTTTGGACAAGGTTTACAGTATGAGGCATGTATTCCTCCTGCAAAATAGACATCAAATCCAAACAGAGAAGCATGCCATTTTTTCACCAGTGGCCGCCATATCTTGCCTGGCAGGTTCGTGTTGTAGTCCATAAGTTTCACATCTGGGTAAGGCCGTCAATGCTTTCTCTGTCTCAGCAGCCTGTAAAGCACTTTCCAACACTGGGCAAGCTACTCAGCAGGAAGAAAACCTCCAGCTTGGTTCCAGCATGGTTTCTCTATATCTTGCAACCAAGATATGTGGTGTCTTCAGCAATAAGGCTTTACCATCTGTTTCTGGTGGTCAACAAGAGGAATGGCAATAGTCTATATTAATTTGAAGACCACAACTCATCATAAGGTACCCCATACCTGGCACTGGACTCATTTCTTTGTTCATTTATTTGTTTGCTAAGCAATGGCTTCTAAGAGTAGTGTTATCTAGCCATGCACGATATCTAAAATCTAGCTAGACTTTGGATTATTTTTTTTGTTACAAAATAGTGGATTTCCATATGGCTTTTCCACTTGTCCTTCATTTTGGTTAACTCTCCCTTCCTCCCTCCTCATTACTTATATCCTCTCATTCCCATTTCTGTTCGAACTTTTCCACCTGCAATGCTCTCCCTCTACTTTCATATCACTACCTATGTTCAACTAACTCCCTTAGACAGCCCCTCCCCTCCAATGGCAAACCCACTCTAGAATTCTTAAAGGTCTTAACTCTTGACATTGCTGGGCTGGATATTGCTACTAACCCATCAGCTTTGAGGGATACTTTCAAGCCTAAATCACAGCATATGAATAAAGAACAAGTGTTTGTGTGTGTGTGTGAGAGAGAGAGAGAGAGAGAGAGAAAGAGAGAGAGAGAGACATAAGAAAAGGGAAGTCTCAGGTACAAGCACAAGCTACATTCTATAAACAAATAAACAAATTTCATGTCTCTGCCCACTTCATCTCCAGAGGTGATAATTACACCTATTCCCTGGGGCTATTGTAGGAATTAGCCTTTGAGGAAAGATTTTCATACTTTGTTGGGCACACTGTAGACATTCATTACCCATTTGCTCTTTATTCAACCATAGAGTGAAGTTACTAGAATAACCAAACTACAGGGTCCCTTTCAGCTCTGTTCTGCTTGGACAGTTCTAAAACTCCACGGCACCTGTAACTGTGCCCACTGACCAGGGTCCTGGCTCATCCCAATGAGTGAGGCTCCATCTGCCCCTGAGCAAGAATCTTCTCCAGGGTGACCTGACATGAAGCCAGGGGGATCCTGCAGGCATTAATCAGACACTACTCAGATTGCGGCGCCAGCAGGCCCAGGCAGCCTTCTGGCTGCTTAGTTTCCCCTATCAACTTCCAGACCGCTCCACCAACCCGTTGCCATGACAGTGAACCCCAAGAGGCACCTAGAAGTAGCCAGAGCTGAAGAGGAAAGTTCCACTGATCTCAATCAATCTGACTCGGTCTTGGTTGATTTGAGAGTCCTAGAGTAAGAGACAATGCCAATTTAAATTTGCTGAACACTTTTTGTTTCTACCCTAGACAATATGTGAAGTGCTTTGTATCAGTTGCCTCATTTCATATTCACAATGGCACTGTGAAACTCAAATCCTCTTTCTCACTCAACAAAACAAAATGCTGAGTTTCAGAAAGGTGAACACCAATGTCACACAGGCATGGAGTGGTAGAGTCAGGACACAGCTGTGCTCCAGCACCATCTCTGAGACAGCATGATTTTAAAGATGTCATTGCCTGTCTTCAAACCACCTCCAAAGCTAGTACCTTTTTCCTTTTCTTGAATATTCCTGAGAGAGGTCAGGAGGCACCATCTTGGAGACCTGAGTCTCTAAAGGGACAAAGCCAGGTCACCAAATATGTATGTATGTGTGTGTGTGTGTGTGTGTGTGTGTCTAATACAGTTCTAATTTCAAGTACTCTGCCTGTTTTTCTCAAAAAAAAAAAAAAAAAAGGAAGAAACTTCTGGTATATTGGCCTGCAAACTATCACATTCCCAAGGGATCACTCACAGATGCAAACAGAACACTGTTTGACAATATCCGTCAGGCTCTGTCTCAGCATTTAGCTCTAAAGAATGCTATCCCTGTATTTGACACAAGATAGCAACTGGGGAGTCCTGGCTTTAGCAGCAGGGCTCTGTCCATGGGAGATGGGTACTAAAAGAAATAAAAACCTTTCAGTAGTCAACTCAAGTAGCTAACGAACTCACCAAAAGAGCAAACTGACATTCCTTCCCAGCCACCCACACCCCTCACAGCATCGTTGTTGATCTATTGAGCCCAAGCACTGGGAATCCATGGCATGGGAAAGTCCATCTGGCTCCTGTGGTCCCAGACATCTGGATTCCCTAACGCCAGGCAACAGGCCCAGAAAGAAGCCAGCCAGGCACTGTACGGACGCTTGGGAAACCATTTGGAGGGACCGCTGCCAAGTTATCTCCCTCCTGAGCAAACAACATGTCTCACTATCTAAGGGTCAACACAGCCGTGTTTATATATGCTGAAACTATTTCACTCATTAATTAATTAACTCCCTGGGTGGCCTTTGGCCAGACTGCTAGAGCTTTCCCCCTCAGTTTCCTTATCTATAAAATAATGTAGGAATTGAGTAGGGTGGCTTCTAAGGTTACTTCCTCCTCTTGCTCTTATGACGGTAAGATCTACTGTAAAGGAACAGGATGGACACAAGATGACTTGGCTTAAATTCTGGCCTTGCTCTGCCAGCATGGGAAAATCCCTCTTTACTTCTGGGTTTCAGTCTCCTTGTGCAGTTAGATACAGGGGGTGAGAGAGGAGGGACCAGATGATCTCTGAGACCTCCATAGAAGTCAGGAAATATCCTTGGCACGCTTCTCTCCCTTATCGCTCATAGTACTCTATGACCAAATCCTGTTCTTTAAAACACAGCTCTGTCTTGGCATCAATAGCACCACCTGTTAGTTAAATACATGTTCATCTCGCTCTTGACTGCCCTCCAAATATGTCCATCAATGTGTGTTATCTCCTGTTCCATCCATTATCTCAGAGGCACCCAGGCTATTGATTGGTTGGTTTGGGGTTTGGTTTGGTTTTGTTTCAAAACATTCTGGGGCTGGGAGATAGTTCAGTCAGTAAAGGGCCTACTCTGTAAGCATAAGCACCTGAGTTCAATCCCCTAGAGCTCACATTTTCAAAACAGTCAGGAGCCAGCAGCACAGTTCTGTGAGTTCTGGAGTAAAGGCACTTGCTGCCTAACATGATGACCAGAGTTCAATCCCTGGGACCATGTGCATGATGGGGAAAGAGACCTGGCTCCCCGAAGTTGTTCTCTGACCTCTACACTCACACTGTGACATGGTTACAAACACACAAATAAATAAACAAATAATAAAAGATGCAATTTAAAAATAAAAGCCAAGCATAGTGCATGTGCTTTTTAACCTCATTGCTTGGCAGGCAAAGACAGAAAGATCACTGGACAACCTAACCTAGTGAGTGAGTTTCCATCCAGTGAAAGCTCCTGTCTCAAAAACCAAGATTGACAGCTCCTGGGGAATGGAGAGACTTCTGCCTCCAACGTCCCTGCTCAAGAATCTCCTCTGGACGTGTGCAGCTAGCTGAGCCCCCGGATAAAATGCCCAGGGAGACTTTGCTGCTCCTGCAGAGCACAGCTGCTCATGTCTGACTGCAGTCCGTAGCAAGAGCACCCATTTTCTTTTTCTCCTGCTCACCCTGCCATCTACCTTCCATCAGTGTGAGCAGGTGGAAAGGGATACTCTGCCCTTGGGAAGGCCCTGAGGTGAGGACAGCAAGCATCTCTTAAAATGGATTCTGGCAGACACGGAGGCTCAGAGCGCTACAATGTATGCCTTTGAGGCTCCCCAGGAGAAATGCCACCAGCTGCTGGAGAACTCTGCCCGGGGCAAGCTTGTGAGGGGAAGTCAGTTGTGAGCTGTCCTCAGGTTTCATTCCGGCAGAGAACACACACATTCAACTTTGCACCTCTGGGACCTGGCTTCCCTCCCAGGCATGGGCGCCAGAGTAATGGCTCTCAGAATGGAGACTGAGATGAACCTGCATTTACACAGGGAAAGACAGGGTAGGCATGAAGCGCCTGCTCTCCCACCCTGGTCCCTGAATGCACTGATGGCTGGAGTAAGCTAGCAGCCTCCTCCTCCAGAGAGCTTTTCTGTACCTCTATAGCCATACTTAAGGCTCTCTCTTTCTGCCTCTACATCCCCATCCTGGTGTACCCCTGTAGCACTGTGCTCAGTACAATGCCCTAAGTGCTTATGTTTCTAAATCTGTCTTCCCACCAGGCTGTAGGTTGTTCAACCAAAGTAACGTAGTCTTACATCTCAGGTAATTTGTGTCTGTGTGTGTGTCTGTGTGTGTGTACATGCACAATCACACATGTGCTTTAGTGAGGCAGTGGTCAATATTTGGGTGTCTTCCTCAACTGCTGTCTACCTTATTTTTTGAGACAGGTCTCTCACTGAATCTGCAGCTAATTCGGCTAACCTGGCTGGCCAGCAATCTTCCTGTCTTCACCTCTCCAGCACTGGAATTATAGGTGTGAGCCACCATGCCCTAGCTGGCTGGCTGGCTGGCTGGTTGGTTGGTTGGTTGGTTGGTTGGTTGGTGGTTGGTTGGTTGGTGGTTGGTTGGTTGGTGGTTGGTTGGTTGGTGGGTCAGTTGGTTGGTTTTATCATGGATGCTATGGATTGGATTCCTGTTCTCATGCTTGCATAGTAAGTGGTTTACTGACTAAGCCGTCTCCCCCAGGCCCTATCATCAGTACTCACTGCCTAGGAAACACCAGTCCTTTGGGAAAATTCATTTTAGAGGTGAGAAGACTATCCCCCACACAGGAGAAACTGTATACCCCACAACATCGTAGATATGTTGTTCACTGGCAGAGCCAGAAATTTAACACTTGTCATCTTTACCTTCTGCTTCCCTGCCTTCAAGGGATGGGCCTTACTGGGACTGTCTGGGTCAGCACTTCAAAGGCCTAAGGGAACATTAAACACCTCTTTAAAGAGACTCTTCGAAGTAAGATTTCTGGATGCTCCTGGGGAAGAGGAGACATATAGCCTGTGTCCTCTACCTACCATCTGGCAAGGCAGTAAAATTGATGAGAAATTCGTTAAGGTCCTTCTCCCAGCTGCTAATCCCACCTACGGTCTGAATGCTTTCTAAATCAAACTTCTTCCCTCAATCCCACACCAGAAGCTTCTGCAGGTAGGAAAAAGGTCTCCAGGATCCATCTGCTTCCATGTGTTGTGAAAGCCTTATTTCCAGAGGGCAGAAGAACTTTTCACAGATCACTATGTGATCCTTGGAATTCTCCTGGCTTTGGGGCAGAACAGCTCCTGGTGAAGGTTTACTGGGAAAAGGAAGCCTGCCGAGATTTAAAACACAAATTGGACTGTGTCATTTTTCCGCTTAAAGGGCTTTACTGCTTTCATTGTACTTTTGAGATAAGATCATCTTTCTGGGTGTGGTCTCCAAAGCCCCAGGCCCTGGCTTCCTCTGCAGTCACAGACCCTAGAGCTGTGAGCCATGGCCCCCCACTTAGCACAGTCCATTTCTTACCACTCACTTGCCACTTCGCCCCCAGTAATGTTCCCAACTCATCTAGTCAATGCCTGCTCGTTCTTCCACTGTGATTACCCATCTTCCTCCTCCATGAAGTGTTCCCTGGTGATCTTCTGACCCCAAATACAACCTCTGCTGCATCCAATAATCCCACCATCCCTCCAGCCCAGCCCACCCAACTGTGAACTCCCCTCTCTTCTTTATCACTGTGTTTCCATAGGTGAGCTCCACCATCAGCAACCAGGGAACCTTCCATCATACTGTGGGTATGGCACTGATTTGTAGTTATGGACCACTCCTCTGTGTCTTGATCTTCACGCATCAGAGGCTGATAAGCATGGGCCCAGCAGACATCTACACTCAAAGCAGGGCCAGTGGTTGCAGGGGCAGCTCATGAAGAAGGCTGTAAGGCACACAGCTGCCCAGAGTCCAGCCTCCCTATCAGTTGGTGGTACACGTGGAGGGGAAGTCTTCATCTCCCTCTGATTCCCGACTACTATTTCACAAAGCTCCATAGGCAAAGGGGTGGATGGGCAGGAAGGTGTGCAGCGGGCTGCCACATGCTCCCACCCTCAACATACATCCTACTGTTGCCTCTGACCGGATGCTATTGCAGACTCCAGGGCTGTTATTGTCAGAAGATGGGCTTTCCTGAGCTCATTAAAGACCTTTGTCCTTTCTCCAGGACCAGCCCCTCTTTTCCTCTGCCCGTAATAACACTGAGAGAAAGGGGCCTGGGATACCTCCAACTGTGTGGAGGCAGCTCTCCCTTCAGCCCTAGGACTTTCCAGGACCACTGACAATTGTCATCACAGAAGGCTCCTCTTTGGATGCCTTTGTACATCTAGGCACTGACAGTCACTGACTAACCTCAAACCCAAGAGCTGTGTAAGGTAGGACTTATTATTTCCCTTACTTTTCACTGTAGAGCAAGCCGAGATTCACAGAAGTTAGCATTCATGCCCAAGGAGCTGAGCTAGGTACTACACATATGTAATCTCAACAGCCAGGAAACTGAGGAAGGAGGATTATGAGCTTAAAGCAAGCCTAGGACACAGCAAGATCCTGTGTCAAAACAAAATAATAAAAATAAACCTCCTTAAATGTGCCCAGCATCACAGAACAAAAACAGAAAAGAGATTCACATGCGTGTCTGCCTCACTCCAATGGCCTCTCTCACGCACCGCCCTCTTGCTGCCTCCCTCATCCATGAGCCAGTGTTCCTCCTGTACCAGCAGAGAAATTAAGTGAACTTAGAAGGAAAAGCCTTCCCAGGAGCCAGCATCTCCCTAAAGGGAATCTGGAGGTCACAGGATCTTCCCTCAACCCTGGGAAAGAATTAGCACCAGATGAGAGACCAAATAACTCCCATCTTGTGTTTGTTCAAGCCTTAACCAAATCCCAGGACTTCCACCCATGAAGAAAGAGGCAGTCCACCACTGTCACTCACAGAAGTAGGTGGATGACAGATAATTCAAACTGGAAATAGCAAGTTGAAGTTTCTAGGAGAATTTGTTCCAGGCAGAGAAGAAACGTGAGGATCAAAACAACCATGGCTTGGTGCTGGAGAGATGGCCTAGCAGATAAGAACATTGGATCCTCTTGCAGAAGATACAAGTTCAGTTCCCAGCACCCTTACGGTAGTTTACAACCATCCACAACTCCTGTTCCAAGGGATCTAATGCTTCCTTATAGCCTCTGTGGGTACCAGCGCACATACACACATGCTGGGAAATACACATAAATAAATACAGATAAAGATACAGTAGAGCGCAGACCTGCCTCTCACACACCCAATGCCTATAGAAACATAAAGAACTCTTTACCTGTATTATCCCAATTAATCACCACAAAATACCTCAGAAGCAGATGCTATTATAATTCCCATTTTACAAATGAGCTTGGCTGCATGGGGTTTTGGTGAGATGACTCAGAAGGTAAAGGTGCTTGCCACCAAGCCTAATGACCTGAATTCAATCCTCAAAACACACATGGGGGAAGAAGATAACTAACTCCCACAAGCTGTCCTCTTGTGTTCATGAGCATGTACCCACACACACATTCATGTGGCAAATAAATAAACTGGGTAAATAATTTTTAATTTAAGAGGTTTAGCAGCTTGTCCAAGCTCACACACCTAGTGGTGTGAAGAACACAGCAACTATTACTCCCCTAAACACCCAGACCCGTGACAAAGACCAATGCCATCACTTATGCTCAAGCCAAAGGGGATACACAAGCCTTCTACTTTTCTTCAATTTCCATTTTCTTAAGTTACAACACAAAATAAAGCTTACCTTCTTAAGACTGTTGCAGTCACTGGGGTCATGTGGCCACAACCCTTAAACAACACCTGTGCAATTAGGAAGCTAGTTCTCTTGTCTCTACTGAATATCTGTTTTTCTCAACCCTGGTTGTCCATAAGCATTGTGTATGTAGTGCATCTGCCTCACACTTGTGAATCCTAATCCTTAGAGAAAGCTCATGGCAATCAGTCCCTCAGAAGTGCCACAGAATGCAACACAGAGATAAACTGTCACCAGTGGAATAGGACTGGCTACCCATGAGCCTCTCCTGGGTGAGCTTTTAAATAATCCTAATGTCAGGCTCTACCATTGGAGCCATGAATTGTGGTTGAACCCAGCCACTAGACACCAACAGGACTCCTGGAGCGGGACTTCCAGACCAGCCAGCGATATAATGACACAGAGGCTTTTTAATACTGTAAAGCTTAAGCCTTTTAGCTGGGCAGATTTCCAGCTACCTACCTAGCCTAACTGGGCTAATCCTAGCACTACCTCCAGCCACATGGCTAGCTCTGACTCTCCGCTCCTGCACCCGACCATCCTTTTACCTCCATGTCTGCTTTCTTCCTCACAGCATCATTTTCTCTCTCAGAAGTTCCACCCTCCACTTCCTGTCAAGCTATTGGCCATCAGATTTTTATTATTTCCAATAGGCAAATGAGTAAGGACAAATATTTACAAAATGTAAGGTTAGTGATGGGCCATAGAAATAACAATACCAAGATCCAGCTAGTACTCAGCGCTCTGCTGGTTTAGCAATCAACAATCAAATGCACAGAGAGACACAGTGTACCCCAGTAGACTCCAGTGTGCAGCCTCTTTCCTCAAGCCAACTCTGTACAAAAAGAATGTTCTAGAATGCTTATGGTCAACGAGGTTCAGGAAATGTATTATATCAGCCCTGTCCAGTGAGATGAGCCCTAGCCACATACAGCCAATGCAACTGAGGAACTGAAGTGCTATTTCCATAGAAGCAAGGCTCATGATGTGATCAGTAACTACATGATGGGCCACCACACAGACTACCTCAGAGTATACATGGATAACAAGCAGAAGAACAAAATCAGGAGGGTCAGATGCTAGGGAGATGCTCAGTGAGTAAGGTGCTTTCTACAGAAGCACAAGGACCTGAGTTCAGATCTCCACACCTCACATAAAAGCCAGACATGGATGCACACATCTGTAATCCCAACACTGTAATGACAGGATGGGAGGCAAGAACATGAGATTCTGCAGAAGCTCATGGACCAGCTAACCTATCCTAAACAACAGAGAGCCTGTCTCAAACAATATCAAAGGTGAGAGCCAACATCAAGGATGTTCTCCAAACTCTTTCAGTGGTGTGCTCACACACATGCACGCACACACACACACACCACAATCACAGAAAAAAAAATTAAGAAAACAAGAGAGAGCTTCCTTCATAAAAAGAGGATAATCTCTTCAAAACATTTCCTAGGACAACAGAATGTTTTCACAGGATCTAAGACGACCGTTTCCAGTGCTGTGCCCCATTTATTAAATCTCCCACCTGGCCCCTTTCTTGGCTTAGCTGAAGAAGGAAAACACATATCTCCAGGCTTCCAACAGGAGCCTTGAAGTGGCAGGAAAAGCCAGGGGGCCAGGCTGAGGTGGCCAGTTTCTATTTAAAAGATGATTTCCTCTTCAAAATAAGTTCTGTCCTCCAACTGTACAGACAGGGCCAAAGGTTGTGACTGACATTGTGTTTCTGGACATTAAACTGCCTCAGAGGTCAGCAGGCACCTGGTAGGCATGTCCTGACAGAAGGTTCTTAATCAGACTCACCCCTGCCCCCTAAGAACCTTGAAGCCCTAGGAGGGGAGGCAAGGGGCCAGGGCAGCCAGCTGTCCCCTTGGCTAAGGGCCCCACACACACACTCCCTGGCTTCTCCACACGCTGAAGGATGTTTGTTAGTTAAACAGACAGGCGGTGTTGCCTGGAACAGGCCAACCTGACAATAACACAGGAAGCTCCATCTACTGGGTTTCGTCTCCCTGGTGGGACTTCACTTGTAGCTGACAAGCTGTGATGCCCAACAAATGTTTCCCTGTGGTCACCACTCCCACTGTTTTCCTCTCTCCCAGGACCACTCAGCAGGACTGTCGAGGGTCATCTTACTTTAGCCCCTTTACGGCAAGGAGATCTCAGAGGCTGGACCAAGGACAAAAAGAAAAAGCGGAGCCACAGAGTTGTCTCTGGGTTTTGGCAGGGCAAGTCTTCCAGCCCCGTGGCTTCACCCTTAAAATGTGGCACCTGTCTGATATGACGGGTGTGAGACAGAGCCAGAGAGTGATTGCTAAGCAAAAGCCTCCAGCAGGCAACAGATACCCACGTATGAGCTTCCTTATGTTCACCTTATAAAATTATTTATGTGTACATGTGAGTGTGAGCATGTGTGTGTGTGTGTGTGTGTGTGCCCGTGCGCACACGTGAATGGGTTTGCCAGAGACTGACATCTAATGCCTTCCTCAGTCACTCTCCACCTCATCTTTTTGGTAGCGGCTCCCACTGACCCTGGGGCTCAGCAGGTCAGCCAGGCTGGCTAGCCAGTGGTCTGTAGAGCTGCTCCTATCTCTGCCTCCTCAGCTCTGAGACTACAAACATGGGCACACAGTGTTTGCATGGGTGCTGGGGATCCAAATTCAAGACCTCCTGTTTGTGTAGCAAGCACTTTATCAGCTGATCCATTGCCCTAGCCTCCTCTTCCTAAAATTTCCTAATCTTTCCTCTATCCTTTTCCTAAATTCTCTTAATTGCAACATCATTGTTGACGCTATGTTTTTAAGATTTTTTTAAGAATCATTTGTGTTTTAATATGCACATTACAGGAAACAAAATGGAAGAATCCAAGAACTAAGTCCCCAAGTCACTAGCAGCTCAGCTCAGTGTGTCCTTCTAGATCCTGCAATTGTACATATGCTTAGGAAATTTAGACTATATAGGAAGTACCATGCTTTCCCCCACATCGTGATTATTCACCAACCAAAAATCCCACGCTACGTGAGTATTTTGAAAACCAAGAATACACCATGCCATCTCAATCTGTCAGACAAAATTGTAATCCTGGCTTCCTTGGCTACAAAAATTCATAGGCAACAAAAAATGGCAGCAGGCCTTTAGATAGATGTACTGGCGAAGTTACAATTAAATTCTGCATTCCCTCAGTGCTCAGCTTACAAGGAAACACAAAGCAACAACCCTCACTAAGTCCAGCTTCTTAAGTTCATCATCAGATCCATATACTAACATACCAGGAAGAAGGGGTGTCCCTGCTCAATAAATGTACTCCTATGGAGCAGCTGGAAGACACACCTATGTCAGGGGCTCTCAAGATGCCAGTCCCAACACAGCACTGCAGATCTCACCCCATGAGCCTTCTTCTGCCCCTCCATAGTCAGCCTGCCAACATGAAGTAACTCATACTGTCCACACACGGCTTAACAATTCTGTGTTGAAGAGGAACCTTTCTGTCAGTTCTACCACATTCCGTGGCTATCCCTTTAACCCTGTGCTCTCCTTTAGGCCATTTCTAAAGTTCAGATAAACACAAGTATTTTACCAGAAATGCACATAAGGACCCCTAGGTTCAGCTGCAAACCATCCTCTGGATGGGGTGAGAGGAATAACAAAGGCCACACCCAGAAGACAGCCCTCTCCAAAGGCTAGCAGGATGTTCAGAGAGATTGTTCTGCTACTTCTGACATCCTTCGGGCACTGGGCCTTACCCTCTAATACCTGGCAACTCTAGCTGAAATACAAACCTAAGCAAGGGCTAGACAACCTACACCAACAGGAACAGCACCTTCTTCTGAGCACTGTGCTTTCCCCTTGCCCAGCAACACGCCCTGGTAATGAGATCTAACCGTTGTTACATGTGTGTGGTGTCAACACTACTGTGTACATAGGGGACAAATTTATGTCCTCATCTGAAACATCTAGTTCTCCTAGGTGTTTAGAAGTGCACAACGTATGTTAAAGGTGGACATAGTAAATAATACATGTTGTAGGTTCTCTGTTAAACTCATGGTCTCTTGAAAATACAATGATAAAACCGCTTCTGAGAAATACAATCTTTCGCTGGTTTGGGAGGGAGGAAGAAAGAAGTGTATGAAGACCCTAACACTAATGTAAATTTGGTAATGCAAGAGCAGTCATTGCTCCTTATATCCGTTGTATGTTATTTTGCAGTGTAGAGTATATACAAAAAAACAGACAAGTCCAAGTATGCAGAACCTAGTCTTCCTAGACGAAGAGGCTGCCGGTGTGGGACAAAGAGTTAATGAAAAGACAGGTTTTTTAATTGTGTTAAAGTTTGAAGGGAAAAAAAAATCTCTTCTTAAAAACACTTAGGTCAGCCAAGGCTACACAGAGAAACCCTGCAAAACAAAACAACAACAAAAAACACTTAGGAAGTGAAAGTGTTAATACTCCCACAAAAACACGAGAGAAATGGAAGAGCGTCTAGACCAGAACGTCGCTGTGTGGAAGCAGTTTCTGGCTCAGCCTTTGCCTTGTGTGCAGTTTATTCACTGCTCTGTACATACACTGTGGAAACAGAGGGCTTGCTGGAAGCGCGTACTCCTTACACTTTAAGTATAGAATAGACTGTGGTAACGCATGGCTTTAGTTCTTGGCTGAGGCAGGAGGATCTCTGAGCTCCAGGTCAGCCAGGGCTACACAGGCTTTGTCTCAAAGCAGTGAGAAAATGTGCAGAATGGACTGGTAGGGTGGTTCAATGGGTAAGGCACTTGCCTACAAGCTGGTGACTGGGTTTGACCTCCAGGATCCACATGACAGGAGAACACGGATTCACAATCTGAGTGCAGTGGCGTGTTCACAAATGTACAAAATGCACAACGTGGTGAAAACAGAGGCCAACACCACCTTTAAGTAGTTTTGTTATTTCATAGAAATGGTTACACTGGGGAAACAGAATTGTTAAACTTGGTCTTTGAGCTGGTGCTATTTTTTAACTCTATTTTATTTACATTTCCTAATCCTCTTTTTCCCTTCTCCACCCCAATCCCTTCCAACACCCCAGTACGGGGTAGGTTAATAGGGAGAGCGAGTAGAGTTCTTTTAGCTACTTCCTGCTGGCTAGAGTCATCATGATCCTTACGGCAAGCCCAATCCTCACTTCAGGATAACTTCTTCTCATCCAGCTGCATCAACAGACATCAGGAGCAGCAAGCAGAGGAGCACCAGCAGCCTTCTTCCTAGGAGTTCCTCTTCTCTCTCTCTGGGCTCTGGAAGGTGTAATCCTTACACTTTAAGTATAGAATAGACTGTGGTAACATATGGCTTTAGTTCTAGGCTGAGGCAGGCGGATCTCCAGGTGACCGTCTCCAGAGTCCTTGGATTAAAACCACCTGCAGCTGGCAAAGGGCCCTCTCAGAGCCTGCAACAGGCAAGTAGTTTGATGCTGTGGACCATCTGAATCAGTCCCACATCCCACACCTGGGATCAGAAGAGAACCATGTTACATCCACAACACATTTTGGTCTGTGACCACTGACCTCTGGATTTTTTGCCTAAGAAAATCCCTCCAAATACCCTAAAGATCCTAACAGGCCTTAGAGATCTATCTGGAATCAATGTGGGTGTGTCTCTGGCTTCATGGGTTAGGATCCATGAGTGTGTGTGACATCAGTAAAAGTGTAAAACACCTTCCTGCAGTCAGCGAGCTTCTGCAGTCAGCAAGCTCGTGATGCTGAAGATAGCTCCCTTTACTCTGACCTAGGTCTCAAAGCCTCACCCTGACTCTGACCAGAAGCAGTGTGCATATGAGCTTCAGAAAAAGCAGAGAAGGAGACAATGATGATGTTTTATTACTCTTATTTCCGGGTGAGGAAACTGCATTTCAGAGAGCTGAAATGTCTTGATCAAGTTCACAAGCAACAGACACAGAGCCAAGCCACAGCAACAGATGGCCTTTTACTTCAAATGATACCTTGCATGCAAGCACTCATAATAGGATCTGAATTACTGATGAGTCTGATTGTTTACCAAAGCTGTGTGCTCTTTCCAAGAGGATGGAAAGAGCCTACATTTTACAAATAAAAGGGCCTTGATTAACTACAGACACAGGTGTTCGAAGAAGCCAGCTATTAATCCGCACTTGCCGGCCAGGGAGCAATAACCGTCCTTTGAAGAGCCTAGTGACGAGTGTGGGCTGTGTAAACATCATAGTATCTTCAGTCAATAGCTGACAAAGGATAGAGCCCAGATGGGAAATGAAGCAACCTGGCTTTGGGGACTGAGTGTGCAGTACCACGGCTTCATGGTAGTTCCCCTCTAGACTTCCCCTCCACTCCCCGAGGCTGTTGTTCAGTAATAATTCAGTGAGCCAGGGAAGGCCAATAAATCTCTTCGGAGGTGACTCCTCTCCTGCCCCTCCCCGAAGACTCTGGTCTTCCTCTTTCTGGGAGATGAAGACTCCCACCACCTCCTCCCAGGAAGGCTGCAGCTTCTAGCTCTCTCCCCTGATCTCCCCACCCTCCCTCTTCAAGTGGGCTTTATGGTTTCCATGGGAACCAGACTTAGCAGCCAAAGGTCTCACTGCATTGTGCTACTGTCTAAGATGGAAGAGACAGCTTGAAAGTGAGAAAATGGCCTAAGAATGTCTTGACCCTCGTGCCTGGATGAACAGAGTTTTCTGATTTCCACTTCTAAGGGGCTTTCCTAGCTAAGCCACATATGACCTAGCACACACAAAACCTATGCTCACATGAACATCCCTATAATCAACACAAACATGCATGCACACACATTCACATACATACTTAAGTACACATTTACACTTACACACTTATTCCTTCATATGTAATACATATGCCCACAAATATGTGCATATCTAGTACACATGCTCAGTCTTACACAGACACACACATACACAAGCTTCCCAGCCCCAACTTCCACGGTGCAGCTGGGAACCATCCATTAAGAAAGCAGTTCTTCTGTAACAAACAAAATCCTACTCTTAGAACAGCCCCGGACAGCTCTGAGTATAAATACCCTCCTGGTGACCTCTGGGAGCTGATGCCCCTCAGCAGCCTGCTTCCCCCATCACCTGTCTCTCCTGCCCCTTGTCTCAAGAATAACATTAAAAACTTGCCTCTTGCCTCTCTAAGCACTTGGTGACAGCCAAGTTACAGATGCTGCAGACTAGAAGACCACGGTAGGCATCCCAGGAGACCACGGCAGAAGTCATCAGTCATGCTTGAAGGCAGGGCAGGTGATAAGTGAGAAATGGAAAGAAACACCTCATGCTCTGCCTTGACGAGGTCCAGCTTGGAGACCTAAACTCTTAGCAGTGGCTTCGGTTTGGAGAAAAGTCCTCACAGGTGAACCTACGAAGGCAGCCTTTGCTTGCAGAGCAAGGCACAAGCCTTCCAGGTGACTCCTGTCAGCCATTGCAGGGAGCCTGGAGTGCTGGTGGGCAGTTCTGTTGTGTCAGCCCAATGTTGTAGGAAATGAGGTATGGTTAGTCCACAACATAATGTGCTTGGGAGATCAGATGTTTCTAAGGCTCTTGGTGGATAAGCACAGGGTCTCGTCAGCTCAAGCCCATTGAGTCAGTATCTTCCAGATCCCTACAAAGTCACACACACTGTTCACCTCGAGTAAAACTAGGAGACGGCCCCTGCTTCTCCTGTTAGTAGTCCTGCGAGAACACCAAGCTACACAACTGTGACATTTCTGCCGAAGACGTAGGTCAGACCTGTGCAGGCTCCCTGATGGTCAATTCAGTCTTTGGGAGCCCCTGCGAGGCCTGCTTAGTTGATTCTGTGGAAGCAGGGACTGTCTCTCACGCTTCTGCCAGCTTTGGGGACCTTTTTACTCCTGCTGGGTTGCCTCATCCAGCCTTGATATGAGGGTCTGTGCCTAGTTTTGTAAGTTGGTACCCATATTTGGTTGATCTCCCTGGGAGGCTTGCTTTTTTTAGGAAGACAAATGGAGGAGGAGTGGATCTAGATGAGAGGGGATGGAGGGGACTTGGAGGAGAAGAAGGAAAACCTGCATATTATAATTAATTAAAAATAAGTGAAGGGGGATTAAGGAAGATACTGGATATTCATGTCTGCCCCCACATATCTACTCATGCATACACACAGAATTCCAGTTACATAAAAATAATTTGCTAAGCAATTCGACCCATGTATACCAAGAACAAGAAGAAAACACTCTCGCTGCCATCCGTCCGTGAACAACTCATAGGTCATAGGTCCCATCTACCCCCACTCAAATCCTAACTACTTATTTTGGGCAATTGTTTAATGCGTAATTCATCTTTCTGGGCCTCCATTTCTTTTCATCTGTGAAATAGAGATGATCGCAACAGTACCTATGAAAGATTCTGAGTTAAGAGGAATTTATCTACTGCTGTTGCTTTTTTCGTGATTAGCAATCCCATCTGAGTCTAAAATAAATGAATCATAAAAGAACATCAGAGAGCAAAGAAAGGTGATAAAAATAACAACTGGTCCTAAGAAACCAACTGGCTCTCTTTTTGAGGGGTTTGCTGCATAAAATAAAATGGGGAGAAGAGACTCAAGTATACTTCATTACTCAATGACTCCAAACTATACACAAGAACAGAGGGTCCTGAGCAAATAAAAAAGACAGTCAGCAGCAAGGAACACCGCAGGAGCCCAAGAACCCTCACAATCCAATGGGGAATTCCTGCTCACCTCGGTTCCCTGAATGCCATTTCTTTCTGGAAAATTCAAAATTGCTCCTCCTCTCCTCCCTCCCACCTTCCTCCTCCCAGGGAAACAGAAGGTCCTGAGGAACAGAGAAAAGGTCAGGGGGAGGCACTGGCCTGGCCAGGAGCCACCAACAGTTTCCTGCCAGGAGTTCCCTGGTTGCTGACTCCTACCCCAAGAAACCCAAATAAAGTCGCTGCCCTAGCAGGGAGCATTTTTCCCTATATGGGAAGGTTATGCTCAGAGTTCGGCTGTGTTGAGGGAGATTTCAAGCCCACCTTTATCAGGCACAGCGCTCAGAGTCAGCCCTTACCCATCTGTATCTGCTGTGGCGCATAGATTTGGCCTGTACCTCCTATAATTTACAGAGTCCCTAACTTTGACTTCTGATAAAGCCCTTTGTGTTCTTTTTCCCTCCTATGCTCCTGCACATGGTTTAGGCCATGGACAAGCATCATTATGACATATGCCCGTGTATCTTTTCAAAATCACGACCGTGGCCTAATTCACTTTCACCCCAGGAAACACAAGTTTAAAGAGAAGCATGTGTGCCCTGGATTTTAGAGACACTTTATTTCATCCTCACACAAGCTTGTAAATGTAATTGCCATGGCTTCTTAGCCCAGAATAGAAGCTCAGAGGTATTCAACAGCAGGTTCCAAGCACTTATGAGACAGGCTAACATCCCAATTGAGTTTTCCAGTGCTGAACCTATCTCAGCATACCACAGTACAATAGATCAGAGACAGAGAGAATTCTGGAAGAGCTGGGGGGAGGGGCGTAAAAGGCAAGGGTCTGAGGACTATTGCTTTCCCCTGGTAAGCCAGTCACCCAGCTCCTTTCTTCTGGACAGAGTCTGTCTTCTGGGCTGAGGAGACATGTGTTCTTCCCTGTGCTTGACTGAGATTTCTGACAGAACTTGTCACCCAAAACCATCTTTGAAGGCAATAACTAGACACATTTCAGCTTAGCATTCAGAAAGAACGACCTTGGTCTGACAGAGGTTTGAAGAAAGGAAGACAGAGGTTTTCAGATACTAGAAAATGTTCTGCCATGCCATTAGATAAACATATGAACACACAAGCAAGTAGAATGATAAATGGCTGTTATTGGTAATATTCATAGTCAGCAGGATCTAGAATCAGATTCCAGATGTTGTTGGTCCCATTCCAAGGTTTGGAGTTCCAGACTGAATGAAAAGGACTAAGTTAGCTGTACACTAGCACTCATTCCCCTCTGCTTCCTGACTGCAGACACAGTGTAACCAGCTACTGGATGCTCTTGCAGCCATGATTGATCTCCCCACCATGATAGACTGACGGTACCTCTGAACCCTGAGCCCAGAAAACAACAACAACAACAAAAACTTTCATCCTTCTGTTATTTCTGTCAAATATTTTATCAAAGCAAGGATAAAAGTAACTAATGCATCTCCATAGTAACATATTGATGTAGACAGACAGATAGATAGATGATAGCTAGATAGACAGATAATAGATGATAGATGGATAGATAGATGATATATAATACATAAGTGCATACATATATAGGTAGATTGAGATTCAGAGAAAGATATACAGAGATTGAGTGTTTTCATGGCCCAAGTTACAAGTCAATTACAGGTAATCCCTGAGACCCAGAAATGTGGCATGGTGCAATCAGCACAGACTTTACAATGAGGACAAAGCGACACTGTAACCTGGCAAGGCCAGATAAGGCTGCGTGACCCCAAACAACGTTTCTAACATTTGGGGAGCTTTTGTTTTGCCTTCTACAAAATGATGTTTCATTAGCATTACTCAGAAGGCTTGGGGCTGACAGTGCATGAGAAAAGCAGATGTTCAACAGATGATGCTACTGTTTTTTTATTTAAAATAGTGATGGCATTAAGTCCAATACATGTGTAACCACATAGGTTCTCAGGCTGAATATCAGAGAAGAAGTAGCACAACCTTCCATCATTTCTCTGCAAGTACATTTGTGAGGAACTCCAAAGTCCAGAGCAGTTCTAGATCAAAAGTCTTTTTATTTCCGTGAAACAGTAGTTGCTCAGATATTTCCAGAATAATGACTATCTAAAACACCACAGAAGCTACCCAGGCTTACAGGGATGTAAGGTTCAGAGCTTGAGCCCTCGGTTCTTCTCCAGGGTTGTCTCCTGATAGCCTCCTCTCCCCTCTGTCATGTCTCCAACCAGGAGCTCAAGCCATGAGCTCAGTATTCCACAGTTTTGACTATCTTGTTTCTAACACCTGAGGCACCCTCCCTGACCTCAACCTGGAGTGTCTGGCATCTGGCCGAATCGACCACTATCCTACTTCACACCAAGTGTCAGAACAGGGAATATGTGGTGTGGAACACAATGGCACTGGTGTGTAGGCATCAGCTGCAGCATTGCTTCACAGTAAGCTCTGAAAACCATACTATCCCCTCTTTGCTAATGAAAAAACCAGTTCACAACAACTAAGACGTGACCATAGGATTTTAAAATCCTAAAGGCCTTTTCCCCTGCTGCCTGGCAAACATGAGCCTGTATCTCACACTAAGCTGAGATTCTTGGGGACAAAGTTTATATTTTGTTAATCCCATTGCCTACTAAACTGAAGCTCGAGTTTGGTTCTCACCACCTAGCAAGCTTTCAGTGGCCCCTTCTCACACACAGATGACCACTGGAGCATCTTTCTGTGTATTGCACAGACAAAAAGCAAAGGATCCTGGATCACAGAGGACTAACATTGACAATGTTTTCATTCTCATCACAGAGACTCGTGCTCTGGGAGGAGCGCTGACCTTGAAAGCCATCCATTTCTAGGTACCCATGGAAATAACTTTCTGTTTCATCTTTAAGCATCCATTTGTAAATCCTAAGCAAGCTGCGATCTCTGAGCTGAAGATAATGCTTTATGAAGGGGTGTCGCTATACCAAAAATGACCATGACCCACTCACAACCGTACATCAAGAAGCAGCTTCCTCCAACCTATAGGCATAAATTATCATCTGGGAAAGGGTCAGTCAAATGGCTCAGAGAGTAAAGGCACTTGCTGCCAGGCCTGGAAACCTGAGTTTGATCCCCAGGACCACAAATGGTGGAAGGAGAGAGCTGACTCCTGCAACTTGTTCTCTGACCTCCGTGCTTGTGCTATAGCACTTGTGTGGTGTAAATGTGTGTGTGTGTGTGCATGCATGATCATACACACACAGGTCATATACACAATAAATAAAGCGTGTACTATTTCATTTACTTTTTAAAGAGTCTTGGCTGGCCTGAAACTTGCTGTGGAGTCTAAGGTGGCTTCAAACTCACAGAGATCCACCTGCCCCTTCCTCTGGAGTGCTGGCATTAATGACATGTGCCATTTCCCACAGTCTAAACACAACCTCTCAAGTTTCGCACCAGGATGTCCTTTCCCATCCTCCCATTTTGGGGCTCAGCTCTGTCATCCATGCACACACAAAGATTCACTTTGAAAGAGAGCAACCCCAATTGAAGGACAGAGGAGCCGTGTGAGCTCTGCTTTCTGGCAGAGAGAGGAAAGGACCCCGAATGTCTTAAGTCTCAGAGAAAGAGGTGGCAGAAGTTCTGGGGAGCTCATCCCAACCAGGACTTCGAGACACAAGTGGAGCTGTCCCGATTCCAGCCGTATCATTCAAGAATGACTCCTTCCTGAAACCAATATCCAGAGACGCTGCGAGATCCCTACTCTCTTTTATCAAACTTGTTTTCTGCATAAATAGCTGGGGGAGGTCCTGTCGATTGCATTTAAAATGCCAGAAGGATGGTAATCTCCTGCTTGCTAGTCGAGCAAAAATAAACTGGATCAGCCTGAACTCACAAGATCATCTCACTCCCCTAGTAGACTTGGTCTTGGTAGGCCTGGGGCACACTGTGCAGAGGCTGATGTGTGCCTCAGTAAGGGAGGCTAGACCCCTGACTATCCCTGATTCCCTGATTGCATTCTGTGCTCTTGTGACTAGAGAAAGAAAGAGATGAGCCCCACCCCGCATTCGATAAGTCTTGACAGTGCGGTGGGCTGTCTTTGTGATTCAGAAGCTGGCTCTGAAGATCGTTTCTCTGAAGGAGTTTCCAGAAATGGCTGGAACAATGGCAGCATCACTAGAAAGAAGTCTGTCACCTCCCACAGAAGTGACTTTGAGGGACAACATATTTTTGAATTTGTAATTTTGGAAACTTTGTCAGAACACTACTTCCAGTCTAGGGGGCAGCTGAAAGCACGAAGTCAGGAAAGCAGGACTTAGCTGCAGCGTTGCCACCAGCCTCCTACGCGTTTGAGTTATGTTCCTTCTCTGGGCCTCAGTTTCCCTGTCTATAAAACTAAAGAGTTGACTTGTTCTCCATTGACTCTTTCATGATATATCTCCTGTGTTCCAGCCAAAAAAAAAAAAAAAAACACAACTTAGGAGTAAATCAAACCGAGCCCATGATGCCCATATTGCATCCTGGGACCTGTTTCCACCAAGGCATTTGGGTCCTGATTGACAATAGACAGGACACATCCCTTGTCCCAGCTGTTGTCTGCCCAACTCCTCCTGGAGGCATTTGCACGACCTCTCCATCCCCACTGCTGTGAAGACTTCCACAGCTCTGCCCACTTCCATGTCTGAAATCCATCCTTAACTTCTTTAATGTCTTCCTTCTGACAACCTCTTTCCTCAGAACAATGCAGTCACCTGCTCAGCAGTAACTGCAGACCATAACACAACCTTAAACCTCTGTTGCTCCATCCTTGTATTTGACTCCACTTCTGGTCCTTCCCCTTCCCACAGTTCTTTCCCTTATCTTGACCACCCTCTGATCCTATCACATGTCTACCTTCTGTCTTCTGCTTCCTTTCTTACACAAATTGTCCTCCTTGTAATTACTCTTGCAAGCAGCCTCAACACGCACTAATCTCTCTTCTCTGCCACAATCACCTTGAAAAGCTCCAACATTTGCTCAGCACCATCTCTGGGCCTATCACACTTCAGCTAACAGCCACCAGAGAAACTCAGACAACCTGGCTATTTCCTTTTTTAACTCAGGAACACAAATACCATGTGGAGAATCAGCAGTTGGAAATTTTGGGTTTTCATTGCCCGGGATGAAATTTACTCCACCCCATGCTTTCTATATCCCTCTCACTACCCCATGCTCACTGCTGACCTCATTTTATAACTCATTTAAGAATTAGAAATCATGAGATCATGAGCCGAGCAGCGGTGGCACACACCTTTATTCCCAGCACTCAGCAGGCAGATGCAAGTGGATCTCTGAGATCAAGGCCACCCTGGTCAACAGAACAGTTCCAGGATACACAGAGAAACACTGCCTAGAAAGCAAAAATAAAAACAAAAACAAAAGGCCAGTCTGCCCTGCAGAATATCAAAGCAGATGCTGAGACTTATGGCCAACTGTTGGGCAGAGTGCAGGGAATCTTAACGAAAGATGTAGGAAATAGTAAGATAGGGAGAGGGCAGGAGCTCCGCAAGGAGAGCAACAGAACCAAAAACTCTGAGCACAGGGGTCTTTCCTGAGACTGATACTCCAACCAAGTACCATGCATGGAGAAAACCTAGAACCCCTGCACAGATGTAGCCCATGGCAGTTCAGTGTCCAAGTGGGTTCCTGCTTTAGCAGGCCACAGAGGAAGACAATGCAATCACTCCTGATGAGAGCTGATAGACTAGGAGCAAAAGGAAGGAAAGGAAGACCTTCCCTATCAGTGGACTTGGAGAGGGGCATATGTGGAGAAGGGGGAGGGAAGGTGGGATTGGGAGGGCAGGAGGGATACAAAGTGAATAAAGTGTAATTAATAAAAATTAAAAAAATAAAAAGATGAAATCTTAATAACATTAAAAAAAGAAGAATAAAGTCACAAATCCAGAAACCCCTCATTGCCCAATCCCCAAGGTTTACTGATAAATTTCCTCCTTTTTGTATTGCGATTCTTCTAGTTTTTTCACATACATCAATTATACCTAATTATGGTTTCATTAAAAAACACTTTCATATGTGTACATAGTATCTTTTCATCACACTCACCAAATAACCTTTCTTTATTTCCCCAGCTCCTGATAACCTCCTCTTCTTCATCAGCATGAGGTCCCTCTACTGCCATTCTCTTTGCCAGTAATCACTAACGTCTGTATCATAACAACACAGAGGCCCCGTGTTCCATGACTGTTGATGGAAATGTGCTTTGGCGTCCGTTCCCCTCCAATCATCTCTCTTCCGTCACCCTCAATGGTCACCCTCAATCGTCTCATTAACCTTCTCCTGGTTTGTGGTATGGGTCTTTCCCAGGTCTCTGCTAGCACAGACTCTGCCTTTGCACTTCTAGTGTTTTCAAGTTTTCCCTTTATCACACACACTTTTCTAGCTACTGCTAACTTCTCTATTTATCCTTTTCCTCAAAAAAAATTAAAGCTTCCACAAGCATTCTCCCATGTTCCACTCTACCCTCCAACACCATTCTATTTGTCTTCTAACAGCATAATCCATGAAACTGCCCTGATCCAGATTACCAAGGGGATCCATGGCACAGTGCAGGCAACAGCTTTCTGATTTCCTTTCAAATGACCCATGAGCACTTCTCCACAATGCTCAGATTTCTAGTACAGTCCAGACCACCCTTCTGAATGCTTCCCCCATCTCTTCCTCTCCCCTCCCTTTCATTCACCCTTCACACCTCATACTCGCCCTCCCTCTCCTAGTCTTCCTGCACACTCCCATCTCACTAAAGAATATCCCCTTCTTCTGAGTTACTCAAGCCTGAAACCTCAAATAATTCTCATGTGTGCCTGCCCCACAGCCATCGCAAGTACCATCACATAATATGACTCAAATATGTCTCTTCTTGGTCTCTACAGATACCCCCTTACATGACCCACCTTTCAAGCTCACCCTGGCCTCTAAAGTAGCATCCATTAGATGCGTCTGCTTTCCTCTTGCTTCCCTTCCATGCAGCCTCTTTACAAAAGCCTGTAAGATGGCTTCTTGTTGCCCTTAGAATAAACTCACTCTCTTGCCCTGGGCCTCAAATCCCCATATGATCCTACCGTTACCTGTCTCTCTAACTTTGTTTCATGCCATTTTCCTGCTGGCTTTCAGTCCATTAGCTTTCCAGTTGTCCTAACCTTAGAACCTACTACCATCTTTTATGCCTCAGTGTCTGTATTTGCTGATCCCTGTACCCAGAGCTCTCTTAGCCAGCATTTTAAACAGCAGGTCCACTCTAATCTTTAAGGGTCTATTGAGAGGTCACATTCCAATATGTTCTTCCAGGACTACCTTGTCTGAATCTACTCTCAATGCCATTTTCCACATTGAATATTATTTCTTTTATAGCATTCCGAAAACAGAATGTTTAATGTCTTCATTTATGCATGTGCTTATTACCTATCCCTATGAGAATGCTAGGTCTCACAGAAGGGCCAGGTCATCTTATTCTCCACTATAACATCAATAACTACTGAGTCATAGGGTGATTTCTCAGGATAATTTTGTAAACTAATGAATGAACCATTGCAATGGTCTACAACTTAATGTTCTTGTATGTATATCTAATGCTCTTGTATGTATAGGACAAGCACAGGCTATCCTATTCTTCACATTCTTTGTGTCCTTTCCAACACTCTTGCCTTTCTTCACACTATCTCCTCAATCTGAATGCCTCCTACCACTCAGGTCCACATTCAACTTGCCAAAATCCTGGTCATCACTCAAGGGACCATCAACTCTAATGCCTGAGAGTCTGCCATTAAAGATTCGCTGTACCATAGAATGTCAGTCCACAAAGGTGATCATTCAGAATTACATTTGCCATTTCAGTTGCCCAGAGTGCTGCTCTGTGGAGGATGCCCATGTCTATAGCTATCATCAAACAAGAAAGACCATCTCCACCTGCTGCAGTTTGGATCTTGAATGTTTCTCCATTGTCCATGTGTTAAAAGCTGGATCACCCAGCTGACACCCAGGAGGAGGTATAATACTTATGAAGAAGGAATTTAACTCTGGAGGAGTGGCCTTGAAGAGGACTCTAGGACCTTGATTCCTGGCCATGATTTAAGTGTTTTTTCTCTGTCACATGTTCCCACCATCATGCCCTGCCTCTCCAGAGTCCCAGAGAAGTTAGGGCAACCAGTCACAGACTGGAACCTCCAAAACTCTGGCTGAAGAGACGTGCTCTGTTAATAAGTTAATAGGAAGTGGTGGCTCTCCAATCTTGTTCAATATCCTCATGTTATATGGGGAAAACTGAGGCAGATCCCATGGCGTTCAAGAGGCAATTAGAGCAGGGCTAAGAAGAAGAAAAGCAAGAAGAACAAGAAGAAGGAGAAGAACTTATGTCTCTGGATCTTCAGTTTGAAATTATTTCAAGCACTTTTTTCTACCCTTCCTCCATGAATTGGTGAATTGAGACCTTCACAAATCTGAAAGGCTATGAATTTTTAAAATCTAAAACTATTTATGTAGTATGCTATTTTTGGTCTTTTTTTTTCCCAACAAACTTCTGACCAGATTAATTTATATGCAAACTTCTGTCAAATGTTTCTAGCTTTATTTTGCTGTTATCACCACAATAAAAAAAATATTTTTTAAATCCAAGAAGTATTGAAAGTCAATGCTGCATTTCCCAAGCCGGGCATTCCTTTCTTTGCATGCCCTCTTCAAATGCAGAAGTCTTTCAAGCCCTCTCCGGTGCCAGGGAGTTCATCAAGTCACTTTCCCTTGTAACCAGAGAGGCAAAGCAGGAACAACGGAAGAAAATTAAAACCCATTGATTGCCTTTAATGTGGTGGAGACTGCTTGCCGCTGCAAACATTACCTTGGGTAACCTTCACAACAGTCCTGTGAGGTAACTACTTCTACTATTCTATTTGACAGATGGTAATGAGCTCTGGTTCTTTCATCTTATGAGTGTAGTCCAAGGACTAATAACTTCTATCATGGATAAAATTTCTTCAGAAACAAGATGTTCAAGGTCCATTCCTCTGCTGAGAGACATCTAGGTTGTTCTCGGCTTCTGGCTATTATGAATAGAGCTGCTACGAACATGGTTGAGCAAATGCCCTTGTTGTACCATTGAGCATATTTTGGATATATGCCTAGGAGTGGTACAGCTGGATCTTGATGTAGCACTAGTCCTAACTTTCTGAGAAAGCGCCAGATTGATTTCCAAAGTTATTGTACAAGTTTACACTCCCACCAGCAATGGAGGAGGGTTCCCTTTCTCTACATCCTCTCCAGCATGTATTGTCACTTGAGTTTTTGATCTTAACCATTTTAATGGGTGTAAGGTGAAATGGTACATTTACCCAATAGAATACTACTCAGCAATTAAAAACAAGGAAAGCATGAAATTTGCAGGCAAATGGTGGGATCTAGAAAAGATCTTTTTGAATGAGATAACCCAGAAGCAGAAAGACACACATAAATGGTTTATGTGTATAACCACTCATAAGTGGTTATTAACCACATAATATATGATAAACATACTAAAATCTATAGTCCTAAAGAAGCTAAACAACAAGGAAGACCCTAGGGAAGATGCTCAATCCTCATTCAGGAGGACAAATGTGATAGACATTGGAAGCAGGAGAAGACAGGGAACAGGACAGGAGCCTACTACAGAGGGCCTCTGAAAGACTCTACTGATCCATTTATCAAAGCAGAGGCTTTTCTTGTAGCCAAACTTTGGGCAAAATGCAGGGAGACAGAAAGACTTGGAGGGGACAGGAGCTCCAAAAGGAAACCAAGAGAGCCATAAAATCTGAGCCCTGGGAGCCCTGAAGAGAATGATACCCCAACTAAAGACAATGCATGGAGAGGACCTAAACCCCCCCGGCTCAGATGTAGCCCATAGTCTCAGTCTCTAAGTGGGGTCCCTAGTAAGGGGAACAGGGACTTTCTCTGGCATGAACTCAGTGGCAAGTTCTTTGATCACCCCCAACTGGGAGGGGGGGAAGGGTGCGGCTTTGCCAGGCCACAAAGGAAGACATGCAGCCAGTCCTGATGAGACCTGATAGGCTAGGGTCAAATAAAAGGAGAAGAGGACCTCCCCTATCAGTGGGCTAGGAGAGGGGCATGGGAGAAGAAGAGGGAGGGGGCTCCAGCTGGGATACAAATTGAGTAAATTATAATGAACGATAATAATAAAAAAGGAAAAATATTTTTTAAAAAAGATGTTCAAGGTCTAAGGAGCTGGCTTAAGAGTTTTTCTTGTAAGCATGAGACTAGAGTTCTGGATCTCTGGAGATCCACATAAGTGCAGGGTGTCTGTGGCAACCCACCTGTAATTCCATTCTTACAAGGTAGATCAAATGGTCCCAGAGCAAGCTGGCTAGCAAGACTAGTCATATTGTCACTTGAGCTCTGAGTTTAACTAAGAGATCCTGCCTCAATAAATATGCTTGAAGAGTGATCTATGATGATTCTTTATCCATGTAGATTTTTAAATATTTATTTATTATTATTATTTATTGTAATTTATTCACTTTTGTATCCCAGCTGTAACCCCCTCTCTCATCTCCTCCCAGTCCTTCCACCCCCCTCATTTCCGCCCCTATGTCTGTCCCCTAGTCCACTGATAGGAGAGATCCTCCCCTTCTATCTGACCCTAGCCTATCAGGTCTCATCAGGACTATCTGGAACCTTTTCCTCTGTGGCCTAGTAAGGCCACCTCGCCAATGGGAGGTGATCAGAGAACAGGCAACCAAGTTTATTCCAGTGACTGCTCCTGCTCCCCTTACTAGGGAACCCCCATGGAGACTGAGTAGCCCATGGGCTACATCTGAGCAGGGGTCCAGGTTCCCTCCATGCTTAATCCTTGGTTGATTCACTATGATGATTCTTGACATCAGCTTCAGGCCCCCAGATACATGAGTACCTAAACATGCATGTTTATACACAATACAAAAAAAAAATAGGAAAGGGGGCTATTCTGGATACTCTCCACATCTATTGAGTTGTTTTCTGCATTTTAATAACACTGTTTGGTGATTCTTCTACATACTCAAAACTTTGGAAATCAATGATCTAAATGGCACAGCCCAATAAGAGCAGACCTGAGGAACAAGTTTAATCTCTCTTAATACAATAAGAGACACACAAATTTCAAGTTTAATCTCTCTTAATACAATAAACAAGAGACACACAATTTCATGGTTTTTAAGAAGACAACAAACTGTAAGCATCATAACCATGCTGACCACCTATCTTGGGAGTATTTCTTCCAAAACATTCTATTTCAAAGAAAAGAGGCAACTTGATGTCATGAAAAGCAACTTGATGTCAGGTAAACTTCAGAATTAAAAGAAGTAAAGCAACCATCCCAGCTGCTACTTAGCAAAGCCATTCATAAAATGGTCATCCTGCCGGAGCTTCACCACTTCTTCTAGTGGGATGGGAGGCTTGGAGTGATTCCTCCCAGCCCCATGATGCTGTGGCTTCAGTGAAGACATTGCTCTCCCTTCACTCCTAGCATGGTCATAGCTGAAACAACTTCCTCTCCTAGCCTGTACCATACTTTCGGTCATATCTATGTGGCTTTTTTCAAGCATAAAAATAGCTTGTTGTTATCGCCATCTTCCAGAGTCCCTGAAATCCACAATACAGAGCTCACTGCCAGCTGCCTTCCAGCAATGCTTGAGGGCTTCCAGGTCTCCAGCCGGAAACAGACTAGCCACCATATTGGTGTGTCCATTTTCCTAAGAGCAAAGGTTACATCCGTGTCCTGCAATCCTAGGACCTTGAGATGTCAATCTCTAGACTCCAGGTCTTTCAGTCCTGCTACTAAAGTCTCCAGTCTCCCAGAGAGAAGATTGAAGCCAACTAGGGCAAAGCCTCAGTGTCTGTCTTCATCTGAGGCTGCTCAGCCCCATCATACAGGGAAACCTTTTGAACTTATATTTCTGAGCCAGAAGAAAGATTGCCAGTTTTTCTTGGATGCCCTTAACCTTGACACAGATTTTTTTTCAGGGACAGGAAGAGAAGGTTTTGCTTGAGTATTTTTGTAGAGAAGGAAGTCTACGATTTTGTTTTCCATTCAATCAGTACATCCCCTCTATCAGAGGAGTTCTTCCTCCGTGAACAGTAGGTGGCTGTACATGGATTCCCAGCAGCAGGCTGACTCAGAACCAGCTCCAGCTGGCACTGTTACCTTTCCCAGAAAGCCAACAATCCTTTCTACAACCAAATAGACTTGATAACATAATCTTCAGCACTAACACTGAACTGGTTGCTATGAAGCCATGGTGTGTGGAGTTCAGAAGCAAGCATTCGAAGAGATGTTCAACTTCACCAGCCATCAAAGAAATGCAAATCAAAGCTATATTGAAATTCCATCTTACCCAGCAAGAATAACAGTCGTTAAGAAAAGTAATAACAAATGCTGTTGAGGATGTAGACAACAATGAACCCTTATCTACTGTTAGTGAGAATGTAAACTAGTCCAGTCACTGTAGAAGACAGTATGGAGGTTTCTCTAAAAATAACTTGTCATGGGCACAACAGAAACACTGACACATCAAGGTTATTACAGCACTACATGCAACACCTGAACTATGGAACCAGAACAGAAGAATGGATAAGGAAAGTGTGTCATATAGACACAAAGGGATTATTTTCAGCCACAAAGAAGAAAGTTATGTAGCTTGCAAGAAGATGGCCACCAGGGATAATCATACCCAGGAAGACAAAGATCATATTTTCCCTTATTTGTGTATCCTAGATTTCATACAGATACATAAAAATCATGTATCATGACAGAAAGCTAAAAGTAAAACTGTCTAGGGGGCCAAAGGAAACTAGTGGTAGGCAATAAAAGGAAGGATGGAGGAGCAAGGGAGAATACGCTCAACACAATATATAGACCCTATGCATGATTTATGTATGTATGTATGCATGCATGCATGTTTGTACATGTGAACACTTTAAATAATTAATAAGAGAAAGTTATCAGAAGTGCCTCAACCCCATGACCCAACTTATGCTTTGCTCTGTGTGTTCCCAGAAGCACCTGCGAGTCAAAACTACTTGGTTTAATTAGGTCAGTACTTTCCAATTGCCCTGCCTCTCTCCTGGCTCCTGATTTACCTCATTTCTTTTGCTTCCTTGGAAAAAAAATGACTTGTTTGCTGCAAATTAAAAACAATTTTTCTCACTTCTCATGGCTGCATTTTCATTGTCCAGTGGTTCACTTGTTTTAGCAAACTGCCTGTGTGTGTCCACTGCATCCCAGACACTGGGAAAACAAAACTCTGCAAACACTGCTGTAGAGCAGCTGCCCATGGGGTGGGTGGGATGGGCAAGAGTGCACAGCTTCTATAAAAGCAGGCCTGTTGCTCCTAGTACCCAGGGAACGCGGGCTGGGGAGTGGCCGGGGGCTCGAGTGGTGAATCTCAACAGGTTTAAGAAATCCATCCACGGTATATCTGAAAGCAGCTTCAGGTAGACACGCCACAATGAAGAGGTGTGTCACACAGTTGAGTGACTGTACAAGACAACATGGGGTGAGGTGCCCACCAAACACAAATATTCTTTTGTCTCATACACTCCTGGTGGCACTTATGCAGGTGAGAAAATGAGTCTTAGGGTGACTTGGAGGAAAAAGAACGCCTGACACTTGAAGCCAGGGTTGCAGAGTGTGGACCCATGTTTCAGCCAGTATGTTAGCTGTAACCAGTGACTCCTCCATGGTGGAGGCAGAGGACATGTTTGCCTCCACAGCTGCCCAGGCTTGGCCTGCAGCGACGCTGATTGCCCTTTAATATTCATCGTCAAACTACAGAAAAGCATGAATGACTTGAATACTAGTTTCTGCTTTTTACTTATCACCTAGCACATGCCTAGCAAATGGAAATTTTTAAAAAGGTGTTTGCTTTACAAAGAGCCATGGAACAAAATACCTGACCAGTGTATCTCAAAGGCATCAAATACGATATAGGAGACGCTTTCAGAGCTACAAGAAGCATAAGAGATATAATGACTGAATTGTGACATCAGATTCTGCAACAAAAAAATGCACATCAGGGTTGGGTTCGGTTTGGGGTTTGCTTTTTTCCTCTCTCTGTCTCTCTCAATTTTTATTTATTTTTAAATTTTTTAAATTCACTTTTCATCCTTGTCCCACCCCTCCTTCCCTCGTAGTCCCTCCCCCTCCTTTTTCCTCAGAAAAGGGGGGCTCCCTCTCCCATCCACCCAGCTCGTCAAGTTGCATCAGGACTGAGCTTGTCCTCTTCCCTGTGGCCTGGTTAGGCAGCCCCACCAGGGGAAGTGATCAAAAAGCTGGCAAGTGAGTGAGTGTCCAATGCAGTCCCCACTCCCCTTACTAGAGGACCCACATGAGCCTAAGCTGCCCATAGGCTACCTCTTTGTAGGGGACCTAGGTCCTTGATTGGTGCTTCAGCCTCAGCAAGCCCCTCTGGGCCCCAGTGAGTTGGCTCTGTTGGAAACAAGGAGGCCTGAGTGAAGAATGAGTGTTAACATTAATGTACCAACATGGCTCATTAACTGTGACAAGTGTGTCATGCTAATGTAAGGTGTTAACTATAAAGGAATTGGGTGTGGAATGCACAGGAGCTCTCTGTGCTAAATCAGCAGTCATTCTGTGAATCTGAAACTCTTCTCAAAGATTTAACAAAATTTTAGATAATCAACAAGCATCTCTCTTCCTGGCCAGGAGTTCCTCTTCCATCTAACATCATTTGCTCTATGCATTGTAAAAAAAAAAAAAATCTCCTTCACAAACCTGAACATGTTCATGCCTAACAGCAGAAATCCTGGGGTCTAGTCCCACACCTGCCTTTTTCCCACTGTGAGACCATATGCAAATCATTCTCTTTTCCCTCTGGTTACCTATCCAGTTAATAACAAAAATAATGTTAGACAGCTTTTCAAATTGTTCTACAAATCAGGACCACAGTCTCTTTGACCATAGTTATCCCTAGCACCTAGGGATAGTTCTAGGCAAAGAGTACATAGTGAGCAAAGATGTCTTGAATGAATCTGCTATGGTAGGGCTTAGACATGCTTGCTCCTGGCCTAACTACTCAATATAGCACCAACAGGAGATAGGATCTTTGGGAACTTCATAGGGATATTGCTGTCATGAATGGGTTAGTGTCTTTTTCAAGATCTAACAAATCTTTAGGCAAGATCCCTTGAGACTGGACTAAGTCCTCTGGGAGCAGCTTTGATTGTGTAGGATTGGATTAGTTTCTGGGAGAGTGGGTTGTTATAAACAAAGAACACTCCTTGTACTTTGACCTTTCTTAATATGGCCATATCCCCTTCTACTTCTCTGCCATAGACTGATGAAACAATTCGCAAAAAGACAAACAAAAAGCTTCACAAAGAGACAAGCCAATGCCGACATAATGTTCTTGGGCCTCCTGGACCATGATCTATCTAAATAAGTCTATTTCCTTTACAAATTAATCAGCTTAGAGTATTTTACTATGGTAACACAGAATGGACTGGAAATGTACGTATACATACATACACATATGACAACACAGAATGACTGCAGATGCACATATATAGCGTGTCATAAAACTTTTTCTTTTTTGGTTGCTTTTTTTCAATTTTTTTTTACATTCAGACCTCAGTTTTTCCTTCCTCCTCTTCTCCCAGTCCCTGTCCACCACTCTCCCTCTGCCCCACCCCCAGCCACTCCTTCTTTTCTCTTCAAAAAAGGACAGGCCTCCCATGGGTATCAACCAAACATGGTATAACAAGTTGCAGTAAGACTAGGCACTTCCCAGCTGAATGAGACAACCCAGTAGGAGGAAAATGGTCCCAAAAGCCAACATCTGGAGTCCCACATGAAGACTAAGCTACACAACTGTAATATATGCTGAGGGCCTGGGACAGTGTAATCTCCCTGACTGCTGATTCAGTCTCTGTGAGCCCCCATGAACCCAGTCTAGTTGGTTCTTGAGTTTTCTTATCATGTTCTTGACCCCTCTGGCTCCCACAATCCTTCTTTCCCCTCTGCCACAGGATTCTCTGAGCTAACTTCTTCTCTTTTCAACATAAGGTCTTACTATATAGCCCTGGGCTAGCCTAGAAATCACTGTGTAGACCAGAATTACGTTGAATTCACAGAGCTCTGCCTGTCTCTGCCTCCTGGGTGCTGGAATAAAAGGAGTGCACCACCAAACCTAGCTAGACTATAACAATTTAACACTCTAACCTTGTTTTATTTTATTTTTTAGCCTAAATTTCCAGCTTTATTTTCTTTTTAATTTTTAATTTTTTATTTATTACAATTTATTCACTTTGTATTCCAGTTGTAACTCCTTTACTCATCCCCTCCCAATCCCATCCTCCCTCCCTCTTCGCCTCCCATGACCCTTCCCCAGTCCACTGATAGGGGAGGTCCTTCTCCCCTTCCATCTGACCCTAGCCTATCAGGTCTGATCAGGACTGGCTGCATTGCCTTCCTCTGTGGCCTGGTAAGGCTGCTCCCCCCCCTCAGGGGGGAGGTGATCAAAGAGCTAGCCACTGAGTTCATGTCAGAGACAGCCCCTGTTCCTCTTACTAGGGAGTCCATTTGGAGACTGAGCTACATCTGAGCAGGGGTTCTAGGTTATCTACATCTGAGCAGATGGGCTACATCTGAGCAGGGGTTCCAGGTTATCTCCATGAATGGTCCTTGGTTGGAGTATCAGTCTCAGCAAAGATCCCTGTGCCCAGATTCTTTGGTTCTGTTGCTCTTCTTGTGGAGTTCCTGTCTCCTCCAGGTCTTTCTATCTCCCCCTTCTTTCATAAGATTCCCTGCACTCTGTCCAAAGTTCGGCTATGGGTCTCAGCATCTGCTTTAATACTCTGCTGGGCAGATTCTTTCAGAGACCCTCTCTAGTAGGCTCCTGTCTTATTCTTTGTTTTCACCTTCTTCTGATGTCTATCCTGTTTGCCTTTCTGAATGAGGATTGAACATCTTACCCGGGGGCCTCCTTCTTGCTTAGCTTCTTTAGGTGTACAGATTTTAGTATGATTATCCTATATTATATGTCTAATATTCACTTATAAGTGAGTATATACCATGTGTGTTGTTCTGCTTCTGGAATACCTCACTCAGGATTATCTTTTCTAGTGCCCACCATTTGCCTGCAAATTTCATGATTTCCTTGTTTTTAATTGCTGAGTAGTATTCCATTTTGGAAAGTACTAGATTGTACACAGTGTTTCAAACGCTTCTTTGAAAGCTATACTCTCTGGATCAAGTCTTGCAAGCTGCCAACTCACTGGAGCTTAGATAGATCAGCCAGATAGATGGTAGGTTGCCTCATCTAGGTCTTCATGGGAGGAGGGGGGGTCACCCTGGTTTCTGGACATAAGGTTTTTACCAAGCGATCTATCTGTCTCTTATTAGAATCTCTTTTCAACAACCCCAAAGTAAGAGAGTCCAGAATTCTCCATTCCTTCCTTAGGGTCCCCTGGTAGATGACTGGAGAAAGACTGCCCATGTCTATAAGGACAGACAAAGCCTCAAGTCACTAAAATAAAAGTTTTTGTGACCATCCCCATCCTTAATTTATATAAAGACTCAGAGTTTAGTCCTAGCTCCCAGTCTTCCTGGCATCCATGCTTTGAAACTCAGACAAGTTTTTTGCAATGCCTAGCCAGCCTTGGAGCAGTCATGCATGAAGCATGGATGCAGGGTCTTTCCAGCTCCTCAAGCGGTCTGTACTCTACATGATCCCTGGGAATTTCTTCTGCCCAAACATTCCATCGTTAACAGCTCACCAACCACATTCCAGAAAAGCAGGCTCCTGGTGTGCTCTGACAGCCGCCCTGCTGAGACTGCAGCCTCCAGGATGGGCTGGCAGAACACTGTGTCCTTCCCTCACTCAGAGCTAGCCCTCTGGCTGTCATCACCCCCTGCGCCATCTCCACCAGCAACCCGTGAGCCCCAGCAGTCTGCCAGCTATCCAAGCCAGCACATGGCATGATGTGTAAACGAAGTAAGGTGTGAGCCACTAACCAACCCAGTGCTCTATAATTTTATAATCTTCTGGACAACTTAACTCAAATTTCTCAGGAGATGTATCACTAATAGTATCACTACTAAAAGGAAAGAAAAACTCAGCACCTTGTTGTAGCCATACATTCCTGATGGTTTTTCCCAATTAAGTAGAAAAGTGGACGCCTTGTCCTTATTCTATCCCTGCCCCTACTTCCACTTGCCTCCTCTTCCTGTGCTTGCTCTGTCCCTCTCCTTCTCTCTCTTTTATCTGTCTCTGTCACATACCCTGTCTCCTCTGTATCTCTATCTCTCCCCATCTGTCTTTCTCTCATGCATCTTCACCCTTTCCTGGCAGTTCTTATCCTGCCCAGTCTCCATGTGTGCCTGGCATCTTGCAGATGAGATTACATTTTCCTTCCCAACCATCTGGTGCTGCCTCATCCATACTTTGGGGGAAGCAGCAGTATTTCATGGTCAAGAGTGTGGTCTTTTGGCCTTAGATTCATGACTCTCCACCTGGCTCTTTCTTGTTATAGTCATGTGACTGTGGTCAAGCTAATCTCTCTGCCTCAGATTTCTTATCAGCAAAGTGAGACACTAATGCTCCTCTCAGAGGAAGGTTGCAAGGATTAGATGAGATATGGAAAATTCTTAGCACAGTTGTAGAACTGTATAAATATGTGCTCCCTGATATGACCAGTCTCTTTCTCTGGGGACTGTTTTTGTATTACCTGTAAAGTTACTGTCCCCTGGGAGGCCTTCTTTGAAGAGCACCTAAACCTAATATTTTCCCCACAAAGATTATTCCTCTCTTCCTCCTCCCAATAGCCACCCAGAGCCTACTTTTCTTGGTCCCAACTCTCTGGTCTGCGTGCCTGCTTTAACTCAGGATGAGCCATCTCTAGGCCTGGCCTTCCCCAGAAACCACCTCGGGTATTCTCAGCATCCGTAAACACCTAATGTAGGTCTGGGAGATTCTGGCTCCTTAGGTCTGGAGTGACATCCAGGAATGGGCATTTTCAAGATTATCAGAGTGACTCCAATGGAGAACAGAGCTTCAAATGTCGGACTTAAACCTGTGGTGGTGAGTGAATAATCAATCAATCAGCAAGCGATAGCAAATTAATAGAGATGAATGAATGAGTCAGTAGGAGACAGTGATAAAGGGAGGTGAAGAGGGACGGATGCATAAATGGGTAGAAAGAAATAGGTGATTGTATTTTTCCCCTAGATACACATACCTGTGCTCTGGTCTCAAATGTTCTGCTTGTTCTGCGGCTTTCAGAGCAGTAGGCTCAGCTACTCCCATCCCTTCCCAGGCCCCAGCTTTTCACTTTCCTGGTACCTGTCTCTCCATCTCCTTCCCAGTGTCCCACTCCATTCTCCTGTTTTCTTTACCACTGATTGCCCCCTCCAATGCGCCCTTTCACCCTTACTGAAACAGCCACAACTGCAACTTCTTGCACTTCTTTCAAGGCACGTTCAAGTGAGGAGGCTTTGGACACAGCAGTAACACAAAACAGTTTTATTTGATGAACCACAGTGACTAATGAGATCAGAAAGGAACACATTCTTAAGCAGGGGGTGGGGGTGGGGAGAAGAGGCAACCCCCACTGCTCTCTGTCCCGCACCATGGTTGGTTTCCCGTCTCTCAGAAGCCTCCTGCAGCCTATACTGGCTGCTTTGAGGTGGCCCTGGCCAACAAAAGTAGCTGTGTGAAAATTTCTGGCCTGAGACATGCAGGGATTCAGCTGAGAGGAGCTGTTTTCACCCTCCCCTACCCACAGCCCCCCTTTCTGCTCCAAGAACAGGGTCTGTGCCAGAGATGGTCCAACAGCATCGAGCCAGGCTCTTCCTGTTTCTGTGGCATATGTCTTGTCCTTGGTTTCCAGAGCCCTCCGAGAACAAAGCCCGGAATATTCCCACCCATTTCCAGCTCACAAGGGCCCACTGTTAATTTTGTCCTTGAGACCCTCATAACTGCTCCCAACCTTCTTCCGCGTCTCCCCTCAAGCTGCAAGAAAAGCTAAAAGGCATAGTCCTGATGGAGAGAAGAACAAAAGCTCATCCTGTATCTCTCATCCTGTGAGAAGAAAGTGGCCATCTTAGGAAAAAAGTGAGAGTGGTGAGGAATAACTCAAAACCAGATATGAGACACAGAAGAAGGGCTGTATTACAATCTCTAGGTCTGCTCTCCCCCGCCATGGAACTTGGAGAGGCCTGGGGCCCCACTCTGTGCGTCTCCAGCCTTAGGACCAGATGCTACTGAGAAACAGCCCTACAGAAAGCCTAGCACAAACATAGACTTCTTTCCCAAAGACGGACCAGCCGTCGGAGTTCCCCAAATCCAGTGGGGGTGGACTCATATCTACATTCCTCCACACGTCCAGTCTTCTTCCCCAAGTGGGCAGTGAGACCCGCAGAGGTACAAGGGAAAGTGGACGGGGTCCTTCATCCAGGAAGTCTTCGATACTCTGTGTGTGTGTGTGTGTGTGTGTGTGTACACTTATATATACCCATATGGACAAAAAGCAAACAACCTTACCCAACCAAGTGACTCTCAGTGCCAAGTAACACAAACATATGTGGAGATTGTGGGGTGAGGGGGGAGACATGAGAAAGATCTGCTCTACAGTTCACAGTTCTGTAGGAGGTGGGGGGATGAGGATTGGGGAGGGGAGCCAAGCAGCATACAGACTAAATACAGATTCCCCTCTCACCCCTTTCCCTCTGCTTTCCCTTCCCAGCTCCCCCTTCATACTGATGGGATAGTCCAGGGCTGCTTCAGTCCTATTGCCCTGCAATTCTCACAGACAACTGAAGAAGAAGGCAAGGCTGTTGGGCTGTTAGTAAGATGCACTATGTGCTAAGCATCACAAGGATTCTGCCAAGGAGAACCCTCTGTTCACAACAGCCAAACCCTGGTGACTGGACCAACAGTGAATGGATCCAACTTTTGGAAAGACCCAGAGCTCCTGGCTCTGTGGACTAGAGCACTAATTCTTTGCCTACTCACAGCCCAACCCCACCTGTGGACTCTCAGGAAACAGCATAAGAACTCAAAGTGTTAGTTCACCCTCCTGCTTCAGGGCTCTTAACCCTTAGGAACCCAGCAGGAAAGAAGGCATGGGGTATAGGAAAGGCGCTGAAGGTAGGTTTGAGGGAGGGGGAACCCAGTGGAAGAGAGAAAGTGAGGTCTAGAAAGTGAGTGATTAACAGCACAAACTGCAGTAGAGAAAGCAAAGAAAGGAAGACAGGGAAAGGGAGCCTGAAGAGCTGAGAAAACAGCAGACAGAATTTAAGTCAGGACTCACACTTCAACGTTTTAGGGTCTGTATAACTTTCCCCCATGTAATACAAACAGAGAAACTGAGGCTTAGAAAGGTTAAAAGACGTGTGCAAGATAAGCCTCAGAAATACTGAAGAGCCGAGCACAAGTTTGTTTGCAAGTGTCCATCTTTTTACTAAACCGCAAACCTCTGAGAAGAGGGGCCGAGGCAGAGCTTAGAGGCCGGCAAGCAGGGAAGGGAGCGGGGAGTCAGGAAGAAGGTACAGCCATGCTACCTGATTCTCAGCGCGTGGGGATAAAGTCTGGGTCACACCCAGGACACCAGGCTTCTCTCTGGTCCCAGCTCTAGTCCACAAGGGTCTCTTGACTATAGGGAATAGATTTCTCATGCATCTGCTCTCCTCCCTTCCCCGTGATGGGGCCAGGACCCTGGCTGTGCCCAGAAGAATAACTGGCTGACTTCTCCCCACTGCTGCTGTGAGGGGGGCCTTTGCACCTGCCCTCATCGCAGCAGAGCATGGAGGTACAAGCTTGGCGAAACCGAGGGTCAAAGAAGGCATAGAGGAAAGGGTTGAGGCAGCTGTTGACGTAACTGATGCAGGTGCAATAGGGAAAGACGTTCATGAGGAAGCTGTCAAAGTCACAGGGCCAGTGCAGCAAATTGCCCAGCATGTAGAGTGTCTTCACCAGGTGGTATGGCATCCAGCACAGAGCAAAGGTCACCACCAGCACCACGATGATGCTCAGCAGCCGGCGCCTCTTCCGCAGGCCCTCAATGCGCTCCTTTCGGAAATGGCCCGCGATGGTTTGGGCAATGAAGAAGTAGCAAGTGAGCATGATGGTGAAGGGCACCACAAAGCCTACGGCGGTGGATGACACCCCAAGGCCCACCTCCCAGGCCCACTCTGAGTTTGAGGTGGCCACCATGGAGTAGTCCATGTAACACTGGACCTTGGTACTGTTTTCCATATTGCCGGTGGAACGGAACACCATGACAGGCACGGCCAGAAGGGCAGCCAGCACCCACAGGACTGCCGTGGCCACGGCCCCGCTGACCCGCAGCCTAAGCCGGGCATTGGCCACCGGCCTGACGATGGCCAGGTATCGGTCAAAGCTGAGGCCGGTGAGGCAGAAGACACTGGCATACATGTTGACAAAGATGAGGTAGCTGCTGAGCTTGCAAGAGAAGGTTCCGAAGGGCCAGTCAAATTCCCGGTAGGTGTAAGTGGCCCACAGTGGCAAAGTCACCACAAAAGTCAGGTCGGCAACCGCCAGGCTGGCAATGAAGATGTCAGCTGAGCGCCTCTTTTCCCGGCTGCTCCGGAACACGGTCCAGAGCACCAGGCCGTTGCCTGTGGTGCCCAGAAGGAAAACCAGCATGTAGATGGCAGGGATGAGAGCGCCAGAGGGTGTCCAGTCTGCGTAGTCACATTCAGACTGGTTGTCATAGTCGCTGTAACCATCGTCGTCCATGGTGGTGGATGCAGTGAAGCTAGGCAGTGACTCCCAGGGTCACCAGTTCCACAGCTATGACACCAACTCAGCAAGCACCCTCAAGCTGTGGCTTGAGGCTCAGAGTAAGAGGTCTGAAGGTGCTTAGAGCCGCTCCCAGCATGCAGGACAGCCCCTCTGGAAGCCTGGACCCAGAAGATGTGCCTCTTTCTTCAGCAGCTTCACTCTACCTTCCCAGTCCTGCCCCAGCTCAGCTAAGACACTTCCTTGCACCCTCCTGAGTCTCTGTCTCCTCCTAAACTTCCCCACTCCCTCCTCCCACCTCCAGGCCAACCCCTCCCTCTCTTAGTGGGTCTTAAGATCTTTAAGTTCCAGCCCACTTTTTTTTTTCTTCTTGCCACTGGGTAAGTAGACTAAATTGACCCCTGCTGTGCTGGGCTGACAGTTATCTGTGCTTTGCAAGCCTCCTGCTCTTCCTGGCCCACCTCTGCTCACAAGCTGCCACCAGCCTTCTCCCAGACTCTTACTCTGGTTTCCTCTGGCCACCACCTCATGCCTGCCTTTAGGGGGTACCATTCTGCCTCCTCAGCCTTTCCCCTCCTATTCTCACCCTCTCCCAGCCCTTCTAAATGAGACAAATTATGCAGATTGAAATCCAGTTTGACCTGAATCCAGGACAAGCATGGGGCAGAGAAAGGGTGTGATATTTCACAGGGGGATCCCAGCATCTGGATGGTTCCTGCTGGCCCTGCACCCCCACCCAGGTGAGACCCTGGGACTTGTTGCTTTTTCTTCATTCCTCTCTATGACTTGGCTTCAACCCTCTTTCTGAGAACATTGGTATTTTGCAGACAAAAGCATAATGAAACTCCCCTATAGCACATAAGCTGCTGGCAGGCCAGAGATTGTAGTTTACAGATAGAGGTGTTAGAAAGTTGGTGAAGTCAGAATATGAGAGAAACCAGGCAGGACAAAATGACCCCTAGCCACATCACTTAATCTATGGGGAAACTGAGGCTAAAGGTAAGTGTCTTACCAAGGATCGCAGGGTAAATTTGGTTATGGTCAGTTGTTTCCTTTTCTTCTTCTCTAAGCACAGATGGAACACAGTTCTAGCATGTCTTCAGGGCTCTTTGACTATTGACTGAATAAGCAAATGGACGAATTAGGAAAGGAGAAGAATAAATGTGTAAGTTACTATGTGGTAAAAGCATGAACTCAGTTCAGTTCTTGGGTTCTTACCAATAGCCAGGGGCCAGGAGGTTTCATAAGGCCACATAGGGCCAGGAAGCTGAGTTAGAGGAGGATGCAGAAAAAGAAACAGCCCAGACCAGATGGTGTACTCGCCCTCCCATCTGGCCTCTTCTTCAGGACCTCTGCAGGAAGCAGGAGGATGCATGCACAGATAAGGGTTTTAAGTGCATCCTTTCTACCTCACCCCCAAGAGTGAGGGGAGACACCTGAATTCAGGCGGGAAGATCACAAGCTTAGCTAAATAGTAGAATGCGAGGCACTGGATTACACACATAAACACACCCATTGGAGGTGGGGGTTGGAAGATGGGAAGGAAGAGAGAAAGAGGAAGAGAAAGAAAAAGTAGGAGAGAGGGAAAGGAAATTTTGGGGCTAGAATGAAAGGGACCAAAACCAAGCCTTAGTCATCTGTGGCCAAGGGCTTACAAAGCTGACAAATACTTTCTGGGAAAAGGATTTGTCAGTAAACATCTTACAGGGATCTTCAAGTAGACACACTCAGATCCCTGCGTGGATAATCACGCATTCAGGCACGGCAGCTTGTGTGTGGCAACAGAACTGTGACAAGATGGAGTTCGTCTATCCCAGGTCACTGAGAAGGCAGTGCCCATGGCTGCTGTAGTCCCAGCTGTTTGAGAGGCTGAGGCCGGAGGATCACTTGTTCAAGGACAACCTGGGGCAACACAGGGAAGCTTTGTCTCAACTAAAACAAAATAAAAACAGGGGGTCTGTGGTTTCCATGCAAGAATACTGACCAGCATTACTCTACCACAAGATTTTTTTCAAGACAATGTCTAATTCTGAATGTTTATCAGACAGTTCCAGATTGATTAACATGGGGAATTCATTCCATTTTTTAAAAGAAATGTAGACTATGTGACACGCACTGTGGTCCACACCTACAGTCCCAGCACGTGGGAGGCAGAAGCTGAAGAAGCAGGATTACAAGGCCACTAACAGCCATATTAAAATATAAAACAAGATAAATAAAACAAGCCGGGGCACTGGTTTAATCCCAGCCTTTAATCTCAGGAGGCACAGGCAGGAGGATCTCTGAGTTCAAGGCCAGCCTGGTCTACAGAGTAAGTCCAGGACAGTCAGGGCTACACAGGGAAACCCTGTCTAAATAAATAAATAATAAATAAATAAAACAGACCATAGCATCTTCACTTGGTAGGTTTTGAGAAACTTCCTGAGAATTGAGAATAGGAGGTAGACGAAGAAAAGAAAAGAGGATATGCAGATTTGCCAGAACATAAAATTCAAAGAAAAAAAAAAGGAAAAAAAAAAAAAACATGGCCACAGTCTTAAGATGCAATGGGGAAACACAAGAAAGATGAATGGAGAGAAAGATCAGAAAGGTCCTAAAGGCCTCTCCTGACCTTTAGCTACAATTACAGACCTGTCTGGGTCTCCTGAGCCTTACACATTGTTCACATTCTGAGGGTCAGGCATTCTTTTAGATGCTTTATTGTCCCCTTCAATCATCAAAACAACGTGAGGAATAAGCTGGGAGATGCCGTGAGGGACTGAGTTCACATCCCCAGCACCCACATAAAAGCAGGAATGATAACACGCATCTGTAATCCAGCGCTAGGTAGAGCAGAGACAGAGAGACCCTTGGGCCTCATCAGCCAGCCAGGTTAGCCGTGTCAGGTCCAAGTTCAATGACAGACCCTAGTCAAAAAACAAAGTGATGAAGCTATTGAGAGTAATGCACTAACATCAAACCCTGGCCTCCATATGCACACGTGAGCACACCTGCACACACATATGCACAAACACATACACCTTCCACACACGCGCAAACACACTCTCACACAGAATTTAGGAAATATATGCTCTTATTTAGCCTCAGCTGAAAGATGAGGAAACTGAGGCACAGCAAAGGTAAAGTAGCTTGTTCCCTGACCCAATAAATAAAGGCCTCCAACCCTTCTAAAATTGGAATTGTCGTTATAGAGAAACAGGAGGGTGCTGGAGAGCTGTGATTTACGGATCTGCCATTGCCAGAGACAGCACCTGTTTGTTGTGCTGACTGAGATGATGGCAAGACTCCGCCTCCAGAACGTTCTACAGGGCAGTAGTCACCACACTCGGCTCTACCCGGGAGCCAGGGCTTCGCCAGCTTCACAGTACATGAGCACACTTGCTTCTCCTGGAGAGAGGCAGAAGGATGGTGTGGATGAGGACAGATACTTAGCTTTCAGCCACTTCAGATCTCTTTGCCTATCAGGAGGGTCTGATGAGTTGTATAGGGAGCAATTTTCTCAAGTCAGATCAGGATAGAGAGTAAACACTCGGGCTGTAGCCATTCCGGGATAAAGTCTGGTGCTGATATCATGAACAATTACACATACTTCTTTTTTGCTTCCAGAAAGATCCAGGAGCAACCTTGGACAGCTGAGGCCACAGAAAGAGGGAAACGGGGAAGCTAGCAGTAGCCTTGAAATCAACTTCCTGTCTCTCTCTCCCAGCTGTCCTGCTTGGATTCCAAGCCAGATGCAAGCCCAGAGTTCTCCATGAGAGAAAAATATGGATTCATTTCTTTAATTCTCTGTCTCAATTGAAAGGGAAGGGAATTTGGAGCTGGGGATTGGACAGGGGCCTGGGGTGGTAGAGCACTGATAAGACCCAGCCTCCAGCCCAGAGCCAGATGGCCTGAGTGATCCCAATGCTGATGGCCAGGCTCCCTCCTCACCCAGCTTGGTGCTGATCCATCCCTGCCTCACACTGCTCTTCTCCATCAGAGAAGATGCAGCAGAACAGAACTGAGGTTGAAGAGCAGCCTGGGTGGCCAGGGCTTGGAGGCTGCCCAAATACACACACCCAGCCCAGGGACTGATATCTGTCCATCACCCAACCTCTGGTTAGCCCCTAATAAATGCCTGTTGAATTAAAGCATTAGGGATGTGCTCAGAGGTAACACATGGGTCTTCACCCCAGGGCAACTTTCTGCAAACTGATCCCAAGTGACCTACTTGCAGCCATGGGACATGAAAGCAGAAACTAAGGCAGTGTCATTGGCCTGAGTCCCCAGAGCTAGCTAGCCCAGAAGGTTAGCAAGCAGGTTTCCTAGGGCACTTCTCTCTCCTAGGTGATTTCTGGCAGATATTGTGACAAGTCAGAGATAAACAGTTCCTGGCAGAAAAATGCCTGGGACTTGTTCCATGCTCTTTGAGTAGAGCCAACTCTTCTGGGAGAGTGAAAATTCTAGAGTCAGGGGTTCAAAAGTCTCCCCCAACCTTGCCCCACAGGCTAACTCCTCACCTAGAAAGCACAGACATCCTTGGCCCTTTGCTGGATGCACAGTGTCATGTGCACTTGGTAAATGCACATGATGTTGGTTTGCACTTGGTTTGCACATGATGTTGTTAGGGTCTGGAGCTCAAAGAGGAAAACACCCCAGACTCAGACAGTATGCAAACCGCATCTAGTGCAGAGTATTCTGCAGAAATCCAGCATGCAGGGATCACCATTCAGGCAAAATGGCGACCCCAGGGTAGGCTCATGGTCCCAATTTAAAGCCTGTTAGGGGATTTCCAGGGATAGTTAGGTCATCTTTGTGCTGATTGGTGAAAGTTAGTAGTGAGGTTACAGCTGTTCTGGGGATAGGCTTGAGCTGGATCAGGAGTCAGTCAGGAGTTAGGGGTTTACAAAACCAGCTGTTGAGCAACCTTCTTTTGCTCTGGCCAGATGGCTTGGCCTACTCTGGTTGGTTGTCCATTCTCTGTGGTCATTCCTGTGACTGGAGTTCCTGTTTCTGGAAAGTGGAAACTAGGCCTTAGTAAGAGGATGAAACCTGTAAGTCAGGCTTATTTAACTGGGCCCTCTCAACGTGAGGCTGCTCAGATGTGAAATCTAGAGGTCATTGTGAACAGACTGCAGATACGAGTGGCACTGCACTCGTGTTAAAATTCACATGTGCACAAGGGTGTGCTTGCTTCCTTGTGCAATAAGCAGGTACACATACCTAACGTGTGTAGGGAAATGTGCTTTCTTGGGCACGGTGTACACTGGATTCACACACTTGTGTCACATAAACACCCTGCGTGGAGAACAGGGAAGTGTGCTTAATTGGCTCTCTAGAGCTTTGAGCTGAGGAGGAAAGCTAAAGCCATCTGCTGGGACCCACCCAGACCTGGCTCAAGCTCTGTGCTGGGACATCAAAGTCCTGTGGCCTTTCTCTGCCCCTCCCTGACTTCTCACCTCCTCCCTGCTAGCTCTCTGCTCCAAGTCCCTGACTTCTCAGGCCTGCTTTGAACTCCACAGCTTGGGAGCTCACCCAGGGCAACACCCCCCACCTCTCCCTCTCTTTTTCCCTCTCCCTCTCTTTCTCCTTCTCTCTCTCTCTTTCTCTCCCTCCCTCCCTCCTTTCCTCTCTCTCTGTCCCTCCCTCTCCACCTCTCTTCCTCTCTCCCTCTCTCTCATTCTCAAGAGGCAGCCACAGCTGGCTTGTTGTCTGAGGTAAGCTGGGTGTGAGAGGGTAGACTTAGCTGAAACTTAGCTACCCACCTTATTCCAGTATTGCCCAGCCATTGTGTTCAGCCTCAGACCCGCGGCAGCACCACCCCAGCCCCCACTCCTTATCTGACCAAAACCAAATGGTCAGCTTCAGCAATTAAAGCCAAATCTCCCCCCTATAACACCCTGCCCTCACTGACATCCCTGCAACAGCTCTTGCTCCCACTCATTGCACCCAAATGGTACTATTTCCAACTTCTTGACCCTATTTCAAACTCTCTAGGCTCCCTGGGGTCTAGGACAGGCAAGGCAAAAGCAGGGACATGAGTTTCAATTCCCTCCTGCCTATTCAGTCAGTCAGTCAGCAAGTGCTTGCCGAGCAGCTAGCGCACGGCAGACTCTGAGCACACGTGAACAGTTCGGGACCATGCCTCTGATCCTCTGTACTTGCTAGATGTGAGGAAGCAGCTGGTGAGGAAAGGCAGTGCACTGGGGAGTCTGATAAGCACCACAACAAGCGATAAGCTGGTAACGGGGAAGAATAAATGAAAGCTGGAGTTTAAGAAGGTATAGCCTGTGGGGGCCTCCCGGGGCTGACATCCTAGCTGAAGCTTGAATGATCAGCTTGCTCTGTAGCCTGAACAAGTCTCTCCCCAACCCAAGCAAGCTTCTCCATACATGAAGACACAGGGCCAGTTGGGGCTATTTTTCTGTGATTCTGCGGACTGTGGCAGCATCTCCAACCGTGGCTGACCAAGTGGGTTTCTTGCCAACCAGGTCAAAGGGGGACAGTGAACTGATCTCTCAGTCACTGGGTGACAGGATCAGATTACAATCATGGCACCAAGCCCTGTCTGGTGGCTTAGAATGGAATCAGCAGGAATCTAGAATTCTCTCTTGATCTCTCTGCCCACCCCACGTGTGTTCCTACTCACCAGTACCCACCTTTCCCCACACACACAGAGCCCCATACACAGCCACTCTAGCAAACCCATGTGAAGCCTCTTACTACCATGTGTAAACTGTCAGAAAGGAATCAGGCCCTTCCCTAGGAAGGCATGGATAGAGCCTGGGCTCCTGGGACAAGAAACAACACAGACTCCTAAACTCGCTGAGGCCGTTGGCCCCAAAGTTGAAGTCACAGGCCATAAAGGATAGTAACCGGGTAGTAGCATGGAGCCAGCGTCAGCACTGCATAGAAGCTTCTAGAAATGGTGCTGCCTCAGATCTTTTCGCAAGATAAACCTCTAAATGCCAAGCACCAGCAGCCCAAGCCTGGGTTTTATCAAGTCTGTGTGGTAGCTCTGGTTCCCCCCATTCTGTTCAGTCTGTCTTTGCTGAGTAAAAACTGAGAAGCTAGAATCATTACTATTTAATAAGTGGTGTGGGTTAGACAAACAGAATCCTTCCCCAGGGAGAGCTCCCCCAGGGGAGAACAGGAAAGCAAGCAAAGTAGCCTTTGATGGTGAAAGGTTGTGGCTGCTAAGCTATTCCACACATTGGGTTTCACTGGGGAGGAAGGCAACATCCAGGGAAGGAAAGGGCTTTGCCCAGTTATCCCTGGGCCACCCAGCCTGCCCCTCCCAGCCCCCCCAAAAAAATCCCTGCAGAGGAAGCTTTCTCCCCACAGCTCCCTGGCCTTTGTCTAGCTGTGATGAGGGACTTGGGCAAGAGGCAGAGGACAGGAAACAACAGAAGCAGGAAGGAGGTCAGGAAGAGGCGGATGAGACCCCAGCGAGCTCACACTAAACCCTACCAACCTTCAGGACAGCAAAGCAACGTTTCCAAAAATATTTACATGAGTCTAAATTAATGAGGTACTATATCAGCTCTGACAATGGGAGGATGTGAGGCTGGGTCCTCCAGGGGAGAAGATCAACGCCATCAGCCCTGGAAGCTGCGCAAGGGGCCTGGGCCGGGGGCGGGGAAGTAAAGGAGGAAATCCCAGCTCGCCTGCATCGGGCAGCAGTGTGTGTCCCCTGTCCCTGAGGAAAGGGCAGTCTCAGAAAGCCTCTATCCAGCTCAGAAATCACTACTTCATCCCGAAGGCCGCCTGAAGACCACCTGCGTACCTCAGTTGAGCAGATATTTACTCTTGCCCTTGGCAGCCCGTTCTCATTCCAGTCCAGGCAGCCCTGCACACCCCCACCCCGCCCCACGCCACCCACACACACACAGTGTCACCTTCAGCAAAGCAAAGTCGCAGAAAAGGGCTGGAGCCGCCGCTGCTGCTGCCTGAAGGCTTGAGAATCTAATCATTACTAGACTCGGTTTCCTCATCCACAAGATGAATCATTTTAGAGCCTGCTCTCCCTCCTGGGACTGGGGTTAAGACTCAGTGAGAATGTGAGGGGAAAGTGCTACCACATTCGGGAAATGCTGAGGGCCTTGTGGACCACGTTACAGGGACATAGAGGAAAAGAGCTTAAAACGTCACCGGACTGCAGTTTGTCAAGGCCGTGCTGCTGAGCTCAAAATCGCTAAGGTGTGGAGTCAGACAGGTGCCATCAAGAAGTGAACCGACAGAGAAATACGCTGTATATCCACAATGGAATTTTATTCAGCCATGAAGAATGAAAGCATGTCCTTTGAAGCTAAGTGGTCGGCACTTGACATCACTCTGAGGAGACTAATGAGCCAGTCTCTCAGAGACGATCCTACTGTTCTCTCCCATACCTGAGATCCAGCCAAGGAGCAGGGCTTGAAGTGAGACGCTAAAGGAAAGAGGAGAGGGAATGCAGGGGACCAGAAGCGTGACGAGTAGTGAATGTAATTATAGAACATTAGTACACTCTGTGCACATATGAAAATAGCAGTATGAAATTCTTTATATAATTAAGCTATGCTAATGAATATGGGTATAAAGTCACATAAGGCCGGAAAATTGGTCATTTCATCCCAAGTAAGATACTTCTGAAGAGCTCTCTCTGTACCTTGGGACACTGTATCCTTCACTACAGTATGTAGCCATGAGCCATGAAAATGTGGCTTAGAAAACAGTGTGAGCTGTGAGCGTAAAATGTCTGCTAAGCTCAAGGACACCAAGTTAAGAGAAAGTGACCATACCTCATTAGAAATTTTTATACAGGTTACCTGTCAAAATAACAATCTGAATATACTAGGATAAATAAAACGTTTTTGAAATGAGGTTTGCTTGCTTTTTCTACTTTCCTCATTGGTGGCTTACAAATTTAAAATCACGTATGTGGCCTTCACATATATGGCCTGTATGACATTCCTTTTGGACAATGCTGTGATGAAGGATGAGATGTCAGCTTCAGTCTCTGGAAGAAGCTCAGGAGAAACAGTCCTGCTTTCCCAAATCAAAAACCAATTTGAAAGAGGGAACGCAGTTTGGCTCTTGGAATCATGGGTAATTTGTTGTGAAGCTGAATTAGAGACAGAAGCCAGAGTGCTGCTACCGGTAACAGCCAAATCTAGACCAACTTTATTATCAGTCACTTTCTTTTTCAGCGTCACTTGGTTTTTGGTTTCCGTTATGTGAGTGTGTGGGTGTGTATGTGTGCATATAGTGTGTGCATGTCGCTGCATATGTGGGACTCGAGTATGTGTATGCAGAGGGCAGAAGTCAGCCTTGAGGTTGTCGCTCACCTCCCCCTTCCCACCAGGAGTGCACCGTCAGGCCTGGAACCTTTCACACGTGCTCTCGGACCAAACTGAGGTCCTCCTGCTTACACACGAGCACATTACCGACTGAACTAGCCCCAGCCAAGGCTCTCTTTTAAATGCCATGACCTGGAGCTGTAGAGACGTCCAGGCTGCTAAGAGCGCTGGCTGGTCTTCCAAAGAGCCGAGTTCTATTCCCAGCACCCTGTGGTGGCTCAGAGTCCCAAGAGACCTGACTCCCTCTTCACGTTCCCTGTATGCCCGTGATGCACACACATATATGCAGCCAAAACACACACACAAAATACAATAAAAGTAAATATTAAAGGCTATAAAGTTACAGGTCCTTTGCAGGTTGTTAAGCTGAGGCACAGAGGGTTACATCACTGATTCAGGATCATGAGGCTCCTGAGTATTAGAAAGACCTTACTTCTGGGACCAGAAAGATGGTTCAGAAGCTACGAGTACTTAGTGCTCTTGTAAAGGGCATGACTTCAGTTCTCAGCACCCGGGTAGGGTGGCTCAGAGAATCCTAGAACTCCAGCTCCATGAGAATTCAATGCCTCCTGCCTCCGGGGTGGGGGTCTGCACTCACACGCACATACCCACAAGCAGACACACACACATCATCATCTTTAAAATGTTTTTTAAGGTAAAGATCTCAACTTTGACTCAAGCTACCTGAGAACTGTATTTCCAAGGACAAATCGGCCACCATAGAGCCCTGCCTGCATGCCTACAAGTGTGTGGCTATTGCTTCACTGAAGAATACCTAAGGAGACAGCAGAGGGGCCTCAGGTGGAGTCCACTTTCTCCTTCCACTGTTGGTGTGAAGGGCGAGAAGACTGGATGAAAACAAACTCCCCTGAGCTCACAGCAAACTTCCAGAAGGAGGGGTGGGCTGCAGAGAGGGCTCAGCTGTCAGGAGCTCTTGCAGAGGATCCAGGCTTGGCACCTAGTACCTGCGTGTGGCTCAGAAACAACTGTAACTCCAACTCCAGAGGGCCAAGGCCTCTTCTGGCCTTCACAGACACTGGCATGCATGCGGAGCACACACTCATACACATAAAATAAAAATGTGTGATTACATAATAGAGACATGAAGGCCAGACCATGAATCACCCCGTTATGATGACAGGTACTAATCAAAGTAACAATTGGTGAGTGTGGTGTATCTATGCACTCACCATGCAGGGGCATGCACAGGCCAAAAGACTGCAGCGTCCTCCTTGATTGCTTCTCCAACTTATCCTTCTTAACTTTTATTTTTAATTAGCATAAGAGATATTAAATGTCATCATGCATTTTAAGATAGCCTACAGAACAGGAGAAGATATTTGCCAACTATACTTCAGACAGGGGGCTAATATCTAGAATTTACAGAGAAGTTCAAAAATTGAATACCAAAAATTCAAAACTGCCAACCACAAATAGACTAGTGAAATGAACAGGCAGTTCTCAAAAGAAGAAGCACAGCCAATATGTGTTTTGAAATGTGTTCAGCAACCCTAGTTTTCAGGGAAATGAAAGTTAAAACTGCTCTAAGGTACCTCCTCACCCCAGGCATAGTAACTATGCTCAAGAAATCTAGCACTAATGTTGGGGAGACTGTGGAAAAGGAAGAACACCTATTCACTGCTGGCGGGAATGGAAACTGGGGTAGCCATTGTGGGATCAGTGCAGCATTTCCTGAAGACACTAGACTTAGAATTACCCTGTGACCCAGAGAGTCCCCTCTGGAGCATACACTCAAAGAATCCATATGCCACCACGGAGACACTTATCCGTGATTTTGTTGCCTCTTTACGGTAGCCAAGAAGTGGAATCAGCCTAGGTGTCGATGCACGGATACCTGGATGGTGAAAATGCGGTGCAGGTCCACAGTGGAACCTTCTCCAACTGGAAAGAAGTGAAATCTGCAGGAAAATGGGTGGGTATGCAAAGTTTAATGTCAAGTAAGGGGATTCACTTTATTGTTTTTGACACAGAGTTTCCCAAGGAACCTAGAGCTTGCCATTTTGGCCAAGCCATCTGAAGCCCCTGAATCCACACCTCGCTGGCCCCGCTATCACTGGTGTTCCTGGCACGTGGCCTCACACTGGGCTTTTACACAGGTGCCAAGGACAGGGCTCATGGTGGTACCACCAGCGCGTTACCTCCTGGGCTCTCTCATTTGCTGTTAAGCATTTGTTCCACGAGAAAAGGGTGAAAACTAAAGCACCAAAGCAGCAAACTCCAGAGAGAAAACATCTGGTATCATGCTCTGCGTGTGTCGGTGTAGCCAAGCCTCAGTGTAAGCAACTGCACAGTGGAACACACAGGTTGTCCAGATGATGAGATACCAAAATCAAGGGCATCAGAGCACTGCTGGCACAGAGTGGGCACACAGTGTATATTTCCTGTTACAGGGATTTTACTCACTCCTCACAGTGACCCTGTGGGTAGAGGGTCAGTAATGATAATGAAATGGATATAACTGCTCCCAAGTTAAAACTTCAGAAACTGGGGACCAGATTAAGATACTTGCCTAAGTCCCTCCACTTCCAAGTACTAGAGCTGGGACTCAACCTGAGGACAGTTGGTCCCAAGGTCTGCTGTCATGAGACTCATCCTGTGCAGTTCATGGCCCTGAATGATCGCGCTCTACAGCGCATGGGCCTTTTTTTACAAAGCCACAGGTTTTTAGCTGACATCCTCTTGTAATGATACTTTCCATCCTACTCTCTTCCAGAACAAAATATTTCACCCTCGGCCAGGTACAGTAGCAAGTGCCTACTATCCTATCATTTGGGAGGTAAAGTTCAAGCCCAGCCTGGCCTATGTGAGATTCTGTCACCAAACACACACACACACACACACACACACACACACACACACACAAAGGTGTCATTCTGGGTACCCATGGCTGCTGCTCTTGCCTCTTTGCTTCTTTGCGGTTGGTTGGTTGGTTGGTTGGTTGGTTGGTTGGTTGGTTGGTTGGTGACAATCTCATAATATAAACAAGACCAGCCTTGAATCTGAAGTAATCCTCCTGCCTCAACCTTCAGAGCACTGGAATTACAAGTATGTGCTGCGGCCCCCCCAGCTCTGCCCACAGTTGTATAAGCAAGGTAGGTTGGTCCATCACTTTCGTTTCAACTGCCCCTGCATGTCTGAAGGCTCTGCTGTGAACTGCCCATCAGTTCCCAGACACGTCCAAGACCGCAGGCGCCCAGTTACAATACATCCCGCAAAACAGACATGACACAGATGCTACATCCGTCCATACTCGCACCGGCTTGGGCCTGCGGTGGTTGGCCAGGTAGGAGTGAGTGCTGCTACAGCACCCCACACAGCCTGGGCTCAGGGGCAGCCTCAGTGCCTCCGACTGCTGGGCGATGCTGACCTCTGCTGGCCACGTCCTGCCTCTCAGCCTCATCCTGTCCTCAGATCCAGTCTGCCGCACAGGCTTCTAAACCTGCCGCAGGGGTTCAGACCTGTAGGCCCAGAAGACCCAGCTGGGCCTAACCTTCCCTATTCAAAGGACCTGGGCCTCTGGAACTGCAAACCCCAGAATCGTGGGGCTTGGCAGCCCCTTAAAGGAAGAGATTTATCCACACGCAAATCAGCTATTGGTTTTGAGGGTGAACTGGTCCCAGAACCCACCACAGGTCCCTAGTGGCCCCCAAAACCAAGCTCACACCCCTCCGCCCCATTCAGGGTTTTGAGGTGCATACTCTTTCTTGAAATGTAATTACACTGTTGTGACATTATGTCATAACATGTGCTATGTTATGACTGAGAGAAAAAAAGGAATAATCTTGTCTTACTATTTTCTCTTTGGGTGGTTTTATGCCTGCACCACCCAAAACAGAAGCCTCCTCAGCCTTATGCATGACTCTTCCTCAAGCATGTCACTCTGCAAAGATGACTCAAGCCAGGGGAAATAAAAGTGCTTGACTGAGGAAAATTATGGGCTAGAAAGAGACTGGGAAGCTGCTTTAATAATCTGGTAACTGGTGAGGAGAGGGCAGGGAGGGAAGACTCATTGCTGAGCACACTGCGCCACCTTGTGGTTGCTTCTTGGACTAGCACCCTGCCTCCACTCTTCTTCAAAGCTTGCTCAGTATATAATATACACCTATATGAAAGTTTTGGAAAAAAAAATTTAAACTGCACTTCTTACAAAACCCTTCTTAAGCCCTTTGTCTAGCTTCCTTCCCTAAGCCCTTTATCTAGACCTTTTTATATCATGGACTTTTTATACTCTTGTGCTGTTCCTACTAATTTTAGCATTTAAAAAGGTGTGTATACATTGAGTTAGTCCAAGTAATATATACAGAGAGACAGTGTTTATTCATAACCCTGAAAAGGTACCCAGTCTTTACTGTGGGGGAAAAATGAACACTATATAGAAATTTGAAGTGAGCGGGGAGGAGAGGGGGAGAGAGCTGAGAGTGTAGTGTCCCGTTTCTTTGGCTCTGGTCACTCTTAAAAGACATGTGAGCTTCAGCACAGAGAGAGGCAGACAGATAGTCAGCAATCAGAGAGAGCTAGAGTTCCAGCTCTAGCTGGAAGCCACTCGCTTACCATCATCTCCTGTTTCTTCTCTTGAAAGGACCCCAGTGTAAGCCCAGTGTTGTCAAAACACCACCCAGGCCTCTGCCTTCATGGGACCTAGAGCCTTGTGTGACAGAGAGATTCATTTAGTGAGTGATACGAGAAAAGTGCATTTCTAGCTACAGTTAGAGCTCTGTGGCGTCTGACTCTGCGAGGCTTTCATGCTGGAAACAGTCTTCTCCATGAACCTGTTGAAGATGGCAGAAGAGGGTGAGTGTGCTACTCTAAGACCCTCGGTCAATCCCCAGTACTTCCGAAGCTGGTGTAACGGAATCCTGTAAACGGTCCTATTTCTCCTATCATGACTTCTCTGAGTGAATTTTATACTTTTAAAAAATCCCATCTTGGCAAGGAGAAGGGGAACACTTGTCCACCATTGGTAGGACTATAAATTGTCACCAACACTATGGAAAAGAATGTGGAGGGTCCTCACAAAATGAAGGCTAGGACACCACCTGGCATGGCATACCACCCCTGGAAAGGAAATCAGTGTGGGGAGGAGACGTCTAAACTCCGTTACACAGAAATGTTCACATCAAGGCCTTTGACTATAGTCAAGATGTCTGCTGGAAGATAACTTCAGGGTTGGGAGATGGCTCAGTGGTAAAGCGCCCACCATGCAACTGTGAGGACCTGAGTTTGGATCCCAGCAACCCATGAAAAGCCAGATGGCGCCAATATGGGTTCTGAACAAGGAGGGAGTCAAGGACTGACTCCTGGGGTTGTCCTCTGACTGCCACAGGCACAGAGTGGCACACACAATCATGCGCATGTGTGTGTACCCACACATGCACGTGTACACACATACACACACGCGATATACAGTTGGAATGTTATGAAACTCTGAGGGTTGAAGATGTGACTCAGACGGGCGAGTGCTTGCCTCGCTGGCACAGGCATCTGGCTCGGTCCCCATTAGCACATCAACTGGCCATAGTGGCACATGCTGTAATCTCAGAGCTCTAGACAAGAAGGTCAGAAATTCAAGATCATCCTCAGTTGCATGGCAAATTCAAGGCCAGCCTGGGATACATGAGACCCTGTTTCAAGAACAATTAAAAATTATTCTGCATGTTCTCACAGACATGTGAAAACTAATAAATTCGGTGCCACCAAAGTAAGGAGTAGAGCAGTGGTTTCCGCCTGAAAAGATGGGGGTGTGGATACGGGGGGATGGAAATACAGGTGCACAGAAGGGATTGACTTCTCACACTGAGGTATCAACCAGCCCCAACTCTGCTTAGCTCCTGAGATCAGAGAGGACGGAGAGCAGTCGGGGCGACAGGACGCTCACCCTAGTATACAATGAGCTCTGGTTAACAGCAGTTAATCCAGTAGCTCTAACAGAGCGGACTTTGAGTGTTCAAAACACAAGAGGTGATGAATACGAGAGGTGGTATGCCGGCCAGCTGTCTGAATGTGGTCACTATACAGTCCATCGCGCACTGAAGGATCACACTATACCTGTAACATGCAGAGCTACGTGTCAGTTGAAATACAATAAAATTGTTAAACTAGGTGTGTGGTGCACCCTGTTAGGCCCAGTATGTGGGAAGCAGAGGTACGTGGATCTCTGAGTTTGAAGCCACCCTTGTCTACAGAGCAAATTCCAGGACAACAGGGCTACACAGAGAAATCTTGAAGGAAAGAAAGGAAGAAAGAGAGAGAGAAAAAATACATTATTTTAATATCAAAACTAAAATAAAATGTGTACTTAAATAATGAAATAGCATGTTATGAAATATGAGGAGCCATTGCACGGCATTAAACTGAAGTGCACGCCTAGTCTTGGACCCAGATAAGATGCACATGGAATAGGAGTTTACATCGTTGGGAAATTTAGGAAAGTGTTCCCTTCCCGAGGAAGTTCAAGGCTGAGCTGGGAGTTGGAGGAGGCAGGCAGAGGAAAGGGGTTATAATAACAGAAACACTGGGAAGAATCGTCCCTCCTGTGGCCCACCGGAGAACAGACAGAAAAGAGGCAAGAAAGGCAACAGAGAATGAGAGGGGCAGTTTTGAAAGAGAAGGAAGACCAGGGACCAGTTTTCCAAAGCTGCCTTGATGAGTCTGTCTTCCCCCCCCCCATGCCCCTCCCCCCGAGCAGCAGAAAGCCACTGGAAGGCTTCAATTAGCAAGGCGTGGTGGCGACATGATCCAGGTGCCTGACAGAAAAGCCACACTAGCAGTGTGTTGGCTAAGAGGGGAAACAAGAATGCAATTAGGAGATACTGACTGATCCCAACCACAGATCATAGCCGCCTGGGTTGAAAGCACACTGCTCAGAGTGAAGAGAAGTGAGCAGGCTGAGACTTAGGACTGGATGTGGGTGGAAGGAAAGGGGGTCGACAGCTCTAAGATTACCTGTTCTCCAGACCTAAATGAAGACGGTGGGTGTCACTCTTGAAAACAGGGCACAGAACTGGCGAGCAAACACCTGTGCCCACGCCCTCCTCCCTAACAATCGCACCTGTCTTCCACCGGCTTCCTACTTTCCTACTTCTGTTCCTGCTCTCTGAACTCTCCTCTCCTCTGCACCAAAGGCTCTGATGACCCCGCAGCAGGCAGAGTGACACTTCCTCCTTCCTGCCCCCCGCCACACACCCCCTTGCTTTCTACCCTACACTCTGTAGATACCACTAGACTCGGATTGGTGTTCATTCTTGCTACAAACTCTAAAAGGCAAGGCGCCTGTTCAAGCCCGCAGGTGACATTTCTACAAGTGCCTGGTGTCTCTGCTCCGCCAATCACCCCCTGCAAGGGGCACATGTTAGTGCTCCTCCTTCCTTCCTTCTCCTCGGTAGTTACTCTAAGGCGCCTCAGCTGCGGACTGCTTTCCTGGAAGACAGACCAGGGCCGTGAGACCACCACCATGCTCCTGTTGGGAGCTCGGCTGCCCAGCTAGGGGCAGCAGGGTGCAAGCCTACTGTGGTAGGTGCTTCTGCCGGATCACGTCCATCCACAGGAGAACACACTCGCTTTCACGTCCTGGGTCTCCCCTTTGCAGTAGACTGGAACACGGATGTGGACCGATGAGCTCATTTCGACCATGGGCATGAAGACAGCTCATTAGGGCAGCACGGCAACCAGATAACAAATTCAGAGCTGGGCACTGGCTGATTCTGGACTATTAACAGCAAGAGAAAATACAGTGGGTCAAGTCCTGACACTCGGTTCCATACCTTAACCTGTACCACACTTAATGCATGGGGGCCAGGGGAACAGGACCAGGCCTGACACTAAGGGGTGTTTCAGGAGCCTTTAAGAAATCCAAGAGAGGTGATCAGCTATGTGAGATCTTTGCAATGCAAAGAAGTGTGTGTGTGTGTGTGTGTGTGTGTGTGTGTGTGTGTCTGTGTGTGTCTGTGTGTGTATGTGAAGTCTTGGTGTGTGTAGTCTGAGTTTGTGTGTGTGTGTGTGTGTGTGTGTATCCTCGTGAATAACCTCCTTGTGTTCTCATGCATGGCTGGTAGTTAAATCATGAATGTATGAGACAGGAGTCTAGGAAGAAGAAAGCAAAGGAGAAGGTGTCTGTGGCAGGTGGCATCAGGCCGGGTTGGTCTTCGTTTGCTATTGGCCTTCTCTGGAAGCCCATACTCCTCTATACTCCTGTGGCAGGAGGCTCAGTGACCCCTGCCTCCTGTTTGCCTCCTGTTTGTCATCTTTAATGTGGGATGAACTAATGAATGGCAACAATAATAATGATGATGGACATCACTCAGGTGACAAACAGACGAGCCTACATCTTGGGTGGCCATTCTCTATCGTTTGCTCTATGGGAAGTGAGCTGCCCTGGCTATGAACACACATGGCAATGATCCCAAGGAGGTTTTCTCCAGCCAGCAGCTGGTAAGGGACGGAAGACCTGCAGCCACCGGGAAATGAATCCTGCCAACCAGAGTCTGCAGTCCCAGCCAGGCTTTTGGAGGACCGCAGCCCCGGCTGACTCCCTGGCTGGAGCTGCAGGCAGTGAGTTGTAAGCTGGAGATGCCCAGCAGTACCACAGCCCGCTTCCTAATGCAGAGAAACTGCCATTCTCAGCTGCTCTGTTGAGGGGTAATTTGTTTCTGGGTAATCAGTAAGGAAATCGGAAGCCAGGATAGAATGTGGAGGCCTCCCCTCCTGCAATGACTAATAGAGGAGTATGGGCTTCCAGAGAAGGCCAATAGCAAACACAGACCAACCCAGATGGGGACCACGGAATCTTAGGAAGGATGCTGACAGCTAAAAAAGGACTGAAAAGTCAGCTGTGTTCAAATTTTCTGGCGGGGCAAATACATGGGAGAAAAACATGAGCTGGACAGTGACACATGTAAACCAAAGACTTAGGCTACACAGGGATGACTCAGAGTTAGTGGGCCTAAGAAACCCTTTTGCAATGGTTCAAAGAAAAGAAGAAACATGATTTTCACTAGAGCAGCACAAAAAACAAGAAGGGACTCAAGCAGAGTAGCCAATGTTTTAATTGGAGATTGTTTGGGGGAGGGGTCTTCCTTGATGGCAGCCTGAGGACTTGACCCAGGAAAAGTCATAACCAATGAAGGTCCTTAACCTCAACCAGGGGAAGTCTCTAAAAGATGGAACATCACTTCAAAGCGCTCACATTTCAGTAAGACCAGCCAAAAACTGTGGAGCTTGGACTGGGGCATGCTCACTCTCTCCTCTTTCCCGAGCTCAGGTATTAGCTCCAATCTGGGCAGATGCAGCCAAGAAAACAGGGCTCCCAGATAAATGCCGTGTATATAACTCATTAAGAAGGACACGTCATCCTCTTTACTCCCCCGAACTCCAAAGTTACAAAAGGCAAATCCCTAGTAACATGTCAAAACTTGAGGAAGGCCTCACTTTCTCCACCTCCGCTCTTATGGAGCAGAGTGTGGCAAACACAATATCCTGCAAGTGGGATCTTAGACTGTCTTCACATGGCTTAGTTTTAACATGGAGGCTCACGCTGGGACAGACTAGTCAACAGTGGAGGTGATCACCCCTGCCCGATGAAGCAGAGTTTTACTCCAGGAAAACTGGGCCACTCCCTCTGCCCTACTCTGAAGAAAAGTTTGAGATGTTGTGAGAGGAAAAGACAGTCTTTTAGCAGAGGATTCCAAAGCTCATGGCAGAAACTGGTTTTGTTTGAAATGCAGAGCAGGCAAAAATCAAAGTCAAGGTCACTATCAATGGTAGCAGAGATTTTGGAGCTCATCGGGAAGAAAAAGCCAGTAGGTCCATCGAAGCCAGGGAAATAGGCCTACTAGAATACCAGTCGGAACCAGGGTGAGACGGCCATGAACCCTACAAGCCCGGAACAAACCTCAGCCTTGCTCTTAACACATGTCTAAAACAACTGCCGTCCCTGGATAGCAACAGCAGCAAAGTGAAAACTCAGACGAAAGTTAGTCACTGAAATCTAAAGTGATGCTAAAAGACAGACTCTCAAAAAGCTCAGAGAGTCTAACAGAGCCCCCTGAAGGAGGGCATCCCGAGGAGACTTCTGTGTGCCCAAGGCTACACTCTGTGAGAAATTATCTGAGAGGCATCACAAAAGTGATCCAAGTCACTAAGAAAATACACAACAAAAACAAATGACAAAGAGAATCTGTCTGCAGAGTTCCTGTGCTATGTCACTCACAATGTCTAAATCTCAACAAATAAATCAGAAGATTATGGGAAAGAGAAAAACAAGAATCCAAAGGGAGAGAGCAGGCAATGGAAATTCTGTGTGAAAGGGCCCAGTGTCAGACCTGACAGAGATGTCAAAGCAGCCAAACCCAGGGCTGGAGAGACTGCTCGGTGGATAAGAATGTGTACTACTCCTGTGGAAGACCCAGGTTCGGCACCTACATGTGGCTTACAACTGTCAGCATGACTCCACTTCCGGGTCGTCTGATGCTTTCTGGCCTCCGGAGTACCTGCAAGCATGTGGTGCACATAAACACCCACGCAAGCACAGAAGCATACAAAGAAAGAAGATGCATACGTATTAGTTAAAAAGCACATATCCAATGTCACCCGCTCACAGGATACCAGGAATCATTCTTTGTAAAATATGATGAAAACTTCTCCTCAAAATATGACTACCAAGGGGCAGAGAGACTGCTTGGTAAGATGCTAATCATGCAAACATCATGACCTGATCAATTCCCAGCACATAAAAAGCGGGACATAAGTCGATCAGTTGCTCTCCATAAATGCTCTATTTCAGAAGATAACACACACACATACACACATATATATGTGATATATATATATATATATATATATATATATATATATATATATATATATATATATATCATTGAACACAGTAATCAAGCTGACGCGCAACAAGAGCCTTCCCCCCTACTGACTAGTGTTCATGTACCGGAAGGCACTCTGCAAGCTACCACTTAAGAAAGGCAAACACCAACCTAGCAACAAACCCTTCTGTCTACAGTGGGGACCCGCCCGCATGTGCATTGCTGCTATAGGGGCAGGAGCATCGTGGGAGGAACCAGGCACTCTCTGATTAGATTTCAGGCCGGCTCAGTGAGATGAAAGGCATGCCTGACGCTAGTCGGATGGCCAAGAACCTGAGGATAGGCCACAGACGTAGAGGAAAACCAAACACTGCTGTTCAGCTAAAGAAACATAATGATAACATTGTTCCTAAGGGCATTCTGCTGTAGGCATAGATCAGTGTCTCACTTAGCCTCCCTCAGAGAAGCTTTCTCCTGCAGAGGCCCACAACTGGACAATGCAGGGGATGATAAAGCTTGCATCACTCAGCCCTAAATGGAATATCTTCATCAAACCCCTCAAGACTCAAGGAACTCTGCAAACGAGGAGGTGGGGAAATCGTAAGAGCCAGGCGGATGGATGACACCAGGGAAATAGTGTCTTCCAAAAGCTACCGGACTGACACAGAGACTGTGATAGCATGCATAGGGCCCGCACAGATCCAGCTCAGGTGGGGTCCCAGCACTAAGGGGAACTGGATACAATGTCCCATTCCCAACCAAGAAACAATTCAATTAACAGCCACTTGCAAAGGAAAAAATAGTTCTCCTCAGCAGAATCTCACTGGATATATAAACCACACTTCAAGGCAGGCCATAGATGCCAATACAAAGTGAACTCAATTATATTTTTTTAAACCTTACTAGTCTTTTGCTTGTATATTATGGTTTCCTGTTTTTAGTGGTGGTGTGTGTGTGTCTTTCTATCTGTCTGCATGGATATGTATTTCTCATGCTCTTCTTTGTTTCATTTTCCCTTTTTCTTTCTTTGCTTTTTGTTTATTACTTTGTTCACTTTTTTAGTCTTTGTTTGCTTGTCTTTTCTATTTCTACTGCTTGCTTGAAAAAGAAGGTATGAAATTAGAAGGGTGGGGAGTTGGCAAGGACCTAGGAGGACATGAGGGAAGATTATATTTCATACAATATATATTGTATGAAAATGATTTTATTTTCAGTTCTAAAAATCAAATTAAAAAAATGATTTGGTGGATGGAAGGGGAGGAGATCCTCCCCTGTTGGTGGACTTGGAGGGGGCGGGGAGGAGGGAGATGAGGGAGGGGGAAGGAAGGAGGGGGGCTATGCCTGGGATGCAAAGTACCTAACCTGTAACTGAGATAAAAATAAATAAATTAAAAAAAACAAAATTAATTAATTAATTAATTAATTAATTAAAAAACAAAAACAAAAAAAGAAAGGAAGGAAAAAAGTAAAATAGAATAAGTATACAGTTAGCAATGAAAAGGATATTTTTCTTTGACACATAAGATGATGCATCTTAATTAAAAGTCTAACAATTGAGATGAGAGATTAATTTTTATGTAATTATGTCTCCCCTCCCATTTATTATAAACTACAGTGTAATAAAAGAAAATAATTCTGTGAAAACTAACTTTGGCTTACTAGCTTGACTTAAACTTTGGATGGCCTTTCCCATTCATAAGAGTAAATTGATTTTTACTTTAAAATAAAAGTGTCAAATTTAATAAAGATATAACTTGTAAAAAAAAATGATTTGGTGGCTCCCTGGACATAGAGACATATATCATCAGTCCCGTACTCAGGGGCAGAGGCAAGCAGATTTCTGTGAGCTTGAGGTCTGTCTTACCTACATAGGGAATCCAACCTGCCAAGGCTACATAGTGAGACCCTATCACACACACACAAAAGAAAGAAAGAAAGAGAGAGAGAGAGAGAGAGAAAGCAAGCAAGCAAGCGTAATGGCTTTGGGGAGATGACTGAAGTCCCTTCTAGCCAGGCATGGGGATAGCATGCCTTTAATCCAGAATTCAGGAGGCAGAAGCAGGCAGAGCTCAGGTTCTCCTGTTTCCATAGCAAGAGCTCTTACCCAGTGAGCCATGACCCCTGCCCCATCATTTCAGCCAGTAGCTGCTGACACCTGCTTGTCACAGATTGTATTGAGTGGGCAGAGACTGGATCTCCCCTCCCGGCTCAGTTTCAGAGTCCCGGTACCTAGGTGGTGCTGTTTCTCTCTGCCAAGAGCTCTGTTCTGCCCTCTCTCTGCCAGCTGCTGTTGCCTTCTAGAGAGATGTCAAAACCACCCACCCCACCCACCCCCAGCTCACCCCTCACTCCACCTACTGTCAGCGAAGCACCCATTCCCTCCTTCCAGGCCTGCAACAATCCTTTTTGTATAAAGCGCTTGTCAATGAGTGCCATCCTGCTCAGTAGCCTCTCTCCTGTGGTAAAATGCTTTCGTCATTAAACAAGCTCTCACAGGAGCAGCACATCACTTAACAAAGATAAATTAGGTTAACAAAGCGGAAGTCTTGCTTGCATTGCTCCAACTTTGATGTTAGAAAAGAGCAGCTTCCTGTTGTTCTGTCCCCAAGTTCCACTGTTCTGTACAAATTAGCCAGTAGCTTTGGAGGGCTCTCCCTTGGACTTTTTGAGGAGAATATGCATGGAATGTCCTTGCAGGAACCTGATCCCTGCTTCTTCCTTCATTCTCCGGGCGTCCTCTAAACTCTGAATCTTGCAGAGGAAGTCTTGGTGGCTCTGGGCAACACAGCTATTTCTGGGTCATCAGCACCTTTGAACCTCCTGACTGAGTCCTTCCCTCACATTCTGCACTATCAAGTATTCCAAAGACCTGGCAAAAGAGAGAGAGAGAACAAGGAGTAGGAGAAGGCATTTGGATACTGGCTAACATAGCCCATGGTCCAAGTGTCACTTGTACAAATATCCTTTAGGTACTCCAAGACAGGGACAAAGGGTGGGACTCAGGCCCTTGGCCAGCATGACCAGGCTCTAGACTCAATCCCCGGCACCACAGTTAGTTAGTTCATATTTAAATACCACATTAACTGTAGTTATCTGCTCTGGGCCTACACAGGCCATCCCTATCAAGAGTCAGTCAGGGTAAGGGGAGTGGCTCGTGGGGCACTGCCTTTTAGCTCTAACTATCCTGGGAGAGTAGGGATCACTCTCTGGCCTCTGCGAGACAATAAGCTTAACCGATAGCTCCAAACCTAGAGTCATGCAGAGGTCCCGGATTAATTTTGGTGAGTCACAAAACAGGTAGACAGGGATGTAAGAGAGATTTGTGGAGAGTGTGGACCGGGGCGGTGGGGAGGGGAGGGTGAGAGTTGCCAGTAAGTAAAGCACACATAAGTGAAATTGCAAATGATAATAACTTAAGTTACATTAATAGAATACTCCCCAGGACACCTTTTAAAGTGAGTATTCTCCATTTCCACGGAGGGACAGCTAAGCAGTTCTACTTGTGCAGAAACCTGGATTTGGTTCTGGATTTAGACTCACGTGACAGCCAACAGTTACAGCTAACCTGTAACTCCAGGTCCAGTGTCTTCAATGGCCTCTTCCAGTCTCCTCAGGAACCAGGCATGGATATGATGCACAGACATGCATTATGACAAAACACTCAGACACATAAAATGGATTTTTTTTCAAATGAAAGCGAGTGCCCTCCATTTTCCAAACAGAGAAACAGGTTTCCAGATACAAAAGGCTGTGCTGCAGTGATTCATCAGCCAGGGCCAGTCTCTCCTTGCCTGTCATCTCCATGGGGACCCTCTGATTGCGGCTCTCTGGGAGTATTTGATGCTGTCACAGAACCTCTGACAGACACCCCCTCCCCCACCCCAAACACTTTCGAGAAGTGATCTCTGTCCTCAAATAGATGCAGGGCTGAGCCCCAAACACTCTGTTTTGTCTTCTCCATCATACACAGAGAGGCAGGAGAAGTGCTTCAGTTGGGCACTCTGGAGCCATGCTCACAGGCTGGCAACCTCTTTGGCACGGCCGAGCTGGCAATGGGATGCTCATGCAGGGTGGCTGAATAACCACCAGCGCTGAGGCCTGGGCTTTAACCACTATCATTTTAAAGATGATTGTGTGCAGTTATTTCAGCTAATTAAACCTTGAGCACCAGCCAGCCTGGCTTCCAGCTCCGGGAAGAGGCGCCTGCCTCGGCTCTTCTCTGCCTATCTAGGAAAGCAGAACTGAGCGCTAAGTGGGGTACTCCTCAGACCAAGCGGGGAGCAGAGGGAAGATGCTCAACCTCCGGTCAAGAAAGTAAGATACTCACCCCTGCCACCAGAAAACCCCATTCCAGTTACCCCTCAGGAAAGGGCAGCTAGGGCCTATTCTTTGTCAGTTCATCAGGAAGAGCCACAACTGGGTGAAAGTTGGGGCTGACACATTGGGCTGGGGAGACCAGCTTTGTGGCTGAAGCTGTGGTGTTTGAAGATTGCTGTGTTTCCTCACCTCTGACGCTCTAGTGAGGCAGCCATACAGCTCAGCACTATCTCCATCCGACATGGCAGACACTGTCACATAGAGACATTTTAATTAATTACAGGCTGAGAACGTTGCTCGGTAGTGCCTCACGTGCTTTAGCGCACTCCAGGCCCTGGGATAAACTGCCAACACCAAAACCAAAGTTAAATTTTAATCAGCTGGGAAAAAAGTGTCTCTCAGTAAATATCTTGCCACATAATCACGAGGGCCTGAGTCTGGAGCACCAGGACTCACATGAAAAGTTGAGTGTAGTTGTGTATACTTGCAGTCTCAGTGCTAGGAGGCAGAGAGAGCAATGTCTCTGGCCAGCTGGTGATCTCTAGGCTCAGAGACCGTGACTCAAAAACTAAGATGGCGGCATGAGGAGTGAGGCCTCCTAACATCACCTCTGGCTTCTACTTGCATGTGTACACAGTTACCCAGTACATACACACAGTTACCCAGTACACACACACACACTACAAATAAAACAGGGTTCAATTCCCAGCATGCACCCATGGCAACTAACAACCATCTATAACTGCTTCAGCAAAATGAGTGGCAGAGACCTGCAGCAAACTGCAAAGTGGCCCCGCCTCCAACAAGGTGGAAGATGTGGACTGACACCCGAGGCTGTTCCCTGATCTCAGTACAGAGTAGCAGGCATGCACACAGAGAGACATAGAAACACAGAGAGAGGTGGGTAGAGACAGACAGACAGACAGAGGGGGAGAGAGAGACAGATAGAGACAGGGGAGAGAAAGACAGACAGAGACAGAAGGGGAGAGAGAGACAGAGACAGACAGTGAAGGGGAAAGACAGAGACAGAGACAGACAGAAGGGGAGAGAGAGACAGACAGTGAGGGGGGAAAGAGAGAGACAGAGACAGACAGAGAGGGGGAGAGGGAGGGAGAGAGAGATAGAGAGAGGGAGATAGACAGAGAGAGACAGAGAGAAAGTGGAGACAGAGATAGAGAGAGACAGAAAGGAGACAGAGAGTAGACAAAGAAGAGTGACAGAGAGAAGAGACAGAGGAGACAGAGAGTAGAGAGAGGAGATAGAGGGGAGACAGCAGAGAAGAGAGAGGAGACAGAGAAAAAGGAGAGATAGAGGAGACAGAGAAGAGACAGAGAGAAGAGAGAGGAGACAGAGAAAAAGGAGAGAGATAGAGGAGACAGAGAGAAGAGAGAAGAGAGAAGAGACAGAGAGGAGTCAGAGAGAGGAGAGAGACAGAGAGCTGCTCCAAAGGGAAGCAATCCCAGTACTAGAGACTTTGCTCCATGATGAACACTTGTCATCTCACGACAATGAGACAAGTACACTTACTAACTCCACTTGTTTGTTTTATGTGTGAGTGGTGGGGCGGGGGGGGGGGAGTGAGTGAGTGAGTGAATGGCCCCATAGACTCATGTGCTTGAAGCTTGGCCATAAGGAGTGGCACCATTAGGAGGTATGGCCTTGTTGGAGGAAGTGTGTCACCGTGGAGGTGAGCTTTGAGGTCTATGTCTAAGCTAGACAGTTACTCCTGCTGCCTTCAGATCAAGTTGTAGAACCCTCAGCTCCTTCTCCAGCACCATGTCTGCCTGTCTGCTGCTATGACAATAATGGACTAAACCTCTGAAACTGTAAACTAGTCTAATTAAGGTTTTCCTTCATAAGAGTTACCATGGTCATGGCGCCTCTAGCAATAGAAACCCTAATTCACTAAGACTACATGCATGCGTGTGTGTGTGTCTGTCTGTGTGTATGTATGTATATACACCACACATGTGCCTTGGAGGTCAGAAAAGGACATCAGATCCCTTGGGACTGTACATGCAGATGGCTGTGAGCCTCCACACGGGTTCTGGGACCAAGCCCAGGAGTAGTTCCTGTCATTAAGCTCTCTCTCCAGCCTCACTATTCCCATTTTTGTGATGATAAAGGTGAAGCACCCTCATCACTCACCTGCATAGGACAGGCAAAGAAATCAGGAGGAGAGAAGTCCCTATGTGCCCCACCCTGCCCTGCTTGCCTTCTTCCATCCCTCCATCCCCTGTGTTCCCAGGCCCCCTCCCTTCCTTCCTCCCTTCCTTCCTCCCTTCCTTCCTCCATTCCCTGTGTTCCCAGGCCCCCTCTCTTCCTCTCTCCCTTCATTTCCCCATCACCCATGTCCCCCCATTCTCTCTTTCTTTCACCTGTGTTCCCAGGACCTGTTTCTCCCTCCATCATCTGTGGAAGTTATTAATCATTATAGTTTATAAGTTTACTGACTGTCCTGTCCACATAAGCCTGCCAAGAGAGTATCATTAAAAAATGACTCTCAGAGTTATTGTAAAAAGCATCTGAAATGAAGTGAGTAACCTGTGACGTTAGGGACAGTAAGCACTGCTCAGTTCAACAGCAGGAGTACTCATTCTACATATTTAATAGTGATATAAAACTAATAACAATTCTTTTTCACATAGAAAAACTTGTCAATCTCTCCCTCTCTCTCTAACACACATACACAGACACACACACATTTCATTCACACTAAACCTATGAAAAGTGAATGAAGCCAATCACCAGATGTCATATACCTACCAGCGTGGCATAAATCTTGGTCTTGGATCCACCCTCTTTGAGGAAGCCTAAGAGAGGACGGGGCAGATGGAAGAGCATCAAAGTGCCAAATGCATCATTCAAACCTTCTTGGACCTTACACTAAATTTCCACAGGATTTTGAGGAATGACAAATTGTTGCAGCCATTGAGTTTGAAATCAGCTACTTTTCATCCATAGTTAGTGGAAATAGTGCTTAGAGGACAATAGAGAGCTATGAGGGTGAGGGTGACCATGAACATTACCCTCTGAGTTTGTGAGAGAAAAAAAACAAACAAACAAAAACCTTCCTCCATTAAACTGTTATGTCTGGTGTTTTGGTCACAACAGCACAAAAGTAACCAATACAAAAAACAAAATTGTGTAAGTGGACTTCCAGGCCCACAGCACATTGCTCCTTCCTACCTCAGCTCCATTTCATGCCCCTCCTTCCTCCGTGCTTTAGACACATGGGTCTCCTCCGCTCGTTCCATGTCCTCGCTCCCTCTGCCACACAACTTCTGCATCCGGTGTTTCTCCCTCCACCACGGATGCCTCCCTCCAGCGCGGTCATTCCACCTGCCAAGCTTCATCCTGTTACTTCTCACATCAGCTGAAGCACCTCATCCTCAAATAAACGTCTCCCTAGACCCCTAAAGCTAAGCCTGGTTACTCCATCATTTGATCCACGGTGTCATATGTCTGTTTTCCTCCTCACGGGTTTTCCTGAGAATGTTGGTTCCCTAGACTATCAGCTCCTTGAGGGGAAGGACCTCACTGTTTGTGAAAACTACATCTTTGGTGCCTATTACATCATATGATACATGGTCAAGGGTTAGGAAATAGCCAATGAATGAATATTACCTCCTCAAAATATCTTCAATTGAGAGAGAAGGCAAAATGGTGGCACCAGGAGGACACTGCATCTGAGCAGGACAGCAACATCGGTACAGTGAACAAGAGACTGAACTCTGGGCCCTAAAATACCAACGATCGTGTTTCCCAGGTAAGAGGAAACTCCCCAGTGCAGGAATCAGTCGGGTCCACTTTCAGGTCACCCAGCCAGAACCCGGAAGAGATCCCTGGTCGTGCAGGCACTCGGTCAACAGACCAGAGCCACATGCCTGTGTGTCCTGATCACCTTCCCAGGCTGAACGGTGGGCACAAAAACACCAGAGACTGGGATTCCCAGTCACAAGAAAAACCCATAGGGAAGGAAGGAAACGGGACTGACCTCAGGTCACCCAGCGTTTCCCTGGAAAAGGCTCCCCAGGCCGGTGGACACACACTGCCAGCCCTGAGCCGGGCTCCAGCCGTAAGCACAGAGACCCGCTGCACCCCTGACTCTCCCTCACAGAACTGTGCACCCCAGGGCATCAGACTGGGTTTCCCTGTCGGGGGGGGAAAAACCCACAGTGAAGGAAGCAAACAGGGACTGACTTAGATCACCTAGTGTATCCCTGGAAAAGGTCCCGCAGACTGGCGGGCATGCACGCACGCCACCAGCCCAAAGACCTGCTGCGCGCCTGACTCCATCACAGACAGAACTGTGCGCCCCAGAGCATCAGAGACTGGGAATCCCTGTCTGGAGAAAGCCCCACAGGGAGAGAGACAGCTTAGAGCACTCAGCTGACCCCCCACCACCTCCACCAGCACACACAGGAAAGTTCTCAGGAAAAGGCCTCAGCTTCCTGCCCAGGCACCAGGAGTCACCACCTGCCAACGCCTGTGCACTTTACGTGCCACCCCAAACACCAGATACTGGACCTTCCTGTTGGGAGAAAACCCCACAGTGGGGGAAACAACTGGCCCTACCTCAGGACACCTAGCTCCGGAAAAGTTTCTGGCTATCCACAGGCTCCTGACTCTAGCCTCCAGCTGCATGCATGAGAGCAGAGCTCACCTGCCACTGACTACCACTTGGGTACTGGGGCACAGAGCCCCAACCTCAGACCTACAGAAGCCTGGAATCCCCGAGATCAAGCCCCAGATACTGCTCCAAGGGGCAACCAATTATCCCTAATTAAACTGAGCAAGCCACGGGGTACCCAGGTTACAGCAGCAGCTCACTAAATTTACAGCAAGAAACCCAGAAGCAGGGCAGATGTCTCCAGGTCTTCTATGAGTGAGAGGACAGCCCTCTTGACTAGCAAGGACCACAATTATCACTCAGGTCTCTACACCTGAGGTGCTGTGACAATTCCTGAAAAACACCAGCCATTCAGTGAACATACCCAGAAAGCTGAGGAGGCTTCCTTCAGGAAAAACCATCTCCCTGCCAAGGGGATTCTCCCCACCACAGGATTCCAGGAACCACCAGAAACTAAAACCCAACACCTAAGATAGCCCAAAGGGTAGAGGCCAACATAAAAGCTCAACCAACAAAAGACAAAGCAATATGGCATCTCCAGAATCCAGTTATCCAGGGGCAAAGAGCCCTAGACACCACAGCATAACTGAAATTCAAGAAGATGACCTAACATCTATGCTTATGAAGAGGATAATAAAGGAACAAATAAAATGTGTAAAGAACTAGAGGAAGATAAAGACAAACAGATATGGCCATCTGTAAAGTTGCAGCCAAACAGTTTGTGGCCTTTAGAGAGGAAATATTTAAATCACTAAAAGAAATAAAAGAAACAGAGGAATGTTCAAACAAACAGCTGAATGAATTGAAGGAAAAACAGGAAAACACAGTCAGACAGGTGAAGGAAATCAACAAAACAGCTCAAGATCTGAAGATAGAATTGGAAAAATTAAAGAAAACTCAAATGGAGGAAATTGTAGAGAAAAAGAACTTAGGGAAGAAAACAGGAACTACAGAGGTAAGCATAACCAATAGGCTACAAGAGATGGAAGAAAGAATCTCAGGTGTGGAAGATACAATGGAAGAAATGGATGTATCCATCAAAGAAAATGTTAAATCTCAAAAATTCCTGACACAGACTTTCCAAGAAATCCAAGACAACATGAAAAGACAAAACCTAAAAATAGGAATAGAGGAAAAAGAAGATTCCCTCCTCCAAGGCCCAGAAAATACTTTCAACAAAATCATTGAAGAAAATTCCCCCAACTTAAAGGAGAGGCCTATAAGAATACAAGAGACCTACAGAACATCCAATAAATTAGCCCAAAAAAGAAAATCCTCCCACCACATAATAATCAAAACAGTAAGTATACAGAACAAAGAAAAAATAGCAAAAGCTGTAAGGAAAAAAAGGCCAAGTGACATATAATGGCAAACCCTCAGAATCACACCTGACTTCTCAACAGAGACTATGAAAGCCAGAAGGGCCTGGATGGATATCATGCAGACTCCAAGAGGACACAGATGTCAGCCTAGGCTACTATACCCAGCAAAACTCTCAGTCCTCATAGACGGAGAAAACAAGATATTCAACGACAAAAACAAATTTCAAAAATACCTACACACAAACCCAGCACTATAGAAGACACTAGAAGGAAAAATATAACCCAAGATGACTGACTACTTTCAAGAAAACACAGGAAATAATTTAATCTCACTACAGCAAAACAAAAAGTAACCAAGCACACAAACTTACTACCACAGCCAACATCAAAATCAAAGGATCTAATAGCCACTAGTCATTAATCTCTCTCAACATCAATGGACTCAATTCTCCAATAAAAGGACACAGACTAACGGAATGGATGCGTAAACAAGACCCAAAAATCTGTTGCATCCAAGAAACACACTTAAGTCACAAAGATAGATAGACATTACCTGAGGGTAAAGGGCTGGAAGATCGTTTTCCAAGCAAATGGACCCAAGAAGCAAGCAGGAGTAGCCATTCTAATATCTGATAAAATAGACTTTCAACCAAAATTAATAAAATAAAAAAAAGATGGGGAAGGACACTTCATATTCATCAAGGGAAAATTCCACCAGGAAGACATCACAATCCTGAAAGTCTATGCCCCAAATGCAAGGGCACCCACATTTGTAAATGAAACTTAAACCACAAATAGATCCCCACACAATAATAGTGGGAGATTTCAACACCCCACTCTCAACAAAGGACAGGTCAACAAAACAGAAATTAAACAAAGAAACAATGTCTCTAAGAGAGGTCATGAATCAAATGGACCTAACAGACATCTACAGAACCATACACCCAAACACAAAAGAATTTACCTTCTTCTCAGCACCTCATGGAACCTTCTCCAAAATAGACCATATGGTAGGTCACAAAGCGAGTCTCAACAGATACAAGAAGAATTAAATAATCCCTTGTATCCTGTCTGATCACCATGGACTAAAGCTGGACCTCACCAACAACAGAAATAGCAAAAAGCCTACACACACATGGAAACTGAACAACTTGCTACTAAATGACAGCTGGATCAGGGAAAAAATAAAGAAAGAAATTAAAGTCTTCCTAGAATTCAATGAAAATGAAGACACAACATACACAAACTTACAGGACATAATGGAAGCTGTGCTATGAGGAAAGTTCATAGCACTAAATGCCTTCAAGAAGAAATTCGAGGCATCTCATTCAAGCAACTTTATGGCTCACCTAAAAGCCTTAAAGAAAAAAGAAGCAGACATACCAAAAGGAGTAGACAGCTGGAAATAATAAAACTCAGGGCTGACATCAATAAATTAGAAACAAATAAAACAATTCAAAGAATCAATGAAACCAAGCACTGGTTCTTTGAGAAAATCAACAAGATAGACAAACCCTTAGCCAAAATAATCAAAAAGCAGAGAGACACTATCCAAATCAACAAAATCAGAAATGAAAAGGGGGATATAACAACAGACTCTGAGGAAATCCAAACAATCATTAGGACTTACTTCAAAAATCTATATGCTACAAAATTTGAAAATCTAAATGAAATGGACAATTTTATTGATCAATTCCACTTACCAAAGCTGAATCATGAACAGGTAAATCAATTAAATAGTCTTATATCCCCTATGGAAATAGAAGCATCCATCAAAAGACTCCCATCCAAAAAAAAAAAAGCCCAGAACCAGATGGTTTCAGTGCAGAATTCTACCAGACCTTCAAAGAACAGCTAACACCAATACTCTTCAAACTATTCCACAAAATAGAAACAGAAGGAATACTAACAAACTCATTCTATGAAGCCACAGTCACCTTGATACCTAAACCTCACAAAGACCCAACAAAGAAAGAGAATTTAAAGCCAATCTCCCTTATGAATATTGATACAAAAATACTCAACAAAATACTTGCAAACCGAATCCAAGAACACATCAAAGATATCATCCACTATGACCAAGTAGGCTTCATCCCAGGCATGCAGAGGCAGTTCAGTATACGGAAATCCATCAATGTGATCCACCATATTAACAAACTAAAAGAAAAAAAAACACATTATAATGTCCTTAGATGCCGAAAAAGCATTTGACAAAATCCAACATCCATTCATGTTTAAAGTATCAGAGAGACCAGGGATACAAGGCACATACTTAAACATAGTAAAGAAAATATACAGCAAACCTATAGCCAACATCAAACTAAGCAGAGAGAAACTTAAAGCAATCCTACTGAAATCAGGGACAAGGCAAGGCTGCCCACTCTCTCCATATCTCTTCAATATAGTTCTGGAAGTCCTTGCTAGAGCAATAAGACAATTGAAGGAGATCAAGGGGATACAAATTGGAAAGGAAGAAGTCAAAGTATCACTATTTGCAGATGATATGACAGTATACCTGAGTGACCCCAAAAATTCTACCAGGGAACTCCTACAGCTGATAAACACCTTCAGCAAAGTGGCTGGATACAAAATTAACTCAAAAAAATCAGTAGCCCTCCTGTGTACAAAAGACAAAAAGGCCGAGAAAGAAATTAGGGAAACAACACCCTTCACAATAGCCACAAAAGACATAAAGTACCTTGGTGTGACCCTAACCAAGGAAGTCAAAGACTTGTATGAAAAAAATTTCAAGTCTCTGAAGAAAGAATTAGAAGAAGATATCAGAAGGTGGAAAGATCTCCCATGCTCATGGCTTGGCAGGATTAAGATAGTAAAAATGGCCATCTTACCAAAAACAATCCACAGATTCAATGCAATTCCCATGAAATTACCAACACAATTCTTTAC
>CM053752.1:60586097-60656368 GCA_028658305.1 Pachyuromys duprasi
TCTCTCTCTCTCTCTCTCTCTCTCTCTCTCTCTCTCTCTCTCTCTCTCTCTCTCTCTCTCTCTCTCTCTCTCTCTCTCTCTCTCTCTGCCCTGGCACTTATTCCTTTTCCAGAGTCCTCGGATTTAAACTATCTGCAGCTGGCAAAGAACCCCTCTCAGTATCTGCACCAGGCAAATAGTTTGTTGTTGTGGACAATCTGAACCTGTCCCATATCCCACACCTGGGATCAAAAAAAAAAAAACAAACATGTTTACATCCACAATAATCTTCCCTTGGGCCCTTCTTGTTACTTAGCGTCTTTAAGTCTGTGGATTGTAGCATGGTTATCCTGTATTTTATGGCTAATATCAACTTATAAGTGAGTACATACCATGTGCATCTTTCTGGGTCTGGGTTAACTCACTCAGGATGATCTTTTTTAGTTCCATCCGTGTGCCTTAAAATTTCATGATGTCCTTGTTTTTAATAGCTGAGTAGTATTCTATTGTGTAGAAGTACCACAGTTTAAGTAGCCATTCTTCAGTTGAGGGACATCTAGGTTGTTTCCAGATTCTGGCTAATGCAAATAATGCTGCTATAAACAGAGTTGGCAAGTGTCCTTGTGGTATGGTGGAGCATTTTTGAGGTATATACCCAGGAGTGGTATGGCTGGGTCTTGAAGTAGAACTATTTCCAATTTCTGAAAAACCACCAGATTAATTTCCAAAGTGGTTGTACAAGTTTGCAGTCACACGACAATGGAAGAGGGTTCCCCTTTCTCCACATCCTCTCCAGCATGTGTTGTCACTTGAGTTTTTGATCTTAGCCATTCTGATGGGTGTAAGATGGAATATCAGAGTTGTTTTGATTTCTATTTCCTTGATGACTAGGGATGTTGAGCATTTCTTTAAGTGTTTCTCAGCCATTCAGTATTCCTCTGTTGAGAATTCTCTGTTTAACTCTGTACTTCATTTTTAATTGGGTTATTTGGTTTGTTGTTAATTTTTTGAGTTCTTTAGGTATTTTAGATATTAGCCGTCTGTCAGATGTAGGGTTGGTGAAGGTCCTTTCCCAGACTGTAGGCTGTCGTTTTGTTCTGATGACAATGTCCTTTGCCTTACAGAAACTTTTGTTTCATGAGGTCCCATTTATTAACTGTTGATCTTACAGCCTGAGCTGTTTGTGTTCTTTTCAGGAAGTTGTCTCCTACGCCAGTGAATTTGAGGATCTTCCCCCAGTTTCTCTTCTTTTATATTTTGTGTGTCTGGTTTTATTTTGATTTCTTTGATCCACTTGGACATGATTTTTGTGCAGGGTGATAAATATGGACCTATTTTCATTCTTCTACATACAGACATCTAGTTAGCTAATAGCATTTGTTGAAGATGCTATCTTTTTTCCATTGTATGGTTTTGGCTTCTTTGTCAAAAAAATCAAGTGTCTGTAGGTGTGTAGGTTTATTTCTGAGTCTTCAATTTTATTCCATTGATTGACCTGTCTGCTTCTATGCCAATACCACACAGTTTTTATTACTACTGCTCTTTGGTATAGCTTAAAATCAGAGATGGTGATACCTTCAGAAGTTATTTTATTGTACAGGATTGTTTTAGCTATTCTGGGCTTTTTTTCATATGAATTTCAGAACTGTTCTTTCAAGGTCTGTAAAGAATTATGTTGGAATTTTGATGGGAACTGCATTTTGAATCTGTAGATTGCTTTTTGTAAGATGGCCATTTTTACTATGTTAATACAACTGATCCAAGAGCATGGGAGATCTTCCCATCTTCTGATGTCTTCTTTAATTACTTTCTTCAGAGACTTAAAGTTCTTGTCATACAGGTCTTTCACTTGCTTGGTTAGAGTTACACCAAGATATTTTATATTATTTGTGGCTATTGTGTTGTTTCCCTAATTTCTTTCTCAGTCCATTTATCATTTGTATAAAGGTCTAATATTTTTAGTTAATTTTGTGTCCAGCCACTTTGCTGAAGGTGTTTATCAGCTATAGGAGTTCTCTAGTAAAATTTTGGGGACACATATATATTATCATATCACCTGTAGATACCAATACCCTGACTTCTTCCTTTCCAATTTGTATCCCCCTTGATCTCCTTTAGATGTCTTATTGCTCTAGCTAGGACTTCAAGTACTCTATTGAAGAGATATGGAGACAGTGGGCAGCCTTGCCTTGTCCCTGATTTCAGTGGGATTGATTTAAGTTTTTCTCCATTTAATTTGGTGTTGGCTATAGGCCTGCTGTAGATTGCCTTTATTTTGTTTAGGTATGCACCTTGTACCCCTGATCTCTCTCTACAGAACAAGTTCCAGGATAGCCAGGGCTACACAGAGAAACCGTGTCAAAAACAAAAACAAACAAAACAAAGCAAGCTCCAGAACCTGTGAAGTACTGCCTCACAAGCACAAGTACCCACCTGAAAAAAGCCAGGCATGGTAGCATGCCCTGTGATCCCAGCATGTAGGGGGAAGGGACAGAAACAGGAGGATGCCAGGGATGGCTGGCACAATGGCCAGGTGGATGCAACGAGCTCCAGGTTTAGTAAGAGACCGTATTTCAGAATAATGTAGAGAAGCAACTGAAAAAGACACCTGACACCCATGTACCAGCACATACATGTGTTCACACTCAAACACACAGACACACACACACACTCACATGCATATACAGACATGTTCACATACTTATCCACAAAGAAATACATGTTTGGTTTTTGGTTTTGGTTTGGGGGGATTGTTTTGTTTTGTTTTGGTTTGGTTTGGTTTGATTTTGTTTTTTTGGTTTTTCTGAGACAGGGTTTCTCTGTGTAGCCTTGGCTGTCCTGCACTCATTTTGTAGACCAGACTGGCCTCAAATTCACAGAGATCCACCTGCCTCTGCCTCCAGAAATACATCTTTTAAAATAAAGTCTGAGCCCAGTGCTTGGGCAGCACCATGTTTTTGTTTTGAGGGTTGTTCGGGAGAATGGGCCAACATTGAGCTTGCTGGCTGAGGCTCAGACCTGTCATCTAGAGTTGGGGCTGTTAATGACAGGATGTGACCTGCATTAAATGAACAATGTATTAGCAACCTCTGACCTTTCAGAATGCTGCAGTCGACAAACCATACTCCCAGTCACAAACTCGGCTAACCTCACCACACCCTGTGACTTAGGCACGTTATCTTCATCGTATGGGACAGAAATCCAGAGAAGGGCGATGTAATCAACTAACGTCAGTCACACAGAACCTGTGCAGGCTGGGCACAGCTCAGTAGTGGCCATTTGTTTATTTCACTTTTTTATCGTGTGTGTGTGTGTGTGTGCGTGCGTGTGTTTGCTTTCGTGCATGTGAAGATGGGTGTTCACACACCACAGCACATGTATAGAAGTCAGAAGAAAACCTCAGATGTTAGTCCCTGTCTTCCACCCTTAGGGGAGGGCCTCTTGCCCCTCATGGCTGCCTTCCTTAGCTGAGCTGGCCCATGGGCTTCAAAACTTTTCCTGTGTCTGCCACCCATCACCCGGTGCGAATGCTGAGACCACAGACACACAGCTTTTATGTGGGTTCTCCTGCAAGAATCCCTTTGCCCCCTGAGCCTTCTCCCCGGCCCTCGGGTCAGGTTTCCAATCCGTGCTTGGGGCTCTTTCTTCTGCAGGTAGCTCCCTCCTGTGCAAACTCCGATGGAAACCAACAGCATGAAGTACGCATGCGCAGGCTTTGGGTTCAACGAGCTTGGGGGTTCTGCGCAACAAAAAGGAGTTTAAGAGTGCAGCTATTCCGATCAAACCACCTACTTACTGGGTGGGAGCTGGCAAGTTTACACATAGGACTCACCTTCCTTTGTGGAGACTTAAGGACACACTGCCTGACCGTTAAAGTTTAAAGTTCAAAGTTGGGGTTTAAACCGATAAGGAATACAAGATACTTAGCACGACACCTGGCTCAACATTACAGCTTAATAAGCACTGAGTGATACTGCCAAGATCACTGAGTGTTGTTCTTCTCGGAGATAGAAAGAGGCCACTGTCCCTTCCTTCCTCCCCAGGGCGTAATAGCGCATCACAAGATTGCACTCTGGCCTTAGTCACAGAGCCTGGCCAGCTGACTAGCTTAAGGCCTGTGAGAAAGGAACGTCCCTTCCTCGCCTGAGAGCCTGAGAATCAACAGTGGCCACACTGCCGAGCCCCCAGGCCTCCCTCCCAGGTCCCTGTCATAGACACCTGAGCTGTTCTCAGAAGGGTTTCTTTTTAGGATCATTTTCAGAGGAAGCAGGAGGTCAGGATGGGAGAGAGAAGGGTACCTCACCCCTGGGGGTGCACGAGGCACGGGAGGGCGGGAAGACTCCCACAGGTGAAGCCCACAGCCTCCTGTACCCCCCCCCCCCTGAGCCCACCCTTCTCACTTAGGGAAAGCTGGAGAGAACAGTCAGGGCCCTCTCTGTCCCATTCACACCAGGCCTACACCTGAGTTGCTGGCTTCCAAAGACCGTTGGCTGTGCCCATGTACCAACCAGTGTTTACTTTCTGTCAGTTCTCCAGCCAGTAAACACAGGAACCAGGAAGTTAGGAAATGGTCTTTTCTAAATAGCCTTGAAAGAAAGCCAACCTGAGGGACATGTGAGAGGAGGATATAAAGAATTTACAACGCACAATGAAAGGAAAAATCGCCAAAGAGTATGAGTCATTGTTTCTCCAAAGATCGGGAGGCTGGAGAGACTGCAGTTCCTAGGGTGTGGTGTCACACACTTAACCTCGGCACTCCCTCCAGACACAGACACAAGGGAATCTTGGTGAACTCCGGGCCTGCCCAGTCGACGCAGTGAATCCGGGGACTGCCAAAGCTACCTAATACACTGCACAACAGCCCCAAAGGCTCACGTGTTTGAACACGTGATCTCGAGTTGCCATAACTATTTGAGAACAATCAGGAGGTGTGGCCTCGTTGGGGGGGGGGGGTCGCTGGGGCTGGGCTTTGAAGTTTCAAAAGCCCAAGCCATCCCCAGCTAGCTCTCTGCCCCTTCCTTGTGACTCTAGATGTACGCTCTGAGCTGCTGCTCCGTTACCTATACCTGCCTGTCTGCTGCCATGCTTCCTGCCATAAGGGCCATGGATTCTAACCCTCTGAAACAATAAGCCTACAAATTAAATACTTGGTTGTATAAGTTGTCTTGGTCGTGGTGTTTTATCAAAACATTGGAAAAGTAACTAAGGCATAAAGAGAAACTGTCTCGAAAACACACACACACACAAAGAGCACTGGCTGTTCTTGTAGAGGACCTGGGTTCAAGTGCCAGCCCCCACCTGGCAGAACAGCCATTTGTAATTCCAGTCCCAGGGGAAACGCAATACCCTAACCTTAGGAGGCACTGCGAGAACACAATGCGCATACCTACATGAAGGCAAAACATCTATAAACAGAAAATAAAAGGAAGTACATCTTTGCATATGAAAGGACAGCAAGAAAACTGGAAGGTGGTCTGCACCCTGAGCCACTGGGGAAACACATAAAACCACAGACACACCAGATGTGGGAATCCGAACACTGTCCTGCTGGTGGAGAGAAAACAGCCTGCAGTCCCCCCAGTCCTTAGAGTCTTATAAGGCCCAGGCACACGCCTGAAAGACACGGGGTCCACGTGAAGACACACAAATGGTTACAAAAGCATTGGTCTTTGTTGGTCCTTTGGTTGGTTGGTTCTTGAGACAAGGTTTCTTTAGTCCTGGCTGTCCTGGAACTCCCTATGTACATGTATGTGAATGTATATGTGTGTGTGTGTATATATATACATATATATAATTATATATATATATATATATGTAGATGTGTTAGGCTGGCCTGGAACTCACAGAAATCCCCCTGCCTCGAGAGTACTGGGATTAAAAATGCACACCAACATTTCCAACAAGAAAGCACTGTTCTTAACGACCCAAAGGTGAAAGCAGGCCAAACCCCCGCTTAACAGAGTGTAGTGTGGTCACAGCATGAACTTTTATTGGCAAAATGAAGGAATGAGGCCATTAGCCGTGGCAGCACATGCTGCTCAGTCTGGAGACAAAAGCTTTGAGAACTTAAGGTCTGCCTGGGGCCCTAAGCAAGACCATCTCAAAATAGCATATTTTAACGGATGGGCTGTAGCTTAGAGTCTTCACCACCTATCACGAGGAAGTCCTTCAGTATCTTTTTACCTAACCCTAGAAAAAGTAATGAAACACTAACAAACACAGTATCGTGACTAAAGCTTAGAGTCAGGCTGGGGAGCTGGATCAACAGGTTACTGCCAGGCCGGAAGACCTGAGCTCAGTTCCAGGGAACTTCATGGTGGAAGGAGAGAGCAAACAGTGGACCATTGTCCTCTGACCTCCACATGTGCCCCGTGGCATGTGCCCACTCACACACCTAAACACAATACAGACGCAGTCAGCCAGTCAGCCGACATCATTTCTTTAATTTTATATAATTAAAAAATTTAAACTTAGAGTTATTGCACTGAGCCAAACAAGCAAGTCACTAAGAACTAATACTACTATATTCTGTATATGAAATGTCTCGAATTAACAAGTCTATAGATTTAGGGCAGATGGGGGCAGGGAGAAGATTACGGCTAACAGGTATAAAATACCTTCATGAGATGATAAAGACGTGCTGAAGTTGCTTATAATGACAGTGTCAGCACTTTGTGAATATACTAAATGCCACCAAATTATACACTTTCAAAGGGTGCTTAGGGACTACATTATTTGTATCTCAACAGAGCTACTTCTTGAAAGAGTAGATAAATCAAATTCTTCTTCCCACACCGGTTTGAAGGAAGATCAGTTTGAAATCATTCCCTCCCCTCCCACAGGGATCACAGAAAGTCAAGCCCCAAAGCGGTCCCTTTGGGAGGAAGGCCAGCTGCGCTGTTCCTCGGCGTCCAGTGTCCAGGGACTCTTTAGGGCCACAGCTGCTCCCTGGCGGTCAGCAGCACATCACACGCACTGAGGCTGGAGGAGGTACTCTAGGGGTTGACACCATTTCTCGAAGTAAGAGACACAGCCCCACAAGCCTACAGCATGAGTGTGAGCCCAGGAAGCCTTCAGGGCCATTCGTTCAGAACCACGGACACCTGCTCAAAAGACAGAGCAAATGACAGTGAAAGCAGCCTTGCGCCTCGGTGATAGACAGGAACCGGCATCACGTGTCTTCCTTCTACCAGCTTTCTGACCTCAGGCTTGCCTTCATCTGTGGGCAAAACGGGGTGGGGGAGTTGTTCTTTTGGTAAAGTGCTTGCCATGCAAGTGTGAGAACCTGAGTTCAGTTCCCCCGAACTCAGGTGTGGCAGCACACACGTGTGGTTCTAGTGGGAGAAGAGAAAACATGTGGATCCATGGGGCTCAGTTTCCATCGTACCTAGCTGAACAGCAAGTAAAAATTTCAGGTAAGAATCAGAGGCCTTATGTTAGGAAATAATGTGGACACATTGACAGACAACACCAGAGACTGACCTCTGGCCTCCACACACACAATACACCAACACACACCCATTTTCAGTAATGCCGAGGCAGGCAAGCTGATACCCTTCCTCCACTCTGGTTTCATTTTGCTTGGTCAGCATGTTAATAAAGGCTGCCCAGCTACTAAGCAAATGAGTGATTCTCTGAGTGTCTTTACTGCAGCCCTAGACACACCCAGGACTATTTATTTCTAAGACTGAGGGAACTAAAGTTCAGGGAAGCCAGACAACCTCCATTGTCACACAGCCATGGAAACCCCACTATAGCAACCATCATTTTAAGTTCCATATCATACCATATCTATATCGTGACAGTAGCATCTCATAATGCAGAAGTGGGTCCTCAGAAAAGACTTCTGTCTAGATACTATAGAAAGGACAGTTGTTGTGGCCAGTTGGTAGAGGAAGAGGGCTCCCCCTTTCTGAGGACTAGGTGAGGAGGAGAGGAGGGATGAGGGAGGGTGGGACCAAGAAGAGATGAGGGAGAGGCTACAATCAGGACGTAAAGTAAATAAATTAAAAATTAAAAAAAGGGGAAAAAGGATATCCGGTAGCCAGAGGGAAGGCTGTCTCTGTGGTCCAGCCTTCCAGCACTGTGTACCCAACTCCGTTCCCCAGACATCCCATGTTCATGTTCCTCCCTTCAGGAGCTCTGTGAGAAAGGCAAAGGCTTGCGAGTGATGCCCTCTGCTTCCAGGAGCCCTGACAGCAGAGGTGTGCTAGCTACTCTCTCACTCACTATAACAAAGCACTGACCAAAACCAGCTTGGAGAGGAAGGTGTTTGTTTTTCATAACACATCATCCAAGGAGCCAAGGCTAGGACTCAAGGCAGAAAATGGAAGCAGAGACCATGGAGGAGTGCTTGTTCCGCATGACTTGGTCAGCCTGCTTTGTATACAACTCAGGACTACCTGCCCATAGCAATCATTAATCAGGCAAATGCCCCCATAGACATGCCCATGGGCCCATCTGATAGAGGCACTTCCTCAATTGAGATTTCCTCTTCCAAGAAACTCTAGTTTGGGTAGAGGTGACAACTAACCAACACCAGGTCTAAAAGTGATAAGAAAACCCTAAGGAAAAGTCAGAGGGTGGGCAAGCAGACAGAAGACTCAAGAAAGCACATTTGTTTGGGTGGTTATGGGCTTTCCACTTTATACCTAGTAAGAAGATTAAGCTGGCCCTCCTAGAAGCCACCCTCTTTCCGCCCTATTACATGTCCAGCATGGTACTCCAAATTTTAGCAACTTATGACAGTCATTGTATTATGTACCTGCTATGGGTCAGAGCTTTGGGCAGAGCATGAGTGGCATGGCCAGAGGGATGATATGTCTCTACTCCATCACAGCAGGAACCAAGAAAATGGTGTGAATCTGGGGTTGGGGTCATCTGGAGCTTCTCCACGAGCATTCTAGGAATCCCAAATACTGGTATTTACAAAGCTTCTATGCATGACTGATATGTCCGCACAGGTGATCTCACAGTATCATGGCCGTGGGGATACTGAGACTTCTCAAATGGTAGCTGTCCTACTCTGATGTCTCTTACTGTGCCTAAGTGTCATAAAGTGGGTGGTTTATATTAAAAGAAAAGGTTTATTTAGTACTGCCACCCACATGGCTTGGGTCCTGGAACCCAGACCAGGACCCAAGAAAATGAAGAACGGATAGACACATGAACAAAGAAGCTGGAGTCAGGAAGGCTGTGTGCACGCTGATGGAATGGCAGAGACTTCCACTTCAAACTGGAAGGCAGGAAGTCTCTCTACACGAGCCGTCTCAAACTGTAAACACTCTGGAGGAAGAGAAAGCTGCAGCTGATGGGTTTTGTACACACAGTCATTTACTTGCACTCAGGCCCCTAGGAAAGCTTTCACCATCCACCTTAGCCTGGTCTGTATGGGAAATGGCTTCGGCAAGCTCCCATGGGTTCGCTGCTTCAGTCTGCGACACAGCTGCGTCCCATTAACAACCCATATTCACTCAGGACTTCAGCCTCTCAGGGTTGCTGCTGCCACAGTTCATCTCCTCGCTCAAAGGCCTGGGAAATCCAAGGGCTGGACACCAGCTCCTGGTTAGGGCCTTATTGCTGCATCTTTACAGTGCAGAGCATCTTGGGGTAGGACGAAGCAAGCATGCTGGCCTGAGTCTCCCTCTTCCTGCAAACGTACTGCTACCCTTAGGCACCCCTTCCTGGTATCATCCAACTCTGATCACCTCCAAAAGGCCCCACATCCAAATGCCCATCAACATGTAAGTTTGCAATGACACTCCTAACATTGATCCCCTGCCCCTCCCGCGAGCACCTTAAAACAAAACTGAGAAGGGAAGAGGTACACAGCAAGCAACAGCTTTTTCCAGCGTCCAGGAAAAGACGGAAGCTGCCCCTGAGGTAGAAAGGCGGCGGCAGCTTGCTGAGCTGCTGGCCTGCTCTCCACCTCCGTGCTGCGCTGGCTCCACCGCTGGACTGAAATGCACGCAGCACCCGCCGCTGCGCCTCAGACTTCACTAGCAAATGCCTTTGAAAGGGCTGGGAACACAGCTCAGGGACAGAGCCCTTGCCTAATATTCAAGGCTCTGGATTTGCTCTTCAACAAACAAAATATGAGCAGGAGGGGGAGATAAGAGAGGATGCTGGGAGGAGTGTGAGTGAAGTATACCGTTACCTATGAAACTGTTAAAAAATAAATAAACAAGTACATTAAAAAGAGGATAAATGTCAAAACATGTTACACAAAATTCTCAAAGAACTAAGACAATATTTTCTAAAAAAAAAAAAAAAAAAAGCAGACACACCTCTCTGTCCATCCTTGCCCCTGCCAGCCTTACATGCCTTAGGAAAGCAGATTCCCAAGTCACCCCACTCTGGCTGGGAGATGAAATTTTGGGCGCCTCTACCACAGTGGAAATGTCCTTCCCCACAACCACTTCCTCCAGCTTTCAGAGTCCTCGAAGGCCAGGCCCCGTGTCGGCCTCACCATCATTTTATGGAGAGCAAAAGCAGTGAGCAGTGAGGCAGGAGGCAAGTCCGAAGCCAGGGTGGCAAGGCCAGGTTTGTGTCACCTGAGACACAGGAGCTTCCACAAGGCAGGAGTGGGATGCCTGGGTTTGCTCCTCCTCTCTACATCCATAAAACTGTGCTCACTGTGGGCTTTGTGTCATCACATCTGGTAAGAGGGAGTTTCTGAGAAGCTTGCAGGGTCCACTCAGCTACGCAAGGATCCCATACAGCCCTGGCAGAGGGCCAAAACTGATCCTTCCATGGCTCCAGTGACCAGCCCTAAGGACCGTAGGCTTGAGAGATCCCAGAGCATGGGGACAGGAAGCTGAGGTTATTCACTTTCCAATGAGCTTTTCCAGGACAAAATCAGTAGCAGGCACCTGTAAGTCCTTAGGCGTGAAACCCAGTCCTGATAGCCTTCTGCTATCTGCCCACCCCATCACTATTACCAAGGCCCACTTCCCCCTCTTCCACCGTCACCATGCTAGAGGCTCAGTTAGTTCTTCAGACTCCCTAGATTGAAGGCCCTCATCCTTGAGCATGTGACCAGATTGGGAAGCAAGGCCTTCAAAGCCATGATTCCATTAAACCAGGCTGCTAGAGTGGGCCCTCCTCCTGTCTAACTGGTGTCTGATTCAATCAGGAAATTTAGACAGACATTAGGGATGCCTACACACATAGAGACAGTACATGAGGCACAGTGAGAAATCAGCCATCTGGAAGCCAAGAAGAGAGACCTCAGAAGTTCAACTTCCTGAGACCTTGAGAGTCACCAGGAAATTTGTTTCTATTAAGCCTGGAGCATTCTGCTATAGTACCCCTAACAACCTAATGCAATTCCCTGCCTTCTGAGAATTACAAATTTTTACACCCAACCTTTGTATAAACTGAATCCCCTCAGGGACCTCTCCCCGCCCTCCTCCTCTGACCTAGTGACTAACTACATTCCAGGCCTTCCTTGCTAACTGTTCACATCACTACACAGCACAGGCCTACAGATTTGTGATTGCTTAGCAACAGCTCTGCTCAGGCAAACCTTCAGGCTCCGTAAGTCAGACAGTGGCTCTGATTAGCCACATATGGTACAGCCGCCCCCTCAACCCGTTATCCATGGGGACATATTCGAAAGCCCCTAGTGGATGTCTGAAACCACAAACACTACTGAATTCTGTATTTTCACATATGTACAACAAACTTAATCTACAGGTCACTTGTAGTAAGAGATTAGTGGCAATAAGTAATAATGGAATGATGATAGCATCCAGTGATAAAAGTTATACTTGTCCTCCCTCAAAATTTCACTGCCCTTTACTCGCTCACCTTCTTGTGATGTCAAAAATTAACGAGAGCATTTCAGAGCCTCGTTGGCATATCTAGGCTGCCAGCCTCACTAGTCTTGCACTTTGAGCTGTTAGGTGGAACTAAAGATTATCTGAAGACAGTTAGTAAGTGGGTAGTACATAGTGTATATACACTGAACATGGAGATGATTCCCACCCCAGGCAGGATGGACCAGGGCAGTACAAGACTTCATGCGCACTTTTAAAAGGTGTGAACTATTATTTATTTCTGGACTTTCCCACTTCCTACATTAGACCACAGTCCGCTGCAAACATACGGAAAGTGAAACCATGGGCATGGAGGCTACCTATGCTGCCATTCTAAGCTCTATGACATCATCTTTTGGCTTATCTCCTCTAGCCACTTCCCTTACTAGACTTTGACCCTTGAGACTGGGCTATATCTGCCATCTCCCGAGGATGAAAAATTGATGAATAAAATAAATGTAGGATTGGGTTGAACTTGGGAGTCTAATGAGTATCTCAGCTTCTCCTGGAAGGGTTCCTCACGTGAGACCCCACAACACAACTTTTGGTCCATTTATATTCTAAGACCATTCCAGGGTCAGAATAATTATCGCTGTTCTAGAACAGAAGCCCAGGGAAAAGCAGCACTTAACCAGAGATATGGGTTGTCCGCGATGACAGTGCAGGATGACAGGCCCTGAACATATTGACATAGGGGAGGCCCTTAGCACCTTTCCATCCCATAGCCCCACCCCACCTCACTCTGGGTAACACTATCCTTAAACAATCTACAAATCTGTAGATTAATGCTTGGGTAGTGATGTGGCAGGCCTGTAATTAAAGTATGAAGCTGAGGCAGAAGGATCACTTGTTTGAGACCACCCTGGGCTGCATATACAATGAAATGTCTCTGAAAAGGAAGAAGTGGTACAGGAAGGAAAAGAGGGAGGAAGAAAGGAAGGAGGGGGGAGAAGGAAAGAAGAAGAGAATGCAGAAAGAGCTGTGTGTGTGTGTGTGTACATATGTTCTCTCAAGCACTGCAGCACTAAAGGAGAGTTGGGAAGAAGAAATATTGAATCTTGGGGTGGGAAAAAAATCCTACCTGAGTCGTGAGGAAGAGTTAGAATGCTCTGGAACCACAGAGAACAAGAGGAACAGAAACATCGGAGTCCAGAAAGGCCTAGTTAATAGCTTAGTGCTTTTCACTGATGAACTAAGCCTGGGTTCAGATGAAGTTCTGGCATCCTGGCTCCCGGTCTTTGTGGAGTGCTCCTCTTCCAGGAGATTCCTCACATAGCCCAAATCACAGAAGGCGTTTTGTCTGAGGCCAGGCTGGCTGGGGTTAACAAGAGAAAGGGCCATTTCCCTGAAAACAAAGGTCTGGGTCAAGAGATATACAAGAGCAGCTATTGATCAGGAGGGCAAAGGCTCTCCGGGGAGCCTCTGCTTCTGTTAGACCTAGGAACCAGCTGCCCTGCAGGAAAGATGGGCAGCCACTGGAAAGGCCTTTGTAAGCATGTCCTGGGCCACATCCTGAGAGCACAGAGGCTCTCTCCTCAGCCCGGACCTCCTTAGGGTAAGACTCAGAATCACAGAGTTGGAAAAGACCCCACACATTCTCCCCATTCAATTCTTTCTCTGGAGTCTATGTTAAAAATTCAGCCACTTGAGAACTAAGAATGGAACTATAAAAGACTCACTTACCTCCTTCTGTAATTTAGCCTTTCTTTTTGACATAACATAACCAGCGAGACACATGAAATTACAAGGGCCCATCCCTTTCTCTCATTAAGAATAACAAGCTGAGTGGGGCACAGTAGGTCACACCCATGATCCCAGCACTCAGGGAGTCAGAAGCAGGCAGATTTCTGTGAGTTCGAAGCCAGCCTGGTCTATAAAGTAAGTCCAGGACAGCCAAGGCTACACAGAGAAACCCTGTCCCCTCCCTCGCAAATAAATAAATAAATAAATAAATAAATAAATAAATAAATAAATAAATAAATGTAAATAAATAAATAACAAGCTGGGCGCCATGGCACAGACAGGCCTGGACCCCAGCATTTGGCCAGTTGAGACAGGAAGAACATGAACTTTAATCCAACCTCCGCTATAGAGTAAAACCCTGCTCCAAAAACCAAGCACAGACACACACACACACACACACACAAACTCACACCCAACTATGGACACATACCTCAGAGGCTGGCAGATCACTGTGAGTTCAAAGTCAGCCTGGTCTACATATCTAGTTCCAGCACAGCCAGGACTACACAGAGAAATGCTGTCTCCAAACAAAGAAAGGAAAAAACAAGAACAAAACTAGAACCAAAAGGATGAAGTTTACCGGGGGAGGGAGGGGGATGAGAGAGGGCAATGGGGTTAAAAATGACTGAAATAAATTATATACATATAGGAAATAGCAAGAACATTATAGATTTTTTTTTAAAAATCCAGAAAGGTAGCTGTAGAGATGGCTCAGCAAAGAACACTTGCTGCTCTTGCAGAGAACCCAGGTTCAGTTCCTAGCGCCTGCAGTAACAGCTCACAACTGTCCAAACTTCCAGTTCCACAGACCCAACATCCTCTTCCGACCTCTGTGGGCAGAAGGCACGCATATGGTACACACACATACACGGAGGCAAAACACTCATACACACAAAATAAATAAAACTCAAACAAATAAAAAATGCCATAGTCATCGTACAATTCTCAAAACATCATTACCTCAAAGCTGTAATTCTAGATCTGTGTTTTGTTCTACTCCGTCTTACTATTGTGTACACATGTGTGCTTGCATGTATATCATGGAGGGACACATGTGCCCGGGCACACATGAAAATGTTAGAAGACAACTGATGTAGTTACTTCTTTGTGGATTCAGGGGATAAATCTCAGGTCACCAGGCTCGCACGTCTGAGCTCACTCACTGGCCCTACATCTATTGCTTAATGCATTCATGAGTAAGCACCTGCATCATTACATGCACTACTATATCACAAATATTTTTTTAATATTTTGGAAGCTTTTTCAGTATAACTAATTTGCTAAAGTTTCATTACATATACAATGCTTGGTTTACCATATACAATGCTTGGTTTCATTGTGGTGTTTTACGTTTATCCTATATTATATGTCTAATATCCACTTATAGGTGAGTATATACCATGTGTGTCTTTCTGCTTCTGCGATACCTCACTCAGGATGATCTTTTCTAGTTCCCACCATTTGCCTGTAAATTTCATGATGTCCTTGTTTATAATTGCTGAGTAGTATTCCATTGTGTAAATGTACCACAATTTCTGTATCTGTTCCTTAGTTGAGGAGCATCTGGGTTGTTTCCAGGTTCTGGCTATTAGGAATAAAGCTGCTATGAACATAGTTGAGCAAATGTCCTTGTTGTGTACTTGAGCATCTTTTGGATATATGCCTAGGAGTGATATAGCTGGATCTTGAGGAAGCACTATTCCTAATTGTATGAGAAAGCGCCTGATTAATTTCCAAAGTGGTTGTACAAGTTTACATTCCCACCAGCATGGAGGAGGGGTCCCCTTTCTCCACATCCTCTCCAGCATGCATTGTCACTTGAGTGTTTGATCTTAGCCATTCTGATGGGTGTAAGATGAAATCTCAGGGTCGTTTTGATTTGCATTTCCCTTTCATAAGGCATATGATGTAGTTTGATCATATCCACATTCCCATTACTCTTTTTGTCCCCTTCTTGTGCCTACTGATCACCTTCCTCTTCCTAGGTAGCCCTACTTCTCATGGTATTTTATTTACCGGCTTGTCAGAAGAGCCTGTGACACTCGCGTGCACACATGAAGGAAAAAATAAAAGGCTAAAAACTTCTGCAGCTTGGGAACAAAGGTTCCTGCTCCTGTATGGGTGTGTGGGTGGAGTTTACACGGACGGTGGATCAGCTGCTTCATAGAAGTGCAAATGAAAACCTAGCATAACAACCGCACTCCACCTCCGCCGAGCCTGAAGAGGAGGGAAAGGCAGGGTCCCCATTGCACGGGACAGAACACCAAGGCACAGAGACTTGACTTGCTTTACCCAAAGCTGCATCTGCACTTGGAACTGTTCTCCTCTAGGATTCTCTGGGCCTGCCTGCTGGAGCATGTTCTGGGATTACAGACCAAGGGCTGAAGGTCAGCACACTGTACAACTGACTTCCCTACACACAACACCGCTTTCAGCCATGGCCTGAAGGCAGAAATATTACATTCAACCTGACTGAATGAGGCGTGGGTAGGAAGGAAGCACATGGCTTCAGACCTGAAAAGTGCTGGATAATTGTGGCTTTAGTGAGGAAAACTATGCATAGATCCATTTAAGACGGCTGTGGGTATCTACACAAAATAACCACTGAAATAAGGAGATTAAAGGATTAAGACTGGAACCCAGGTCCAAGCAACTGGCAAGATGGATGGATGCTGGGAGCGAGCTGCTGGATGCTGGAATTGTGTTCCTTTGGAGAATGGTGTGGGTAGGGAGGAGGTTGAGCCTGAAATAAATGCATGAAAATATCAGCCGTTCATAATTTCTTCCTAAAGAGTACAGTGGGGGCCCAGCAAGCTGGCTCAGAGGGCAAAGGTGCCTGCTGCCACACGCAACTGACATAGTGCTGGCCTAGTACACACAGAGTGCTGGGTCTGATCCCAAGAACCACCAAAGTGGCTAGCAGGCACCCTTAAGCCCAGCATTTGGGAGGTGATGGAGTGGAGGATCAGCTAGGCCAGCTCACCCTCTGTATGTAACAAGTTTGAGACCAACCTAGGATACATGAGACCCTATCACACACACACACACACACACACACACACACACATATGGGAAAGAATTAGCAAGCACTCCACAGGGCCACAGGCCAGCTGGTCAAAGCAAAGCCAACTGATAAAACAGTATAACAGCAGGTGCCTTTGATGTGTAAGATACAAGAGGCATGGCGCTTTGCCTCTGACTCCAAAGACTCATAACCCAAGTCTAATCAGGAGAAAAAATCTCTGACAAAGTCAAATAGAAAAATTCTATGAATGCATCCAGGTCGTGAAAAACAAGAAAAGTCTAAGAACCTGTCACATCATACCGAAGGAGACACGGCATCTAAATCGAATGTGCTATCTCAGGATCCTGGAACAATTTTTTAAGGACATGAGGTAGGGCTGGAGAGAGGTCAGCTCAACAGTAAGAGCACTGGCTGCTCTTTGAGGGCCAGGGCTCAGCTTCCAGTACCCACAAGATGGCTCGCAACCATCAGTAATTCCAGCCCCAGGGAAATCTTCCTCAGGTTTCCAGGGGCACGGCATGTATGTGGTGCAGATACATACATGCGGGTAAAAGTCCCATGCACATAAAATAAAAATAAATAAGTCTTTCTTTTAAAAAGAGACAACGAGCAGAAAGGAACTGTAAGTAAATTACACACTTAAAAATGGTGTGTTGGCATTGTTATATTTGTTGTAACAAATAGACTATGATAGTATAAAACGTTAACACTGGGGGAAGCTGGGGGTAGAACGCTCCATAATCATTTCAAGTTTTCTGTAAATCTAAACTATTCTAAAATAAAAACATCCTCTAATAAACAAGGTTACAGCCAGTTTATTTATGTATGTAATTGTTTACTTATTTTTCTTGTGACACTGTCTCATGGAGCCTAGGCTGGCCTCAGACCTGCTGTGTAGCCAAGGAGGATCTCGATGTCCAGATTTTCCTGCCTGCACCTTCCAACTCCTGGGATTACAGGTGAACACCACTTCACCCTGTGTGCACGGCGCTGGGATAGAACCCAGGGCTTCATGTACGTTGGGGAAGCACCCCGCCAGCTGAGCTGCACTTCCAGCTCTGGCAATGCCTTTTCTTAGCTCTCCTGTGTGTTTTCTCCGTTGTCTGCAACAACTATACTTTGTGTTTGTCACCAGAAAAATATTCAATAAATATGCTTTAAAAAATTAATGAATGGAGGTTAGGACAGAGGAGACAGAGTGCTGTATAAATAAAAGTATTATTAGAGTCATTCCTCGGGCTTCGATTAAAACTCACTCTGCATCCAGACAGCTCTGGCCACCAGAGCGCAGCACCCGCAATGGGGTGGGCTGGGCTGCCATAAACCTCGCCAGCGTTTTTTCTGCCTGTGATGGGCACTAAATAACAGGGGAGGGGCGAAAGCCAGGGCAGCTGCTGTGAGGACCAAGGGTTTTACAGGTGAGCCAACCCTTCTGGCAGACAGGGAGCAGAAGCTAAGTCAGCTCCCAAGAAAATCACATCCCCCAGCCCCCATCAGCATGCTCGGCCACATCACAGGACCAGGAGACAGGAGGGCTCTAACTAGTGAGCAAAAAAAAAAAAAAAAAGGGAAGAACAGCCCAGGCTTTGTCTCAGAGACTGGGTCACTCTCTTTCAGACGCCAAGCAGTCCAAACTAACAGTGTCAAACTAACGTCTTTTCACACCTTTTTTTAAATCTATTTTTATTTTATATTATTTGAGCATTTCACACATGCATATAGATGCATTTTGATTAAATCCACCCCCATTCTCTCAACTCCTTCTCTAACCTCCCCCTTGTTCCTTCCCACCCCACCACTTTCCCTCCCAGCTTCACCTGTTCCTTTCTAAACCACTGAGTCTACCCAGCGCTGCCATTAGATATGTGGCATTCGGGCCACCTACTGGAGCATGGGTGGGTGTGTCTGGGCCTGCACCTCTGAGACAGGCTGACTCTTACCCCCACAAAAGCCATCAGCTGCCACTAGCACCTCACCTAGCCCTGCCCCATCCACACTGGGATTTCTGTTTGGCTTGATCTTGTGCAAATCTTAGGCCCACAGTCACAATACACCTTTTTATTTCATATGAATGATGTTTGGCCTGCGTGTATATATGTATATAGCACAAGTGTGCAGCGCCCATGGAGGCCAGAAGAGTCCATTGGATCTCCCAGGACTGAAATCACAGCCACCTACCTTGAGGGTTCTGAGAATTGAATTCAGTCCTCTGGAAGAGCAGCCAGTGCTCTTAACCACTGAGCCATCTCTCAGCAGCCTTTTTTTGTTCCATTTATTTTATTTTTAAGATTTACTTTGTTGGGCCAGGTATGGTGGTGCACATCTTTGATCCCAGCATACTCCAGAAGCAGAGGCAGGAGGATCTCTGTGAGCTCAAGCTAGCCTGGTCCACATAGTGAGTTCCAGGACAGCCAGGGCTACATAGGGAGATCCTGCCTATAAATAAATAAATAAATAAATAAATAAATAAATAAATATTGAAAAATAAAAATAAAATTTACCTTATTAGTCTAGAAAGAAGGGTCAGCATTTAAGAGCACTTGCTGCTCTTGCAAAGGACTCAGGTTCAGTTCCCAGCACGTGGAAGCTCACAACCATCTGTAATTCCAGTTGCAGAGGATCCAGTATCCTCTTCTGGCTTCCACAGGCACCAGACTGCATATGGTACACATACATTCATGCTAGTAAAACCATCATACACATAAAAATAAATATTTTTTCCAAAAAATTATTTTCTCTATTTACATGTAGATGGGTGGATACATACACCTGTGCCCATGCAGGAGCAAAGACTAGAAGAGAGTATCAGGAAGCCCAGTTTTTTTTACAAGGATGTTACAGATAGGCTGCCATGTGTGAATGAATAATTGTCCTCAGGGCTGAGCAACAAACACTAAGTCATCTCTTCCTCTTCGGTGCCCCTACCTTTTCCATCTTTTGAGGCAGAGTGTCAAATACCCCAGACTGGCCTCAGACTCTCAGTCAACATGACTGGCCTTGAACACCTGATCCTTCAGCCTCTGCCTCCCGAATGCTGGGTGTGCAGGCTTGCTCCACCACACCTGGCAAATACCTATTTCAAAGCTAGCTCCAAGAGCAGTCCCTAGGCTGTGAACTTTGACCTGCTCATGACTCCTTCAGAGCTATCCAGGGTAGAGACATGTGTTTCTAAACTAACTCTCGGGAACAAGGTGTGACCACAGGAAATAGCTGGACCACCTCACAGAGGCAGGATGCTGAACCACCTCACAGAGGCAGAGTGCTGGACCACCTCTCAGAAGCAGCATGCTGCAGGAAGGAAGTGGCACACAATGCAAAGCCATCCTTCAGACTTCTACAGCACCCTGCCACTACACCACAAAGGTCCCCCAAGGCCAACTTGTTCAGACAGCAATTCCTAGATCGTGGGGATGTGGGAGAGCAGCAGACCCCATCAGTTCCGGGAGCGTCTTCCACAATCCTGGAGCCCAGTTCACACATGCAGGGTCTTCTCTTTCATAAGAGCCTCAGGAGCAGAGGAAAGGAAGAGAGGTTTGCAGCATTTCTAATTGTAATGGGATTAGGATCAGATTCTGGCTCCAGGAAGAACAGCTTTCTAACTGGTAGGAGAGGGGCTGACTGATTTTAGAAACATGCTGAGCTGCTGCCTTCAAAGTGGTTCACTCTCTAAGTGGACCATTCAACTCTAAAAATTGTCTTCTTGACTGATTGGTCAGCCTGCTTGATGATCCAAAGTCTCTCCCAACATGAGTGAGTGTATAAGGCCCTATGAGGCCACTGCTTAAACTCCCCCCCCCCCCGCCTTACGCCATGCTCTTTGGGAAAGGGCTGCATGGCAATAACACTATTTCACTACTTCTTGGTAGCACTGCAGACACCTGACTACCCCCAGCCCTGCGTACTGATCTCCTCTTCCTGACTCCTGAGTTATTCCCCACTCTAGAAAGAGTTTGAGACTCTGCTCCATGGGGTCCTGCCTCGCCTTTCTCCCAGCACCCACTCTGGCACTGGGATCGACCCAGGCTCCATTTGTTCCCATAATGAGTCTTAAGTGTTTGGCTTGGGTGCCTGCCAGTCCTGCTCCTGCAGGGAGGAGGGGCTGGAAGAAAATGGGACGGCGCTCATGCAGGTCACCCCTGCGGGGCCCTGGAAGGACTGGTACAGGGGCTCACTGACACAAACCAACCCAGGAGCGCGGCCAGGCAACCCCTCGGGGGCCTCTGCTTTCCTTTCTCCTCTACTGCAGAGATTTCCCCAAATGCACATCCCTTAAGCAGGGATTCTTCCTGGGGTAGAATCCTGGGGCTGGACCCAGGGAAGCACATCACTCTTTCACCACTGCCCTGTGTCTGTGCAGGGTCTATGCATGTGTATATGCCAGCTTGCTCGAGGAGTCTGTCTCCACCTTCCCAGACTGGAATGACAGGTGTGATGCCACACTCACTGGGCATTTAAGTACATTCTGAGAATCAGAAGCTCAGTCCTCAAGACTGCCTGGCAGCCCTTACCCACCAAGCCAGCTCCCCAGCCTGGGACTCACATTTTAATCAGCACCCCAGAAGACAGTGATATACAGCGAAGATTAAGGATGAGTTCTTTAAGGGTTGTGGAGATAGTTCAGAGGTTAAAGTGCTTGCCAACAGGAGGGCAAGAGTTCGGAACCTCCAAAACCCAGGTAAATGCTGGGTGGACACGTTCACAATTATAGCCTTAGAAAGCAGAGACAGGATCCCCTGGGCAAACTGGCTACGGAAACCAGCTTGTGAGCTCAGGAACCGATCGGGAGACACTGCCTCACAGAGTGCAGAAGAGCAGCAATGAAGATTCTCGCTCTCAGCCCTTCATAGTACATATACACATGTGCCTCACACATGCCAACATGTAAACACATACGAGAAGGGGAACAAGAATGCTGCTCTAGAAAAATGTGGCCCAGCACAACATAAGGGAATTTTATGCAGTCACAGAGGAAAACTGAATCATAAACTTTTGCAGAGAAGTGGATTGTAACTGGAAACCACTGCATTATCTGAAATAAGCAGATTCAGAAAGACAAATACTACATCTTTTCCCATAATGCAGAACCTAAATTTAAAATCCCACACATGTATGTACGCTGGGAAGATGGTTCAGTCAGTAAACGTGCTTGCCACATGAGCGTGAGGACTGGGAGGCACAGATGGGGAGCTCCCTGGGCTGGCTGGACAGCCAGCGTCCCTGAATCAGCAAGCAAGCGTAGTTAGAAAGCCAGTCTCAAGACATAAGGAGAGGCTAGAGACACAGCTCAGCAGTTTAGCGCTTGCTCTACAAGAAGACTTGGGTTCAATTCCCAGCACACAGACAGTGGCTGATCATCATCTGTGGCTATAGTTCCAGAGGACTGGACGCCCTCATCAGACCTCTTCCAGCACTAAACGCATGCATGCACACGCACGCACACACACACACACACACACACACACACACACACGGTATACAGATACACGCACATTCAGGTATATATAGGCAAAATATTCATACATATAAAGCTAATATTTCTCATGTGGAGAAAGCAACCGATAGCGTGTTTTTTATGGAGACTTCCTTTTATAGGCGTGACTGCTAACAGGTGGGCTGGGCAAAGCTAGGAGAGCCCTCTAAGACTCTTCAGCATGCCTTCCTTGACAGGTAGAGCTCAGGACTTCTGGGAGGAAGTGGGTGTTCACTGACCTCCATGTGCATATAAAAATGGATGCGTGCATCTGCGCACACACACATGAACACGTGCACATATCAACATTTTATGTGTGTGTGTAGGTCGTGAAAATGGAATCGGAATGATAGGAGAGGGAGAAGAGATGGAAAATAGAGTGATCGATTACATGTACTAGGAAGGCAGACAGGAAACACTAGCTAGAAGACAGGAAACTGGCCAGAGCAAGGGAAGAAGACAGGATGGGGGGGGGGGTGTATGTGCAGAAGAACAAAGCACATTGACAAAGGTGTACAAAAACGCCATGATCAAACTCATCAGTAAATTTTTTTTAAGTAAGAAAATCCACCACTGCTTTAGGAGAATGAAAGTAGGGATCCTGGTAAAGTCTGAGACATTTTATAAATGCATGTCTTCCTTTGCTTTCTACTGCTATGATGAAACACTATAAAAAGGGGAAGGGCTTACAGATCACGATCTCTTATCAAGAGATGTCAAGGCAAAATGGGATATACGACATACGCATTTTGGTCTTCAGCATAGTTTCTGATTTGTTGCTTCCTTCCCAAAGGAAAAGTTCTGACCTTTCCCAGCTTTTCCACTGGCCATAAAAGTATTATCTGATTTGCCTTGTCTGACTGTAGGTTCTAAAGCCTCTTCACTCCAGAGGTCCTGAGCTTTACCTTCAAGGAAGGAATGCTGAAGGAGTTTGGAAGGCTCGGCCAGCTTTCCCCAACTGGTCTGTTAGAAATCATAGCTATACAATAAAGTCTCCATTAAAAAAAAAATAGGGTTTGGAGAGTCTGAACAGCAGAACTCAATGGGGCTTCCTAGAGGGTAGCTGCTATGGTCTGCTCTGCTATTCCTCCAGAAGCTCACGTGTTGAAGGACTGCTCCCTGGCGCTGCAGTATTCATAGGTGGGACTTTTGGAGGTGGCTATGCCATGAAGTCAATGAGCTCAACAGATTAATTCGTTGATGTATCCATGGCTCCGTGGGCTGTGGAAGGTGAGAGCAGCCTTAGAGGTGAGGCCTATTTGGAGGAAGCAGGTCAATTAGGACAGGCCTTGAAGAGTATAGAATGTCCCACAGGTGCATTTCCACCACCACCTCCTCGCCTCCGTGTGGGGGTGTCTGTCTGTCTGTCCTCCTTCCTGTCCACCATGACACAGGCTGCTCTTCCCTCCACCCACCCGTAACATGGTTTATTTATTACCTGGCCTCAGGCACTAAAGTATCAAGCCAAGTGACCAGAGGCTGAAATCTCCTGAACTACAAACCAAAATAAATCTTTTCTGTTGTTTTAGTCTCAGATATTTGGCACTGCAATGGAGAGTGGCCAACACAGTGACACATCCAGAGACAGCAAAGACAGTCCATACCCCTTCCTCATACCTCACGCCACATACCCCTTTGTCGATGGTTTTTACAATATCCTTCATAATAAAGTGTCTCCCTGACAGGAGAGAGAGCACTTAAGAAAACGAATCAAGCCCAAGGAGCTGCTGTAGGAACCCCACCCGACAATTGGTTGGTCAGAGGCACGAGTGAAAAGACAGGATATCTGGGTGAAGAACCGCTAAGCAGAGGGTTGAAGATACAACTTGGCTTTTGTTTAAGACTGACAGGAAGACACAGAGAGGATTTAAGGAGGAAAACTTGAGGCAGATGTTAACAGTTCTAAACGGAACATGCCCTCCCCACCGTACCTCCCATGTCCACACTGTTCTGGGAACGCAGTTCCCAGCTTGTTTTGAAGGCGTGAAGCATCCGGGACATAGAGCCTGCACCCGGTTCTAAGCTATTCTTGCTTCCACCAAATCTACCACCAAACGCTCCTGACACCATGGGCCATGCTGGCCTGCTCTGCTTCCCCGGCTGTGACCGTCAGAAAGCAGCCTTCCCTCCCCTCGGCTGAAGCACACAAAAAGCATTCTGTGATCAGGGGAGGGCACCAAGAGGTCAGTGGATATGGACCAGCCAAGTGCTACTCCTCTAGACAATTGCCTCATGGCATTTCAGAAAGGTGCTGACCCTTCTTCCACTGCATGCTGGGAATGTCAGGGCCCGGGGAGAGGAGCCATTACTAAAGACAGGTGTCAGCACACATATTCGCTGCACAGGCGCACATCAAGGCCCTACTCCTCACTTCCCAGCACATTTCTTGCCTTTTCCGGCTCAGCCCCAGCGGGCCCTGTTACAATAGAGGCTGTGCTCATAGCAGAAGGCTCAGGTAGCCAACCTGTGTGGCATCTGCACAGCACCATGTCAGCTGGTGCACAAGGAGAAGAAACCTTGTGGGCAAGGCTACCTTCACCTGAACGACAATGGATGTCCACAAGTGTCTCAGGTCCCAGAACGGGAACAGTCAAGACACAGGCTTACTTAGAGCCCCACAGTCCACTAGGACCATGCCCGGTGTAGCCACCAGCACCATAAGACCTCACAACAGAAGAACCACTACCACACAACCCCAAGAGAGCCACAAAAACCAACCCTGAACACAAGAAGTTCTAGAAGGCATGACCTCTTCTTTCCCCAGTGAGACTGGAAGGCAGGGCCTGAGGCAAAGGTTACTTTCCAGCTTTAAGGTTTTAGACATGCTGGGGAATCTTTCACCCCTGCCTTCTTGTCTATTTCTCTCTTTGGACTGGGAACGTCTAGCCTGTGACTGTCCTGCAAGCATTTGCGGGAAGCACGTAACCCGTATGGCTCCCTGGCTTCACATGGAGAGCAATGTGCCTCAGGATAAACAGCACCTGGAGCTGTCATCCACTCTGATTAAGCAACACTGAGGAAAGACCTTGAACGGCTGGAATGCTGCAATCCCAACCTCAAATTGATGGTGTGAGGAACAGGGGCCTTCTGGGAAGTGACTGAGGGTAGAGGCATTATAAGTGAGATCAGTAGATTATAAGAGAGCCCTCAAGCAGCTTGGTCACTTCCACTGTGTGGGACACGGTGGGGGGGACTGTTTATATACCATGAATGAGCTTCTCACCTGTCATGGAATCCTACAGCACCCTGATTGACCTCCTACAAATCCACCAGAAATAAATTCCTGTTTATAAGCCACTCAACCTATTCGTGATTTGTTGCAGCAGCCCTCTGTGACTAAGACTGACTCCCTGTTCCCCCATCTGGATGCTTGGCAGGATTTCAAGGCCCTAAGAATGGCCAGCCTACAGCAGAAAGGACCTTGAACTCCAAATGACTGAAACACAAGTCACCCCACTACCACCACACATAAACAAGAAATAGTTTTCTGGGACAAACTCCTGAGTCTCCTGCAGAGACAAGCCCAGAGAGTGGAAGGGACAGGACATGCCTTATGTCTGACTGAGCGCCTGGTGGCCAGAATGTGATTGATTATTCCGCTGGAGACAGAAGAGCCTAAGGTACACAGCTTGGTGTCTGGGGAGGGCATTTCCAGAAAGGTGAAGGAGATTCCCCAAACGAGCCTGACATTACCCAAAAGACTGGGAACCAGAGATAATAACAGCATGAGGGAGGCCCACTAGCACAAAAACAAAGGGTGCTCTCTGCTTCCTGCACACCATAATGCCTCTGTTCTGTCCTGCCCAAACCACCATAATGATGAAGCCATGAGACAAAGGAAATCTTTACTCCATTGGGTGTTTGTTCAAGTTTCTTGTCACTGAAATGAATGGCTAAACTAACACACAGGGGAAGCAGTATTTTTGAAATGCTGCCCCAGAATGGGGGAATCCCCACCATGCACCACAGTCTTGGACAACACCAACTCCCAAAAAAACTTTATTTATGGTTTCAAGTGGTAAAATGTCATTGGTCTCTGTGGGGCACCTAGCAGGAAAGAGGGAGACGGAGGTGGAGCTTGGGGTGGGCCCACCCGTTACAAAAATCAGAGGCTTTTATAAAAATGCTATAAATTGGTATCAAAAGAAAACCCAAGGGAGGCTGAAGAAGGAAGCAAGGAGGGTGAAGGGAAGAGATCGAGGGAAGGACCAAAACCTCCCACCACTGGGTAAAGGAATGGGGCTGGGAAGGAAGGTGTGGGGGAAGTTGGGACATCGATACAAAGTGCATAAATGTGCCTCCCAGACACTCCTCAGAAGTTGAGGGGGGAGGAGGCTTCGGTCTGCGCCTTGGTGGGGCTCCAGCTGTCTCCTCACTCGGGGACCCCACAGGAATGGCACTGCCTGAGACTGCCGGACGGGAAGGCCCTGCAGTTGGGAGGGAGAGAGGACAAAGGTCAGAGAAGACACACGGCTCCTGCCTCCTCTGCTCTGTGGCCACCCTGATTCTCCCTGCTAGGACCTCAAGTTAGAAGCTCTAAACTGCACAGGCTAGCTGACCACACCGGGGTCAACCGCAGCACCTGTCCCAGCACACACCGCACAGGCCGGGGTGGAAGTCCTTCCCCTCCTGAGTCTCAGGAGAAACAGCAGCCTCATGGGCAAACTGAGAGGAGGTCTCACCTGCCTCCTTCAGGCCTCTCACAGAAAGAGGAGGGCTAAGGACTAGAGGAGGCCTGGAGGACGCGGAGGGAAGATGGACAGGCAGCCCTGCACCGGGCCTACTTTCACCTCGGCCTTGGAGCGCATCCTTACCTTTGCCTGGATCAGATCTTTTTCTTCTTTAGCTTCAGGGCTTGTAGCCAGTTGGGCGATGATCCTTCTGACCTGGAAGAGGGCAAAGGTCACAAAAGCAAAATTTAAAGAAACTGAACAAGGTGAGCACATCCACCCTTCCATCAGAAGAAGCAGCCTGAGCTTCAGCTGTAGACCTGGAACCCCCTACCTAACGTGAAGCAACTCAACTTCCTTTCAGCCTCGGTTTTCCACTTTCATAAAGTGGGTTTCCTCTTCTGAGGGTCATAAACAAAGCTCAGGAAGTACCTAGAACTCAACTCACTTACCCTGAGGATTTTTCTGGCTTCGGGGGTAATGCAAGGGGCTTCCCTAGCCCTGGGACCTTGCAAGACTTAGAACGCTGGACGGAAGACTCTTTTTGGCTTGATTTGCTCTCTGTGACCTCTCCCTCCTCGGCTGAGCGGTTCCGAGAGCGCAGCTTGGCCTGAGAGGCAAAGATGGAAGATGGACAGGCAGATGAGTCAGAAGGCCAGGAGGGTGCAGTCCCACGAACCAGGCCTGAACCCCTCTATAGATAGAAAGCCAAAGATCTGGGCCTTGGAGGTGATCTTCATACCCCCAACACATCGGAAAGATGTTAAATGAACAAAATTCAGTAAGTAGGCTGAACAAAGAGTGGTGACTCCCCACACCTGTTTTTGATTGTCTGTCCCCACCCCAGAGCCAACTCCTGTGCTACCTCAAGGCTAAGAAAACCTGCTTACAAGAAACCCTGCCCAAGCCACCTCCCATTCCCAGCCTCGATCAGGAAATCATTAACGCCTTGTCCTGAACAGAGCAGCCCACGGCTGTATAAACCCTCTGCACCTCTACTTCTCACTTCACCAGAGCTACTCGTGGGAACAGACTAGGCCCAACCCCTACCCACCACCCCAGAAGCTCGTATATGAAAGAGTACCCTGTTCTTTCTTCCATCAAACTCAGCACACTGCAGAGCTGAGCAAGGAACAAGGAGACCTTCCGGAACCCTCCTTAGCACAATAAGAGAAGAGATGGGAGAAGGGGCTGAGGAAGGAGGGAAGGAGGGAGAGGAAGTTAGGTGGATGGAGGGATGGAAATGCTGGGTACCAGGCAGACAGGCCAGGTGGCTAGGGAGTGTGCTGAATGATCACGTATTACCTTCAGGGCTGATGGGCTCAGGCCAGGGAAGAGGTTGACTTTCAGCCCTTTGGTGCCCAAGGACTTCCGAGTCCGGCGGCTCTGAGGCTCCTCCACTATTTCCTCGTCTGAAGATGGCACCCGGGAAGCCCTGGGCTCTGCAAATGCCAGGGGAAGGTTATCACACTGAGTAACATGCTAGACACCGCCCTTGCCCACCCACTGTCCGAAACGGACATCGACTCCATTCAGTTCACACACTGATCATACCTGTTGAGTCTTGGAACAGCCGAGTATCTGAGTCTGCTGTCTCTGACAGGCCCAGGGTACCCCCAGGCCGGATGGCTGGGGCTCGGTGGCCCCGCTTGCGCCCTAGGTTGGCACGACTCCGATACATGGCACTATCAAGGATCTCGGTGTCCTGCTCAAAATAACAGCAACACCGTGGCTATTGCCCCACAGTTCTGCTTCACCCCCAGGAGCTGAAGGCTCCTGCAGTTTCTTGCTGCCACGAGGGACCCACAGCCTGTGTCTGTCTCCCGTGACTACTCCAAAAAGCTCTGAGAATGGGGTCTGATGCCATCACCCATATATCCCGACCCCTCCAACAGCCCATTCACCACCGCAAGTTCACCCTCACTGACCTCTATGAAAGAGAAGTCCTCACTGGGGCAGCTGGGCAGAGGTCCTCGGGGAGGCCGCCGGGGGGCCGGGGCTGAGCCCTGCTCAGCTTGCCTAGCCTCCACTGTCAGACTCCAGGCGCCATCCACCTCTTCTACCTGGCTGGCTTCACCATCAGGCTGAGGCCTCGAGGAAGGCAAAGGGTCTGTGCTAGACTCCTGGGACTCCCCTTGGCCAGCACCTGCAGTGGCTCCTTCCTCCTCCAACAGAACCCTGAGGCCCGAAGCTGCTGATTCCCTCTGAGTAGCTGGCACGGGGCCACCGGTTGCCATTATCCCCTCCAGAAGGCTCTGGGAGCCAGAAGGTGGAGAGCGCGCCAGGTACCTGCTGGGGCTGCAAAACAGTCAGGACAGAAGTCATTCACCCACCCATAAGACTCATCCCTGAAGCAGAGAGTGCACAAGAAAGGGCTAAGCCTGCCTGGTTGCCTGGAAGGTCCCAGCCCAGGTTTTATCACATGCTATAATCTGGGCATCCTTCATCAAGATCTGTGTGTGTGGTACGTTTGAGCATGTGTGCTGAAAAACAACCTCAGCCACCATTCTGTCTGTGTGCCTGTCTGTCTGTCTTTTGGGAGTCAGTTTCCTTTCTTTTACCATGTGGGTTCCAAAGACCAAACTCAGATAGCCAAGCACCCACAGTAAGCACTTCTACCTGCCCTGTTCCCCTTTCCTTTGGAAAGGTTCTCACTGGCCTGGAACTTTCATCAGGCAGGCCAGGGAGGCCCAGAGACCTTCCTGTCTTTGCCTCCCCAGCCCTGTGATACAGGCGTGCACATCACTACATCCAGCATTTTTATATAGGGTTCCAGGGCACAAATTCAGGTCTGCATGCACTTTCCTGACTAAGCTAACTAGCCCATGAGGAGCTATCTGGACAACGAAACCTAAACAATAACTTCCTCCGAGTCTCATATCTACCTTACACATGCAGACTGAAGGTAATTTTACGGTAATTTTGGTTTACCTGCACCTTGTGACCTTCACTGAGGCCAGGTCTGGCTTTATGTATGATCTCATTGTGTGCTCAAAACGTTTCAGATTTTATGGGGCTGGAGAGGTGACTCAATGGCTAAGATCACTGACTGCTCTTCCAGAGAACCTAGGTTCAATTCCCAGCGAACACATGGCAGCTCAAACCCATCTGTAATTCTAGTTCCAGAAGACCCAACACCTTCTCCTGCCTCCCGCAGACAATGTACGCACATGGTGCCCAGCTACGCATGCAAGCAAACTATCCACACACATTAAATTAAAAATATGTAACTCTAATGGAAATGTTTTTTAAACGTTTCAAATTTGGGGATTTTTGGCTTTTTGCCTAAGCCGTTGCATGGGTCCCTTTGCCTGTAAATACCCTGTGCTCCTCTACAGAGGCACGAGGGAGGGAACACTAAAAACCTACAACTGTCAGCACCAGCTCTTGGGACATCCCAGAAATAACTCATACTACTGCTGCCCTAAGTTCCTATGGTTCAAGCGGTGCTCAGGAGCCACACTTCCTGGGATGAGGCAAGGACTAGCCTGCCTCCTCCCTCCCCAAGTTCACACAACCTTTCAGGCCTGGGAGCCATGGGCTCCAACCTACTCCAGCCCTACCCTACAGCTCCAACCACCTTCAATCCCATGTGTCTGTCTCTGCTGTCTGTCTGTCTGGGAGCTCTCAAGGGCAAAGCCAGACTCCTTTTCATCTCTGTGGCCCCAGCATCTCTGGCCCGGAGATAAGACCACACACAAACACTCACTGAATGACAGGCAGGGTCACCTTGGATGTCGGCACAGCAATGTCTCCCTTCAGAGCAAGGCACGGGGGGGGGGGGGGGTGGCCGGCCACACCATGTCCAGCTTCCACTCCCCAAAACATGCTCACTCATCACACACCCAGTGTAGGGTGAGGTGCCGGTACCCACCACACCTACAGACAGCACAGAGCCACACCCTAACACGCGCTGGGGTAGTGAGGGCTAGCAGGCAGTGCTTGGAAGTCAGGCTGCTGAGAAGCTAGCACTGCAGAAGGTAAAGAAGCAGGCAGGTGAGTCAGTCCCGAGCAGGAAGTGCAGACAGGGACAGGGAGAAATGTGTCAGTCTGTCCTTCCACAAGCTGCTGACAGATGGAAATTAAAGCAGAATGGGAGGGAGAGAGGGAGGAAGGAGGTGGCATAGGTGGGTACAGCAAGACGAAAGAGCCTGGACAGGAGCCAGAGCCAGCTCAGAGTCAGGGAGGTGGCAGCAACGGGGCCCTGCCCAGCCTGGACAACCAGGCAGCTGAGGGCATGTGAACTGAGAAGGGACAGAGAGACCTACTGTCAGCTCCCTGAAGGCAGTAAGCCACTCTACTGACTCTACTCAAGGGGTGGTGTGGGAGTATAGTGCACACCCACACAAGGGCCTCTGCCTCCTGCATCTGAGAAGCATCCCTTACTGAGAGCCCTGGGCTTCCACAACCTAAGGGCTTCCACAACCTAAGGGCTTCCTGGTGGGACAGGAAGGACAGGAACCTGTTCTGGGTGCTGAGCCTGCTGGGCCTACAGAGACACAGGCTTTGTCCTGCACCCATGCCAGTCTTGGCCCCAAGTCTCATGCCCAGTCCAAGCCTCTATTTCATCATCTGTTCAATGGGAGTCCTAACAGTCCCAGAATTTCACTGGGCTTACTGGTTTATAACACAGTTGATACTTGACAGACCGAAATTGTTAGGATGGTCCTCACCATTCCAAACAGCAGTTCCTGGCCTGAGAGGATGCCTCCCCTAAACCCTCCACATCCACCCAAACTGCCCATGGTTATCTTCCACCACTGCTTCTGATGCAAATACCAGGGACACATCTGCAAGGTGTCCTGGTGTTTAAGGCTCTAAGACCTAGAACGCAGGAGCACCAGACCCAGAGCTGGGATGATGCATCCCAAAGCACAAAGTTGGCATTGATGCCAGACAGATCCATGGGGCGCTCAGACAGAATGATACAGTTATGGCCCTCAGAACAGAAAGGAAGCCACAGCCACAAGCAGTAAACTTGTAAACCATACTCCCTCTCTGGGCCTTTGTTTCGACATCCCAGAAGTAAGGTAGCTGGACTCAATGACACTTTGAATCTTGTAGCCTACAACGATTTCAAACTGGCTGGGAAGGTTTTCTACTGTGGGGTCCAAAGGGCAGGAGCAAGGAATGGCCGAAAGACCGGAAACTAATGATCCTGCACTAGCTCTGGCAGACTCAAAAGTGTGGCTGTCACCAGGACCAGAGGGCCCTCGATCCTGAGAAACACCACCCACCTCCATGAGTTTGTCATAGTTATTCCTGACAGCAGTCCAACCAACAATGTATTTGTTCAATGTGAGACAGCAACAAAAATGTCCCCCAGGGGCCTCCCTGCATGGACATTCCACACCCACAAATGCAAACCCGTAAAAATGCAGGTGGCTGGTACTTTTTTTTTTAAAGCAATTACCACAGAAGGGACAAGTCTGCATGTGTTACCCTTCTTCATGAAAACCCCAAGAGACCCTGGAGTAATTCTCAATTTACATATGAGGATATGGGTCCTGAGGTGATAAGGCCAAAGATACCCTGAGGAGAAAAGGCTACTGCTTCAGGTCACTTGCCTGGGGTCACAGAGGTGGGTAGAGAACCAAGACTAATCGAGCAGATGGGCCACAAGCCAGCATGCTCTGACCCATTCTCAAGGACTTCCTGATACAAAGGAAATCTCCAAACTTTTCTTGAAAGATAAGCATTCCACACCAGCTCACTGGACATTAGTCAGGTGAGTCTGGAAAACTTTGCTCGACTCCAAGTCCTAGATATGCTGTTAAGACACTAAGTTCCATACAAGGCCAGAGTACACAGCTCTATTCCAACACGGGGCTGGCCTCCTTTAGGGCATGTATCAGGGAACGTGCCTTCCACACAGGCCCTCTCAAACACTGACCTCCTTCCAGCTGTGGAAGAAACGTGTTTTCTGTTCTACACAATGAGGCTCAGCTGCCTGTGTTTGGGCTAAACTCTAGCTCAGGTGACAACACCTGTTGGATGATGGTCGCGAGTCCCGGAGAGCACGGATGCTTTGGGGTTTGGAGACTCAGGAAACCTCACCACCAAAGCCATCCTCATGATGCCACTGTCCTGTCAGTCTGCAAGAAGGCTCCTCCCTCATCCTAAACAACATAAGAGGATGGCACGCTCCCTCCTCAAGAACCAGCCCACTGGGGTAGAGGGCAGAGACCCACTCCTCAGGCCACACCTGGAAGCCGCTGACAGAAGGAAGTTAGAGGGAAGAGTCAGGTTGAGCGATGGTGTGACCTGACAAAAGGAGGGGATCAAAAATCCCTCTCCCGCTGCACGGGGCAGCGGTGAAGAGCCACGCAGTAAAATGCCCAGCTGAACAATCAGACACAGGGGGCTGAGTCCCAGAAGGAAAGTGAGAGCAGGCACATAGAACCTGTGCTCCCTTGTGCCATGACTGTTGCTGCTGGAACCCTGAGCCTCCCAGGTGAACTGGGAGACCAGAAGCTCAGAGCCCGACAACTAGTCCAGGCTCACAGGAACACCCCCGCCCCAACATTCGGATCTGCACAATCATACCCCTACAGACTTCAATGCAACCTCAGCCGTTCGCTGACCTCAGTCAAGTCGCCCTTCCTCGGCTCATTTCCTGACCCTATGTCTGTTCTCCTCCTTCCACCTCCATGCCAAATGTCTCTCTCAAAACTCACCAGGAGCCTCCCTAGCCCTTTCCTGGTCCCGCCCACTCTCCTCCCACTGCCATCTGCCCTTCCACTTAGAACAGCCCCCACCCAACACCTCCCTCTCCCTTTCCTCCCACGTGCCAGAGCCCACTTAGGGACTGAGAAAGAGAAGAAAACCAAACCTCAATGGATGAAATGTTAGTGACTAAGAGACTCGATGCCTTTTTCACACCCTTTCCACAAAGTATGGCATCACCGGAGCTGGCTTCAGAACATCCGTGAGACACACTAGTTGGTTCTTACCAGGCTGCACAACTAAATCCCAGCACTCAGGAAGCAGAAGCAAGCTGATCTCTCTGAACTGGATGCCAGCCTTGAACATAGGGAGTTCAAGGTCAGCCAGGGCTACTTAAAGAGGCCCTCCCTCCAAAAAGCAAAAACAAAGACAAGAGAAAGGAAGAGAGAAAGGAGAGTTTGCTTTCATTGACTTGGGGTTGGTGTCAAGGTCACAGGGCCAGGACTTGGTTCTCAACAACTTGAGATTCTCAAGCATGCTCTTCTGGGCTCTGAGACAGCCAGTTAGATCACCCAGCTCGCTCCCAAGCCCTTGGTCACCACCGTGATGCGGGCTGTGGTGACTGGGTGAAGAAAGCACATGGCTGCCTCCTCTACCTCCTGGGAGCTCACTGGGCATCAGAGCTTGAGGTCTACAGAACTCACCACAAACTGGACTAGGAAGGCAGCTCACTTGGTGAAGTGTTTTCCTTGCAAGCACGAACACCAGCATAATCCCCAGATCCCACACACCAGACACAGCGGTGTGTGCTCCTAACCCCAGCACTGGGGAGGCAGAAACGGGGTGAGCCCTGGGGCTCACTGGCCTGCCCACCTAGCCTACTTGGCAAGTTTCAGAGCAGTGAGAGAACCTGTCCCCAAAGAGCCAGAGTGACAGACACGATGGCAGAGGTACAGACGTTTGCATGTATCTGTCCCCACGCACACGTGCACTTCAACATCACGCATGCATCCGCAACTCACCAGAAACCAAAGATGTAGCAGAGTCCACTTCCCCTAGACAGCCATAACCCAGTCACAGATAAATCCCAAAACATGAGTGACAAAATTTCACATTCATTCTCCAAAAAAGAACTCATCTAAGTTGTGTGTTTCAAAGTTCAACACGAAATATTAAACGTGGAATTGAACACTCACAGCCCTAAAGGACTCCATTTTCTGAACACTAGAGTCCACAGGGAAAGCTGGTTTTCCCTCCTCAGAGAAAACCCCCTCATTTGTTTTCCCTCATGTTTTCCATCATTTAAAGCAAAATCACAAATCCCCTCGAAGGCCCAAGATGGAGTACTTTACCTGGCTTCCACGCAGGGCGCTTCTCCTGTGTCCATCCCAGTGTCTTCAGAATGAGTCTCGGAGGAAGGTGATGAGCTGTGTTCACCCGGTGTCTCTGGCCCACTTGTCTCACCCACCCCCAGCTCCCTGGCTTCCAAGGCATCATCAGTCTCCAAGGCAGGGGACAGACTGCCACTACTCTTAGGATCTAGCTCTAGGCCAGAGCCCACTCTCCCCACCCCACACTCCCTAACATCACTTGGGGCCCCACAGAGCCTGAGGTTCCGGAGTCCCAAGTCCTGGGCCCAGTCCATCTGCCCAACTCCACAGCCCCGAGAACCTCCCGACTCTAGGTCACAGGGCACCTCCAAATTCCTCAGACCTAGATTGTCACCCCAGTCTACCTGACCCACCCCAAGTTCCCTGGGATCTCCAGGGCTGCAGCCTGCCTCCAGGGCCATGTTTCTCAATCCAAGATCAGGTGTCCAATCTGCCTGTCCAACTCCACGCTCTCTGGACTTAAGGAACTCTCCAGCCTCCACACCTGACCAGTCGGGCTGCCCCACACCACTCTCCCTGGCCTGGCTGTGCCCTCCTCTTTCTCCCTGCCCTGGCAAGTCTCTGCTTCTCGCCTCCACATCACAAGTCCAGTCCTTCTCCCCAACTCCCACCCCCCTGGGCTCCTCAGAACCTCCAGTTCCCAAATGACTGGCCAGGTCTCCATTGTTCAGGCCCAGGCTGTCTGACCAGCCCATTTGTCCCACAACATTCTCTCTAGCCTCACTGGAGCCTCCAGATCTCACACAGCTGGACACTTCCAAGTTCCTGAGACCTAGCTGGTCAGTCCAGTCCACAGCCGCAGCCTTTGCCTCTCCAGGAGGCACAAAGTGGCCACCTGCCATCTTCCCAGAAGGGCTGAGGCAGCCAATACCCAATCTGTCATTGCCAATGACGCTAAACTGATAGCCACTCTCAGTGCCCTCCATGGACAGGTCCCTGGTCCAGTCTTGCCGCCCTGGACTAAATGCTGCCCCTGGCTGGGCTGTAACACCGAGGCTGAACTCGCCAGCCCAGCCTCGCTGCCCTGTCTTCTTGTCTTCCGAGTCAACGCTGGTAGGGCTCGGACCTCCTGCCTGCGCTACCCCCTGCAGCCCTGTGCTCTGGCTGGAGTCACCATCTTGCCAGTCGCCCTGGTCTTTCTGCCTAATGGTTCCGTCTTGCAACCTAGGTGTGCTAGGGCTCAGCAGGCCCCCAGATTCTCCTTCCACCAGCTGGCCCACGTCCCTGCTGGCCTCGCAAAACCTGTCTTCGCCACTTGGAGTCTTCTTCTCAAACTCCTCATCCTGCTGCTGAGCTTCCTCCGGACTGAAGCCAGAGCTCAGGGTTCGTGGCCCGAATCCTCTCTCCTGTGAGCTGAGGGCCCTTGAGCCACCACCGCTGTAATCCTGTAGCCAGGCACTCTTGCCAAACTCCTGGTCCTGCTGGGCTATGGCCCGGCTGCTGTGGACGTCGAGAACAGAATCTCGCTTCTCAAACTCCCGGTCCTGCTCCTCAGCATCCTGGCTGCTATAGCCAGAGGGGTCCTTCCTCCCCAGTTCTTGACCCTTCTCATCCGCGTCTGGGTTGGTGCTCAGAGATGCTCTCTTCCCAAACTCCCAGTCCTGAAGGTTTGTGTCTCGGGTGCTGAAAGAACCCAAGGAATCTCGCTTCCCAAACTCCTGATCCTGGCGCTCTGTGTCAGGGCTGGAGTAAGTGCCCTGGGAATCCCTCTTCCTGAAGTCCCAGTCCTGCACATTGGCCTCCGGGCCCCGGGTGCCAAGCTGGGCTGGCTCTCCCATTGTCCACTCGTGGACTGGCCCTTCGCTCCCACCTTGGCTGCTGCTGACTCCGGTCGCCTCTGGGCCCAGGCTGCACCTGCTGACCCATTCCCTGTTGCTTCCCTCCCCAGGCCCTCGCCCACACTCGCTGCTCCAGTCTCTTCTCCCAAGACCTGGGTCTCCACCAGGGCTCCCGCCTCCAAGGCTGTAGCTCTGAGAAGCATCTTGAGACCAGCTCGGAGGACCAAAACTGCTGGGATGTGAATCTGCTGCAACCCCAAATTCACTCTGCAGGTCTTTCTGGGACCAGCCAAGGAGACCCTGGGACAGGGAAGAAAAAAGAGAGAGGGGGAAAGAAAGAGAGAGGAGGGGAGAGGAGGGGAGAGGAGAGGAGGGGAGAGGAGAGGGGTGGGGAGGGAGAAAGGGAAGAAAGAATGCTTAGAGTTAATTGTGGGAGTCATTCCAAATTGAGAACGATGGCTACCTACGGCCTCAGAGCCCACTTTGGCAGAATGCTGCTGCCAGGATTTCAGCTGTGTGACTTTGAGCAAATCACTCAACTACTCTGGGCCTAAAGATCTTCATGCTTAAATAGGCGACTCCTACTACACAGGACCTTTGTGAGAGGATCAATCAGGAGCCGTGTAAACAGCCTGGCACACATGGCCACTCAGCTGTGGTCCTGTTTACAGCCCTTGGGCAACACCTGGCTGGCTGCCAGGAGAAATCCTGCCTGAAGGAGAGGCCTAAATACGGGACTGTTAGGAGGGGGCACCCTGAATATGAAGGGCAACTGGCTTGCAACTTACCTTGCAAACCAAGGTACCCTGAACTCTTCCAGCCCCTACGAGCACCAGGCCCTTCCTTCCCTCTGCACAGCCTTCCCCAGGAAGACTCCACCCTCAGCCAGCCCAGGAAAGTCAGGGCACAAGGCTCCCTGCGCCCGCACCCAACTTTTCCTGACTCACCCCAGAGCCAGAGGGCGGGCGGGCTTGGGGCTCAGGGCTTCGGAGCCTTCCAGCCTCGTCCCGCAGTGCCGCGTTGGCCAGTAGCCGTTCCAGGACAGACATGCTGGCTTCCCTCTCCCCAGACCAGGCCATGACCAACCCCCCACCCCCCAGTGACCACCCTGGGGCTGCTGGGTGAGCCAGGTACCGGGACAGGGCTGGGCTGCTCCCCCAGCCAGGACCTGTCTGACGGCTCTGGCTCCTGCCTGTCCCGGCCTTGCTCCCCTGCTCCCAGAGCAGCTGCAGTTCTGGCGGCCCCGCCCAGAAGCCAATTGAGTCACCCACATCCTGGGACAGACACACCTACTGCAGGAGTCAGTGTGGGGTTAACCCCTTCCTGCTCCTCCCTCCTCCAAACTCCAGAGGGCCTCTGGCGGCTCCTCCTGGCCTCCAGCTCCACCCCAACCAATCCAGTCCAGGACGAAAAATATGTCTCAAAAGCCACCTGGATCCCAGCCCTTAAATCCAGAGGCAGTCTGCTAGGAGAAAGGGCACAGAGCCGACAACTGGCTGGTCCTGGCTTGTGCCCAGCTACCAACTTGCTGGGTAACTCTACACAAAACACCACTTCCTCTGGGCTTCAGCTGCTGGTCTACAAAACAGATCCTGAATTCAATGGTATTTCCAGTTGTAAAAGCCAACACTTCCACAACATTTATAATGAGCCCAACACTGTATACTCAGAACTTTGACGCATCCTCACTCATCTCGGAGCAACAGCCTTTCACAGTCATTACCAATTTACAGGCAGAAACTGAGGCAGAGGATAGAAGAGGATCTAATTCAAGGTTACACGTGGGCAAAGAATTAGCAGCACCAGCTGAGCCCAAGTGGCGGACCTACGCTGGCAGGTGAACCCAGGCCCTCCAAGCCTGCACAACATTCCCAGGACTATCAGGTTGACTGCTCGGCATGTGTGCACAACCCAAGAGGCACTTTCTCCATTTCATTAGCTGGGGAGATGGCTACACATAAGGAAAGTGCTTACAGCACAACTTTCAATCCCTGGTACCCAAAAGAGCTTAGCACCTGTGTAATCCCCCATGATGGAGAAACAGAGGCAGGAAGATCCTCAGAGCTCATTAGCCAGCCTAGGTAAATGGGAGAACTGAAGATACTTGAGACCCTGTCTTAAAAAATAAGGTAGACAGAGATGCCTGAGGCTGATATGGCCTATGTTTGTATCACACATTTTAAGAGAGTGCACAGCATTCCAGTGCTGGTATCAGGACTAGAACTCAAGCAGCTAAAACCTAAGCACAACCCTACAAACCTCTGCTAGCAACTGCAGAGATAGGAGGTGCGGGTGCATGCTGCCTTACACGCTGTGGTATCCATGCTAAAAAATGAAGCCACCCAAACCCTACCCTTATGCCTTACCTCAGAGCAGGTGCTCGGTGAATGTACATCCTTTAGCTCAGGTCCAGCTGCCCGCCTCGCACTGCCTGAGTTGGGTGGCGGTGATGCCAAGAGATCATCCAGCCAGCAAGAACTGCTTTCAGGTCCTGTCAGCTCAGGGGACACCCTGCAGGGCTCCTGAGCCTCTGTCCTGGGCTGGGTGGTGTCTGCCCAGCCTAGAGTCACCACCTCTTCCTCAACAGGCAACGCCTGCCCAGGATCAGGCACATCCACAAAAAGGATGCAGGGTTGGTCAGGGGGGGTCAGCTGCTGCTGTCCTAGAACTGGCTCTAACACAGGCAGGACTGCCTCCTCGGTGGCCAGAGTAATAGGGGACTCCTGCCCCGCCAGTGGCTCCTGGTCCTCATAGTTCTCCTCCGCCTGAAGTAAGGGTATCCTAGCTGGGCCCTCAACTGTAGAGGGAAGACCAGCTGGGGCCTGAGGCTCACTCGCTCCATCATCTCCCTGGTTTAGGGAGATGCCTGGATCATTTCCCTGAACCTCAGAAATAGGCCTTCCTGGGCTCTCTGGAGCTGAAGGGGTTCCTGGTCCCAGCTGGGACACCCCTTCTTCCCTGCAGGATACAGCCCAATTGGCAGCTTCAGCAGCCTCTGCAGCCTCACTGGCTTCTGTGATGGGGGATGGGGGTGGGGAATCCAGCCGCCATACACCCAGACCAGAGGGCCTCGTGGGGAAGGTCCACTCAAACGACTGTGACAAGCTCCAGTCAGACTCTGTTCCACTCCCAAAGGGGCGATCTAGGGTTGGCTGGCTCCCCTGATCTTGGGGCAGAGCAGCCAATGAGCCTCCCAGCTTCTCTTGGTCCTGGCTGGGTGGCCGGAGCACCCCTTCTGAGAATCGGCGCTGAGCCAGGCTGCTGGGACGGGGTTCCGTGGGACCCTTGGCTGCTGCCTCCTCCCCACATGGGAACGTTCGTGTAAGGTCGGGCAATGCAGCCCCCTCAATCAGGGGCTGAGGCAAGAGGGCTGGGGGCTGCTCTGCGCTCCGGTGCCCTGACACTGTCTGCACAGGAGAGCTGTTGGGTCTGAGGGTCTCCGGGTCTGCATCGGCAGGCAGCTCTGAGCTGGGGGAGTGATGGGGATGTTCACGGGGGCACGCTGCACTGGGGGATGCTGGAACCACAGGGAGGCAGACCGGAACCTCAGAAGCTGCGGGACTCTGGGTCTCTGAAAACTGAGAAGGCTGGGGAGGCTCAGAGGCTGGGACAGAGACCTTAGCAGGGAGGGCTGGGCTGGTAGAGCCTCCATGCTCTGAAATGGGGTCTGGACTTGAGGTGGCCCAAGTCTTGGAAACCTGCAAGAGAAAGGTCAAGAGTTGTCACTGAGTTGTCACACACAGGGAAAGGCTCCAGAATTGAATTCCAGGCTCCTCCACCAGGTCACCGCCCCAGAAGAGGTACCCAGCTTTATTCACTTGACATCGTTCTCACTATTTCAGTGGCTCAAACCCAAACCCAAGGCCCACCTAAGGGTCTCCTCCAAGAGGCTACGGCTTGAGGCAAACAACATATACTTTATACATGGAAGAAGAAAGGGGGAAATCTGACCATCGAGATACACATGAATGAAAAGGAAAAGGGCTTGCCCCAGAGGTCTACAAGTTCATTCCAAGCCCAGAGCATCTCCTAGAAGGGTCACGAGCAGAGGAATTAGGGTTCCATCCTCTGCTCTGTGCACCCACAGGGCTCAGTAATACCCAAGGAAGCAGAGGCTGTGGATTCAAGCAAAGAAGGATGGAAGTCACAAAAGGCACACGGCTTCTAGCAACCTCAGTACTGCCTCCTGTAAGCAGAATGTCTCATTCCCCCAGGGTCTCATGGGGCCTCGGGGTCCACCAGTACTGCGCTGAGGAGGCCAACATCCACCTTTAATCCTTAGATAAGGATTAAATAAGATTTGTACATATGGGCCCCGGACATTAAAAAAAAAACACAAAACCAACCAGCTATGGTTACAGGGAGCAGAGAGAGGAGCTGACATGAGGGAAAGGAAGGAGGCAGAGGCAGCGCCAGGCCCCTGGTTCTCTTGCACTACCCCCAAAATTAAGTAAATCCAGCTATACTGACACTTGCCCTGACTTCTACCCTACCACTTGAGGTCATGACCCCTAGCCACTGTCTCCAATGTTCTGTCATCATCTGGGTGAGGGGAAAGAATTCTACTTCTTCTCCAGCCACCCTTAACCTGTTCTTCTCCGCAATAATCTAGTTTCCAAACTTGTGCCTTTAAACTTTCCCATCAATGCCCCACCCCCTTGGCAGGCATTGGAAGCACTCCCTGAACACAGCAGCCCCTGGACCACTGAACGCCTCCCAGCATCTCTCTCCCAGTGATGTCCAGACCAGAGTCAACTCTCTAGCATCCTTTGACTCATGCCCTGCATTCTCCTGCGGCCACACATTTAGCCCCAGCCCCTCCCAATAACTCCATCACCCCTGCCACCAGCCCCAGCCCGTTTCCTATTTGTCTGTTCATCTTTTCATGCTCCCAACTCTCTCATTCTTCAACTCCCTTTGGGAAGCAAGGGTTAGCAACCCTACTTCCTTCTCACAGCTCCAGCCCCTCCTAGCTCTTACTTCTCTCAATCATCAACAGTTGCCTTTTACACAACATAACCCTCAACACCCTCACTCTGTCCACCCTGTTTTAAGCTGCTTCAGCGCAGCTCTCTGCCAGCTCTAGAACCTGAGCAGCTGGACGTGGCGGGAGGAAAACACACAGCAGTGATAGCTGGTCTCCCTTCAGACGCATGATGGATCTACAACTGTCTCCAAAGTGCTCACCAAGCTGCTGTACACACGTGCACACACCATTCCATTCACCCCACAGACAACACATTTACAAGTCTCCCCTCAAACCTCCAACACCTCCTTCCCATCCTTGGAAGTGGACAGCCTTGTTTCGTGTTAGAGAAGCCAAGGTTCTGCACCTTTTCCTACCCACCACCAGGAGGAAGCCTGGGGGCTCAGCTCCTGGTCCATGACCAGGCACTGTCCTTGCTCCAGGCTAAGGCCAACCCCTCGTCGTTCTCCTGCATCACTGATTTCCCCTTCCTACTGGATCACTCCCACAGCACACCAACTGTTCTACTTTCTTCCGTCTTAACAGAAAACAAGAGAGAAAAACAGAAAAAGAGATCATGCTGGCCCCATCTCTCTCTAGCTGCCTTCTGTTTTCTTGAGAGTATTAGTTACTTGCAGGATGCACAGCTCCTGTTGCCCACCTCTCATTCACCCCAATCAGGCCTTCTCCTTCACATCTTGCACCTATTAACCAAGGTCACTGAGGAGCTCCCTGTAGCTAAATCCAATTGACGCTAACCAGAGGAGGCAACCCAGCCTAGGTATTGGCACCTGCTAACACATTCTTATAGCCCTTGGCCAAGCTCTGGAGCTGTTCTCTGTCACCACTTCGGTGCTTTGGGCCTCTTCTCTCTGGTATACCACCTACTCCCTTGTGACCTGAGTCGGCCTCAGCCACCATCTCTGTGTTGACAACTCCCCAAGACTTCTCTTCCAACACACTCACTTCCCCTAAATGTCACACTCCATCCAATCATCCAATTGACATTTCCATTTGGATGTCTAAAGAGCATCACAAACTCAACAAACTCAGAGGCAAACTCCTCATGTCTCCAGCTACACTGTGCCTCTGAACTTCCCCCTCTGAGTAAGTGGGAACCTCACCCTTCCAGTTGCTAAGGCCAGATGCCTTTGGAGTATTCCTCCATTCTCCTCTCTCCCTTCTTCCTCAGAAGAGTGAACATCCCGTCTTTATCCACCACCTACAGATTCAGTCAGGATCCTCAACGCTGCCTCTAGGCCTAAGCTGTTATCATCTGTCACCCGGATCCAGCTAACAGATGTTTGCTCCTACCTCCCTCCTACAAGCCTTACTCCACCTGACAACTCAGCCATCACACACCACTTCCGTAACTTCAAACTGCTCAATGGCATCTTTTCCTTGCTCAAGCCCATGTCCTTAGAGGCCTCCAAGCCTTGGTCCTCACTACCCCCTAGTTCTCCTCCCACGGCACCCCCAGAGCAAGTCTTAGCCTCTGCACACGCTGAATCTTCTGCCAAGAATGCTGGTCCTTGGGCATCACACCACTCGATCCCTGACCTTTGTAGTGATGACTCTCCACTGCCCTCACCCAGCACATGACATCCCCAGGTCTCCCAGCATGTAATGCCTGCCTATCTGCCAGTTTACAAGACATCTATCTTAGCCACCTTTGGAAGGTGAGGTCCTTACAGCATACCCAGACTCACCTGTCTCTTCCGGGGGACTAGGGAGAGCTTCTAGCTGACAACAGCTCTCTAGCAAGGGTTTTCACATAGTTTGCTCAGAAAATGAGGCTTCATCAGAGGGAAGAGAGAATGAACAGGAAGCCCAGATGTTCCCCTCTTTCCGAAGCCAGAAGCAGCAGCATAGCGAGGGAGGGTTCTGTAGTCAGAAACTCCAGGTCCTGCCCTAAGCTATGTGAATGACATAGCCCGAGCCCTGGTGTTCTCAAAAAGGGCTGACAAAGCCTACTAGCTGGAGTTGCCAGAAGGATCAAACTGGCTAATATTCCTAGGACATGGCCAGCAGCACACAGTAGGGGCTTGGTCAGTGCTAGGAATATCTTAAGCACTGCTCCTCAATCATCATGCTCAACCAGACTTAGCCATCTTGAAGACCAGGACACTTATCTGGGAGTTCAAAAAAGGGATCCAAGTCTTGGAAGCCAGTCCCTGGGCAAGCCTACAGGCCGCAGTTTCCCATCTAGACCCTGAGAGCTTACGAAGTAATCTATTTTACCACATCTGTGCTCACAACACAAGGACAACTCACATCAGCAGGTGGGTCAGAGCTAGCCAGCTTCGCCAGGTCCCCATTTATTGCCAGGCTGGTAGTGAGGCTCCTGAGAGAAAGAGAGACAAAAGGGGAGGTGAAAAATACTGACTTCAAGCCGGACAGGCAATAGAGGCACAGGCCTTTAATCCCAGCACTCAGGGAGGCAGAGACAGGCGGATTTATGTGTATTTGAGCCGGGTCTACACCAGGACAACCAGGACTCTACAAAGAGAAACCCTGTCTCAAAATAGGAAAGGGGGGGACCCACAGGCAATTTTTACACCCTGGAAGCGCTAAGGATAAGGAAACTAGGTGGTGACCCCAGATCAAATGCCCAGAACGTAACTCCCACTCCCTTCCTGTACACACAGGGTTAAATTCCCCTCTCTTGTACGAACAGCTTCCTGTGTGTCCAGATCCCTCAGAGGTTCCCAGGAAGACTCTCAGAGTCCCTGAGCGGTTAAAGTTCTTCTCCAGCCAGAACGTAGCTGGGCCCAGCAGCCCTACTGATAGTTTTTTGAAGGATTTTTTTTGGGGTGGGGGGTAATTTTCCAAGACTGACTGACCCCTTCATGGATGGATGGAAAAACCCAGGCCAGAAAGCAGCATGGCCTCCCAGTAAGTAGCCCTGGTCCTGGGTATGCAAAGGTTAATTTCTCCACAAAACCACCAGGTGTTTTCAGGTAAGAAAAGGGCAGGCTGGGGGATAGGGCAGGGCAGGGCAGGGCCTTCAGCTTCAGGCTCAGCCGAGACCACAACAGGCCAGTCCTCCACAGAGGGAGAGAGAAGGCGACCACTGGACCCAATTATGCAAGGTTCAGGCTGGTGCTCTTGCTCTGAAGCTTCGGGTGGTCAAATCCCTCTCCCTCCAGGCCCTGTGTCCACAATCCCAAGGAGCAGCTCCCAGCCAGCCCTCATGGGTAAAAAGTGCATCTGGGAACACGTCTCCAAATAGAAGAAATCTCTATGCAGAATTATCAGAAACCCAACATGCTACTCACAGGCTGAGACCATGCCCCAGAGATTCCAACACAGCCCTCCGTCCCTGGGAACTTCCCCCACCTCCCCCACCACAGCCATAGGGCTCTGCCACATGAGACCTAGTTAAGAGCATAGGTTTCATCAGGGACTGAAGCACCAACCAAAGAACCTGCATGGCCTGGACCTAGGACCCCTACACATATATAACTGATGGGCAGCTTGGTCTTCATGTGGCTTCCCTTGCAACTGGAGTAGGGGCTGTCTCTGACTCTGTTGCCTGCTTTTGGATCCCTTTCCCCTAGCTGGGCTGCCTTGTTTGGACTCAGTGGAGGAGGATGCACCTAGTCCTGATGTGCCTGGGTGGGTTGCGGGGAGGAGGGGGCGGGGGGGGAAGCTCCCCTTTTCTGAGGAGGAGGGGACGGGAGAAAGGGGGAAGAGGGTGAGAGGAAGAAGAGAGAAGAGAGGGGGCTGCAATCAGGATGTAAAGTGGATAAATAAATAATGACAGGAAAGAAAAAAAGATCACAGGTTTTAGAATCATATACATCTGGTTTCAAACTGAGACACAGTATGAAGTCACTTTGGAGCTTTGATTTTCCAGTCTCTAAAATGGACCTTTTCCCAAAAAGCATGGATATGGGGTCAATGGACTACAAACTAGTCTACTAAACATTAAACTCTGTAGCATAACATTTATCAGCTCTGTACAGAGAATTATAGTGGGCTAGGGATGTAGCCCAATGATAAAGCACTGGCCTACCATGCTCAAGGCCCAGGGTTCAGTCCCCAGCACTGTAAACACACACAAAAACACATAGGAATAATACCACCATTTGCTACAGAGACCCTCTGGGACTAAACCTGGGTTTTCCTATATTCACACAATGAACCTAACAGTAAAGGTGAGAGCCCAAACTAGAGCCCGCTTGTTCCATAGCCCCTCAAGACTTCAAGGAAATACACAAGCTCTTAGGCCTTACCTCTCCTCCGGGGTCTTGCTACTTTCTTCTTGGCATTCTGCGGGAGATTCTGCTGTCCCCTCCTGAGACCACTCTTTGGCAGGGGTCTTTTCACCCTCCTCCCTGGGGCCAGGGACACCATAGGTCCTGGGGCCATATCGAGAACTCCCATCATGGTTAAAAGAGAGGCGGGAGCCCCAGAGGCGGTCAGGACTAGCAGGGATCTCCTTCCGAGGCTGCTCCATCTTGGCCAGAATCTCTTCTACTGTGTTGGCTGAAAACCGCTCAGAGGAGGGACGAAAGGGGGCAGGAGCCTTCCGTACACCTCCAGGGGCAGCACATCGGGCTGGGGGTGTTAAGGGGGGAGGGTCCTCTTTCTCAGCAGCCTCTTGGGTAATTTCTGCAGCAGGTGCCTCAGCTGTAGGCCTGGGTGTAAATGGGAGGGGGCGCTTGCTGGCACCGTACGGCTGAGGTCCTGCCAGCATGTTCATCTTCCGGGCAGAAGGCAGCTCAGCCAGGGGACCCCGAGGAGGCCGAGGCCCAACAGGCACCAAAAGGCTAGGCTTGGCAGGCAGAGCTGGCTTACTGGACAAGGCTCGGGGCTTGGGCTTGACGGGGGGCTTGGCCCGAGGGTCCCCTATCAAAAGGAACGATTCATTAGGAACTGTCAGAAGAACCATGAAACATAAATTCTTATGACTCCGGCTGCACCAAATCTCCCACTCTCCAACTTCGGAAACCATCCTTGTAGGTGCAAGTCAGTGCTGCCTGTTCCGCAAAGACTTCCTTGACTTTTCACATCCTGTTATACATCCTCCCTTCTCTAAACTCATAAAATGTCTACCAACTCCCTTCTTAAAAGCTGAAGTTATTTGTGGGTGCTTTGGCACCTTATATCTCTAGCATCCCATTTTATACCCAGCATACGTTCCTATCAAACGAACGAATGAGCAAATGAGCATTTCCATCTGCCTGGCCTTGCCAAACAGCCAACCTGGGCACCCTGTTTCTTTATCCAGCTCTATGTATCCCAGTTCCACAGCGAGCTTCTCATCCTAGCTGAGCGCCTGTCTCCCGCTGCCCCTCCTCTGGCACAGGCCACCTACTCTATGTCACTCAGTTCATGATCAGGAATATAAACTTATTATTGACCTGTGTCAAACAGAAGTAAATCTGCCACAAGAAGGAAGGAAGGAGGGTAGGCAGGAAGGAAGAAAGAACGAACCAAGGCCAGAAATCTACTTTCTGTATAAGGCATTCTAATGCCAAAAAAAAAAAAAAAAAAAGGCCTTGGAAATTACTCACGGCCACAACCCTTCTATAATAGAATCTTGTATCACCCACTCATTCAGCTGAGCACTTAAAAAAGTCTAGACAGGGAGAAGGAAATGCATTCCATTTCTCCTTCTATGCCTCAGTGTCTCCTTTTCAAATACTCACTGGACCTGTCTCAAAGGTTCTGCTTCCATACCTGCTGGCGCTATATGTCACTCTTACCAGGCGCCATGGCCCTTCAGCACGCATTTCATACTGGCTGCCTCTCACCTCAACACAACTGTCACTCAGCTACCTGCCAGGACAGAATAGAGGTGCAGCCTCTACCCTCCCCTCCCTCTTCCCTGGGCACCGGCCCCACCCTACACCCATCACCCATTGGTACCTGGCTCAGAGCCAACAGGCGCCAGCTCCTCCTCCACCTCCTGGGGCAGTGGGGAAGCCATGGCTGTGCTCTCCCGGAGAGTGAATACTTTCATCACATGCAGCAGACCCTGCTTGAGAAATGGGGAGCAGTGTAAACAGGGGTGGCTGAAGACCCAGGAAAGAAGGAGGCGGAGAAGGAAGAGCTGGGCGAGGCAACAAGCTCAGCCTGGGAAGTCTATTTCCCACCCAGGCTGTGTGGGACAGGAAGAGAGAACTGCAGGAGGAGGTCGGAGAGGTCCCCACCGCCACATCCTCAACTCAAGGATCTGGAGCATCAGAGAGCCACCTCCCCCCACACCACCCAAGCTCCTTCCTGTGGTACCCTGCTTACAGTTCCCGAGACACTCCTCTTGGGTCAGGCAGCCCCACCAGAGGTATCCACTCTGAGCAGGGCAAGAAGGCCGGAAAGTCTCAAGTCTCGGGAATCACCTCATGGGAGACGGGAAAAACCCGCTCCTCCCCAACCTGGGGCTCCGCCCCACAGCCGGCCCCCCTCTTCCCATTCTCCTCCCTCCCTCTATGGCTGGGAGTGGCTCCCTACCCCCCTCTCCCCATTCTCCTTCCATATCCCTGCCCCCCTCCCTCCCTCGACGCTGCCTCATCCAAACACAAGGAAATAAGAAATAAAAAGTAAACATCTGGAATACATTTTTTCCTTCAATTTCTCAATCGTTTTGGCTTCAGCTTGGAATTTGATGAGGTAAAGCCAGGGCCTAGTCCTGTTACCATAGCAATGGCCTCCCACTGGATTTCCAGGGCCCAGCCAAGGGGGAGGAGGAGACGGCCTAGGATGGGCAGGGAGAACGACTGGGCTTGATTACATGGGGTTGGGGGGTGTAACTTGGGGAGAAACTCCCGGGGACCCCCCTTCCAGGACAATCAGGGAGGAAGCTGTGAGCCTGTGACACGGGAATGTATGTGTATCACCAGCCTGGAGATGGCCTAAAGGAATTTTGAGGGGCCAGCAGAAATTAAACCAGATGATAGCCACATGGTAGTAGCCTGTGACGGGATCTCCTGGACCTGATATTGTAATATTTAGCAGCTAACTGGGTCTATCACTTTGGAGCTGTGCGACTTCTCTAAAACTGTTGCCCTATTGGAAAAACAGGGTATTAAGATCTGAGTTCCAAGCCAGACAATGCATGCAAAACACCAAGCACGGAAGTGATAAGTAAGAGTTGGCCATTAAAATGTGACTAGGTCGGTGTCGCCAACCAGCTGGCTAACACCCTCGGTCACCACCTATACGTCTCCCCCTACCTTGGGCTGCATTCCTAGACTTCTTCAAGGGCCTCCACCTCAAACCACCGGTTCTTCAGGCACCCCACCCCCTCAGTTCCCACCCTGACTGTTGAAGCACCTTCCCACCTACAAGACCCCCCTCAGGCTCTGCAGCCTGGTGACTAGAGAGCACTGCCCCTCCAGGTCAAAAGCAAGGGAGAAGATGCCAAACGCATGGAATGCACACAGCCCTGGAGGGCAACCCAGCCCTCTCCCACCCTCACGCAGTTGCAACCTCAAAGTTCCTCTCCCATTCCAGCTGGTTGGAGAAGACAGTTCTCAGTTCGAAAACACGGTGGTGCCCAATCTCTGCAAAAGCTATCCCCATCCCCTTGACCCTGTCCCGGCTTATTTTGAAGAGGATATGGATGGTAACTCCATCGATGCCTGTCAGCTGATCAGCCAACTACCTCAGGCTGTATCCCTCGTGCGTGGGAGAATAACGCGTGAGGGTGGAAGGATGACAGAAAAAATAAAATTAAAAATACACAAGATTGTTTCCTTGTCCTTGAGCGTTATTACAAGGGCTATGGTGTGGGTGGTTCACAATGGAGAAAAACTAGTCCAGAACAGACAAGCCTCACCTGGGGGCTTGACGGACACCTCTGTGGTTATAAGGGGCTGCAGAGACGAAACCAGACTCACAGTCCCCACCAGGGGAGGTGGCTACAGTAGACGGGCCCCAGCCAGGAACCCCAGGTAAGCAAGGCCATGGCCATAAACTGCAGAATCCCGGTGCCTCAAGAACTCCCCACCCTTAGTGGTCTAGGGAAGCCAGGCAGCCCTGGGAGTAGAGGCTGCCCCAAAGGATGGGAAGGAGCTAGGTAGCCCCAGCCCTGGACAGGCACCCAGAGGGGCCTGAGGGCAGGCAGGGTCGTCCCTAAAGGTCTCCGCTGGATGTGCGGCTAGTGCAGCCAGGAGCGATAAGTGTTGGGAGGCGGGGGAGGGAAGGGGTAATAGGAGGACAGAACAGCCCAGGGCAAGGGGCTGTTTGGAGGGCCTCCGTGGGGAGCTTACGGACACCGAGCGGGCAGCGAAGAGGAGGAGCAGACGAGGGTGGAGGAGGAGGGGGCGGCAGCAGCGAGGACTGCGCGAGATGCCAAGCAGCCCGCGAAGAACAGACCGAGGATTGGCGACGCGGACGCGGCGGGGGCGGCTTGGGGTGGTTAGGGGCGTGCCGTGGGAGCCAGGGAAGAGAGCCGGGGAGGGCGGAGGCAGGAGGGGGTCCCTCGAGCAGCTCCGCCTGCCTCCGGCCCCGCCCCACCCTCGCCTCTCCCCCTTTCTTCTGGCTCCCGGCACCGGCGCCCTCCACCCCCGCACACACGCGCCAGCTCCGCAGCGCCCGAGCACCCCAGCGCCCCAGGCCCTCGCAAACTTTCCTGGGGAAGCCCCCGCCGCCGCCCCAACCTGAGGTCCCAGCTGCTAGGTGCCCGGTTCTTTCCGTGCCCTTCCCTGCCCTCATGCCCAGACCCCGCCCCCTCCGGCCGCCGCGCACTCACGCGCTCCCCCGGGTCGGGCTCCGTTCAGCTAGGCACCACGACACCAGTGACCGCTGCTGCCGCCGCCGCCACGGTCACCGCCACCGCGGGACCGAGCCAGTGCAAGCCCCGGGGCCCCTCCCTAGCCCCGCCCATGGTCACGCCTCCATACGGTTCATGAATATTCATGTAGGAAACCGGGCATGGGAAGACGAAGCTGAAGCAGAGTCCGGCACACCGTATGCAAACAAGCACAGATCCTACATAATTATTCATGACCTTGTAAATGAGGGGCCAGTCCCGATTCAGACTTAGGCGAAACTGACGCAATTTTACCCCAGTGCCACCGAGATGACTGCCTAGAGAGGAAACCGCCCTGGACAGCTTTTCCTATGCCTACAGATTACAGCACCATAGAGCGCGGGCGGCACGAAGGGAACTGTTGGCGGACTGAAGAGGCTTCCTGTTAACACCTGAGTCCTCCTGAGAGCGCAAGCTACGTGGCCACCCCTCGTGGATAAATTCAGATTGCGAGCCACTGTGAGAAGTGGGGTAGCTTTTCCCCCTCGTGTTATGTCTCCTTCGAGATCTTTTAGATACAGTTCCCAAACACAAAATTTTGTAGTTCTCCCTTCTCAGAATCTTCTCACACTTCACACACACAACTCACCCTCCACAATCCTGACCTGGGTTTCTGCTCCCTACAGAAGAAAGTCCGTCCTCATTCTGTTATCTCAAGCCTTGTAAGACTCCCAAGGTATTTAAGAAATACCCCAGCCCCAACCCCGCTAATGGAGTGGAACTATGAGAGGCTTCCTAATCAGATCAGCACTCATTTCTTCACTCTCAGATGGCACGTTGCACAGATACAGATGAAAGCCAACGCTTGTACAGCTGGGAGGGGCAGGATGTACCTGGAGACTTGCTTCCCAGCTGGGCAGAAGGCCCTGCCCAGTCAGGAAAGGTAAACACCACATGCAAAGTGGAAAAGGAGACATAAGGACATTGTTTCCAAAGTCAGTTCCCTTTATTAAAGTGATTTCACAGACCAGAAATACAAAAGAAAAGTAGAAATAGGCCCCTATGAGGAGCTGCAGGCCTGACTTCACAAGACCCCTGCTGCAGCCACTTGAACAGGACAGGAAGCAGCTTTAGCCCTACAGTCAGGAAAGGACAAGGACCTGGATCCGCCAGTGCACTGTGCGCAGACGAAAACACTCCTACCCAGTCTCTCTCCAGACTACAAGGAGCTATCCTGGCAAAGCATCAGAGATGCAAGCCTCCTCCATGCCTCAGAATGGGAGTCAGCAGGAGCAGTTACTCAGATGCACAGAATCCAAGGACTGTGTGAGAGGCTGCTACCAGAGGAGCAGGGAGCCTAGAGATGCGGCAGGGCACGGGCACCAATCCTCCTCTACTCATCAGAGCCTGAGGCAGAGTCCTCGGAGCTGGGAGGAGTACTGGCTAGTTCCTCTTCTTCAGAGTCCTGAAAACCAAAGTTCTCATAGGTAAAACTGTCCCAGCTACCTTCCCAGCACTTTGGTGAAGGCTTCCTAATGCCTACTTCCTCCAACTCCTGCACTCATCAAAACCTCAGAAGTTACCTGTCCACTCTAACTCGTTACTATAGACTAATAACCACAACTGGGCCTTACCCACCCGACACACATGGCCCTCAACTCCTACACTGCTTCGCACCTCGCTCCGCCTCCTCTTCTTTTTGCTCTTGTTCTCCCCAGAAGAACTCTCATCACTGGACACAAACTCTTTGCTCTTGAAGCTCTCGCTTAGCTGCCTTGATGAAGACTTGGACGACGAGCCCCTGGAAGCAGTGGATTTTTTTTCTATCTTTGCTTTGACCTTCTTTTTCTTCTTTGACTTGTCCCTAGATTAGGAACATGGAAAAGAAGCCAGGCCATTAGGCTCCCCATATCATTACAGACGCCACATTTCTTCTGGCTTTACTGAGGACTTTTCCCAGTACTGGCCACGCTATTCTCAACATGGCAAATGGAACGTCAGCTGTCGGCCCAAAGTGCTCCAAAGGAGAGGATCATGCAAGAGTACCCCAGGAGAACCAGGGTCATTGCCTGAAGCAAATCAGATGCAAAATTAACCTAATATTTCTGTTTTATTTAAAAGCTAATGTGAACTGTGTTAGGTTTCACAAATACTTTTTCTAAACTATCCCATTATTTCAAATAAAACTGATATAGGAAAATGGGCCGAATTTATACCCCAACCTGAATACCCCAAACATCGCCCATACTTGGCAATGGCATGTGGGGCTTATGAAGCACTACTCAAACTGCTGTCAAAAACATGTATCACAATTCCCAATTCTGACCTGGAAAAAAAAAACCTGTAACAAGAGCAGTCATTGGCCATTCTGCTCCCAACACTCACCTTTTAGAAGATTCGCCTCTTCCCCCTTCATACTCTTTCATGGCTTTTTCATATTCCCTCCTAGCATCCTCAGCCTTGCGGTCCCACTCCTGTGGGAAACACAAACCGTCCTTTAGACTGAGGCAAGCAGATCTACAGCTCCAGCTGTTCTAGGAGCAGCACACCCTGCACTCCACAAAGCCGTCTCACCACCCCTCCTTTCCACTGCTACTTGCCTCTTTCTTCTCTTTGGACATGCCCTTCCAGATTTCGCCTGCCTTCTTGGAAAGGTCTGTAATGCTGATGCCAGGGTGGTCTGACTTGATCTTCTCTCGGCTGGCATTAAGCCACAACATGTATGCAGACATAGGCCTCTTTGGGGCATTCGGATCTTTACCCTTCTTCACCTACAAGAGAAAGAACCCAAATGCCACCAGACATCCACATCCCACAGCTATCCCAGGTTTCCCCAAAGAAATTATCTGGGATGGGAAGAGATGCAGGAAGAGCTAAATAGTGTTGGGCTACACAGTAACAGTCCTCAGGGCAGGAGCAACAACTTTCCTTCCTTAAAGAGAACTGGAGCAGAGGCAGGATGTCTCCTAATTCAGATTACATCTGGTCAATGCTGAGAATAATCGACAATTGAGGGCCCAGTCCTCAATTGTTGGAATGTGTGTATCACCAAGGCCAAGGAAAAATGGCTGAAGAAGGGAGCAGGAAGAACCAAGAGCCAGAGGAAGGGGAGGAGTGCGAGGAAACAGTGGCACCAGATACATCAGGGCTGCTGTGACTGTGAGCACACAGCTAGGACACTTGCCCAAGGCCTGTACAAGATCGGGCCCTGAAACTGTATCATAGACGGGAAAGGCACACATGAGGGCTCACCCCTTCCAGAGGAGCTACATGCAGTTAATGGTTGCTAGGAGAAGATGAGCCGTTTTCTTCAGTGGTGCAGCCACTGATAAATTCCTTCTGCTCCAGCAAATAACCCTCTTAGCCATGCTATACAAGCAATCCTAAAAAACTCACAGGGTATAAAACAAAGTAAAACAGGGACCAGTTAAGGAGTTGAGGAAAGGGAACAAAGACAAATGGGGTGTGAATAAAATCACAATACACTAAATATATGTATAAAGTTGTCAAAATATTAAAATTAGACAAACTAAATGAAAAAATAACAAAAAAATTAGAAAATGCCTACCAAAGTGATAATCAGCCTACAAAAAGCAGCGCAATCAATAGTGTCTACTAGTAGCAAACAGGAGAAAGGAAACAGAAAATGGAGACACACATGCTCACACTCTCCGATCTAGAAAATACTCTGTACCTCTGAAGATTTCTTGCGGCTTTTACGATCCTTGGCCATCTTGGCCCTTTTGAGCTGTTTCCGCTTTTTCTCTTCTCGGTCACTGTCACCCTCATTACTAGAGGAGCTGGCAGAGGCATTGGTGTCAAACCTGCCAGAGTGAGGCTCAGACTCAGGAAAGGAAGGCAGGTTAGAGGCAGAAGAAACAGGAATCTTCACAGCTGCCCAGAAAAGGCCACGGGAGGGAGTCCCAAGGACAGCCTCCTCCACTGAGGTCTGGCCCTTCACTAAGATGGCTTCCACATCCCTTCTCAGAGCAGCCACCAGTTATTTGTTGTCTCAATCAATGAAGAACAAATGTTTCAGTGGGCTTTTCTGCTCCAATCAGGTTCTCCTCCACTTCTGCCCTCCAGTACACAACACTGTCTCTTGCTAGCCTGCAGCACACCAAGTCTATGCTATCACTCCATCCGGTCAAATCACCTCCTTTACACTACAACCTTTTCTGATAGACAGCCCTAAAGTGAGGAAGACAGCCCCTATGCCTGACTGTTCTGTCCAATAGAGTAGACCACATCTCCTCTCCACACAGCTGATGACACCTGCCCTATGCTGAAAGGGTCTCAAGGCACTTCATATGCATCTGTGCATTAACCTCTGTGAGCAAAACTCGTGGGCTTCTGAGGACATTCACAATTTAGTTTTGATTCTGATGCCAAATCTTTCTGGATCAACAGTCCCAATTTTCTGCAGGGACGAGCCTCCTGCCAACTTCAGGGTCTGAGGATGCTTCAGGAAAGGGCAGCTTACCAGAGACCACTTTGTCCACTCTGCTGTTCACCAAGAGGTGCTTCTGCGTGTTAAACTATCCACATTAAGCCTGCCTAGACCTGAGGGGCATGGACCACACTTTCTAAGAATAAAAGCAGAAGCAAAGCAGTTTCCCCACGCCTGCTGAGCGCCCAGATCTAGTAGTGCATATAGTCAACGACATCCCTGTACTCTCCAGCCGCATGAGGCCAACTGCGTGGAGCCAGTGAGTCACTCTCTAACAGGAACAGCCACAAGTCTTGACTGATGGTCAGCAGCACAAGGGGACCACTGTCACTTGCAAGTGCACACTCCCAGCACACAGGAGCAGGAGGTGACACCCTACTCTTCCATTTCACTGCTTTCAAAGCATGCTATGCACTAAATTCCTGACACCGTCACAGAAATATACTGGGACATGAGAAAGTTATAGGCCATAATCTTATCCCTATGAAGTCCAATCAAAACTCACTCCTCTGCCACGTCTTCTTCCTCTTCAACAGGATTGAAGGACTCATCTGAGGAAGAACACAGATGGCATCAACTTCCACTGCAGTGCAAGCCCCACCCCTTACCCGACAAGCAGCCCAGGCCCCAGCACAGAGGCTAGCCCACCAGTTTCTTCTCCTGATTCGTCACTGCTGTCATTGGCATTCTCCTCCCGGATCTTGCCCTCCTCCTTCATCCTCTCCAAATAGGCATCATGCTGGTCTTCATCAGAGTCAGCATAATCGTCATAGCTTGGGTTCATACCCTAGCCAGGGAAGAGATGCATGTCAGGCATCATGTTCAAGCCAGAACTCCTGGGCACTCAAAAGCATTTCCCCACACCTGTGAAACCAAGGCAGCAGCTCCCAGGAGACCCTGAGCGGGAATGTCCACACAGCCAACATGCAGGGCCTACTGCACTGAGTTAATCCAAGCCCTCCCTTTCCTGGCCCCACAAGGGCTCCTAAGAGCCTGCATAAACTGATCTAAGGCCATGCAGAGAGAACCTGCTCAGGAAGGGGAAGGAGCCACACGCACCTCTTTTTTCTATAAGGGTAAGAAGAGAAGAAAGAGTGAAAAAGAAGCCACCAAGTCTCTGCTCCTTTCTCCTCTACAGAAAGAACAGGAGAGAGGCACATCCTTCCCACAGATACCTCTTTCAGTCCTCTGTTTTTGATGTTGAGCTTTTTCGCATTGACAAAATCGAACAGCTTTCCATATTCCTCCCTGTGAGGGGAGACAACAGCATAACAGATGGTTACAACCAACTCAGGTGGCTAAATGATATTCTGGTACCGACAGGCTGGATGGGACTAGAGCTCATGACTACACTACATAGGACATCGGTAGGCTGTATACAGCCCTGAAGAGTTCTGGAACAGAAAAGGCAGGCAGAGTACAGCTAGCCACCAAACAGGCACAAAGCAGGGGCTGTAGAAGGGGAGGCGTTCATGCTTTTACTGCTCTACACTCTACTCTTCACAGGACTGTGATAAGAGTTAAACACAAAGATGTTGGTAAAGCATTTAGCCCACAGCTAGGTACTCAATAAGCATTAGCTGCTTTGTTCCCAGGCACAGGGCTCATTCTGGGAAAGAAAGAGATAATATTTCCACCCGGGGGCAGAGAAGAATGTGCTAGAACCAACACACAGTTTTCGTAATATAAAAAAAAATAACTTTTCTGAAGACAGAAAAGTGATGGATACATTCCTAGGGTCTGATACTTGAAGGACCAGATCTCGGATAAATTGAAAGAAAAACTCAATTCAGCTAGGAAAGTCAAATTATAGACGCAGAGAGGACTCAGGTCAGGCTAGGCTTCCCAGCTGCCGTGGGGGCAGGATCAGGAGAGCCAGGAGACAGGAGGAGACTCTTACCTCTCTATGCTGCTGAAGGTGTACTGAGTGCCCTGCTTGGTCTCAATTTCAAAGTCGAAGGAGCGAGTGGTGGTGGTACCTCGGGCAAAGTTGACAAAAGAGATCTCATCGAAGCGGATGTGGACAGGGGGCTTGTGCACGTAGATGAAGCCCCGCTCCAGTGGGTACAAGAGTCCTGAGCTGGCCTTATAGGAGCAGGTGATACACTGGGCCCCTGAGTGCCTGACGAGGACATAGAGAGCCTGATCAGCACAGACCACAGCAGAGCCCAAGGACACATCAGGCTCCCAGAAATCACTCCCCCTAAGGTGCTGGGCATCACAACAAGGGCACCCGGACTCCTGCTAGAGCAGGCCCGTCAAAGAAAAGGTTCTTCTACAAAGATGACAAGACACTTCCCACCCCACCCCCTTCCTCAGCAGGGCAGGACCTCAGCCACATCCTTACCCTTGGAAGTTGCCAGGGACTGTGATTTTCCGGTTTACAAGTGCTTTCATGACCCGGCTGACCATTTCATAGAGGGATCCTGACATATTCTTGGTGAGCCGACCCTCAAAGCGTTTCTCCACTTCCTCCCTACAAACAGGGCAAGATGGAGTCCAAAGGCAGGCCTGCCTCCTGCATGTACAGTGGCAGGAAACAAGCACAATGGGCCACTCACTCATTCATGTTGAGTGTCAAGGAGATATCCTCATCCTTGGAGAAGAGGAGGATCAGGAAGTGGTAACGGGTTTGGCCCTGCTTAATAGGAGGATCCAGGCTGATCTGATAAAGACAAGTGGACAAGGCTGTTGAGCTCCAGGTGACTAAGCAATACAGAACTATAGGCATCAGTAACCTTGTTAAAGACAGAGGCAAAAACCAGGCACTCCAGGGGGGTTTGCTCACCACAAAGAACATCTGTCTCTGATCCTTGTGGGGCAGCAGGAAGAGACGGAGAACTGTAGTATAAGGGATCTTGTAGTCAAAGGTCTTGCCATGCAGGTGTAGGAAGGTAGGGTAGATCCGGATATCATAGCGACCACGAGGAGTCAAACACTGCAGCTCTCGGAAGATGCAGATGGCATCTCCAGTGGCCTGGATCACATCTGCCTTTGACAAAACATTCTGGGCAAAGGCCTACAAACACACGTGGGTGATCAACCAGGAGGCCACTGCTCCCAGGCCTGCCAGCCAAAGCCCATTCAGCAACATCCAGCAGCCCAACGAACAGAAGCCTCACCTCCACAGGGTCCACACCATCTTCCTGCGTGGGAGGGACATAGAAGCGCACCTCCATGAGGGACACTTCAGCATCATCATTCTGGTGAAATTCCAGGGTCACTTCATTCTTGCCTGTAGTACACTGGGACACATTGCTTAGGGGTATCTCAAAGACTGGTTGATCACCAATGTCAAAAGACAGCAGCTGTCCTGTGAGGAAAGGGCTTATCAGATCGCAAACTCCTCCCCCAGAGTCTGCAGAAATATTCCCACCAGCCCTGAGGTCCAGGACCGAGGATCGGCGGACTCTGTTTACACTGCATCAAGACCAGCCACAGTGCCTGCTGAGACTGCATGCTAGATAAATACATGCTCACACACGCTGGGATTAGAAATTAGAGCAAAGAGCAAAGCACAACACCTGAGGCCCTTCTTCATCCCACCTTCTCCCCATATCTCCGTCTTCCTCACTCACCACCAAACTTCACTGTCCCCCAGTTCCAGCCCTTCACACATAGATCCTTCTCCATTAGCTCGAGACGATAGTGAGTTTTGAAGAAATCAGAGAGTTTCTCAAACTCCTGTAAATGGAAAGGAGAAAGTGCAATCCCAGTGAAACCCTCTGGGATTTTACACAACTTAAAGGTCCTGAGATTCTTTAGTTCAGGAGAAGTTCACCAATATATCCCTTCTCAGAAACCACACCTGAGATTATCAACTCTAAAACTGCTTAAAAACAACTTTACTTTGTTTCCGGGAGCCAGATGCCTTCAGCCCCACAGGAACCATCAAGTCTAGACTGCTTGGCTCTGGCATCCAGAGCCCTGTGAGAGCCTCAGCAGATCAGGGATCCTTCCAAGCCTTCTTCCTTCTCTTCACCTTTACTCTTTAAGCCATGTAAGTGCCAGAGGCCTGACAGCTCAATGGTTAAGAGTACTTGATCTTGCCACAAGACCTGGGTTTGTTCCCAGCACCCCACAGGGTGGATCACAACTGTCTGTAACTCTAGCTCCAGGTGATTTAGTGCCTTCTTGTAAGCTTTGAGGGCAACAGGCATGCATGCACATGGTACACAGGTATACATGCTAGCAAAGCTTCATACATACACTTTTTAATAAATAAAAATATTTTTGTTGCCTTTTATAAGCTGGGCCTCCAGCTAGGAGTAGTAAAGAAACTTATATTCCCAGATGTGTATATCACCTTGTTGTTTTTAAACTTTGTGAAGTTTTCTTTTGATGAAGGTGGATATTAAAACCAAGAAACTCAAGCAGCTCAAAGCAGAAAAGCAAAAGCCTAGAGCACCAAGCTAAGATTCTGAACCGGGATAGAAGGAAGAAGTTTGAAAACATTATATAAATTACGATGGTAGAAAACATTCTGAAGTCTAGGCACAAAGAAATTAACAGGACATGGGCACTGAGTACAGAACACTAGTTTTTTGTTCAAGAGTCGCCAACAGGAGAGGGCATGATTATCAGAGGCACACCAACTATCTCTAGAAGACTGAACACAAACAAAACAGGCAGTTACAAATGGAGAGGGTCACAGCAGCCAGCTCTCTCACCGATTCTCGGAAGCCATCGTACTTGTAGACATGCCCATTCTTTGTGAGCAGTTTAAGTCCATGGCCCAAAGCTACCCGGCGCCAGATGCCTTCTGTCAACTCCCCAGCCTGGATGTTGTCCACTTTGCCCGTCTTGCTGTTCTTAAAGATGATACCCTGGCGGCTCAATCGCAGCCTCCCATCATTCTGCCCAAAACACAGACCCAAATTCAGAACAGGACACAGTGTGTAGAGGGTCCATCTTACCCCTCACCCATTTGGTGCTGCAGGCTGGCCAGATTACCAAGGGAAAAGCAATAGGTAAAGTGGTGAAACCACATCAAAAGACAAAAGAAACAGCAAATCAAGACTGCAAGCTTAGCTCTGGCACCCAGTACCCTGAAAGGGCCTCAGTTTTTAACTCAGGGATTCAGGATACAACTACACATGCAATCTCTTCAAGCTCAAGATCAGTAACTCTTAGACTTTGCTGCTGTTTTCAATCGGGAAAACACCAGATACACTGTTTCCAAAGTAGTAGTCAGAATTAAGCTTTTGTTAATGGACACAAACTGTTCCCTCTCCCCGCCTTTATTAAAAGCCCAAGCCATTCTCACCATGGACCCTTTCACCTCCTGGAAGATGTCGTTGAACTCCAGTGTCTCTGCCATGTTCACCTGCCCGTGTTGGCCCGAGCACAGAGCCCTAGGCACCAGAGAAAATGAACCCTTTTCTGAGAGCTGGGCCCCAATTCCTGGTTAGATGTGCAGATGTTCAGCAGAGTGGGAATCTGAATTCGGGAAGGAGATTGATAAGCAAGAAAAGACGCCACCTTACTCCGCTTGCCCATGGGTAGCTGTGCCTGGAATGTCTCAAGTTCTCCACTGCCTGGGGAATCTTACAGACCGGCTCAGCAGCGCTCCTGAGGCCAAGGCCCAGGACCCTAGGTGCAGAACCAGGCCTACAAGCGCTCACACCCCAACCCGACATCCTCTCCGGACGTTCCACCGACAGGCACGGCAACAATCGACGGAACCCTGGGACCTGCTCTGAGAGCGCACCTCAACTCCGCTCAGAGAGTAGTGTCCTGATCCCAGCGATCCCACCACCCCCAGGACCCCTGGACCCACGCTTCTCCCCCTCCTTTAAAATGGATTCGCCCACTGCCGGCGAATTTGAACGCGGAACGATCCACACTGAGCGTCCGCGGGGGAGCGGAGCCCATGCACCCCCGGGGTCCGGGGATCGCAACCACCCACCTCTTCCACCTCTTCGAGCTGCAGCCTCGCGACCGCACAGCGCCGGGGGTGGGCGCTGGGGTATGTGGGGGAGGGGGTGGGGATGCGGGGGAGGGGGTGCCAGGGAAGCTTTTCCCGCGTGCGCGGTCCCGCGTCCCGCCACCGGAAGTTGCGTACAGACCATAGAGAGGAAGACCGGGCCAGAAGGACACCATCCGGGCCGACGAACGGAACTGTGGCCTAGAGCGTCGGCACTCTGCGCGACTAAAGCATTGGATTTGCTGTGCAGTACCACGCGGCTGAGTTCTTGGCTAGAAAACGGGAGCGCTCTTTAGAAAGTTACAGGCTGCTCCCCAAAGAGTAGATTCCGAAGGGAAATTATGCAGTTTTATCAGGCTTTCAGGTTCGTATGTGTGTTGCACTCATGCATGTCCCTCCCTCCTGTAAAATAGTCTGGGAAGGAGTCTGATGAACAAGAAAAATACAGAGCTGTAGCCAGAAATGACTCCCCGACTAGCTGCAAAGGAAATGCGGGTGTCGGTGTCTCTGCTCGCATTCCAGCTGTACCCTGGCAAATGGATCAGATCCTTTCTGAAATGAGTTCACCTTCCAACCCCAACACTAGCTCATCCATCTGTCTAATTTGTGGGTTCTTGGGAAGAGCCTAGCAGATGGCTGCATTAAGTTCAAGTGCTGGTGTCAGATTTACCTTTGAGCTAGAACTTACTTGAAATCACATCAGCCTGAGTTGGCAGAGGCCCGGATGGCCTCACATAGCACCAGAGAGCGTCTTGCAAAATATGAAGCCAGGTCTGAAAGAGATGCTTGTGTTTCTCCCTCCCTTCCTCATTTTGCAGACGAGAAAAATTAGACCCACAAAAGATTTACCCAGGGTGTCAGTGCATCGGCATCAAAGATGGAACCTAGAACTCGGATTTTTTAACATCAACCTTTTATAATAATCACGAGGGTCCAAGGCTTAGAGTGATTACTAGCATATGCCCTGCATAAAGAAAGGATATTTAAACTCAGAGTTTCCCTGACTTGCTAACTCATAAAATATAAGATAGTCAAAATGCATTCTTGTCATCCAGTCCTTGTAGCTTTAAACACTGAAATACTGCTTTTGCTAGCACTGTTTAGCACCGCACTTAAGATATATAATGAGAACCTATTGGTTTTCTGTTCGTTTGTTTGTTTTTAAATGTAAAAACATTTTAAATTTTATTTACTCACTTTTCAACCTGACCTCAGCCCCTCCCTCCTCTCCTCCCAGTCATTGCCTTCACATCCCCTCTCCCCAGTAAAACACTATTTTATTTTATTTTTTTCCTCATCTCAGTCTCCGTGTGGGTTTCCGAGTAAGGAGAGCAGGGGCCTCTGTCATGAACTCCATTGCTTTCTCTTTGGTCATTTTACCCTGGCAATGCAGCCTTGCCAGGCCACAGAGGAAAGAGGGAGATACAATCAGGATATAAAATTAATAAATTGTAAAAAATGACAACCTATTGTTAATGCAGCACATTTCTAGGATTTGTGGAAACTATTAAAGATGGCTAAACCAGCCCCAACCTTTCAGGGGCACATACCTTAACAAAAAATTTGAGTAACCTTAGGGTAAAAGAGAGAATTTTTGGTAATTTCTGTACAACCGGAAGAATTTCAACCCCTGCTGTCAACTGGAGTTAGAAATAAGTGACTTTCCACTTTGCAGTAGTAAAACCTGTAATCACAGCTCTCCGAGACAAAGGCAGAAGGATTGTGAGTTTGAAACATAGCAACACAGCAAGTCTGAGACAAGCGGGGGAACATAGTGAGATTCTGGATGGCAGAAAGGAAAGGATGGTAGGAAACGTGTGACTCTTCCTCCCAAGAGACTTAGGATTGTCAAGAACCTTTTCTCCCCATTTGTGCTATTACATAGAAATCAGCAGACACTCAAAGTGGAATTCTTGGCTCAGGCAAATGCGCTAACTCAGGAATGGGCCGTTACAGGGGGCTTTGGAGAGTACGAAGCAGCTGGCAAGCTGTGGTAGAGACACAGCATAAGAGAACAGAATAGAAACAGTAGACAGAGTGCAGATAAAACATGAGTCCCAGAGGGCCCTAGCCAGCTGCATCCCAGGCAATCTGGAGCCCGAGATTGGAGACCCCACCCCTGCTGTGACATCACAGGGGAGTGGAGCGGAGACGAATAAAAAGGTGGTCCGCCGCCCTGGCCCTGGACTGTTAGCAGCCAGAGTGTCAAGAGGAGAGAGACTAGGCACTGGGCTACAGTTGCCTGGCTTACAGGAACTGGCTCTCTTCCTCAAGCCCCACTAAGCGGCTGCCCACTCCAGGCCTTAATCTCTGTCTCCCAGTCCAGAGGTCCTCCTTGGGCTGCCATCCACAGCCCTTCTGAGTGGCTGTGAGCACTTTTGCAGTATGAACTGTATATCAGACTTCTTCACCTACGAGACTACCAAGTCGGTGGTGGTGAAAAGCTGGACCATTGGAATCATCAACCGAGCTGTCCAGCTGCTGATTATCTCCTACTTTGTGGGGTGAGTCCATGGTCCTTCAGGTCCCCGGAAAGGAGGGCTCGCTGATGTCCTTCCCTCTCTCAAGAATGCTCTGCAGCTTCCAGAGTTTCTCCTTGGGGAAACACTTTGATTTGTGGGAGCCGCATCCTTGGGACTGGCCTCTGCCACTCTCATCTAGACCCATTCTTAGGTGGATTATTTTGCACAGTAACTTGTCCAGGGTTGGAGAATGGTTCTAGACACATTCTCCAAGGATATGGGTATATTCCTTGGGCAGGAAAGGACCCACACGGTCCATCTTCCCAAGCCAAAAGAACCGTAGACCCTTCCACACATTTTTTTTCTTTCACCTCAACTGAGTCTTTGGAGTCTCAGACAGAGAAAGGAAAACAAGAAGAAGGTGCTGAAACCAGAGAGATTGGTAGATGCTGCATGGAAAAGTCAGCTGGGGAGGAAAGGAGAGCACTGGCTTTATGTTAGAGTTAGGAATTCCTTTCTTCCCTGGGCTAGACAGTGAGAGGTTAGAAAAGCAAGAGATCCTTGGCTCTTAGAGAGTAGGACAAAGGAGAGACCTGCCCTGCAAGGTAGAGAAAGGCACATATACACTCAAGGACAGAGAGGCCAAAAACAAAAGTACCTTTTCTGACTTAGTATGGGGCTCTTTCTCAAGAAGGCAGAAATTATATACATTGCTGAAAAGCATATAGTCTAACCTCTACCTGACTGTATCGTAAGACTCATGCTAGGGGTTGCTCAAGGGCCAGCAAGGTCCAAACACCATCATCCCTGCACACATACAAAGGAACCTGAGCAAACAATGGCTGGGAGGGAAACACAGGTCTGTCCTTCTTGCGGTCATTTCTACATACTGGTTGGCACCAGGAAATGCAAGCAAAAACCTCAAGGATTTTCTTTCCTGGCTTGTGGGTCTGTGGTCACTTGCTGTTCCTTGAGACAATGAGTCTGTTTATGAAAGACAGAAAGCCACTGACTAGGTCATGAGTTAATTCAGGCAAAATCAAAGACTACATCCTGTGTGCATGTGGCTGGAGCTGAAAGGTAGGAGCAGTTTGAGAGGTTGGATGTGTGGGTAGATGGGTAGATGTGTTTTTTTTTTTTAAGTGATTTTTGTTTCATGGGTTTGATGAGATTCTGTAGGCTTTGGTATAGCCTTGTGCAGACATTGGAAGGAATTCAAACTATGGAGTAGGATTAAATGGCCTTGAAACTACTTTCCTATGTTGAAGTTTTGAGGGAGGTGTTTAGAAATGTTCCATGTCTCTTTCTTCAAATTTGGCTCAAAGTTGATTTCTTTTTGGTTGGCTAGTTTGCCTAGTTTTTGTTTTTTAAGACAGTCTTGTCTATCCAAGGCTTGCCATGAACTTACTACGTAGGTGAAGATGACCTTGAATCCTTAATCCTAGTGTTAAAATTGCAGGTGTGGGCCACCACATCCAGTTTATGACGGGTTGAACCCAGGGCTCTGTGCATAGTAGGTAAGCACTCTGCTGACTAAGCTATCTCCTCAGCCTCAGAGTTGGTTCTGAAGCCTTCTGTGCTTGCGTGTATATTCCCTGCCTTGGTTGTTGCTAGCCACAGAATGGTATATTGGTCCAAATGAATCCAGAAGCTTTTTTAGCACATTCTTAACCTGGCCTGGCTCTCCTGGCTTTAGGCAGACATTGATGGAAGACAGAGACAGCCGTCTCCTGGACTAGCCCCCTCCCTTAGCCCTGCACTGCCCTTGGCTGCCCCTCATCAGGATCAGATTGAATCCACCAGCACTGAGGCCTTGAGTCCAGCCTGCTCATGGGAGCATGAGAGAGGCTCTTTGGCGTCTTCATATGCAACCCCATCCATCTCGTAGCCTGACAGCTCCCCATGGACCAGCGCTTGCAGTTACATCAGCACACTTGACAGCCCAGCCCCCTGGCCCAAGCCCATCTCTGTTTATAGGAGCCTAAACACCATGTGACTCCATGAATCCATTGTGGTTAATTTAGCAAACGTGCATCAGGCATCCATTCATGCCAGGCATTACTGTGCACTGGACAAAAGCAAACAGGGTCTTTATCCTTTGAGTGTCGTGCCCATTTCTATGGCAGGAAGTGGATATTAATCCAGTGGTCCTCACAAACAAATGCAAAGTTTTAACCGTGTCTAACATATGTACAACACCAAAAGTATTGCCACTGTAGAAGCCCTTAGCTTCATGAGAGGAGTTTCCTGGAAATGCCTTATCCAACTCAGATTCTGAAGGATGAGTAGAAGCAGCCAGATGAGCAAAAGGAAGGAAGAAGTCCCAAGGCAAAGCGCCCACCTCTGTGGAGGGAAAAGCCTGGTCTGTGGAAGGAAGAAAGGAGGTTTATGGGAGCAGAGGCCAGAGTGTAGAAAGATCCCCGGAAGCACGGAGGTCAGATCTGGCGTCCTACGAGAGAGCTTTTGTTTTCAAGGGAGAGGAAAGGCTGAGAAGGAAGTTGCTAACACAGTTCAACCTGTGTGTGTGGCTGAGGCTGAGGAAGAGAACCACAGTCAGCTCTGAGCTGTCTGCTGTGCCTGAGGAGTAAAGGGAGTAGGAGCGGACATGGGAAAGCCTATAGGACGAACACTTCCTAGACTCAGTAGAATTTGAAAGGGTTTTTTTCTCATTTTATTTTATCTGGTTTTGGGGGAAGGTAGTGCATAGGTATGTGTAGAGGTCAGAGAACAGGGGGAGGAGTGCAGTTCTCTCCTTCAGCATGTGAGTACCAAAGATGGAACTCATGTCCTCACACTTGGCACACCTTTACCCACTGAGCCAACCAGCCTGTCTGCCCCTTGAAAGGATGTTTTATGCTCTGCTGTTGGCACTTTACTAATACCTGAATCTTTTCCCTGTTAGTTTCTGCCAGAGAGAGAGGCCACACAGCCTTACCTAGGAAGTGTGTAACATGAACCAAGTATTCCCCTTACACACCCACAGCAGCACACCACCTAAGCGTCTGGCCTCAGTTACGTGCTGTGATGCCACCACTTCACCCAGAGGGGTGTAGCAGAGGCGGGGAACACCATCGTTTGGAGGCCCAGGTAGCACCCGAAGCTCCTCGTCAGCACATAGGTGACATGCTGGTAGGATCAGTTGGAACCCTTCATCCCCCAGATACAAAGGGGACTGACAGCCATGTGTGCCTGCTTCTCGCTACACCACAGCCTCAGCCTTGAACTGCCTGCTCTGACATCCTTGCTTTGATACCATCTTGATGCAGACCTGTGAGTCTAGGAAATGGGTGTGAGAGTACCTCCTGCCAGGGTGTTTTGGGATGGCACATGCCATGTGCCCTTCCCTAGATGGCGGTTCATTTGTGTTAAGTTATACATGGGAACTACTGCTGTTCCTGGACCCTCTGCCATGCCTCCCTTTTTCCCTCTGCCCAGCTCACACCTTCCTAAGAGACCCCTTTCCTCTGACACACACAACACACACATTTCACACCCACTCCCTGGCCTCCTCCTCCTTGACTCCCTGGGTATAGATGGGAGGGTGTTGGGCCTCTTTCCTGCACATCCCACCTGCCAAGGAGCTGCCACCGCCTTCCGCTCTATAAATAATAAACCAGAAATGTGAGGGAGAAAAAAGAAGTCAGAGCAGCAGAGTAAATGCCAAGAATCAGAGGCTCAGTCCTGCTCCATCTCCTAAGTCCTGGCCTCTAGAGACAGCCTCAGCCCCTCTGTTCTGGAAATGAAGCATCCCCGCACCTTCCATTGCTAGCTGCCCTGATGACGTCCTCAGCCCCTTGGGGCCACTGAAATTCTTCCATTTGTTAACTCAGAATTCTAATGTGGCCTCTCCTTACTGGGCATACAAGGAGTCTTAAAGGAAGAGAAGGAGGAGACTGGTTAATGTTTCTCCACCCCACGCCCCTTCTTCCTGAGACCTTCCTGAGGTAGGGGATGCTTTTCTGTCAGTGAAGCAGGGGCCCAAGGTAGAGCAGGAGACCTACAGCGGGGTGGCTGGGGGTGATCCAGAGTGTGTAGCCCTATCTGGAACCTGCATGCCAGCTGTATGGCTCTGAGCAAGTGTGTGTCCTTCTATGTCTGTATCCTCGTGTATGTCATAATAGAGCACAGCTGTCGAATCATTAAGGCTTTATGGAAGAGGTCAACAGTGTCATAGTGTTGGTTGTGTGATATGACACTGTGGACATTCTTTGCATCTACAAATGTACTCTGACTTTAAGGACGGGGCACTGGCCTCAAAGAACCTTTTTTTTTTTTTTAAGTTCAAAAGCAAGAAACATGTCCATCTGATGACAGTGCTCATGGAGTTCTGAAGTCTGTTGGACTGTAGCTTACTTTCTGGTGAGTGTTCAGCAGCAGCCATCATCTTGGTTGAACCAGGGAGTCGGGCCCCAGACCTCATTCCCATCATTCCAGAGGGCATGAGGCCATGAGCTGATGGTGCTCTTTCATATTACCTTCCTTGGATTCTGTAACAAGATGCTGCCTTTCTCTCTGTTAGAATATAACATGGTGAATGGGACCTTAATGAAATTCCTCCCCTTCAAAAAATAAAAAAAGGAAAACTATTACAAGAGTGAACAGTAAAGCAAACAGCACTGCAGACTTCTGAAAGGCGTGGCACTCAGAAGAGCATTTTACAAGCGTGTGGCTATATAGTGCTTAATGGAGCATTAATCAACTTGCCAGCTACAAGGCAGCCATGATAAAGCAGGTAACAGGTCTGAAGTTTGTCCGAGCCGTGACTCCACCATCTTTCTCTCACGCAGGGATGATGCTACAAAACAGAAGCGTATAAATGTGAGATGGCTATGCTACTGCTCATTCTATCATGTCTACATGTACCAAAACATTCACATTGTGCCCCATAGAGACAGACGAGGATTCCTTGCCAATTAAAAGTTAAACCAGAGTCACTGGGAAGATGGCTGAATGGGTAAAGTCCTTTCAGGCACAAGGACTTGAGTTCCATTCTCAGAACTTGTGTGGAAAAGCCCTGGCATTGTGGCCTGTGTTTCTAATCCTGGTGCTGGAGAAACGCAGACAAGTTCATCTCCAGGATTTGCTGACCAGTCAGTCTAGCTTAGTGGGTGAGTTCTGGGTAAAAAGTGAGAGGCCCCGTCTAAGACATATGGATGAATGGATGGATGAGAGAATGGGTGGGTGTGTGGGTGGGTGGATGGATGAGTGAATGGGTGGACAGTTGGGTTGGTGGGTGGGTAGATGAGAGAATGGGTGGGTGAATGGATGGATGCATGGATGGATGGTTAGGCTTGTAAGAGGGCCTATATGTAAAGCTGTCTTCCACCAAGCCTGAAAACCTGAGTTCATTCACCAAGACTCACAGAATACAAGGAGAGAACTGGCTCCGACTCCCAAAAGTTAATTAAATAATTAAAAGTAGGTAGGTTCTGAGCAATTACATACAAACAGAAAAACACACACCATAAGAATCTCTAAATGTAAAGAAAAAAGAATTTCAGTAAGAGACGCCTTGTTTATGGGAATGGCACTGAACCACTCACCGACCAAAGAGCATGCAAAGATCAGCCTCTGCTTGCAAGTCTGTGTCTTTCCTACAAGTGACTCTTATCTCCATGAGTGTCCTTAAAGCCTCTTCCTCTAGCAGTATAAGGACCTCAAGAGCCATACAGTCCAAACTCCACCCACAAAAAATGTCTCAGCATACACACACGTGGAGCAGCAAGCTCTCCAGTCTTCATAGCCGTGTGGCGGCCACCATCTTCTGAAGCAGCAGTGCATGGCCAAGAGATCCTGGGCTGGACACCCTGCTGCTCCTTTAGAATTCCTCAGGCCAGCCCAGGTATTGCCTCGCAATGCCCTGCCAGGGGCACCCCCAGCCAGAGATTTTCTGAACTCCACTGCCTCCTATCCCTTCTGTCATCTTCTTCTGATGTGGTTTCCCAGCCTTTGGTGGAGGCAGAAGATGGTGCTAACCCAGCCATTCCAAAGTAGGCTGTTTGGTTGCGCCAGCTGCCACAAGTTCTCTCTGCCAAGCTGTGGTCAGATAAGATCAGGAGGGCTTAGGAGTAGAGCTCGGAGGTAGGGCGCTTGCCTAGCATTTGTCCTGGATTCCATCCTCAGGACTGCAGTAAAACACCCATAGTAGTGATAGTGATTGTGATAATGATGAAGCTAACAAAATTTACTGTATAGTATGTGCATCTTTTGTCAAACCTGTTTGACACATTTTCTCACCTATAGAATAAAGAGGGTAACCACCAGGCTCAAATGTCTCCACGTGTCAGGCTGGAACAGGTACAGGAACTGAGTGCCTTGAACCCTGAGGGCTGTGGTGGTTTGTTTCACAGAGAAGATGGGCCTTCACAGATGGACAGTGTGAGGACATCCCTACCGCCAGGGAGATCTGGGAGGATCTTTTGGTCCCATAATGGCTTAAAACTATAGGGAGACAGGTAATGGCCACTAGGTGGAAGCACAGTGCAAGGAATAAGATCAGCGCCGCCTCCCCCAGCAGGGCCGCCTCCCAGCAGAGGCACAGACACTGCCCACGCCCCCTCCTTCCTAATCTCTCAGTTGACCCTTGGCCAAGTACCTTGCTCCCAGGGCCTTTCACCAGGTTCTTTCTTGAATGACCGCTGTGTCCCTGGCACACAGGGCACAACTATGACTAAAGCTTGGGAAGGGCCTGGGGCTTTCTGTCTTTTCTCCTTGCTGCCTGCTTGAGAGGGGACTTCTGTACCAGCAGTAATTACTCTGTGCATATGTCCCACAAGGGCACAAGAGGGTAAAAATTTCTTAGGAATAAAACAATAACTTTTTTTTTTTTTTGGAGACAGGGTTTCTCTGTGTAGCCCTGTAACTTACTCTATAGAATAGGCTGAGCACTGGGATTAAAGGCCACCACTGCCCAGTGCTCTCTCTCTCTGTCTGTCTGTCTCTCTCTCTCTCTTTTTTTTTAATTTATTTATTTTTATCTCAATCACAGGTTAGGTACTTTGAATCCCAGGCATAGCCCCCTCCCCCATTCTCTCCTACCCTCCCACTCCCTCCCTCATCTCCCTCTTCCCCGCCCCCTCCAAGTCCACCAACAGGGGAGGACCTCCTTCCCTTCCATCCAACCCCAGCTTATCCTGTCTCCTCAGGGCTGGCTGCAATGTCCTCCCCTGGGATCTAGCCAGTCTGTCACTCCCTTGTATGGGGGAGAGTCAAAGAGTCAGCCATC
>CM053752.1:60656868-60763432 GCA_028658305.1 Pachyuromys duprasi
AAACTCTAGTGACAATGCATGCTGGAGAGGTTGTGGAGAAAGAGGAACCCTCCTACATTGCTGGTGGGAATGCAAACTTGTACAACCACTCTGGAAATCAATTTGGCGCTTTCTTAGACAATTAGGAATAGTGATTCCTCAAGACCCAGCTATACCACTCTTAGGCATATATCCAAAAAATGCTCAAGTACACAACAAGAAGCCCTCTTAAAGATGACTGAAATCTCAGTTCCTCTCTGAGAGATCACAAGACAGCATTGCTCCTAAAACAACTCGATTTTGGATTTCCTCTCTTGGTGTCTGGGGCAAAAAAAAAAAAAAAAGCTTGTTCATCTGCTAGAAATTCCTCATACTAGGTGTTTCTAGCACGCGTTCCGTGCTGGAAATGCACCCACAGCAGCTTTCATGAAGCTCAGATTTGGCCTGCATCCACTTCCATATCCCAGCATGCAGTTCACCAAGCTCCTAGGCCAACTGACAGAGACAGAGCTGAAGTGGGCCCTGGCTTTCATCTCTCTCTCTACAATCTGGGTTTCCCCTCCTCCTTCCAAAGACACAAACAAAGCCTGTGTTTTAAAGGCAACTGCTTCAGTCATTTTCACAGAAAACCGTAATGTGGGAAGGCCTCTTCCATGGGAAGTGTTTGCATGTCTCACGATCCTTTACCTTCCTCATCCTCCTGCGCGATGCCAATGGGGGGCCAGTGGTCTTGGGTGTGTACAGCCCTTTTTAAAGTCTGTGTCCATCCTGTCAGCAAAGCAACAAATGTTATTAATGCAAAATATGGTCTAAGGCTTGTTGAGTATGACCAAGGAGTTAGGAGGGTTGTCTCTATCTCTGAAGAGCGCTGGGCCTCAGGGGCATCATTTACCTAGCCAAGGCCACATGCCCTACATAGTGCCAGAGAAGGCATTCAAAAGCTGGCAGCCTGGCCCCACAGCCTGCACTTGCCACTACAGGTAAGCTAGTAGGGTCAGTAAGGTTGCCCCCGACCCTATTTCCTCCCCCACATGGTCCAGGCTGGCCTCTGCTTCCTCCCCAACGTGGTCCAGGCTGGCCTCCAGCTCACAATGCAGCCCAGGCTAGCTTCTCAGTCACACAATCCTTCTAGCCTCCTAGCTGGAATGTCTGGCGTGCACCAGCTAGGAACATGCTTTTAAAAACTAACAGCATTCTTTTTAAATGGCTGCTTCTGCAATTAATCAGGTCCCTAGACTCTAAGTAAATAAACTTGGCTGTGGGCCTGTCTCTCAGGGGAGGAGTCCCAGCAGGCTCTAAGGATGTGGCCCCTGTCCCAGATGCAAAGAGACTGCCAGGAGATGTTTTCCTATCGGTACAGAATCAACTGTAAAAGTGTATTTCAGCTGGCAAAATGACTTCCCAGCAGGCAAAGCTTTGCTGAGAACAGCACCTCCTTCACAGAGAAACCCAAATTCCAGGCCCAAATTTCCCCTCCCAAGTCAAACCCAGATCCTCGCACGTTTGTTGCTGTTTTTCCTGCTGGTTTAACAGCTTTGGGCCCTGCTTTAGGAAGGGGTTGCCACAACTCTATGGGAGGACAAATCATTTCTAAACAGATATGACTGCTTCCAAGGGATTTGTGCACCGCAATAAAAACCCTTCTCCATTCAGCAAACGTTACTGAATGTCAGCTCAGCATGGGGAAACCCTTGTAATGGTTGGCACTACTCAAAGCTAAATTTGGCTGCGTGTTTCCTTGCACAGGAGTATTCAGGCCTCAGGAGTGAAATCTCTTGTGGATAATGAGGGGATGACTTTGAAGGTCTCTTTCAGCTTCTAGTTCTATTACATGCTGAGCTTCATGGCTGACAGCAAGTCGAATGAGGCCAGCTCCTGTGATCAAGGGAATGATAAACCTGAACCCAAATAGCAAAACTGTTTATACATAAAAATGCAGGCAGCTCTCCTTAGCCGTGGGTTCTACATCTGTGGACGCTGCCAAGCATAGATCAAAGATATTTGAGGAAGTAACTGTGCCTGCCCCAAAGAAGATCAGGTTTTGTTTCCTTCTTATACACTTGACAATACAGAATGACCATTGTTTGTGCAGAATATACAGGTTTGGGGCATTATAAGTTATCTGGGGAGGATCTAACACATGCAGGGTGATGTGCATAGATTACAGACAAACACTATGCACTTTTATATAAGGGGCTTGAGCCTTATATGAAATGGGCTTTGGTGTCTACAGGGCTTCTAGAATCAACCTCTTGGGACTACTTGGGACTAAGAATAATTAAGCAAAGAATAACTAAGATGAAGTAGAGGATGCAGCTCAGTTGTAGACTGGTCAGTATACACGAGGCCCTGGTTTCTGATGCCCAACACAGAATAAAACCAGACATGGTATTGCACACCTGTAGTCTGAGCATTTGGGAGGTTGAGGCAGGAGGATCCTATGTTCAAGGTCATTCTCAGCTACATATTGACTCTGAAACTAACAAAGTAAGAAGAACAGTCAATATTAGCCAGGTGTTGTGGAACATGCCTTTAATTTCAGCAGAAGAAGGCAGATCTCTGTGAGATGGGAGTCATCCTGGTCTACATAATGAGCTCCAGGACAACTAGGGCAGGCTAGGCTACATACTGAGACCCTGTTTCAATAATAGCCATCATCATCAGCAGCAGCAGCATCATCATATCATCATGAAACAAAGGTGAAGTAGCTAGACCCTGGGGTATGTATTCAAGCCAGACACTTGGTGTTATTGAGAGCAAGTCCCTCTGTGGATCTGTTTCCTTTTCTGTAAAATGGGCTGTAAAGACTTTTAAAACTCTGACAGCCTTAACACACGTAGGTGTCCAGGGGAGGAGCCAGGGGAGGGCTTTGCAAGCTACTGAAGTGTACATTGTTATTTATAGCCCTGTCACACCAGGAGGGAGCATCAGCCCTGCCCCAGAAGCACTTCTGACAGGTGATTTACTACAGCAATTGACGTTTGTACTTACTCATCCTTTATCTGTTCCTGCTAATGACACATAGGAACACGTGCCAAGCATCTCAGTACTGTCAGACCTCAAAAGGGTCCAATTTGGTCCAGTGTCAGGGATGTTCTGTCTGGTCCCTGAACAGGTGTCTCTGTGAAGGTCTCGGTAAGAGGCACATTGAGCCAGGGCTTGGGAAGAAATGTACACACCCAAGGAACCAGCCTGGGAGCCCAGGCAGGTAAGGAGGAACATGGGGGACCATTACACCCTAGATGTGTGGTCATTGTGCGAGGAATGGGTGTCTAGATTTAAACCAGGATACCTGGCAGAAGCAGCAGTCACAAACAGCCCCAGCCACAAGCAAATCCAACACAGGGCTGGGAAGCAGGAGGCACAATAAATACTCACTCTTTTTTCCTGCTTGCCTCCTGGTCCCCATCCAGAGTCTCCCATCAACCAACCCTCCAGAAACCAGAGGGCAAGGGAGCAGACCTGAAGGGCAGAGACTCACTCTAGAGGCAAGAGAGGAGTACTGGTCTGCAGCCTCCTGCTAGTGTCTGGCCGCAGTCGCCTTTCTAGGTAGGCCCCAACTCCAGACCTGTCTCCTCTCTTCTTCTCTTCCCCTTCTCGGCCCAGCACTGGCAGCTACTTGATCCCTGTCTCTCCTTTAATACTTAAGCATCAAACAGTCCCAGCCACGGTATGCTTTCCTTCACGGCTGAGGTTTCTGTCTTAGGGAAGTTGTAGACTTGGCATTTGAGTAGCCTGAGTTCAGATCTCAACCGGGCCATTACCTGAGAGTTGTGCTTTTCTGCGCCTTGTAATATCAAAGATAGAGAGGTTAGGCATGGCAGTATACACCCTGTACCCTCAGCACTCTGGGAGCAGAGGCAGGGAGATTGCCACACAACCACCCTAGTCCACATAGAGAGTCCTAGGCCAGCCAAGCTACGTAGCGAGACCCTGTCAAAAACAAAAACAAAACAAACAAAAAGTAAAGGAAGGGAAAATAAAATAGGCTACACACACATACACACACAACATCCTGAATCTATTCAGTGTTGTTCACACGTACATGTGTTTAGAGATAACCGCTTAGGATTGGACCACATATCAGGGAACTAATTCCTAGAGAAAACTGATTCTTCCTCTTTCAGTAGCCATCAGGCCATTGGGTCCCTGTAGCTGTTCCTCTAGGGGTGAAGCCTTGGGAAATTCCCCCATTGATATGGCATGTCAGCTGGTTCTGTCATTATGCACATCTTATTTAGACAACCATATTGTTTATAGTCAATTTTATATTCGATTGATGTACATAATTGAATATATTCCATTTTGTGGGAGCACCCTCCCAAGCTGTCCAGAAAACACTATCCAACAGCAGGAGGTCTTCTGGCTCTTAGGTCTTCTGTTCCTCTTCCATGATGCTCCCTGAGCCTTATGTGTACAAAATGACTGTGTTGTAGATGTACCAGTCGGTTCTTGGCACCCCACAGTCAGTTGTTTTCTGTGTTGTGACTACTTGTGGCTTTCTGGAATGGTCTCCACCTGTTGCAAAAAGAAGTTCCTTTGGTGAGAGTTGAGACCTACTCTTATTTCTAGGTATAAGGGTAAGTATTTAGAACACAGTTAGGAGTTTTACTGGCTTAGGAAAAGGGAAGGAGTAGGTTCTCCTCTGAAATCTATGATTTCACCAGCTCTGGGTGGTTGGCTAGGTTTGCAGTATGAGAGACGATTTCCTTCCTGTTCAGCAATCCATAAGTCCAACTGGACAGCTTGTTGGTGTAGATACCACTATTCCGCCTTCAGGGATAGTTTGCTCTGCTGCTCATTGTGGTGATTCCCAGGCATTTCAGGCGGGAGGGGGGACCCTCTCCACCCCACCCCCGACCCCGCAGCAGCCTGCACAGCACCGTCAGATACTGTGAGGCACATCCTCCAGAAGGAGGCTGCAGGTCACTTCCAGCTTAACTTTTCCAAATCCTGTGTCCAAAGTGCACTCGGATCTTATTTTTATGTCCTAGAAGACACCAACGGCAATAACAATGGCCTCTTGGACTCCCCTAACCAGCAACTCAAAGGAGAATGTCTCATGCTTGGCACTGGGGATTTTATTGGATAGTCTATGGCTCTTGTGATAAGCATTATCACTCCATTTAACATATATTAATATGTTATGTGTGTATTTTAAAGTAAGCTTATAAAAATGTGTTTCCCTAGAGCTTTTACGAACATCCTTAGTGTTGTTTACCTTTCCTCTCCCCTTCTCTTGACTGCTGAAGTATTTCTTTCCTCTCCCAGATAAATCCCTAGTTTATCTCTTACCCACTATGCTGATGTCTCCACTTTACAGACAGGGACACTGATATGGGGGTGTGGTGTGGTATATCCCCCAAGGTCATATAGAGCACATCAAGTAGAAAGGCACGGATTCAGACCCTAGGATGGTCTCACATCTAAGTCCCCATGCCACCTGGGGCCTGGTACCCCACAGAGCTGTTGTGAGGTCTAAGGGCAGTCATGGCTGTGAAGGCTCTAGGCAGGGTGAGCTTGTGTGAGCGCTCCACATGCATTATGTCCCCCCACACACATCCTCACACTCATGTCCCTCGGCAGTGGTATCTACCTTCCCACCTAGCCAGCTGCCGAACCTCAATGTTTTCTGTCTGAGAGGGAAAACAGCATGCTGTTGCCACCATACCAGTTCCATCTGCCAAATCAGGAGAGTCTGGAGTTGCCCAGCCAGCAGAAGGACGCCCAGGGCTAGCGCTGAGAAAGTCAAGCTTCGAGGGGTTAAGAATCTCAGCAATTAGGATGCCATTGTCCTTGGTGTAAATACACCGCTCCCCCCCGCCCCCCCCCCCACACACCCGCTCTGGTCAAGCTGCTAGGGTAAAGTCACTGAAAATGGAGTTGGGAAGACTCAGACACAGTTGGCTGCCCTGGCCAGAGCAGGTGGATCCAGCCACAGCCACAACACTGCGTTTCTTCCCTCCAGTCAAGACACACTCTCAGCTTCTCCAAAAGCACCTTGTCCCTTCCCACAGGAGCCTGCTGTTCCCTGAGCCACGCGCACGCTGCCTCCACCTCTCACCCGTCCACAGTCTCAGTGTGCTGTCACCCAGAGCATTGCCTGAAGCTGAGTTTAGCCCCCAAAGTCTGTGCTCCCTGGAGTAATGGAGGGCCTGTACTCTGGGCCAGGGCAACAGTGAGTGTCCATATCCCCAACCTTACTTTCTAGCCAAGAATTGCTACACCAGGGGGACCAGAACAGGCTGTGGCAAGGTCAGCCTTTCCCTTGTCAGATGAGGAAGCTTCTTCACCCTCAGTGGCTCACTGTGCTTCCTGTGCTAGTCCTCGCCAGTGGCACCAGGTGTCCAGACACTAGGAAATACAGTACATCCTCCTAGCTGTGGAGCTGAAGGAAACGACCTAAAGTTGAGGCCTACCAGAAACCAGCGAGGGGGCAGAGAACAACCTAGAATTCTGCTTGTCGCGCTTCAGATTCTATTACTGGTAACAGTGTTGTAGCTGGGTAAGGACAAAGGAAAGGTTTACGTTAACTCATGATTCCGAGTAGAAGGGACACATCTGGAGATGGCCTTCTTGCTCACAGCATCCTGAGGCAGCACAGGATACCACATAGTGACAGACAGACAGGCAGCACTGGAGAGACCAGCTGGGCCTGCTGTTACAGGGCTGTTCTTGCTGTTTTGTTTTGTTGTTTGAGCTTACTTTTGAGACAGGGTCTCTCTACATAGCTCTGGCTTTCCTGGAGCTCACTATGTAGATCAGGCTAGCCTGGAACTCACAGGCATCTGCCTGCCTCTGCTTCCTGAAGCTGGGATTGAAGGCATGCACTGACATTCCTAGCCACACATTTTTTAAGTTGTATTTATTTCTATTTTATCTTTATTAGCACTTTGCCTAGATGTGTGATGTACACCAGATGTGTGCACAGCGTCTGTGGCGGTCAGAAGAGGGAGTCAGCTCTCCTGAAACTGGAGTTACAGAGAGATGTGAGGTACCATGTGGATGCTGGGAACAGAACATGGTTCCTCTGTGAGAGCACTCTTAACTGATGAGCCATCTCCCCAGCCACAGCACGCTCGCTCTCGCTATAGCTCTTTAGCCCAGTTATTCATTAACCACAAGAACAGATATTTGTAGATAGGGCCCAATCACCTATTAAGGGTCCTGTCCAATCCCACTTCTTAATGTCTTACCGTGGAGATTCAGTTTCAGCACGCATTTCAGAGGAGAGACAAACTGTACTCAAACCACAGTGTGTAAGAGTGTGGACTCTGGCACGGACGGGGTTTGAATTCCAGCTTCGCTCTCCTGACTTCTATGGCTTAGACTTTCTAACCCTTCTACTCCTGCCTCATCTTTAAAGTAAGAAGAGCAACTGTACTTAATTTCATAGGGTGGTTGTAAGTTTGAAGTAAAACACTTGGTGCAGTGCTGTACATAGTATGCAGGATGTATTGGTAGCTGCTTTGTTATTTACAGAGAACCCTGTGAGTACTGTGTACTGCAAAGTAAGAATTCAGTGTACGTTGGCAGTAATTGTTACTAATGTTATTATCTCAGGAGCAAGAAGAGTTAAGGCAAATATAGATATATTTTTTATCTTGGCCTTAGGATGAGAAACAGTTCTCTCTCTCTCTCTCTCTCTCTCTCTCTCTCTCAATCTCTCTCTTGTTTTTTCAACACAGGATTTCTCTACGTAGCCCTGGCTGTTCTGAAACTCACTCTATAGCAAGGCTGTCCTTGAACTCACAGAGATCCACCTACCTCCCTTGTGCTGGGATTAAAGGCATGTGCCAGCACCGCCCAGCTTGAAATTTAGCTCTCTTAACTCATTCTTTCCACATTCCTTTTTCAGTAAAAGTAGAAGTCTCAGAGAAGTTGAGTGACTTGCTCAGGGAGAAAAATGGTAGTTCAAGAAGATTCACGCAGCATCCTAGGCCTTCTTAGAGAGCTTGATCCTTCTTAGAGAGCTTATTCTAGGAATGACCATTTTGGTCTAGTTCTTCTTAATGACAACTCATTCTTTGTCCTCTGAAAAAGACACTTCTCACTGTGCCTCAATATTCTCAGTGATAAACTAGTGGGGAGGGTGGTAGCAGTCAGGATGAGCACTGCTAACGGCTGTAGCAAACAGCCCTCTCATCTCATCAGCGGCTTAACATTGTCAGAGAGGCTGGAGAGCTTTGGGTAGTCATCCTGGGTTCTAACCTGCTGCCGTCTCAGTTCGGGCTCCTCCAGGACTGCCTCATTAATCTACCCTGCTTCCTAAGCAATTGTCCATTAGATGGGGGTAGGGGGAGAGACGGGATACAGAAGGAACACTGCACTGAACCATCTCAGCCCAAGGTAATGAGCCTCATTTCTATCCACATTCCATTACAAGAGCCATGTGGTGGAGCAGCAGCCGGTGTGAGGGACGAGGAAATGAGGTCCACCTGTGCCTCAAGGGAGAAGCATCCCCTGTGACCTGAGGCATCCTCAGGCTTGGGATGAGATAGCTTCTGTGGTCGCCATTGGCTTCCCTGGGGGAGAGTATGGACTCCAGAGTTGCACCCCTTCTGCAGCTAGGCCCTCCTCCCTGCACTCTGCAGTTCCTCCCTCCCAGCAGGAAGAGAAGCCTTCCCTGCCAAGCCTCCTTGGGGGTGGGTGGCTGGTGAGATAATGGTCTTACCATGCTTACTGCCTCTTGGAAGGCAGGTGCTGGAAGAAAACCAAGTGCGCTCTGATTTTTTTCCCTGTTCCCTTCACATTCCTCCCTGGGATAAATTTAACCAGTGAAGCCTGAGATGCCAACTTCTTGTTCTCCGAGTCCATGTCAGAGCATTTGTCATGGATTCAGGCTTAGACGGAGCATGAAGGCTGCACAGCCACAGGCCCAACCCTGCCCTGCCTCATGTATCTGTGATTCACCCCTGCTCCCCATGCCTGGTTACCATGAGTACAGCTGTGTGACCAGGGTCTTGAATTCTCCAGTGGTGTGAGAAGACAGAACTTACAAAGGCTCTGAAGCCTTGCACTGGGGTACCTGCACCCTTAAGACAGGCGGTTTAGAGATTCCAAGTTTGGGGTGTGGAGTCAGAGAATCAGAAGTCATCAGACTCAAGCAAGTCATCTGATCATCTCTCTCCGAGTCTATAAAATGGATCAACAATAGAGCGTTATTCATGAGGTTAACTGAGGTATTCTGCACACATTTCTGGGGCTCTATAAATAGTGGGTGCTGAGATGGCCGTGATCTGTACATACCCTCAGGCCAACCTGAAAGCCACAGGTTTCTGAAATCTTCTGCCCACTTCAAATACTTCTTTTCCTAACTTCTGAGATATCCCTGGAGGTCTCTGTGGGGACCCTGGCTCTTGGGTCTCACCATGGATATGGAAACCATATCCTTCCTGCTGTCCGTTTCAGCATCCTCCTACTGATGCACTAAACTTACTCCGCTTGGCCTTGACCTGTGTAGCACACTTGCACAGCTACCAAGATGTAACTTACCAGAGTTGAAGGTGGTCTTGACCCTCACACCCTTCCTTGACTTCCTCGCCTTCCTTCTTTCCCTCTCAGGCTGTGCTTCATCCCTCCTGAGTCCCTCTCACTTTTCCCCTGGGTCTTCCTCTCTGGAGCAGACTCTTCTGGCTTCCCTCACTCTGTCCCTTCAGCTGCAGAGCCCACATAAAACAGCTTGTGTCAGGCACCCCTGAGAACACTCCCGTCAAATGGTTCTCAGCCTTACTTGGCGGCGGTTCCGCACTCAGGCCTCGCCCTGGCACAGGCAGGGGCAGAAATCTGCTACCAAAACTCTCCTGTACTGTTTCTTGATCATGACAGAAGCATCTGGACCGAGCTTCCTCCTTTGCAAAGTGAAGGTTAGAGTAGGTACCCCGAGGGCACAAGGTGGCGGAGGACCCAAGGTTGGCAGCCTGTGGAAGCTGGCATGGTCAAGCAGAGGGAGAAAACACAGAATCCAGATGAGGCTGACGTTCTGTAAGCCCTTCGCCTATGCGAGGAGGTAGGCCACTGCTGGAGACTAAGCAAACTGCTTAGTCCACCTAAAAGCTGAGCAGACTGCTTGGCAGACACAGCAAGATATAAGCTCCCTGGGTGGGGAGCTGGGCAGAGAAGGAGCAGAGAAAGACAGTGTCAGGTAGACAGAATCTCTGACATGGGAGTTTTAGAGTGTCACCTCAAGGAGTCGGTCTTGGTGAGCAGTCAGCCATTGCTGCTGGCAGAGCTCTGACAGGACATGAGCACCCCTATTTTTATAGACATGAAGCTGACACCCTGCGGGCCAAGAAACATTAAAAGTCCACACTGTTTGCAGGTGATGACTGTAGGGTCCAGATTATTCCTGATTACAGAGGTCCCCAAAGGCAGCAGAGCAGCGGCTGACATTTTCATTACACCCTTCCTCCCATCCGGGCCATCCTCCAGCTGATCCACTTAGGCTGTGCACATCCTTCTCCCAGCTGTCCAGTTGCAAACTCAGACGACCCTGGGAGAGAGGAGCCACCTCAACCATTGCACACATTCAGGGAGTGAGTTCTGAGACCTCCCACCCGCTTTACCCAAAGGCAGAGGCTGCGGGCTCTGTGCTGACTGAGAAGACTCCAGAGAACTCAGCACTGAATGAGAACAGCTTTGGCTTCACACTTAGACCTTTCCAGACTCTGTTGATTTGGTTGGTTGGTAGACTGGTTGGTTGGTTGGTTGGTTTTGTTTTATTTTCTTGACAGGGTTTCTTTGTGTAGCCCTGTCTGTGCTGGAACTAGCTTTGTAGACCAGGCTGACCTGGAACTCACAGAGATCCACCTGCCTCCAGGATGCTGGGATTAAGGTGTGTACCACCACCGCCCGGCCTTTCTGGACTCTTATTTCCATCGCTTTACCTGATCCTAACAGCAGGAAGCCATCTCACAGCAGTGGGATTTTGTCCAGAGAGATTATACTGTGCTATGAGAGCCTGGCTGTCAGAGGCAGAGCCACACAGGGAGATGTGTATTTGATTTAGAGTCCAGAGGGCAATGCAATTCCAATCCCAAGCCCAGTACTTACGAGATTGGAAGCCACAGGCAGGGCCCTTCACAGCCACAGCCATCTGCAAGATGAGGTGTGAATGCCACCTAAGTCTATAGGAAGAATGAAATGCGATCATTCCTCCAAGCCTGTAACCCATTGCAAGGCACCCAGCTGCCAAAGCTGAGGAGCAAGGGACAAAGCAAAGGGCTTGGGCAGAGTTAGTGCTGAGTTCTGGTGGGAAATCCGGGGTGAGTCCTTTAACCTTGCAGAGCCTCCTCTGAAAAGGGGAAGCGCGGGGTGAGGCACCAGAAACATATTTCTTCAGAAATAACACCAGCCAACTCCAGTGAATGTCTCCTGTGACGTGTGGTTTCAGTTCTCATGACACAGCCACTGAGTCTCAGAAAGGTCAAATAACTGGTGCATGCTTATACCAGTCAGGTGAAAGTCGAGACCTGTGACAGCCAAGCAAGGACACCTGAAGAAGCTTGGGGCCGGCTGTGGTCATCTGCCATTCTAGCCTTCACACACATGAGCAACTTGGGGAGAGAGGCTTTCAGAGATGGCTCAGTGGCTAGAGTAGTTGCTGATCCAGCACAAGGGCCCGAGTTCCATCCCAGCATGCACACTGTTAAAAGCCACACACCTGTCTACAATCTCAGTGCTGGGAAGATGGAGATAAAGGGCTTCCAGGGTTGCATTAAGCAGCCTGTCTAGCCAACTGATGAGCCAATTACTGTAACAGAGGGAAGGGTGGAAATACGTCAAAGGAGACATCTGGTGTTGACCACAAGCTACACACGCCAGAGGCCGTTACATCCACACTCATAGGTACATACAAACACAGCACATACGTGCATGCACACCAGCCATGTAGGGAAATTATTTTAAAAGGAAGAGTCTTAGTTCTCTCCAACAAAGATGCTGTTCTGTAGGTGCCAGGAATCTGCTTGTTGAAATCTTCATGATGTCAGTGCAGGAAAAACTATGACAGGCATTTTACCAAACATCAATTGCTTGGTAACGGCTCTTCAGCTCTGAGGAACCCCAAGAGTTCAGGCAGGAGTCTTCATAGACAGATGACCTTTCACCTCTGGCCTCCAGGTTTGCCAAATACTACAAGATGGAGAATGGCAGCGAGTACCGCACACTTCTGAAGGCTTTTGGCATCCGTTTTGATGTGCTGGTGTATGGGAACGTGAGTCCTGGGGCCCCGGAGATGAGGGGAGCAGGGAGGGTCCCCAGGCCTGCACTTGGAAAGAGTGCAGAGAGCCTTGATGAGGCTCTCTGGTCATGGGAGTCTTCTGATCTCCCGCCAGCTCTGTGTACTATGTAGAGTGGAACCTTCAGGCTCCACAGGACTCTGACCCGGCGTCCTCACTCCTTCCCTCTCTGGCCTTCTGTCTATGTGCCCTGGTCTCTGTACACACAGGCTGGCAAGTTCAACATCATCCCCACTATCATCAGCTCCGTGGCTGCCTTCACGTCTGTGGGAGTGGTAAGTTCAGTCTTCCGAGGCTCTCACAGGGCAGTCAGCGTGGGGCCACGGCAGGCATGGTACTATCAAGCAGCTCACCTAAGACCCCCTCCCCCTTGACTCCAATACCTGCGGCTAAGTAGTCCGGGTTCGGGCATCTCCCACCATTACCTCCCAAGGCTCGTGGCTTCCAGAGACTGCCTTCCTGTTTTCAGGTGGTTCCATCTTATAAAAAATTCCTCCTTCTCAGCAAGAAGGGAGGGAGAGACTCCAAGTCCCAGGATGCCTTAGTGAGGAATAGAGCCCCCAGGCAAGGTGCCCCCAGGCAAAGCCCACTCCCAGGCGCTCCTCCCCTCTTTCGCCCAGCTTCTCCCATCACGACCTCTGTGCCTGTGATCCAAGGCCATTTCTCAGTAGCTAGAAAGGTGGGCCGTAGAGGACCCTGCAGCACCTCTGTGCTTTTTCTGAGAGGAGCTGCACAGTCAGGTCTCTCTGGAAGACGTAGCCCCTGCATGCCCCCTACCCCAACAATGCTTCAGCCTCCTGCTTCCCAAAGGTAGTCCTGGCCAAGAGCTAAGCCACACAGAGGCCATTGGCGCCCTGACCATCTCAAAGCTGCTGCCTGAGCCTTCAGTGCCCTTCTTCCTCTAGGGGACTGTTCTCTGCGACATCATCCTGCTCAATTTCCTCAAGGGGGCCGACCACTACAAAGCCAGGAAGTTTGAGGAGGTGCGTTGGGGGAAGAGACTGCCAAGCAGAGGAAGCAGGGCAGGGAGGGTTGCCCAACCTTAGGGGCTCTCGATGGCATACTGTCCAGGGTGTTCTGTGGGTGTCAGTGGGCCTCCACTAGTATGTGGGCGTTCGAGAGAGGGTTCGGCCAAGAATGGAGTCTGCAGATTTGGGGCTGGGTGTAGCTCAAAGGTCTGGTGCTTCCTAGCATGCATAACCACAGACCCCTTCCCATGCAAGGACAAATTGGGAGGGGTAGTTCTGTGGGTCGCTGCTGCCAGCATGCCCACCACTCACTGTCACTGTCCACTCCTGATGGAGATGGCTTGGGCGACACTTTGCCCTTGCAGTGCATGTAAAGCTCTGGGCTCCCAGAGACGTACTCTACCTCCCCTAATGACCAGGCAGTCCCATCCCACCCCCACTGCTGATTCTGTCGAATGGGTCATTCGGAAGCTCCTGCCCAATGCCAGACATGACAGTGTCAGCTTTTCTGCTCACAGGTGAACGAGACAACACTGAGAGGTACGGCCTCAACCAACCCAGTGTTTTCCAGTGACCAGGCCACCGTGGAGAAGCAGTCCACAGACTCAGGGGCCTACTCCATCGGCCACTAGGGTCTCTTCCAAGGATCCCAGGCTCACCCTTGGGCTGCAGGGCCTTCAGCAGGCCACTCTGTTTGGGCAGACAGGGGTGGGATGGGGAGAAGAGGGGTTCTCATCTCTGCTGCTCACCCCAAAGGCCACAGCCAGATATCTAGGCCCTCACTGCTCAGCAGATGGGCAGTGCTTCCTGCTAGGACCTGACTCTTGCCTTCACCCCTTGCATGCCTCCCACCTGCTTCCCAGGGTCCTGGGACATCCATCCCTTTCCAAAGGACAGAGAACATGGTAAACAAGGCTACACCCGCAAGGGCCTGCCAAGTGCCAGGCGCTTTCACACACATTATCCCATTGAGCCCTTAAAATAATCCCATAGGGTAGGGTTCTGGGTTTTGTTTTAAATAGAAGCAAAAGGCTTAGGAGACAGATATTTGCCCCAGGCCACATGGCCAGGAAGTGAGATTTAGACGTTTTGCCCACATCCCTGATGGGAGAATGAGCTTCCTGGGTGTCTGTTCTTTTGTGTCAGTTCCCCCACCCACCCATGATTAGCTCAACAGGGAGCTTCGGCAGGAAATAGGAGATGTGACTGTCAGTGAATTTTTCCTGTTTCCTTCTGAAGGGGACGTGGCCAGGTCAGAAATGAGCGTTTATGCTCCGTCTCACTGGGCTTCCCTAACCCGGGGCCTGCATTTCCGAGAAAGCTCCCTGTTGACCTCATCATGGAGGACAGGGAAAGGCAACTGACACAGAAGATCCACATTGCTGGAAAAGCCAGGAGGGCCAAGCTCCAGCCCTGCGTAAACCAGGCGTGGCGGTGTACACCCTGGCACTCAGGAGGTAGACACGGGGCATCAAAAGTACAAATTCTCTCTTGGCAACACAGTAAGTCTGAGGTCAGCCTGGGAGCCATGGAACTGTCTCAGAAAAGAAGCGGAGTGTCAGAGTGAAATCCACTACCTAGTAAGATTTAGCCAGCTCAGCCAGGTCTGTTCTCACTGGATCCTAACATGTGATCAGTTAGAAGCAAAAGGAGCCTCAGAAACCATCGCATACAACCCTCTTGCTTACAGATCATTAACACTGAGCCCAGACATGAAAAATGACTTACCTTGTGCCATAGTGAGGGTCCAGAGAAGGACACTATGAGTAGGTGTCAAGTCTACCTTGTCTCTCTTGGTCCAGATGTCCCATCTCCTTTCTGGGCTTTTAAAGAAAAGGGGAGAGGGAGAGGAAGCCCTAAAATCACACAGGACAAAGCTCAAGGACAGACCAAGGTTTGGGGAAGAAGCAACTTGAAAGGCTTTTATGTTTGTTTGTTTTGCTTTTTGCTTTTGTTTTGTTTGTTTGTTTGTTTGTTTGTTTGTTTGTTTGTTTTTTCGTTGGTTGGTTGGTTGGTTTTGATGGAAAGACTTTGCTACATAGTTCTGGCTGGCCTCAAATTTACAGTTCTCCTCCCTTAACCTTTCCCTAGTATTGGGATATACAGGCGAGTGCCATCACCCAGCTGGGGGCATCTCTTTAAAAAGAATATATAGTTAGGTGTCAGAAAGGTTCATGCAAATGAGTGTGCCTGAGGTATAACTTTCATTAGTGTCAGGGTCAATCTTCCTCTGGGAACATGGGCATGATGATGAGGTCTCAGCAGAGATGAGCATGCATGTAGACAGAGGGCTGGCCCCTCACCAGAAGGTACAGAGAGATGTGGAGAAGGGATAGTCTAGGGGTACTTTGGGGAGGCTTCCACAGGAGTGCTCACACAGACTGAACCCCAGTGATCCCCACCCCTAGGGAGAAGGGGTAAAAGTCCTCTGACTGGCTTTATCACTCTGCTCTCCACCCTTGCATTATGGCAATGGGATATGGTCTTCCCAGTACTAGCGTCAGGTCCTGGGCATATCCAGAGACCTGGCCAGGCTTCATCTCTCCAGCAGCTATATCAGGAACCAGCACAGCCTCTGAGAAGGAGGCACACAGGCCCCTGGGCTGAGGCTGAGCTCACCATCCTAGGAGAAGATGGAGACACAGTGTCCTGGGAGGGCCCACTACCCCAGACTAGGGTAATCCTCCCCCAGGTGCCCGAGCCTCTTCGGGGCCTTCAGCAAGTGTGTAACCCCCATGCTGTATTCCCCTTGTCTGAACTGAGTCCGCTTCTGTGTACTAGATGTAGGCTGATAGTAGAAATTACAACAGCAACTTGTATCTGATGCGCTGTGGTTTACTTGGCGCCGGCACCAACACACCCGGGGAGGTTTTTACCATTTGTTATTAATCTCGTTTGGTAGAAAGACAAATAGACAGTTCTTCAAGCTAGAGGCGGGACCTGTGTTCACTCTCAGGGCCACATTGCTCAGCACGCAAGCTGTCATTTAGTGGTGGGGTGGCTCACGGTTGGAAGCTGTGGGCTAAAGTATGGCAGGCATTGCTTAATTCAATCTTCATTTTACCAACTGAGGTTGGGCAATATTAAGGAAAGGAAGTAGAACTGACTTGAGCCCAGAGATTTGTGATGCTGAGTATGAGATGCTGGCTTCTGTTGGGAGAAAGTCAGGAAAAACATTGTTGACTCATGATGTTCTCTATCTGTCTGCTACCTGGACTAAGCCAGACGCTGCTGCAGTAACTAGTGATCTAAGTGGAACAGCTCAGCAGGATGACAAACAGACTCCAGTGGCAGGGAAGCCAAGAGCTGTAGAATCCTCAGAATCATCTGGTGCCCACACTAGCCAAAGCGGAGACACACCACAGAGCCGCCCTACTGGAGGAACACTAAGGATGTCCTCTTGAGTGTCTAGGATGCGAAGACAGTGGACACAGCAGACTGTTCCCTTCTCCCACAGATCCACACCTTGCCCCGATGGCTCACACCCTTCCGGTCTGTGTTCCTCCTCAGAATGCCCTGTTCTCAGCCAGTCAGCAGTCAACCTCCTGGGAACGGTAATTGATAAGGGTCTGTGAAATGTCTTCTCTCAAGATTATTTGCCTTTTAATCAAGAGCTAAGAGAGAGCAGAAGGCTTCAAACGACCAGCGTGGTTACTATGTAAGGGCAGTGTGAGATACTCAAAAGCAGTGCCAGAGATCTGAGGAGCGTTTCACTGGCCTAGGCCTGCCCAAAGGAGGCTGTAGTCAAGAAGGAGTTTGTTCTCCTCTCTCTCTCTCACACACACACACCTTTGCTATGGTTTTGGCCTTCTGGGTGTTGGGCTTTTTGGTTAGAGGCCATTTCCTGTCAGGGAAGGAGAGGAGGTGGGGAAAGAAAGTTAATGAACACATTGGGAGCTTTGTGTACCCCTGAAGTGCCTTTCTTACTGCTCATCTTCCAACACCCTGCAACAATCCCACTGTCCCTTTAGAAGCAAGGCGTCAAGCATGCACTTACTGCAGGGTTCAGTGAAGTCTCTACCTCAGGCCTCACTCCTAGGCAATGCTGCCAACTGACAGGATTCTATGCCAGGATGAGAAGCTGAGGCAAAGATCCTTCTACCAAGACAGGCTCTGTGGATCCAGCACCAGTGCGGTGCCAGGGCCTGTTCATCCACGGCCGAAGACCTCCACGTTCACAGGGCTTGCCTTCCTGCTTTTCCCTAACCACTGTCTAGGACACTGCCTCATCCCTGTCCTTTCCGTCAAATCCAGCAGTCTTAGGGGTAGAATATGTGGGCTACGGAGGAGGTTTTGCTCCTGAAGCCATGTGCAGCAGATACACATACAAACAGAAACCTGCACATAGTCACACGCGGACATTCCTACATACATATGGCTAAAAACACAAACATAAATGTGTGCGCGCAGTGATTCATGTACATAAGGGTGCAAAGTTACACAAACATGTCCATAGACAAACATCCATAAATACGCAGAGGTGCAAAAGTGAGCGCACACACACATAGCACAAACAAGTGCATTCATATACACCTTTGCAGGTCCACACACAGATATGCACATCTATGCATACATGAAAGTGTGCATGCATACTTGTGAAACTCTTCCACCGTCAGCACACAAACACACACACACTGAGGCTCTCCATGTTCTTTAATGCCCAGTCTCAACTCTGAGCTTCCTGTTTTGTCTAGTCCAAATCCTTTTTGCAAGCTCCTTCTAGCCCAGTGTCCCAGCTGGCACAAAGTTAAAGGTAACAATGATATTAGTTCTCAGCCTCTCCAGGTCTGAGAAAGAGCTGAGGGATGCTGAGGCCCAAGACAATAGAATTGGGAGTGGGACCTCTGTGGCCTGTCTCTTGCCTTTGGTGGGGGACAGATCCCCTTAAAATTGTGGCCTCTCTACTGAAAGAGTGGGGGTAAAGGAGGAGTGGACAATCTCCCTCGTGTGACTCCCGAGACAGAGATGGGAGAATGGGAAATGGGAGTCACTGCTGAATGCCCAAAAGTATAGCACTAGGGGATCAGGCTGCCCTGAAAGAGAGCTTCTGCTCCATGCCCCAGTGGTGGCCCCACGTTCGATTTCAACATTGCACACCAGCTCTTGAATAAGTCCCTTCACGTCCGTGTGGGAAAGCTGCTCAACTTCTACCTCATAATGAGACCAAGTAAATGATGGAGCACCTCCCCGCCTGGTGGGGTCCAAGGTCCATGAAGAAGGGACTGCTTCCAGGTCATCAGAGCTACCCTTGCTCCCTTCCCCAAACCCTGCTGCTGCTCCCCACTTGTATCAGGCTGCTGCACCCTACTGTCTCTTACTTCCAGAGGTGTCTCAGAAAGGGCAATGAAGAAACAAGACTTAGGGGATGCTGTGTGAAACCTGACTTTATGGCCAGGAGAGGCTGGGGACAGAACTGAGTGCCGAAGTATGGGGTGTGAGCATCCAGGGCTATGAAGGCAGGAGGTTCCAGGGTAGGGAACCTTAGAAGGAGCAGATGAAAGGCAGGCGGCTTTTGCATGAAGCTCTTCGCCAACGGCCCCCTGCAGCAGAGAACACAGTGGTTTAAACTGGCTGAGGTCTGCACTGAGCTCCACCCCACCCCCTTCCATGGCTATCACCATCTCCAGAGGAGGAAACAGACTTTGTGGCAATAACTTGCTATGTCATAGCTGGTAGGTAGCAAGGCTGACATGTGACTCAGCCATCTTGCTCCAGCATGATGGTTTCAGCCACTCCACTAAAGTGTCCCACGTCTGCCGCACACGCTGTGCCCCACATCTGCCTCTAGCAGCTAGCGTCTTGTCTCAGCCACCACCTATTCCTACATCCACACCTTCCATTCACATCTGCTTTTCCGTCGATCACATACATCATTCAAGTTTGTCAACCCTGTATCAGAAGAGGTAAGAGGCCCGCAGCACGCCCCCAGAAGTCCTTATGTCCTTAACCTCAGTCCTCCCCACAGACCAAGGCTGAACTCTCCGTGTGGAGGGAGTGGGTTTGAAGAGGTGTGTCCAGGCAGCGAAGAGGAACAGCTGCTAAAATTCTGCTTTATCAATGCATCTCCCTGTCTGGAGCCTATGCCTCTCACCTTTGGTACTTAGAGTCACACAGTGCCCTCCCCCATTCCCAGGCTGCCCTGGGGCCCAGAATCCAAAATCCCAGCAGCTGCCATCAGTCCAGCGAAACTTCTTCCAGAAGAACTAGAGAAGAAAGAAAGTGGATCAGAAAGAGGCAGGAAGATACAAGCCACTGCTGACTCCTCTCACTGCCTGGCTGGCCAGAAGCCAAATGCTCTCTCCATCCATCGCTCAGGGTTGGCAAGGGGTGTGAGGGAAGATAACCATTGCTCCCAGATGATATAGGGCAGGCTTCCCCGACTGTACTGTGGGGATCTTGCTAACAAGCAGGCTCAGATTCAGGAGGTCAAGCCTGGAGCCCAGGACTCTGCATCTCTAACAAGCTGCCAGGTGGTGCTGAAGGTGCTGGACCACTCCTCTAGAACTACATTTACCTTCATCCACAACATTGGGACTACTCCTACGGAGGTAGAACCCCTTTTACAGAAGACATAACAAGGGTCTGAGAAAGCCCCTAAGCAGTAAACAACTGAGTCCTGAGTCAGTCTCCTGCAATCTGTCTCCTTGCCTCAGGTGTATATGACCACACGTTTTGAAAACCCAGCCCCGAGGACTGGGGAGATAGCTCAGCTCAGTCTCTCCTTCAAGCCACGTTAAAAGGCCAGGTATGTCGGTTCACACTTGTAGTATCATTGTTGCGGAAGCAGAGATAAAAGGAATCCTTGGGATTCATGGCCAGTCACCCAGCTGATCAGAGAGCACCAGGTCCCAGTGAGAAACTGTCTTTAAAAAATAAGCTAGATAGCTCCTGAGGAATGACTCCTGAGGTTGCCCTATGGTCTCCATACTCAGGTGCACACAGAACACACACACACACCAACTCTAGGAAAGGATGAAAGAAGTAAAAAGGAATCCTTATTGTAAGAAGTTCTAATTTTGATCTGAAGTGTCCCCCAAAGACCCTGTGTTAAAGGCTGTGTTCTCAACTCATGACAGGCCTGGGAAGTGATAGAAATTTTAAGAGGCAAGCCTTACTTGGAGCAAGTTAGGTCACTTGGGGCATGTTTTCGCGATACCAGGATTCTGAACCCTTTCATTCCTCTCAGAGGTGTATACTGAGCCAACAAACTATCCCCCAAGACAGAGCTTCGCACACTGAGCTGGACCCTAACTTACCCATCCCTTGAGGATGCCTCCTATCCAGACAGAGGCCTGGTTGATCTTCCTGGCCAAGCACTGAATTTGGTAGTTGAAACTGTAGCTGTGGATGGAAGCCAGGTTGCCTCGGTAGCATCTCCTGCAAACGCTCTGCAGAGAGAAGAGGTACGGTAGAGAATTCATTCTCTTTTGCCTAAAGATCCCGAACCCCCAAGAAAAACCCCTAAACTATTCACAGACTCAGTATAATATAGTATATAATATAGGGGTCCACTTGCTTCCCTCGACCCTGTATTTAGTGGTAAGGACGTCTTTGCAGGAAACACTAATCCTTATTATAATTATAGCCACCACATATAGACTGTTTAGCATCAAATACATCATCCCCTTTGACCTTCAGCACAATTAAAAAAACAATGGCACCACACAGTGAACACTCCATATCTGTGGATTTCTTGCCCACGTAGTCATCCAACCACACATTGAAAACACCTGTTGCGTGTTTGCAAGTGGGGTTATGGGAGTAGTGTGTGCATGTAAGTGTGTGGGTGCACACATGCAGCAGCCAGAATAGGACATTGGGTAGGGTGTCCTGCGCCGTTCTCTGCCCTGTTGCCTTGAGACAGGGCATCTCACTGAACCAGAAGCTTGCTCCTGGGAGAGGCTGCCTGGCCAGTGAGCTCTCAGAAATGCGGGTGTCTGCCCCCCAGTCACAGGCATGCACTGGCATATCCAGAGTTTTCCATGGGTGCTAGAGACTTGAACTCAAGCCCTCATGTTTGCAGAACAAGCTCAGTTACCCACAGAGCCACCTCCTCAGCCCCAGAAAAATATTTTTAGTTATTTAAGAGTAATACTCTTTCCCTTGACGTTAGTCCCCAAATAGTAAAGCATAAAAACTCTTCCCAGGACACTGATACAGCAGTAGGTATTATGCAGAGTCTAGAGACTGTGTAGTGAATAGAAGAGAGGGCAGCAAGCTAGCTCAGTGAGCTATTTCCAGGTCCCACATGGAAGAAGGCGAGAGCAAGCTCCTCAAAGTTGTCTCCTGATCTATGTGTGTATACCATGGTGTGTGTGCACCCCCACACAAACATATAGTAAATAAAAAAGCATAAGAAATAAAATGTCATTATGCATAAGCACTTTAAACATAGTCAGATATTGGTGTTCCCTGGTGGGGAGGGTGTCTTGGAACCAAAATCCCATGGAGACTAAGGGACAGCTATGTACCTTCGTTTGGAAAAAGCCTGATCTCTGAAAGGTGAAGATGGTTGCCCAGAACACAGTCATTAGTCAAAGCAAGAAGGCAGTATTTAACACAGGGTTGTTTTCTTTTTTAAAGATTTATTTATTTATCATTATACAGTGTTCTGCTTGCATGTATGCCTGCATGTTAAAAGAGGGCACCGGATCTCACCATAGATGGTTGTGAGCCACCACATGGTCACAGGGAATTGAACTCAGGACCTTTGGAAGAACAGCCAGTGCTCTTAACCTCTGAGCCATCTCTCCAGCCCTTCTATTCTTTTTTTTTTAGAGGTAATATCACTCTTTTGAAATACATTTCAGTGGGTCAAATCCTGAGATTCCCTAGTTAGCATGCACATGTGTGCACACACGCACACACATGCATGCACACACCCATACACACACACCCCTACTTAGGTCCCAGCGTGGGCCATGTAGAAGCATTGAGTGAGGCACAGAAGAGGGTAGGCCTGAAATTTTGAATATTTTCTCTTACAAGACTTAAGTTTTCAATTATTCATACAGTTTTAATATAGTATTTTGTTTACTCTGAGATTCTCATACACACATAAAATGTGTTCCAATCATGTTCCTCTCCCCACTCCCTCCTCTAGCTCCTCCTGAATCACACGCACCCTCCTCCCAACTTCATATTCTCTTTTTAGTTAATACCTGGCCCACTGAGTCTAATTAATCCTGCCCGTACGTGCATGACCAAAGTAAACATGCCAGTGGCCACAGACGTAAAGAAAATTGGCTTTCTCTCCCCTAGCAGCCATCAACCACCAATTACTCCTATTCTAGGGATGGCAGCTCCTGGACCGTTCACATCCATGCTGGAACATTGACTGGCTTGAGCTTGAGCAGATCTTCTTCAAGCAAGCACAGCCATTGTGGGTCATGAACACAGCAGTTTTGTCGTGTCCAGAAGACACTGTTTCACCCCCATCCCCACCCCAACCTTTGTCTCTTATACTTTTCCACCCCCTTTTCCACAAAACACAAGAATTTTTTTTTTATCAACAAAGTGCTTTTACACAGATCTGTGACTCTAAAAGTGTTGTCCTCAGACCAAGAAGCTTTCTAATCCCAGGACTTTGTTCCAAATGCCAATCCTCAGAACAACCCCCTGAGCCGCCTGTCTCAAAGACTGTGGAGGTGGAGTTGCAAACTCTATATGCTAACGAAACCTCCAGGCGATTCTGTAGTTTTGAGAAACTAGTCTGAATGAATAGAGAACAGAAGTTTTAATCCAGGCCTTTTCCCTCCCCTTGACCTTTTCATGATGTCTTCCTGTCACTTACCTGAGCCTTACAAAATATCTTGGGAGTCCTCACCAGCACATAGCGGCAGCTCTTGCACCCAGGGGTGCCCTGAAAATGAGCTGTGTCCTCTTCCTGGGGGCATGCCAAGTCCTCATCTGAAGCCTCTGGGTCTGACTCCATTGCCTCCTCATCCTCGAAGATGTCTTGATGTTCAGAACCCTCAACCTGCTCTCCCTCTGTTTGCACTGTCTCTTGAGTCAGAGCCAACTCTCCTCCTGGCTTCCTCCAACCATCTCCATCCTGCCTCAGATCTTTCTCGCTCTTCTGGCTCTCTGGATGGGGATGAGCAGTCTCTAGGAAGAAGAGGTACCCTGCCGTCACTTGAGGCGCTCTCTCCTTCCAGTACCTCGGACAGTTCCAACCATCTGCTTGTGCCTTCCTTGGCCCCAATCTGGAGCCACATAACAGGAAGGAATATTCTAGGTTGGGTAAGGAGAGATGTCTTACAGCAGACTCACAGGTGGACAACAGCCTGAACTCTGGCTGACACCACAGATGTGGATGGATGGGAAGATCTGTATGAGAAGCCTGGAACGATCACTGTCCCTTTTGTTTGTATTTGTTTCCTTCTGAAGGAGCCATTTCTGAGTCTGGTAGATTTCTAGCCAGAGATGTGTGAGCAACCTGAAAAGAACACACTGTGGCCCTGTCCCTGTGATAATGACAACCACCAAAAGAGTGGGAGAAAGGGAAAAGGAGGAAAATGGATGAGAATAGAGGGGAAAGACTTACCCAGATGTAAAGCAGAAACTGTCCCCAGCAGGAGAAGGGACAGGATCAGGGGCTGTTTCATATCTGCTTGATCCTGTAATAGACAATTCTGCCTTCGTCCTCACAGCTGTCCTTCTGTGGTCAACACAGCTTCCAGCACATGACATGATACTTGTTTAATTACCCAATTAAAGGGAGGGCCAAAGAACCTAGTCCTTCTCCTCCTCCTGCTCCTCCTCCTCCTCTTCCTCAATTTCCTCCTCCTCCTGCTCTTCTTCCCCCTCCTGCTCTTCTTCCTCCTCCTTCTGCTCCTCCTCCTGATCTTCCTCCTCTTCCTCAACTTCCTCCTCCTCCTCTAATGAAGGCAGAATTTGAAACTGGAGTAATGGATTGTTAGGATGAGTAACTGAGCTGCAAAAATCTCCTCCCAAGATCTTCATGCTGTTCCCTAGGACCACAGTCTACCCAAGTTCCAGATCTGCAGGGACAGGTCAGCCCCGAGCCAGAGATGAATGTCTTCACTTACGCAGGGAAAGAAGCAAAGACTTTAGCTATGGCGATTCTAAAAACAGGCCTCCCAGCTGTCTGCTCTATAGTGACCTCCTGTTTCCTGACTGACCCTGGCCCAGCACGGAACTCACCTCACAAAGACCTGTGGCCTCCACTCTCAGTGACTGTGGCTGATGCCCCACAATCAGCCCTTATACTGGGTTTTTGGGGAAGTGGGAAGGGGCCAGGGTGATTGCCCCAGGTCAGGCTTGGGGATAATAGAACTGATAACATTTTGTTCAGTTTTTCCCCCCAGACCCTGCTTCCTGCTAAAGCGGCAGAGCCCTGACCTCTGGGACCTGCTTCCCTGGCCTCTTGGGCCTGCTGCCCTAAGTAGAAGCTCACCCCCACCAGTTTATTTATGAGGTGTGTATAACATCATGCCTATCAATCCAATGTAATTAGCATTAGTGTTCCTAAAGTGTCCAGCCTGAATGATATTTCTTCATTCAGAAGCAGACTCCCAATGTCACTCTTCCAGGAAGTGATGTGCAGATTCCCAAGGAGCAGTGAGGAGCCATGAAGGGAAGGGGCCTCCGCATCCACCTTCACCCATTCCCACCGAGACTATAGGATCGCCTCACAGATGTAAACAACGGGATTCAGAGGAGGAAATATCACCAAGCTTGTCTGATCACTGAGCTTGGCTAGTTTTTATGCCAACTTGATGAAAACTAGAGTCATCTGAGAAGAGGAAAAAATGTCTCCTTAAGATCAGGCTTCAGGCAAGCTTGTAGGGCGTTTCCTTAATTAGTGAGAGATGGGGGAGGGCCCAGCCTATTGTGGGCGGGGCCATCCCTGGGCTGGTGGTCCGTGGTCCTGGGTTCTGTTAGAAAGCAGACTGAGCAAGCCATGATGAGCAAAGCAGTGAGCAGCACCCTCTGTGGCCTCTGCATCAGCTCCTGCCTCCGGGCTCCTGCCCTGTTTGAGTTCCTGCACTAACGGCTTTCATGATGAACAGTGATGTGGAAGTGTGGGTGAAATAAACCCTTTCCTCTGCTTTTGGTCATGGTGTTCTATCATAGCAACAAAACCCCTAACTAAGACTCATAAAAAGTCAGGGAGCAGGGATTTGTAAGTCCCAAACACTCTCTCTCTCTCTCTCTCTCTCTCTCTCTCTCTCTCTCTCTTTCTCCATTCTCTCTGCCTCTCTCCCTCCTCTCTTCACAAGCCAAGCCCTTTCTGGTTCTCATCTTCGTGCGGTTTCTTCTGTGCCATGGATCTGCATGGTTTCTCAACATTTATGCTCTTAGTATCCAGCACCATGTATTAGTTGTGGCAGCTGCCCTATGCATTATCTAAACTTTAATAGCACTGTTTGTCTGTGTCCATTAGATGTCTGATATTCACACACACACACACAGCAACGATAGAAACTGTTTCCACACATTCCATTTCCTAATGTCCTCTGTACCATTTAGAGACCACTGGCCTAGAATCTATCACTCCATTCAGCTCTTACATGTCCTCCAGGGCTGGCAAAGATGCCGGGACTGGGATGAAAACCCTTCTGCTAATTCTTCCAGTCAATCAGCAGGCCACCTTGTCCTCCCCCCCTCATTCCCTGCCTCCCACCAGCCCTCTGACACCACAGGGCTAGGACTAGGATCAAGCCGTGAAATGTTCACCTCAGACCACAAACTTAAGAAGACACTACAAGATTCAACATAAAATATAAGTAGTATTTTAACACAAACTTTCTTAAAATCAAATAGAATGCAAATATATTCGCAATGACTAATTTCATTTGAACAACTAAGCTCCAGTTCATTCACTGTTGCCCAAAGAGAAAACAGTGCATGTGTAGCCCTGGCTTTGCCATGCTTTCCTGCCAAGAGCTTGCGGACTGTTGGAAGCGAAGCTGGTGCAGGTGTGGAGGTGTTCTGCTGGGCAGCACACAGCTGCCATTTATGTGCCAGCCTCCTCCAAAGCAGACACGGGTGGCCCAGAGGGCAAGCTGGCCGGGACGCCTTGTCTTTCTCTGCTCTCTCAAGGGACCTACAACTGGAGAAGAGGCTGAGTGGTTACTTCCTGGCCTGGTTGCAGAATAACAGTCCCGGCTCTTATCTGTCCACCCAACAGAGCAGACTGCCCTCTTATCTACCTGACAGTGGGAAGATTGGTCAATCCCAGTGCGCTCAGGACTTGGTCTACAAGTTTCAAGTTTGAGATTGCCCCATGAGAAACGGAGAAACACAGACACCCTTCACCCTGTCCTTCTTCACCCCGGGAGCTGACAGGGCCCCGGACGTGGGGGTGAGCCGGCATTGCCCTAAGCCTTGTATGCATTGATTCCCTTGACAAGACACCGTGGCAATCAGAGCCCAGGCTAAGCTCAAGGTTATAGGCCCCTTCCCCGCCCCATACTGGCACCCTCTCATAGACTTCCAGCTTCTCCAACCCCATTCATTCATTCACGTGGAGGCTGTTTTCCTTGCAAGCAAACCCTGACAAACACATTTTAATGCTTCAATAATCTTGCTGATGGCCACAGTTGACTCCTCTCTAATTGAAAACCAGAAGTAAAATGTTTGAAGGTTTACTCCTGACCAGGCACTATGTTTCCATAAGGTTTGTTTTGTTTCTGTTTTTGTTTTTGACAACCATTACTTCCTCTGTACTCCATACGAACTCATCACAAATCTTCACTGAAATTGGGTATTGCCATCTTAAGTTTACATATTTACTGAAAAAAAAAAAACTGAAGAGGCAAATGATTGTTTCAGTTCTCACAGCCCAAACATCCTTGTTTACATCCAAGCATGTTACCCTGACAGTCCAGCCCATGCTATCAGTGCTAAGTCTCGGGAACACTGATTTCAGTTATGTTCCAACGAGTTTCTAAATGAGCTTCTTGTCCCAAGATTTGGCACAACTCCTCTTTACCCAAAGGATGAGTCTCATGGTAAAGAGAAGCCAGCGGCATGATACGTAATGAAATCACACGTTCAGGAGGCAACCACTCCAAACTGAGGACAGTGATAAGATCTGTCTCTCAGGCAGTGGTTCTGATTCCGTGGGTCAAGGGAGTCCCATATCAGAAATTTTGCATGTCAGTACTTACACTATGATTCATAACGGTAGCAAAATTAAAACAGCAATGAAATAATTTTATGGTCAAGGGTCACCACAACATGAGGAACTGTATTGAAAGGTCTCAGAGGTAAGAAGGTTGAGAGGAACATACCCCAGAGGGCCTCTGAAAGACTCTGCCCAGCAGAGTATCAAAGCAGATGCTGAGACTCATAATCAAACTTTGGGCAGGGTGCAGGGAATCTTATGAAAGAAGGAGGAGATAGAAAGACTTGGAGGGGACAGAAGCTCCACAAGGAACGCAACAGACCAAAAATTCTGGGCGCATGGGTCTTTACTGAGACTGATACTCCAACCAAGGACCTTTCATGGAGATAACCTGCACAGATATTGCCTATGACAGCTCAGTGTCCAAGTGGGTTCCCTAGTGAGGGGAACAGGGACTGTCTCTGACATGAACTCAATGGCTGGCTCTCTGATCACCTCCCCATGATGGGGGAGCAGCCTTGCCAGGCCACAGAGGAAGACAATGCAGCCAGTCCTGATGAGACCTGATAGGCTAGGATCAGATGGAAGGGGAGGAGGACATGCCCTACCAGTGGACTAGGGAAGGGTCATGGGAGTAGAAGAGGGAGGGAGGGCAGTATTGGGAAGGGAGGAGGGATGAGGCTATAGCTGGGATTCAAAGTGAATAAATTGTAATAAATAAAATAATTTTTTGAAAAAGAAGGTTGAGGACCACTGCTCTAAAGAAACCATCTGGGGAAGAGCTGTCAGGGAATTGCCCAGCACGTGGAGCCAGGGTGCCCTTGTGCAATGAGGCAGGTCTAGCTTCATGTGGTCCTTGTCGGTGGACAAATGATGTGCATCTTGCTTGCTCAGGTGGTTGAGCTTTCCTGCCCTGTACTCTGCATAGTGCAGAAACCCTAGGCACTCCATCTAAAGGGACACTGTCTACAGCATAGAACCTGCTCAGCATGTTGCTGGAAAGGAAAAATGCTGGGACAAGCTGCCTCTTGGGGTACAAGACCAGTCTATTTATTTTATTTACTTCATGAACTTTACTGTTTATTTTACTCTGATTATTTTTTAAAATTATTACAGTTTATTCACTTTGTATCCCAGCTGTAGCCTCCTCCTTCATTCCCTCCCAAACCCCACCTCCTTCCCTCTTCTCCCATGCGGCTCCCCTAGGGAAGGTGCTCCTCCCCTTCCCTCTGGCCCTAGTCTATCAGGTCTCATCAGGACTGGCTGCATTGTCCTTCCTCTGTGGCCTGGCAAGGCTGCTCCCTCCCTCGGGGGAGGGGGGAGGGGGGAGGGGAGGTGATCACAGAGCCAGCCACTGAGTTCATGTCAGAGACAGTCCCTGTTCCCCTTACCAGGGAACCCACTTGGAGGCTGAGCTGCCATGGACTACTTTAAAAGAACAAAAACAAAAGCAAAAACGAAAAACAAAAACAAGGCCTCGTGTAGCCCAGGCTGGCCTCATATTCACCATGCAGCTGATAGTGATCTTGAACTTCTGATCCTCCTACTCCACATTGCAAGCAGCAGTGTTACAAGTGTGTGCCTCCACTCCTGTTTAATGTGGGTGGGCATAGAGCCTAGGGCTTCAGGCTTCAGGCATGCTGGGCGCTCTACCAACCATACCACATCCTCAGACCCACTTTATTAAAAAAAAAGTTTTATGTATTAACGATATATTCATCCTTCACCAAGTTTTCTAGATCTTCATCTTGTCTTAAAACTCATTTGTTTAAAAAGATGGTTCTCATCATTATTGTGATCATTAATGAAATTACAAGGTCAAAGCAATGTGGAGAAGCCCAGCCTCCTGAGCAAGCCCAGACCATTGTTTATTCACAGACACAGACACCTGAGCCACTAATGAGTGCACTAAGCAGGAACGCTGCAGCCATTGCTATGTGCAGAGCGGAGTCAAGGACCCAGGAGTCTCCTCCTACCTTCACCTGGGTATCCTCTAAAGAGACCTCTGTGGCGCAGGCCCCATGAAGCCCATGAAGAGAGCAGTTTCTAAGAAGCAAGACAGAAATCTATCTAACTCCCAGGCTGGAGCACAGGAACCGCGCAGCAAATGGTGGTGGCAGGTGTCTCATCCCGTTCGTGCATTTATTTCTTTTTCACTTACTTTTGTGCTGGATTCCAACTTGGTGCTTCACATATGCTAGGCCGCTGCTCTGCCATGGAGCAATGGCCCCAGCCCTTCACCATCCTTACCATTAATATTAAAACAAGAACAGCGATGCTGTCCTGCAGCAGAAGGCGACATCCATGAGCACTCGTGGACCAGCTCTGCGTCAGCCGTATCCTCACAGCGCCCACCACAGAGCCAAGAGCATGGGGCTTCCAAAGCTCACCAAGTATAAAACCATCTGACGTGGCATGGTGGTTGCAAGGACCGAAATGTGGCTCTGTCTCTTTCTCATCTCGCTGAGTAGCTAACCCTGAACAAATAGCTTCCCTTCTCTGAGTCACTCAAAAACTCACAGATCTTTTGCCTTCCCAGGACCCTGGACCCATAAAGAGTTGAGAAATCTCTGAAAGAGAGGGGTTCAGGCCACTGAGCCCCTCCATCTTGCTTCTCTCCCTGCTAATATTAGAGTTGCTCATCCCCATCTCGAACCGGGCATCTTTGCCTCCAGGTGAGTTGACTTTTGTGCCTCAAGGTGAAGTCCAGAGTGAGGGACATCAGTCAAGACTTCCAAGCACGGAAACATAGTGGATAAAGGAGCAGGCTTCGGAGCTCAGAAAGCCACATCTCAGCACTGGGAACATCCAGATGTCTGTCTTGAGCAAGTCTTTCATCCATGTATAATTCCCTGAGCCTGTTTCTACATGGCAGGAATAATAATGATTGATGGCATAGTGTGATCTATGGAAAGCATTTGCCACAGCAGCTGAGTGCTCAGTAAGAGAGAGCAACTAGCACATGTTCTCTCTCTCTCTCTCTCTCTCTGTCTCTCTGTCTCTGTCTCTCTCTCTGTGTCTCTCTGTCTCTGCCTGTCTGTTTGTCTCTATCTGTGTCTCTCTCTGTCTCTGTCTCTCTGTCTGTCTGTCTCTCTCTCTCACGCACACATACCCTGTATCTTAGATTCCCAGGCCTCACTGAGGGTCTGACTCATAATAAAGAGTTTAATATTGGGTTTTCTGCAAAGCAGAGCTTGTGACAAGGATTTGAGTACCCATCCTATAGCTAATCTGGGGAAGGGCAGAAACATTGCTAGAGGAAGACAGGATTCATCAAGGGAGAGGCAAGCAGCCAATAAAATACATGCTGTAATGTCAGCCAGCTTAATAGACAACGGAGAAGTGGTGCCTAGCTGGTGTTCTGCTTGTTCCACTTGATAGGTGCACCGGTTAATGCTGACTGTTTGCGTGACAGGCAGTTACCTAGGAGACCAGCCTCTGGCCTCACCCCCGAGGGAGTACCTTGATTATGTTCCTTAAGGAGGGAAGGCCCACCATTCCCTGGGTTTAGGCCCTGGATTGTGTCTGGAAGAAGCTGCACACAAGCTTCTCTCTGCTTCCTAAGTATGGGTGCAATGCAGGCACCTGCTTTCAGACCCTCCACCCAGGCTTTCCTCCCATAATGGACAGTACCCTTGACCTGTGAACTAAAAGCAGCTCTGTCCCCCTGAGTCAGGTTCTTTGTCACAGCAAACAGGAAAGGCAGCTAGTACCATGGTGAAGAAGAACCCACGTAGCTGAGAGTTCAAAATCCCTCGCATGTCTGGAAGCTGTTGGTGAGGCCCTAACAGTACCCGACACACACATGCTATGTAATTGTGTCTTCCTTGAACATCTGAATACATTTCTCTATTGTCAGAATGCTTCATGGACCCCACGGCACCTTTACTCCCTGAAGAGCGATAACTTGGTGGCTCCTTCATAACGCAGTGAGTTCATAACTCAGAGAGCTCAGAGTGAGCCTGAGCGACCAGTGATCACAGGAGAAAAGGAATCTGTTTCGGCAAAGCGCTTTTATTGTAGGAGGTGAAAGAAGGGGACATCTGGCAGGGAAGAAGAAGCAGTTACCCAGGAGATGATGAACTTGAACTCCCAACTGGAACCAGTCAGAAAGAACAGATGAAGGGACGCCTCTTGGCACAGTGAGATCGACGCCAGTGGCCTCCTGTGAAGGGAGGATAGGAAAGCTTTAGCGCCTTCTCTACCCTCACCAGAAAGACTTGTTTCCTTGTCACCTAGGAAGCTTCTCCTGAGTGGCCAGACTCACTTTCCCACCCTCCTCCTTGAGTCTCCTGGGCCTTCCCTTCATTCATCTCCAGCCAGCCTCACCTTGGGTACACATGGTCACACATCTGCCACCACCACGGCCGGGCTGGCCAGAAGCCCAGTATGCAAAATTCCAAGAGCTTCCATCAACCCACTGAAAGCGTGTGCAACGGCCCTAGAAAAGGTGGGAGGGAAAGGGATACAGTAGGGGAAGGGAGAGAGGCAGAGCCAGCACTACCCCTGGTAACTCATGGACCACAGGATCATGATGGATGCTGTCCGGCTGAACTGATGGCCCACAGTGACCATCACCACCCCATTCTCCTCTTCTCTGACATGAGCACCCTCTTATCAACCAGAAATGGGGCTGGGAAACCATGTGTAACCTAGAGGTAAGGAAACAGCTCACAGACCTCCACGGCAGAGAGGCTGGGAGGAACTTGGACTTAAACCTGATTCTAAATCCTTAGTGGCACCTCAGTGTCTTGTCTGTTCCGAGCTTCTTAGGGGAGAGTAAAGGGGGAAAAGCTGCAGCAAGGTGGAGCCTGGATGGGATCAAGAGGTGCTTTCATTTAGGTCTGTATCCCTCTTACCCAGCCCACGATCCTGCCTCCAATCCAGACTTGACCCTGGTTGATTCCCCTGACAGAGCACTGGATTCGGAAGTTAACGTGGAAGCTGTGGATGGAGGCAAGGCTGCCCCGGTAGCAACGCCTACAGACTGACTGCAGAACAAAACAAGAGAGAAGAAAGGAGTTTCCCTCTGCAGTTCCCGGGGTCATAGTCCGGGCTTTGAGTCTCCAAAATCCATTCCCTTCCCCCCTCCCACTATCATCCTTTCTTCCTACCCTCTTTCCCTCCTTCCCTGGCCACAGCCATTAGAAGATAGTAGAGCAGAATACAGCACATTTCCACATGACCCTCTCCCCACCCAGTGCCTCTGGGAGATGGAGACATGTTCCCCGTCTCTGCTCTCAGCTTCAGCCATGGGCCACTTACCTGAGCTTTGTCAAACCGTTGAGCCGTCTGAACTAGGACGTAGCGGCAGGTCTTGCATCCAGAGATGCCGGTCAGACTCATTGTATCCTCTTCCTTGGGGCACTGAAGGTCCTCATCCGTCACATCCTGGCCTGAGACAGCTCCCTCGTCCTCTGGAGTACTTTCACTTCCAGAACCTTCCTCCTCTTCCAGTGGCATTAGCTCCTCCCCAGGAGAATACTCCTCTACTTCCAGTCTTGGTATCTCTGCATCCCTAGGCAAGTGCTCATCAGTCAATGGGCTTTTGGAGTCGGAAGTTTCAGACCCTGGCAAATAGAAAATTCAAGTGTCCATCCTTTACACCTTCCTTTAGTCTCTCCAGAACTGTGGGTACCTCCTGCCCAACTCCCTGAACACCAGTGTGCACAACCTTGCCTAGAAAAAAGGAAACTACAGCCACACTTCACACATGAAGTCAAGGTAGCTGAACACAATAGCCTAGAGTCCAGTCTTTGTGGCTTCATTTCTTGGGAAACTGATATAAAATCTTTATTGCTTCGTGAAGGTGCTCTGGAGATTAAGGACGTAGCGTGCAGAGAGAATGTTCAGTAAACTCAAAGTGAAAAGAAGCTGTTATTACTGTGAACACCATTTGGGTTATATAGAAAGGACAAAACTGGAAATGCCACAACAGAATCAAGGCTACAGACATAGCAGATGTTCTTGGGAGTCCTACAGAGTCCCTGCTCCCCTAGTGTCCAGGGATTCTGAAATTGGGAATGATAAGTGATGGCATTGCATGTGTGATTTAGATCTCATCTATTACACACAGGAATGAGCGAACGAGTGAAAGAGAAAGAGAATTGATGACTCACTCAGATGAAGAGCAGACACTCCCCCAACTAGAAGAGCCAGAAGTAGAGGGAATTTCATCTTGGCTTTGTCCTGAAATAGAGAACACAGATGTTACGTACAAACACACACACACAAACACACCAGCCAGACCATTTTGGACCAGTGGGAGGAAGGTGGAGAAAAAGAAGACAAGAATTTGGAATGAACTAGAAGAGCTAATGCTTAGACCATGTTGTCCCAGGGAACCCATTTGTTCATTTTGCTTATGATGAGGCTTCATGTAGCCTGTGTAGCCTGGAACTCAGTACGTAGCAGAAGCTGGCATAGAATTCCTGATTATCCTGTTGCAATTCCCAAGTGCTGAGATTAGAGGCATGTACCATCACATCTGGTTTATGTTCTATTGGGGATTGAACCCAGGGTGTCGTGCATGCTGGGCAGGAACTCTACCAACTGAGCCCCAGCCCCAGCTCCAGGAAGTCCTCTCTGAACAAAATAAAGTCGACCATAAGGAGCAGCTCAGGCGAGCTTTCCTGAATTATTTACTTATTTATCCATTGATTTGCATTAATGAGCTTGTCATGTCTGTAGGATAAGTGAATGGAGAAGCAATGATTGTTGACCTTGCTAGGAAGGCACAGCACTGAAATCATCTGGTCCTTACCTACTGCCATGTACGACCCTCCTTTCCTCACCCTGTGCCCTTCCCTGAAAAGGAGAGTTGTCCTGTCCTCAGAAGAGATGTTCATTGCACTAGCACAAGCAGAAGCTGAATGCCATGTGAAGCTCTGCTAGTGCTAGCCTGGCAGAGCCCTCAGCCTAGGTCAGGGGCCTCCCCGAAGCTGGACCTCCCCAGAGCCAGCTGCACCCAGAAAAGAAAACACTCACGGCCCGCCTGGGTCTTGTCAAGTTTGCAAAACTGGATTCTTCCTCACCCCAACTCCAAGTGGCATTTATAGACACCTTGGAGGAAGTCCCCTGGGGAAAAGGGGGTTTGCCTCAGCCAGAGGGAGAGGGTGGGCTGATAAGAGCCATTTCTTCACTCCGTTGATGAGTCTGCTCCTTAGCCACCATGTGTGGGGGAGGGAGCATTGAGCTCTTCTGAGCTCACTCTGGGCTGCATTTCTGACTCTCCTTGGGAGCTTTCCCCAATTCGTGGTCTTCTTACTTACCTAAGACACTGGAAGAAGCATCTTTCATTATCTGTTAGAGTGAACCTCTGACCAGGTTCACTCTTTGTAGGCTATTGTACTGGACAGAAAAGCACCTGTATGTAGGAAAAAGTTTACAAAGTTATTCATTGTTTAATAGTTCCATCAAAACGACTAGGCTACCCACCCATTGGACAGTGAGTTAAATGTGTCTCGTCTGTTCTAAAACATTCCTGTGTCTTCACCTATACCTGTGAGCCTCAGAGCTGTGTGTGCCATGTTAGGAAGGGAACAAAGCAAGACTGACAGGGAGGTTTTTTTGTTTGTGTTCATCTGTCTGTTCACTGCCTTTGTTTGCCTCTTTGTTTTCTGCTTTTTGTTTTCGAGACAGGGTCTTGCCATGCGGTCCTGGCTGGCCTTATCCTCACTATATAATTCAGGTGTTGTCAAGCGTGTGGTAACACTCACATCCTCACTTCTCTGGTGTGCTACCGCCATAGCCAGCAAGAAGAAAATATTCAGTGTGAGAACAGTTTTACAAGTGGAAACCTTGGGCAGCTCCTTCCTGTGAGTTTTCCTCATGACACCATATTTAGATACGTGAAAGAATTCACACCAGCCTGATGACCTTGGTGGCCTCCATGAGTGAGCAGGGAGGTCGCTGTTCCTTCTTTTACTATTCTACATTTCTCCAGTCATTACAGTCTATGTGTGCAAAATCTGTCATTTGAAGTGAGATCTTATTAAAGATGTTTTTGGTTTTGTTGTTGTTGTTGCTTGAGACAGGGTTTCTCTATGTAGCCTTGGCTGCCCTAGACTCACTTTTTAGACCAGGCTGGCCTCGAACTCACCTATGTCTCCCAAGTGCTACGATTATAAGCATGTGCCACCGAGCCTAGCTATTAAAGATGTTTTTAAAGCACAGAAGACCTCTGATTGGCTAGGGTTTTTTTTAGAGTAGAAAGCGATGACCGCATTTGCATGTCTAGGTAATGGGATGAAAATGAGCCTGGAAATCCCTGAGCTGAGAACTCAGTGTTCAGGAGTATCCCCATGCAACCAACTACCCACCCTCAGAACCGGGCCCGTGGCTAGCCAGTCCACCACCTTCATCATCATCATGTTTACTGCACATGTGTCAGTGCTGTGTGTGGAAATGTCACCTCATTTAATCTTGGTGTGCAGTGTATGCATGCACATATGTTCACATGTGTACACATGTGTGTGCATGTGTGCTCCTCCTTATTTTTTTTTTGAATCAAGGTCTCTCACTGAACCTCTACTCTCTGGTAGGCTCGATTGGCAGGCCAGCAAGCTTGAGGAAGCTGACTTCATATTCCTCTGTCCTCCATAGCATCGGGGTTGCATATTTGTGTTTTGTTTTCATTTTTACAAACTCGTTTCAAACAAAGGTCCCCAAAATTGTGTTACAAGCACCCTACCTGCTGTATCATCATCCCAACCTTAGTCCTTAAAAAAGTGACCTAGTTATCATTTCTCTATCTCTGTATTCACACATCCACACATGTGCACATCTACACATACAAACATGTACACACTGAGACACACACACACACAAAAGGAACGTGGACAGAACCAATTTCTACATCAGTGCCAAGGACATAAATAAAACAGACACCCATTTGGGGGAGAGGATGCTTTCCCAAGCCCTTTGAGCAGGACATTCTCCTCTTGACTCATATCCACAATGTGATCAACCGGCTTGGAGGCCAGCATCTTCCAGCAGGAGAGTCTGATGATCACCCTCCGGTTTAGACTTGCCTCCTTCCCAAGAAGCAGTGGCTCCTTGCAGGGTCCTAAAACTTGGGAGTTCTTGTTGCAGGCCTCAGAGTTACTGTAGAACTTAGACGATGTTGGGAAGAACTAAACGTCCTAGAGCATACCCCATCTGGACATCAGTGCTCCGTGAAGGTCCTTTAAAGGCCAGCCTTGCCCTTAGCCTCATAGCATCCTCTGGAGTGCATTCCGCCTTCAGGCTTATCGTCCCAGTGCCAAGGCGCAGACCTGGTGGTGTAGGCTCTGTCCTGACACAATGTGGACTGTTGCCCTAGGTGTGCGTGTGTTTACCAGACACTGAATAAAAGTCACCTTGGCCAATGTGATCAACAGCAAGCCACTGGTCTGCCTCTCTCCCATGCCCATTCCCCAGGCACACAGCAGCTAGGCAGAAAACACTGCACCTCCAGATACAGTCCGTATCATCAGTATGAATTCCCAGCACCATGATTCTTTTCTAACCTGGAAACTGAATAATGTCTGAGGAACCATGAAGCCTACAGTCATGGATAATTCATATGTGATGTTTCTAAAGCAAGGATCCAAATCACTAGTGAAGTTCTTTCATGACCTATCAAAAGTCTAAAAAACAACCAACTTTATTGAATGGTTTATTCCCCAAAAACCAGAAATGATTTTCTAGGAGGCTCCTGTGGTGGAAAGAATATTATGATACTCCCTAAAATGTTCACCATTCCTAGCTCCTCATGTATATAATCCTTGGGATTGTTGATATGGATTTTCCTCCTGTGATCGTGTTATATATTCCATAGTTCAATTACTTTCAAGATGGAGATAGGGATGGAATTGTGGCTCAGTGGTAAAGCCTAGCATTCATTAGTCCCTAGGTTCAATCCCAAGCATGGAAGGAAGACTGGGAGGGAGAGAGGAAAAGAGGAAAGGGAGTGGGGGAGAGTAGACAAGAGGAGAGGAGGGAATAAAAACAAGATGGGTAGAGAGAGAGGAAACACAAGGAAAGAGGAAGGGAGGAGGAACAGAAGGAAGAATGGCTATATTGGGTGAATCTGACCTAATCAAATGAACCATTAAAAGCAACTGGGTTATTCCTAAAATCACAGATCCTGAGGGTGAGGATATTCAACCCAGGGGACCTATTGCTAGCTTTTAGAATGGATAACGCCATGGCAAGGAATATGGGCAGTCTTGAGGACCTAACAGAGGTACCTTCTTGCAGCCAACAAGGAATCAGGAACTCAGTGCCATGCCCGCAAGAAACAGAACCCTGTCACAACCTCATTAGCTCAGAAATGTGGTCAAGCAACATTTTTATTTCAGACATAAGAGTCCCCAAACAGAAACCCCAACCATGCCATGCTCACATCTCTGATCTGCTGGCCTGTGATGATAGAAACGCCTGCGGCCTGACATCGCTAAATGTGTGGCAATATGTCCTGTGGCACAAAGACTAACAGCCTCAGGGTCCATCTCCCTCTCACTTGGCAGAGGGAGCGGCATAAACAAGTGTCCCCTAAAAATGGGCCTGAAGACCATTAGAATAGAGAACCCAAGGACAGAAGAGCAGACATTGCACAGGGGAGAGTCCTTTCAGACTGCAAGACTATGAATGGCCTCTTCTAGACTCAAATTTTGCTCAGTTGGGTTCCTCCGCCTCATAGAAAAGATGGAGCTTGAAGCTGATCAACTGCCTGCTGGCTGGGCTTGGCCAACATTCTTGTGGGGCAGATAAAAGGTGGCGAAAGGACCAACCCAATCCCAGGGGCGAGTGGCCCACGAGATAGGGATGAAGCCGTTGCTCTATGAAACCAGTCTTGACAACAGCATCTCTGGCACTTCCTCATTTAGATGTCCCAACAGTTGTTAGAGATTAAGGTGTCCCACATTCTGGAGCTGGCAGAGCCCTGAGAGAAAAGCCGATCCAGCCTTCAAGTGTCCAATGTGGAAGGACACCCTGAACTAGACTAGGTATCTGGATTCCTTCCTGTCTCCTCTCCTCCCTGCAGCCTCACTGGCCCAAGCCATGATGGGTGGTGATATACAAAACCCATCACCCCACACTTCCCAGTGAGTCTCTCTGCTCGCAAGCAAATGACCTGCTCTCACTGCTGTTGTTTGCAAGGCTGTCCATTAACAGGGTCCTCGCCACCGATAAGCGTCACTACAGTAACAGACCCTGGGTAGATCAATATGATGATGTCGATCCCTGCTTCACTGCCAAGACTTTGTTCCTATCTCATCTGCCTCATCTATCTCATCTGCTGACCTCCAGCCCGTGGTCATCTGCTCACACAAGCCTCCAAGAACTGTCTAGGGAAGCCCACACACTCCACCATCATAGCCACTTACTTTGTTCCACATCATTCTATTTTGTTTTGAATTTTTGTTTAACTTTTGAGATTATGATTACATTTTCCTCTACCATCTCCCTCCCTCTGGACCCTCCGAAATAACCTTCCTGCTCTCCTTCAAATTCATGGCCTTAAAAAAAAAACTAATTGTTATTACATGTGTGTGTATGAGTGTGTGAGTGTGTGTGTTCCTAAATATAACCTGTTCTTCTCTGTATAATGTGACTCCTATATATGTTTTCAGGGCTGACCACTTGGCCCTGTACAACAGCAAATTTCTGTGTTCTTCCCTGAGGGAGGCCATCTGTCCACTCCCGCCTTTTACCAGTTGCCTTTAGTTCTTTGTATGTAGGGTTGAGGCTTTGTAGGCTTTTTCCCTGTCTGTTTTGACATGTCCATTGATGTCATCTTTGTTCAACTCACACACAGGTGTAGCGTTTGACATTACTAAGAGACAACACCTCACAGCAAACTCTGTGATTCTCCGGCTCTTGCAATCTTTCTGCCCGCTCTTCCTCAATGTTCCCTGAACTTTAGGCATGGGAGTGTTTTGCAGATGTACCCACTGGGTCTGGGCCTGACAACTCTGCATTTTGGTTGGTGGTGGTTTCCTGTAGTGATCTGTGCTGCATAGAGATGTGCTCTTGAGGAAAGGTAAGGATTACACTTATCTGTGAGTGTAAGGATGAGCGTTTATGGGTGACTGTTAGGGCTTGTGCTGGCTTAGTGAAGAAGTGGTTCCAGATTCTCCAATAACCATGACATTACTAGCACTGAGTAGCTAACTGGGCTTCTAGTGCTAGGCATGGGTTCCCTCTCATGAAGTGGGTCTTGAGTCGAGTTAGACAGCTGTTGGTTGTTGCCAAGGGATGTGTGCCCCTGCTGCCCCCTTAGGTGTATAATGGGAGGTTGGGCATGGATGGCATCCATAGGCAGCACAGCTGGGTAGGACTGTTAGTTGCCTCCCCCTTTGGAAGGCTGCATGGCGTCTCCTGGTACTGTAAAAACTAGTCCCTAGGGAGGGGACATTCAAGTCAGTTCCAGCTGAGGTGTCTCGGGAACCTGTTCTGAAGTTCATGGTACCTTCAGCAATAGGGATTTACCTTCTGTTTCTGGGGTGGGGTGGTAACAAAGGGCAACAGCAATGGGTATTGGGATAGCTCAATATATTTTGGGATAGCCCAAACCAACAACTCGAAAGAGGGCTTCTCATGACTATTATTGGGTTTTTGTTAGGTGGTCTTTGGCTCTTGGAGGGAGCACCATCAGCCCAATTGAGAAAAGATCATTAAAACTGTGTGTGTGTGTGATTATATGTATTACAGGTGTGGTTTTAGTTAGTTAGGATTATAACTTCCCGTGTTTTCCCCAAACATTCTTATTGTTACTTTGCCCTCCTCTCTCCTTCTTCTGTATGTACCTCTCCTCCCTTTTCCCATTTCCCAGATCAGATCACGTGTACGCTGCTCGTCTCTCTATTGTCTCCAACCTCCATTCCAGCAATGAGCCTGTTTTGCTTTTCTGGGTTTTGTAATTACTACAGACTATGAACTCAATTCTGAAGATTTGAAGTTAGGAGCCCCGAATGAGAGAGAACATGCAACATATGTCTTCCTGGGTCTGGCATGCCTCACTCAATTACAGCTTTTCTGGTTGCACCCATTACTTTCAAAGTTCATAATTTCATTTTTCTTTACAGCTGAATAATAGTATTCCCTACTGTATGTGTACCCCCTTTTTCATTATCCATTTACCAGTTGTAGGACAGTTAGGTTGTTTTCTGTTTCCTAGTTATTGGGAATAGAGCCTCCGTGAACGTGGCTGAGCAAGTGTCTGTGGAGTAGGATGTTGAGTCCTCTGGGCGTATGCCAAGGAGTGGTATAACTGGGTCAATCCGGAGATTCATTTTTAACCTTTTTAGAATTTTCCATACTGATCTCCACAGTGGCTGCACTGATTCTCCATCTCACTCACAGTGCATGAAGCTTTCCCTTTCCTTACATCCCCTCTGACGTTTGTTTTTGGTTCTCCTGTTGATCTTTGCCATTCTGACTTGAGGTAAGATGAAATTCCTCTCCTGCTCATATATCATGTTGGGTAATGTCTTCTTCTAGATGTTTCGGGGTTTTATGTGTCACATGGAGGTCTTTGATAGATTTGGATTAATTTTCAGTAACAGATAAGGTAATACTCGCAGGTCTAACTTAAGTCTTCCATATGTGGCCACCCAGTTTTCCCAGCACCATTTGTTGAACAGCTTTCTTTTTCCAGAGTATGTTTTTGGCATCGCTGTCAAATATTAAGTGGCTGAAGTTACAGGTACTCTTATTTGGGTCTTCAATTTTGTTGCTCTATTCTAAATGACTGTTCTGTGCAAGTATCATACTGGTTTTATTACTCTGGCTCTGTAATATATCTTAAGAACTGGAATTGTGGTCCCTCAGTAGTTATTTTTGTTCAGGAATTTCCTGACTATCAGGGTCTTTTGGTATTCCATGTGAACATTAGGATTGTTTGTTTTGGTTTTTGATTCCTCCCCCCCATTTCTGTGACGAATGAGATGGGGACTTTGATTGGGATTTCATTAAATCTGTAAATGACTTTTGGTCATTTTCACAATATTAATTCTACCAATCCAATCCTCAAGCATGGGATACCATTTCCATTTTTAAGTTTCTTTCTCTATCTCTTTCTTCAGAGCTTCAAAGTTCCCACCATAGAGGTCCTTCACATCATTGATTTGGTTTATTTTTTGGTATTATTTTTTAAAGGCTATTATGACTGAGAGTGTTTCTATGATCTCCTCTGTCTGTTTGTTGGGGGTGCATGGAAAAGCTATTGATGTGTGTAAACTGATTCTGTATCTTGTCACATTGCTGAATTTATCATTTCTAGAAGTTTTCTGGTAGACTTTTGGGGTCACTAATATATAGTACCATATCATCTACAAAGGACAGTTTGAAGTATTCTTTCTCTATTGTATCCTTTAAATTACTTCTCTTGCCTTACTGCTCCAGCTGATATTTCTAGCTCAATGTTGAGAAGGAGTGGAGACAGTGCACATCCCTGGCTCATCCCTGACTTCAGTGGAATGTTTTAAGCTTTTCCTCATTTAGAATGATGTTGGCTGTGGATTTCTTGTATATACCTTTTACTATGTGGAGGTATGTCTTGTGCAACCCTACATTCTCTAGGGCATGTTGGAGTTTGTCAAAGGCCTTTTTTTTCATCTATTCAGATAATTATGTGATTTTTGTCTTTAAGTCTATGCGGTTTATTACATTTATTGACTTGTATATGTTGAACCACTCCTCTATCTCAGAGATGAAGCCAACTTGCTCACCATGTGTAATCTTTTTGATGCATATCTGTTTTCTGTTTGAAAGCGTTTTATTGAGTATTATTGAGTCTGCAATCATCTGCAATACTTACTTGTAGTTTTGTGTGTGTTGTGTCTTTATATGATTTGCATATTAGAGTAATGCTAGCTTTGTAGAACATGTTTGGGGGTGTTCCTTCTCTTTCTTCTCTCTTTCTTAAGTTATAAAGGACTGGCTATACATCTTCTTTGAATGTCTGGTAGAATCCATCTGGTCCTGAACTTTTTCTCTTAGTTGGAAGGCTTTTTTATTACTACTTCAATTTCATCATCTCTTATGGGTCTGTTTAGGTTGTTGACTTATGGATTTAATTTTAGTGGTTTAGTTGAATCTAGAAATTCATCCATTGCTCTTCGGAGTTCTATCTTAATGGAGTGCAGGTTTTTAAATATTTCCTATGATTCTGTATTTCATTAGTGTATGTCATGTTTCCCCATTCATTTCTGACTCTGTTAATTTGGGTCCCCTCTTTCTTTCTTTGAGTTAGTTGAACCAAGAATCTCTTATTCTTATTTGTCTTCTCTAAGAATCAGGTCTTAGGTTTATTGATTTTCTTTTTTTTTTCTTGTATTTTTTTTTATGTTTTGCTCTGATTCTTATTATCTCTTGCCATCTACTGGGTTTGTATTTGGTTTGTTCTTGCTTTTCCAACTATTTGAATCACTAAGCCATTTATTATGCTTTTTCTGATTTTAAATGTAGGCACTTAAAGCTATAAATTCCCCTCATAGGATTACTTTTGATGTGTCCCAGAGGTTTTATGTTGTGTTCTGTTTTCATTTTCATTTAGCTCCAGAAGTTTTTTTAAATTTCTCTCTTGGTATCTTATTTGACCCATTCATCATTCAATAATAAGTTGTTTAATCTTCATGAGTTTGTATGTTTACTGGAGGTTTATTTGTTCTCAGTTTTAAATTTTAGTGCATTGTGGTCAGAGAGGATACAAAGAATCATTTCAACTTTTTTTTTAACTTGGAAAGATTTGTTTTGTGTCCCAGGATGTAGTCTATTTTAGAAATGCTTCCATGCACTGCTGAGTGGAATGTATATTCTTTGGAGTTTGGGTAGAATATTCTGTGCATGTCTGTTAAGTCCATTTGATGTTACCCTGTTCGTTTTTTCTGTACAGATGACCTGTCTACTGGAATTGGGGTATTAAAAGCACCTATTATTAATGAATTGATGTGAATCCGAGTGTTTAAATCCAGTAATCATTTTTAATAACATTGGGTGTCCCAGAGTTTGGCATATATGTATTTAGCATAGTAATGTGTTTTCTTGGTTAACTGTTACCTTGATTAGAATGAAGTGTCTCACTTTCCTTCTTCGTTTAGTTTTAGTTTGAAGTTTGCTTTGGCAGATGTTAGAATACTGACACCTGCTTTTGCTTACTCCCTGGTCCCATTTGATTGGAGTACTCTTGTCCATCATTTTACTCTAAGGCATTGCCTGTCTTTAAAACTAAAATGTGCTTATTGGATACAACTAAGAAAGATTTTGTTTATTGATTCATTCAGTCAGTCTTGTGTAATTTGTTTGTTTGTTCATTTTTGATTGGAGAATTGGAGCTATTGATGTTTATTTGTTTGTTATTATTTGTTTCTTTGCTTTTTTTTTGAAACAGGGTTTTTCTGTATAGACCAGAATGGCCTCAAACCCAGAGGTCTGCCTGCCTCTGTCTTCCCAGTGAGGTGTGTGTTACCATGTCAAGCAATATTTAAAGTTATTACTGACATGCATATGTTAATTATTGTCATTGTGTTGTTGATTTTTTTGTGCTTTCTGTTCTTAGTAGTATTTTGTGTTTTAATAATTATGGCTTCATATTTCTTGCCATGGTTACCCTTATATCATACGCCTCTCTTCAGCCCAAAGTAAAGCTTCCTGTATTTTGTTTAGGTTTGGGTTTATTGTGTATAAAAATGTTTAGGTTATTTATGTAGCAGAAAGGTTTTTTCTCCTCCAATGATAAAAGATAGCTTTATTAGGTATATTATTCTGACTTCGCCATTGTAGTCTTTTAGGACTTGGAATGTGTTGCTCCAAGCTCTTCTGGCTTTCAAAGTATCCATTGACAAATCAGCTGTTGTTGTGATGGATTTTCCTTTATATGTGACTTGTGTTTTGTTCTTATAACTTACAATATATATTCTGTGTTATATATCCTTAGTATACTTATGTATACTTTATGATGTGTCATGAGGCATTTCTTTCCTGGTCTTGTCTATTTGGTGTTCTGTGCTCTTTTTGTATTTGTATGTGTGTACATTTTCTTACTTTGGGAAAGTTTTTTTCTACAACCATGGGAAGAGTTGGTCTGTGCCATTGACTTGGGATTCTTCCTCTCAGCTATAATTTTAATGTTTGATTTTTTTCATGATGTCTACAATTCCTGTGTATTCTTTTTCTGTGCTTTTTAAAAATTTATTTCATTTTATTTATTTATTTGGTCTAGATCTTCTACTTTATCTTTGAGACCTAATATCCTATATCCTGCTTGATTCATTCTACCTGTTAGGCTTTCCTCTGAGTTTTCCAGCTGAGTTATTGGGTTTTTCCATTCCATCAGCTTGAGTCGTCTTCAATGTTTTCATTTCCTGATTGAATTCCATTCAAGGTCTAGGCTGTCTTCTTCATTCCGATCAGCCTTCCTTCTCTTTGTGTTTTCTTGAGCATTGCTCAGGCATTTATCTGCATAAGTTCTTTCTCCTTGATTTCGCTGAGCTATTTCTTTGTCTCTTCTCTAAACTCTTGAATTCTTTTATGAAGCTCATGATTTTTTTTTCTATTCTGTGTTTTGGAGCTCATGTAAGTAATTCTCATTGCCAAGCATTTCTATGGGACTGGTAGGTTTTTGGAGAAAAGATACTGGCTTGATCTTTCATTATTGTTATTATTTTTGTATTCTTGTAATGAAATCTGAGCACTTGGGCTTCCTTTGTTAGTCCAGGCTAGACTTTGGCAGAGGACGTGAATAGTCTGAGTCCAGATCATTCTATTTCCCTCAGAGTGTTAAGTGAAAAGCAACTGTCTGGCTCATTTGTGTGTCTCTTGTCTGCAGTCAGTCTTTCCCTGACCCCTAAAAAGAAATAAGCTTCATTACAGCAGATACCCTGTCTGTCATATTCACTACCTGAAACTCTGTCCTAAATCATGCAAGTTTTTTCAGTGCTATGTTGAATTAGTTAATCAAGTGAACTATATACTCTGGAGAAAGTCCAGCTGAATTTAGGTCAGAGATTTCACAAATGTTCCTGAGTTTACCCAATCCTAAAAACAACGGTAGGCCTGACTCTGTGCTCTGGATCACTCATTCACTCAATCGCTCATTCATCAGCTACTTAGAAGTGACCCCTGTTCTGTGGGAGGTAGCTAATAAGTGTGGCAAGCAGAAAAAAGCCACCAGTAAACTGCTGCACCGCACTGGCACTGATGGGTAACCGCTGCACCACACTGATGGGTACTTGGAAGCACAGAACATGTATGAACTGGCAGCCCAAACTTCCAACACTACAAAAGCCACATAGCAGCCAAAAGGAGCAGAGAGGGTCTCCTTTAGGAAGTGGCAGTTAGCCTGGGCTCTCAATGACTGACAGACAGGATAAGACAGGCAGAGAAGAACTTAAAGGACATGAGGCCAGCTACACCGCTCAGGGGCTACCTGCCACCAGACCTAATGACCCAAGTTAGACACCCCTGGATCCCACATGGTGGAAGAAGGGAAATGAGTGGATCTGGTACTGACAATATGAGACAAATAATAACCTTGTTCCTGTCCTCTCTATTTGCTCCACTGAAGATCCCTTCCTCCTGCCAAAGCACTGCCATCCCAATTGCCAACCCCGACAGACCATCTTCAGTTCCTACCCTACCTGGTTTTTGTGTTACATGGTACTTTCTTCTCCTTAAAAACTGTCTTCATCATTAGAAACCTTTGTAGCTATTCTCTTCAAGGTTCTAACAGCAGGCTTCTCTTCTGCAAGGTGAAATGTTGGGAACCATGTGTTCCCTGGTGCCCTCCTCTCCAACTCCACACACTCTCTGGAGGTTAGCTCACCTGTGCTCACAACCCAGACTAATAATACACATTGGTCCCTCCCCAGTGGTCGTCTACAGCCCACACCTGCTTGTATCAGCAGACTCACTAGAGAACCATCTATAAGTGCCTCAGTACGTGTTTCTTCTTGTAAACTCAATGCAGCTCCAACTGAGTTTAGCCTCAGCACGTGTGTCCTATGTCCCTCTGAGGGCTTATGAGCCAGACCCCCATGGCACGCATTTCTCTCAGCATTCTGGCCTGCTATATTCCCATTAAGCTTTACTTACTTAACATTTTAGGGGCCTCTAGCCCAGAGCTCAAAATCCTTCCACATTTCTCTTATAAAGAATTCCAAAGACCCAAGGTCCAGTGGTCAGGCTTATCACATTGACAGCCTGAATTCTCAGCACCAACTTTCTGTATTTTCTCATTTACCTGACCAAATACACAACAAGAAGCAACTTGAGAAAAGATTTATTTGGGCTTACAGTTGAAGGGATACATCCATCAGAGGAGGAAGGCATGACAACAGAAGCCTGAGGAGGCCAATGACATTGTCTCCACAGTCAGGGAGTGCTGACATTCAGTTCACCTTCTCCTTAATTCAGTGTAGCACCTGGACCCTCCACATCCCCATGGGGCTGGAAACACCATTACAGTTAGGCACAGAGTGGATTCCCATGGAGATCTAAGCTCCAGGCAAGGTGACAATGAAGCTTAACCATCACACTGATAGGTAAACAAACTCTGAGAAACACTTCTTGTCTAAGTCTGACACAGCTGGAGTTAGCCCTCTGTGACGTCTTAGGTAGGGATTCCAATGATGGCAATAGCAACTACTACTGAAGAAGTAGTTGTGCTGTTTTAAGTGACCCTTATCATTCAACATTGCAAGCAACTCTAAGAGGCAAGGAATACTGTCACCTCTAAGTCATAGACAAAAGAGCGAGGCTCAGCACCTATGTGTCACAGCTTGCTGGAACCCCTCTCCATGGCAGTGAGCAGCAAAGGCTTGCATGTTGATTCTCTAATATGAGAAGCACTAAGAACAGAATCTTCAGACTCCAGGCTCTGCCACTCACAAGCTAGACCACACCAGCAGTGTCCTGGCCTCCTGGTCACCCCCTGCCCATCTCTGACTTATAGATGACTACCTCCTGGCACTACTGGAGAAACAAACACGGTGCCATTAATTGCAGACCTACTGTGTGGCAGGGCCAGCATATTCATGGGGAACCCCACTGATCCCCGCTCCTCACTGGACAGGCACAATAACCTCCACTCTCAAGCAAAGACACAGATGCCACAAGAGGCTGTCTAACTCTCAAGGACGCCCGGCTTGAGGACGTGAGAACAAGCTCTCTCCTCTCCACCTTCAAGGCTCTGGGGAAAAAGAATTCCTCCCCCCAAGCACTGACATTTCTGCACATTTGGATTTTCCACATCGACTGCTGGAGAAACAAACACGGCACAAAAAAATGAATATGAAGATTGATATTTTTCATTGACTTTGGCTTAAGGTTTTGGATAATGAGAATGTCTGTTGTTTTCTTTCTGCGTTTGAAGTTTCCCCATTGCAAGAGGAAGAGCAGACTCCACTAGGCAAAAACAAACCTGAGCTAAGGCTCACAGGATGGTTTTCCAGCCTGACCTTAGGTGGCAGCTTTCCACAGCCCAGCATGACTGAAATGTCCCCCCTCTGTTCTTCCCTTGGGGCAGCACGGATGTGCAAGGACATCGGTAGTCATGCTCAGCACACCTGCGGCCAGCGAGGGGGGCTGTGTGCTGTGTGCCAGGCCCTGTCTGCAGAGCCGAGTGTTCCCTGCGTCACCTCATCTTTGTGTTATGGTTGAAACTAATGTTAGAAGGTAGCAAGATGCCTCAGTGGGTTCTGGCACCCATTGCCAAGCCTGGCCATCTAAGTGCAATCCCCACATGTTAGAAAGACGAAGGAGAGGACTGACTCCCACGTGTGCCTCATGGCGTGTGCCCACGCCCCAGGCACAACACCTAAATAGAAGTGTAATCTTTAAAGTGAATGATAGGTCAAAGCAGTGAGGTCAGAAACACCAGAAAAGATAAATTAGAAGGCTTGTATCTGGGGAGGAGATACCTATCCAAGCTAACTGATAGCAGGAAGAAAAAAAAATTAAGAGTGTTCTTGGCAAGGTTCAGCCCACCTACTCCTACCCAGCCCTTCACTAGGGCGTGTACACAGAGCACCAATACCCTTTTACCTAGTAAATTTAGTTTTGTGGACAGTTACACCTTTAGACATGGTTCAAGGTGAAACAGATTGAACTGAGGGTAAGCTTCTAGAAGAGCTGCCTATTCCAGGGAGGGGGCCATCCCCAGCCCCCTCAGGGTGAGCAAGGAGACAAACAGAAGCCTGAAGCCCCTGGGTACAGGCGCTGGAGGCAGCCTTTCACTTTGCTTCTGCTCCTTGGGCCTTGTGTTTGCTTTGCCACCTGCTAAAAGCCAGTCTTTGCGACTTGCTCCCTCTACCTGAGCCTAGTGTGGATTCTTCCCCTTTGAGGAAGACTGTGGAGGTTAGCAACAGTGGGAGGCCTAGAAGCCGCAGTTCTCAGATTCAGGAAAGATCCCTGCTGTCAATCTACAGTGAGAAAATGGGGGCACCGTGCACTCTACCCCTAGAACTCGGAGGTTCCAGCCGCAAGGCTTCAGACAAATGAGTGTTTAATTCCCAAAATTTCTCTCTCACTCTTGTGACAAAAGTTACTGGAATTTTTATCTCCCCTAAAGCTCAGGAAAGTTAAGTGTACTATGAACAAGGGGAGTTTTGTTAGTTAGTTAGTTAGTTAGTTAGTTAGTTTGTTTGTTTGTTTGTTTGTTAGGTTGTTTGTTTCTTCAAGGTTGCACTGCTGCTGAAGCCTGCAGCACCTAGTCCTCCACACACACATTGACCCAGGAAACAAACTGTTGGGGGAGACATGAGCAAATGTTTGGGGTTAGAGCATGAAAACTTGAATCCCCTGGAATAGGATCGACGTGAGGCAGTCATGGTTCTGGGCTTGGAGGCCACGCTGTCCAGTGAGCCCCACCGTGGGACGCCACACAGGCTGCTTGTGTGCCCAGAAACAAAGATGTCCCTTCTGTGAGTGCCTGATAAGTCGATAAGCCTGTGCTCTGAAGTGAACAGAAAGGTCACAGCACAGGATGTTGGAGGGAGGTCTTCCTACCAGGTCTCCTGAGAAGTTGTCGAGAAGGGTGCCTTAAAACAAAAGCACAGGGCCTGCGTGTCCCAAGCCCTGAATCTGTGGAAGACTGTTGTCAGCACTGGGACACTGGCTGCAGCACCTTCAGCTGAATAAATTAGCATCAGATGATCAATGAGGATTAAGGGATGCATATCAGGTCATGACAGGAACCGTGAGCCTGAGGCATTGTGGTAAAAGCATTCACTGGTCAAGAAGCGAGAGGAAAGTTTGAATTATTTACTTATTTATTTGTATATGTGTGAGGCAAGAAAGCGTGGATGTCATAGGACAACGTACAACTTTCTCTCCCCCACCACCACAGGGGTCCTCCTAGTCATCAGGCTTGGAAACAAGTGCCTTTGCCACTGAGTCATCTCACCACCCATAAGAGTTTTAAGAGTGAACAGACACACTGGGCAAACTTTGAGGTGGGAGAGGGAGGGAGAGAGAGACAGAGGGAGAGAGAGAGAGACAGAGACAGAGGGGGAAAGGGAGGAAGAGGACAGAGAAGGAGAGAGGGAGGGAGATGGAGACAGAAACGGAGACAGAGACACAGAGAATTGCCTCTCTGAGAGGGAATAGGGCTCTTTTATGGCAGTTAAAGTTAGCTGGTCTTGCTCAGTAGATTTTCAAGAGAGCAGCTTCCTATGTTGCTACATAGTAAATGTCATAATGCCACCTGAAACCATGTGGAGTGGGGCCCCAGGGGTCCTTAGGAGTAAGGCCTGAGGAAGTCCTCACAAGCCACTGGGTCCCGCCGATAGAAAGCATCCATTTTATTTTTGGTCCTTTTATTTGGAAACTTTACATCACTCTCCGGAAACTCCCTTTGTGACAAGTTTGCATGAGCCACTTACCAAATTCTCATTACTCACACTCTCCAGTCCACTTGCCCAGTCTGTTCTACCACTCCAGATGTTCCGGGACCCATATGCTGGCAGCAGAAAGAAAGCAGAGAGCACACCATCCTAAGGATATGAGTAGGAACCTAATACCCAATAATGGGATGGATGAGTATAAGGAGAATCATTGTCATGTGATGGTATCATAAACAGCTGTCTAAAATCTTGATTTGGTGACTAATTGATGACAGTGGTTGATAAGCTTATATGATGTTGATAAGCTCATAAACATTGATAAGCTTATAAAACACTGGTTTCAACTGATAAGACGGGGCTCATTACATATGCTTCTCTGGCCAAAACGGGCCTAAGGAGATCACACAAGTCCCTAAGCTAATCGCTACCTAAGTGTCACATGAGCAGTCCCCAGCAGAGGCCCATTGTGGCCCAGTGAGGTCCAGTGAAGGGAGGCCCACCATGGCATAATGAGGTCCAGTGAAGACGGGTACCTCTGAGCCTGCCTAGAGGAGGCTGCTGGCTGGGGTCCAGGATTACACCAGAAGGGCAATGAGTCATCTCAAACCTCATGAACCTGTGTTGCTGGCTTCATCCTGTGAAAGAACATTAGGCCCCTTCCAGGAAGGGCCTGCAGAGGGAAGGGGAGCTTGCCCCAGAGAGTCCCAGGGAGAAAGTCTGCTCTCACTGCTTAGCTTCCCAGGAATCGCCTCAAACTCTCAGGAAATGAATGTCCTCTGCATTTCTTAGAATTTCCAAGCATTTTTTTAAAATGAAAGTTCTGTTGATTATAATTCTTAGCTCACATACCTCATGCATTCAGGTGTAAAATCAGTGGTTTTTAAGTATAATGCAGCCATCACCTCCATCAATGTCTACTGTTTATGCATCTGTTTTTGTCTGAGACAGAGTCTCTCTATGTAGCCCTGGCTGTCCTGGAACTACGTAGACCAAGCTGTCATTAAACTCACAGAGATCTGCTTCTCAAATGCTAGGATTGAAGGTGTACATGACCATGGTTGCTCTAGCAGTGTTTAGAATCTATCATCCCCAGTCACTACCCATGCCCTGCCCACAAACGCATAGACAACCACTAGTAGGTTGCCTACCTCCTGCATACCCAGGACATTAATATGTAAATAAAGATCAATTATACTACCCATAGTCTCTTGTTATTGGCTTTCTCACTTAGCATCATCTTTCAAGTTCCTTCACATATGTCACTACTTTTGGGGGGTTTAGTACCAAGTAATATTTCATTGTGTGAGCCTGTTTTACTTGACCATTCCCCACATATAAACCTTAGATGTCTTTGGAGATTTGACCTGTTGTCTGTAATGTTAGCTTTGCTTGTCACCGTATCTTCTATGGACCATGCATTTGGCCTAATCCCTATCCCTAGCAACAACCTAGGGAGACAAGTCTTTTTCCCATAATGACAGAGGAGATGAGATGTGGAGGTGAAGTGGCCATCCAAGGTCATACTAATAAGTGGCAGAGCTGGGGCTCCCAGGACACCCCACTTAAACCTTCCTGTCTGGGATTCTTGCTTCCTTCCAATTAGCAATAAGGGTGTAACAAGGGAGAATCCATTACCCAATGGCCATTTACTCTATGTGCTGACAAGTTTTAGATCAGCTCACAGTGGCTAGTCAACTGAAGGGAGGGAATGTCAAATGCTTCAATAAGATCCAGCTATAAGGCATTTTCTTAGTTAGTTAGAGGGCCCCCGGCCACTTGGGTTGTACCATCTCTGGGCTTGTGCTCCTGGGTTCTATAAAAAAGCAGGGTGAACAAGCTACAAGGAGCAAGCCAGTAAGCAGCACCCCTCCATGGCCTCTACATTAGTTCTTGCCTCCAGGTTCCTGCCCTGTTTGAGTTTCTGTCCTGACTTCCTTCACTGATGGACTATGATGTCAAAGTGTAAGCTGAATGAACCCTTTTCTCCTCAACTTGCTTTTGGTCATAACAATAATAACCCTAAGATGTCCTATAGCCTTTAACTGACACCTGTATACAGCAAGCACATGTCAGGCATACCATCACATTCAACCCAGACACCACCTCCTGGTTTTGCTACCCTAGGCAAGCAGTCTGATGCTGATTTGTTGTTCTCCATTTTGCAGAGTCCCAGATCTACGAGAGGGTCTGAAGCTCAGCTTCCGGACAGAGAACAGGGTCCCATTTCTCCCAGGGGCAGCTAGAGTGCTTTAGAGCGAGGCATAGGTGCTTGGCTGGGGTGTGGAAAAGGTTTTCCACAGAGTGCTACAGGTTAACTCTTTTAGCATGAGCTCACAGTGGCAATGGAAGCTCGGACGTTCCAAAGCCTGTGTTGATACCAAAGTGTTATGTCATAGTTAAGCTGCTGTGCCGGTGGAAGCCCATGCCTGGTCGGCTTGCAGCTGAGGCACAGGCCTGGCAAGGCCCGGGCCCAGAGGGCTGGCGGCAGACTGGAGAAGCCTACACAGAGGAATAGTGTACATATACATAGAAACCAGGAACCTTGGTCCATATAATGGGCTGTGCTCGAGAGGGTAGAGGGAGGAGGCTAGATTGAGGGATCACACTGCAGGGAGCCTTCACTGCCAGGCTGGAACCTAGTTTTGTTTTGTGAGCTTACAGATGAGTGGTTCCCAACCTGTGGGTCTCAACCCTTTTGGGGGTCACATATCAGATCTCCTGCATATTGGATATTTATATTTTGATTCATAATAATAGCAAAATTACAATTATGGAGAAGCAATGAAACAATTTTATGGCTGGAAGTCACAACAGCATAATGAATTGTATTAAAAGGTCACAACATTGGGAAAGTTAAGAACCTCTGCTTCAGATGCTTCTGAGAAGTGCAGCAAGGCCACATCCATGCCTTTGAACTCTGGTGTCCATCTTTAGACTCCTGGGAATGACTCTTTTAGCACCCCACAGAAGAAAGAAAAGCTGTGCTCTTGTGATTCCCTACTTTCCCAGGACTCAAGACAGCATCTGATGCATTGTAAAGGTACAGTGTGAATACTTGATGAGTGACTGGAGGGAGGGATGGAGGGAGGGGGAGGGAGGGATGGAAGGAGAGAGGGAGGAAAGGAGGGAGGGAGGGATGAAGAGATGGATGGAGGGATGAAGAGAAGGAGGTATGGATAGAAGGATGGAGGGAGGGACAGAGGGATGGAAGGACAGAGGGAGGGAGGAAGAGAGGGAGGGAGGGATGGATGAAGGGAGGAAGGGATGGACAGAGGGATGGAGAGAGGAAAGGATGGAGGGATGAAGGGAGGGAAGGAAGGAGGAAGGCAGAGATGGATAGAGGGATGGACAGATGGATCAGCTGATACAGTAATCTGATCTGATTCTGGCTAATCTATTATCTCTCTTCCTGTTACCCTTTTCCAGCTTCCCTTGCTGCCAGGTAGAATAAAACAACCAGAATGTTCTAGATTCTGCCTTCTCACACACCTCCCTCTCTCTACCTGACCTGGTCATATCTGGTCCTGAGTAAATAAAAGAGCAGTGGCCATGTGCTTCCACCTTCCTTCTCTCCATCACCCTGGAGAACAGAAATGACTAACTGCTTCTTGCAGGTGAGGGGCCTGTGACTCAGTGGTGGTGGGGCTTTCCCAGGGGCTGCGGACAGAACCGAGACTCATCCTGAGACCATCCAAATACAACTAGTGCTGTGAGTTAGGCACACAGGGATTTACTGAGGCGCTCTCAGCGCTCACATCCCGGCACCCCGGAGCTTGGCCCACCCCTGTGCCCCAATTATGTGCCAAGCTGCCATGCTACAGTGTGCAGCCAATGCCTTCTACCTCCACCCTGCCCCCAGACCCAACAGTGACACCTGCCCACAACCGAACCCACACCCATGTGCAAGCAAACACTCACGTAGACTCATGGAGGTAGAAGCAGTAGTTGCCTTAAATACAGACTTTATTATTGTATAAAATCATTCCCTAGAAAATTATTTAGTTCCTGTGTAAGGGTGTTTTGTCTGCATATGTGTCTGTGCATAAGCATGTAGTGCCCATGGAGGAACTGGAGTTAGAGTTTATGAACCACTATACGGGTGCAAGATATCAAACCCAGCCCTCTGGAAGAGCTAGTGCTCCAAGAGCTAGCCCACCTCTCCAGCCCCGAGACGAATATATATATATATATGTATGTATGTATGTATATATGAAGCCCTAAGTCAATAAATCTCCCTCTTCCTGAAGAGGAGACACACACAGGCGATAGGGAAGAATGTCTAAAATCTTTCTGGCTAACCAGTCAGCTGGTTCCCTAGCCCTTTAGGACAGTGTGACTCAATGACATCTTTCTCCTCCCTTTCAGTGAGCTCTGCTGAGGCTGTGTAGGGAGTCTTCTGCTCCCAAATGAAGAATTTACATGAAGCTTTGCTTTGGATCAGCGTGAAGGCAAGCCACTGAAATTCTCTTCTTAATGAACAGAGGTCCTGGGTGGCGGATAAATGCCTTGTTTGTTTGTTTAAGCTATGTCTGCCTGCTACAGTTCTCCTGGATGGGCAAAGTCGTTGTGGACACCAGACAGTCAAAGGCGAGCAATGATCAGGGAAGACATCCAGGCTAGAGAGCAGGGCTTCCGGACTGGGCGCTCTCGGACGGGTTTGCCTTCTCAGCACGGCACTCACGGTATACCAGGAGGGGATGGGCCAAAGTCAGGAAAATGGCAAGTCCCATCGATACCTGGGGAAACAGGAGGGAGTGATTCAAGTCCAGCAACTCCAAGCAGCGCCATCACCAGCAGAATGACTAAAGTCTACAGCCCACTTTCCACCCCAACACCAATGTGACCTGAAGAACCGTGTGGCTTATTTTCGTAATTTTCTTTTCTCTCTTTCTTGGGATCAGTTTCGTGTGGCTCAGGATGACCTTGAAAGTCTAACCCACCTTATCAAGTGCTAGAACTATAGGCAGGTACACGTGACTTAGTCTGTGCTAAGGATTCTTCTTGTACGTGCTGAGCAAGCACTCTACCAATAAGCCCATTTCATAGGTGAGGAAACACTGGCCTAGAGGGCACCGGCTCATAGGAGAAGCTGGGGTGAAGGAGCAGCACCTGTTAGTGAACATCTAAATGCTCACTTGGGGTTCCTGACCCTTAAGGGTCACCTCGTTTTTCCTAGTGACAGGCTTAAACACTTGCTCGACACTTTGATCTTTGAAAAAAAAATGTTACATTAATTTATTTGTGTATGTGTGTGTGCAAGAGAGAGAGGGAGTGTGTGTGTGTTTATGTGTGTGTGTGTGTGTGTGTGTATGTGTGTGTGTGTCCAAGCGCCACGGGGCACATGTGGAGGTCAGAGGACAGCTTGTAGCAGATGGGTCTCTCCTTCCACCCTGGGTTCTAGGGATCAAACTGCACTTGGCAGACTTGGCACAAGCATCTTTACCCACGGCATCTCTCCCCCCGACCATCTCTTTTTAATAAGAGAACAGGGTCAGGGTTGGAACATCGATGCCTGACTGCAGACTGTGCTGAGTTTGTAAGGCACTTACTCTCCTTGGTTCTCAGTTTCCCCCAAAAGCTGACTACCTCCTCGGCTAGGCTGATAGCATCCACTGGGTATGCGGCCCAGGCACTAAAGTATGAAGCTCCTGCCCTCAGACAAATGTAGTGTGTGCCATAGTCTCCAGGAAGAAGCCAGGGTTGGCCTGCACTAACTGTAAGCAGGAAACCCTTTAGCTTGAAATTCTGAGAAAATTTTGCATCCTATTCTGGAATAATATATATTTATGTCATACTCACAAACAACTATTTTTCTCCAGACCTGTGAAAAGCACAGGCTCTCTGGGAAGTGATCCCATGTTAATCCTGTGACCTTGGGAAGCCCCAGCTTGAGCCAGGTTTCTGCCTGTGACCCTAGCTTGAAAGATGAAACCCTGAATGTTTGTTTCTGCTCTACTGAAGCAACTAACACGTTCAGGCCTCCTGAGCCAGCTTAGGGCGCCCCCTGCTGGAGTCCTGGGTATCCTTTCTAGCCAAGGGCCCACACACAGCCTGGCGGGAAGCAGGCCCTGTGTGGTACTCACATATACAGCAGTGCTCTGTGGGGACACTTTGAACAGGGGAAACTGTAACAGAGACACGACAGCTGACAAGGCCATCACCAGCCCAAAGAGCTTTCCAAAATGCTCTGCGGGGAAACTAGAGAGAGAGATACAAGTTTCAGTGAGTTTTTCAACACTCCCCGCCCACCCCACCCAGAGCTCTAAGGAGGGCCCTGGTATTTGAGAAGGTTTATCAGCCAGCTGAACTGTCCCAGGTATGCCCTTCATCTACCCACACAAGCCCTTCCTTCTCTCTCCCATTCTGCTCAGTCCTTCTAACCATAAGACACAGAGAAGGCACTGTCCCGGGCCCTGTGGGAAGAAAAGCCAGGTCCAGGCTGCACCTGGCAAGGCCTTAAGGAAAAGATAGATGCAACTGAAGGAAGCAAGGATGGAGTGCCAAGGACACAGGAAGGGAAAATACTTTTCTAAGTCCTCTCTGGGAGACTGTGAACAGAAGTGGGTAGTGGAGGGCAGTAAGAGTGGACCAAGTAGAGTAGACAGAGACTCTCACTGGAAACACCGATGTGTGGTTGCTCCATCTTCCCACCTGTGTCCATCTCCAGCCATCACCACTTCCACATGTGGCCTCGCTGGCCCCCTCCCGGCCAGTTTCCTGGCCAGTCTCAGCCCAGTTTCCTCACTGCCAGCCCGCTTCCCTTTTCCCAAGCTCCCTTACGCCATCGTGAGGAAGGCAGCGTTGCAGCCGTAGAGGAAGGAGCGGTTGATCACTTGCAGGATGAAGGTGGCGTACAGCAGCTGGATAACAGGAATGGAGGCACACAGGAGAAAGCCCAGGCACAGCAGGGACGTCAGGGCCAGCGAAGGCACCGTGGAGCAGAGAGCTGCCGCCGCAGAGGAGGAGCCTGGTTCAGAAGGGAAGCGCTTGAGCTGAGCCCACGGGAGCACAGGAAAAGCCAAGAGAGGTCAGAACCTGGTCACACATCAGCTCCGGCTCCTCGGTGTTGATGGCTGCCCTCCTACATGCCAGCCATGTGTGCCTGCTCGTCTCAGTTCCCTGGGCTCCCTGACCAACGCAAAGATGCAGTAGCCTCTGAACAGGCTCCACACCCACTCTTGTCCCCTGCAAGCCAGAACCAGAGACGGTGATGGCGATGATGAGGACTGGAAACAATCCAAACTGTCACCGACACAGTGACACGAGCTACACACCAGCCCCGTAACAGAGGGCAGGACAGCAATTACAGGGTGGGGAGGGTCTCAGAAACTGTCCTGGAAAAGACAACTGCACAACTGTGTGAATGGTGCTCTGCATTTTACCTAAGAAAGGGTCGCACATAAATATATGTTTACATAGGTGATGATTCTATTTTAAAGAAAAGCAACAAAAGTGCTCACTGAAAGAAATGAGAAATAAAGGAAAACAAGGAGAAAAGGAACTGAATGTCTTGTTTCTCAGTTTTAGTTCTGGGGAAATGTAAATGCTTAACTTGTGAAGGTTTTCAATAAAACTCAAACAGGAAGGAAGCAAGCAAAGCACTCTCAGAAATCAGAAAAAGAAACAAAAAAGAGTTCAATGAACATAAGTGTGTGTCTGATTGGACTTGTGCGTGTGTACATGTACATGTGTGTGTGCGTGTACATGTGTGCAGCATGTGTGTATGTGAGCATGTGTGTAGGGCCACTGAAGTAAGAGAAAGGCGACTGTGAGCGTGCAGAATACTCCCATGAGAATGAATGACATGAAGGCAAGGAAGGAGACTGTTTAGGGGAGCAGAGGGGGGCAGGGCAGAGGGGCAGGAGGGGAGGAAGAGGAGCCAGAACGGCACAGACTGAACATAGGAAATGCCACAACGAAGCCCGCTCGACAGCTTCAAGTTTTAATTTTAAAAAGGGCGAGCATACAAGGAGAGAGAGATAGACCCAACCTGAAGTCTCCCAAGCCAGCTTGGAGAAACGGCCAGCTAAACAGGCCCTGGCAAAGCTCTCGCTGCACCGGAAGGCAGAGACACTGTCTAAAGTTAAGCCATGCCTGAAGGTCCCACACTTTAGACATTTTAGTGGCCAAAGGTCAGTGTGGGTCAGTGTGAGCCTGAAGAATGGCGAGGGCCGTTGAGATGGCACAGCAAGCGAAGGCACCTGTCACCAAGCCTGCCAACCTGAGTCCATCACTGCGATCCACACTGGGAGGAGAGAACTGAGCCCCACAAGTTAGTCTCCCAGTTTCGCAAGTGTACCCCAGTATGCGCATATACCCACACACAAAATAAACAGGAAAAAATTAATTTAAGCTAGGTGTGGTAGCCCACACCTTTAATCCCAGCACTCAGGAAGCAGAGGCTGGTGGATCTTTATGAGTTCAAAGCCAGCCCTGGTCTACAAACAGTGAGTTCCAGGCCAGCCAGGGCTACAGGGAGGGGGCCTGTTTCAAAATCTAAAAACACAACAAAAGCTTCTGACAATGGTGAGGAGCGGACTGTGGTTCAGAGGAAGGGTGCTTGCTGAGCCCGGGAGAAGCCCTGAGCCCGTCTCCAGCACTAAGAGGGCGGCAGAGCAGAGCAGGATGGGAACATGTCAGACACACTATGCTTGCTACTTAAACTTTTTTTTTTCAAACAAAGCAATTATCCCTCAAAATCACGTAGGATTCTCTCGTGGTCTCCACATATGAAATTCTCAAGAATAAAGTTTTTTAAACAAAAATTTTTTTTAAAATACCCAGACACAAAATGAGACCACTGAGCTTCGGTGTGTAGCCAGCTCTAAGGGCACAGCCATTCCGCTTGTCTCTGGTGGGATGAGGAGTCGCTGTGCCGTTCTGGAACTGGTTAAGCGAAGGAGGAAGGCAAGCGTTTGCTTCAGGGTAAAGAAACAGTGTCTTCTGGAGCAGTCATAGCTGCTAAGAGCTGAAGGAAAGATGGAAATAGCAGCCTAATCAAATCATGGGTCTCAAATTGACCACAGTGGTTGCAAAATCATTAGCTGCTTGGGCTGATGGGAAGCGTTATAAAGGATGAGCCAGATTAAGTTCTGAAGCAACTGATCCATCTCAGCATCGTAACAGCAGAGACAGTAAATAGCAGTGGCCTGCAAAGGAACGGGAGAAAGGCCACAACTCCATTTCTATTTACTCTTGCCAAAAAAAAAAAAAAAAAATTGAGTCTCCTCCAAGCTTCGAATCTGCTTGTTTACAGGAAACGCCCAATCAAAAGAACCCATTCATGAAATACCCAAAGGATGCCAAGTCCAATGTGGGAACTCTGACAGGAAAAATAGCCACTTTCTTCAACAAATAAACAAGAAGAGGAGGGGCCCTGACGTAAACTGTCAAGAAATGGAATTGGGCTGTAACTCAGTGGTAAAGCATTCGCTCAGCATGCATGAGGCTGGGGTTTCCATTCCCAGTACCAGAAAAAGAAGAAGGGGCGGGGGGGGGGGCAGAGCATGGTGATAAACTCATAATCCCAGCACACTTGACAGCAGAAGGATCAGAAGTTCAAGGCCATCCTCAACTACATAGTGACTTCAAGGCCAGCTTTGGTCACACAGTAACTTGAAGGCTAGCCTAAACTAGATGAGACCTTGTCTTAAATAAGTAAATATTAAAAAAAAAAAATAGAAATCAATCGAATTTTGTCCTTTCAACTTTGGGCGGACTTTGTATGGAGACACTGGAAATAATGTGCTAAGGACAACCAGGAAAGCGTGAAAACTAGCTGCATATTAGAAAATACTAAGAAGATATTGGTGATGCTTATTGCAGAGAGGCTGTTTTTGTTAAGGAGTGCCTATGAAATATTTGCAATATTTGCAAGTGCACTGTCTAAACTTGGCTTCAAAATTCTGCAGCAGGGTTAGGTGTAGAGGGCTGAGGAGGATTCCCTCCCATTAGCCCTCGTCCCCACCTCACGGAGTGAAACATCCCAGCATCCCTCTGCTCTGCCAACCACACCCAAAGGATCATGTTCTAACCCTGAGGCACAGTGGGCAGGCTGAAGCCTTCTCACGCTCTCCCCAGGCTTTCCCCATACCTCCCCTGCACTCTGCTCTGCTTGAATTACGTGCAGAAAGGATCCAGATTCCTGAAGGCCTTACTCGGTCAGCTCTGTCACGCCATTGTGTTCTTCAGCCACCACAGGCTCGTCTCCTCTTCCTCCCTTCCTCATCTTTTCCATCCCAGTTCAGATGTCACCCCCTCCAAGAAGCCTTCCCTGACAATGTCGCCTCACCCAGAACAGGTAGTATCCACAGCCCTCTGCGTGTCCACAGCTCTCTGCGTGTTCGTGCTCTATACTCACAGAGGCTCACAGTCTCGTAGTCTATATCCAGAAAAACCGTCAGAGGCCAAAAGTACCAGCAAGTTAAAAATGTACTAAACGTACCTAGCCTATGGGGTATCATGGGTCAGTGTTTGGGAGCTCAGCTATGCTCAGAACACTTCACATCACCTGGGCAGAACCGCCTAAAAGAAAACCTACTATACAATAACGCACTGAATATCTCGTGTGATTTATGGACAATGAAAGTAGGGAAGCAGAGGCTGGAGAGATGGCTCAGAGGTTAAGAGCACTGGCTGCTCTTCCACAGGTCCTGAGTTCAAGTCCTAACAACCACATGGTGGCTCACAGCCACCTATAACAAGATCTGATGCCCTCTTCTGGTGTGTGTAAAGATGGAGCACTCATATATAAAATAAATAAATAATTTTTAATGTTAAAAAAAAAAAGAAAGAAAGTAGGAAAACAGAATGTCTGTGTGGGTGTGACTTTGCCTCGTCATGGAATCAGCAGACCGCCAGTCACAGGCCATCTGTACTTTATGGATTATAACTACCTGACTACCTTTCTCTACCCACTGGAAAAGGAAAAGCTTAAGAAGACAAGACATGCCTGTCTCCTCCATTGTTAAGGGTCTGGAGCTTGGGTGATGCAAAATGTATAGCCAAGGATGGACCGAACAGATGAACAAGCGCGGGAAGAAGGGTCAAGGGAAAACTGCAGAAGTGGAAACCTCTCCTCCTGGCTCCCTGGCCCGTCTTACCTGTCTTTTTGGCTTCCTTCTGATACTTCTGTTTAAGGCAGTCCATGAGTAAGCCGTTCCAGGGGGCACACAGCACCCCAAAAAACTGGGTGATGGCAAAGGCGTTTGTGAACGTACTGACTTGTGGCACGAAATATATAGAGCAGGGTTGGATGAGAAGAGATTTCCAGGTTAATTTACAAGAGAAGACTCTCCCTTCCTGCCTTTCTCTCCTCCCCAGCCCTCTGAAACCCCCTAGAGTGCACAGCTTTGCTGGCATAGTGCGGACTCCCGAGTCCCTCAGGGCCCTGTGTCCCCACCTGAGACCTACCAAAAGGCTGCTCTGAAGCCCACATACCTTGCTCACTGTTCCCGCCAGCCAGGGTGGTGAGGAGGGAGTTGAGCGTGCCAATGAACAGGTAATGCCACAGCTGTATGACGGACAGCCACAGCACATGCAAGAGGAATCGGCGAGAGAGCACGCAGCTTCGAAAAGAGGCCGTGTGCTGAGGCTGCTGCTGCTGCTCTGGCCCAGAGTTCTCTGATGGGGAAGAGGAAGGGCTGGATGGGCCAGAGGGCCCTGGATGAGACAGTCTCAGGCCTAAGCTCTCATCCACTCCTGTCTTCTCTGAGCCTGCTGAAACTCCCCCACCTCCACCCCCAAACCGTGCTGCGTCATCCTGCCCTTCCACCTTGGATGGCTGTCCTGCTGTTCCTCAGTGTCCTGAAATCTGATCTTTCTCTCCCAGACTGCTCAATGACACTCCCGGATACAGTAGCTTCCTGATCTTTCTCAGCCACGATGTTGAAATGACAAAGTAGAGCGTTGGGACAGAGTGAGCATTAGTGATGGACTGGTCTGCTATGCGTCCCCTGCCTCTCTTTTGGACTCAGGATCCCTTGTTTCCCTAGGACTCCCTTGTTATCCCTGGTCCAGTTGGGACCTTGAATTAAACATTCTGTTCCTCACCCAGCCGACCAATTAATTCTTTCCTACGTAGGTAGACTGGCTCAGCTTTAGAATACATGGAACACCCGAGGCAGCCTGGTTTCACACCTCTGAAGTCTGGCAGGTTCACTTTCCTCTTGATCACGTGAGCCTTCCACAGTCCTCTTACTCTTTTTAAGCTCTCAGTCAGGGTCTTACATAGCTAAGACTGGCCTCGAACTTACTGTGTAGCTAAGGTTGACCCTGACCCTCCAGTTCTCCTTTCCACTAAGACAGACATGCACAGCGTTGGGAGTGAACCAGTGCTTTGCATATGGTCAGCGAGGACTCTACCGAGCCACATCCCTGGCCCCTGTTCTTTTTTCTTCCTTAACAAATAAATTTTATTGTGTGTATTTAAGGCATACAACATGCTGTCATCGGGTACATATAGATAGTAAAATGGTTACCATAGCAAAGCAAATTAACATATCCATCATCTCACATTGTTGCCCATTTTTTGTGTGTGCCAAGAACAGCTAAAATCTGCTCATATAGAAAAAAAAATATCTTAAATACAATGTAATTCTATTAACTGCCCTGCTCTGGAAACTGCTTTCTCCTGCCCAGCTGCTACTTCTGCCCTATGACCTGACTCTCTCCAACCCCTCCTCCTCCTCCTCCTATTTTTACTTCTACTGTAGCTAGCAATGGTTTGTGATATTCCAAAGATCCAGAGCAGACAGAGGAGGGAAAGGATGAAGTAATGGAAATGGTACAGATGCACAGAGATCAGATCCAAGAGACATAAAGAAACGGACACACAGACACCAGCCTTGGTGCCCTAGAAGCCCAGGAGAGGGCAAGGCTGGGCTGTGTGGGATGAGGCCAATGAAGGTAGACTTCGGTGTGAGGAGCGTTGAGGTATGTGGATAAGGTAAGAAAGAGGCATTGACAAGACACAAGGCCTGACCTATCGGGACCCTCTCTGAATGAGGGGGTTGAAAAGAAGTGCATGCTCCTCCATGCCTGGCCTGACTGCATCCTGAGTCCCTGGGAAGGCTTCCTGGAGTTCAGGGCAGATGAGAAGCCACCCAGGCACAGGACTGCTGGTGTCTGCAGGGGACCTGGGTGAACCAGAACTCACCTTCCTTTGGTGAAAGAAATTCCTTTGACTGCAGCTCCTTGATTTCATGCTCAGCTACTTTCTTCTCTTCCTTTCTGGCGCCAAACCTGGAGCACAAGCTGTGGAAATGGAAGGCCAGGAAGCCAGGCTAAGGGCTGTGAACTGGACTGAAGCAGAGAGTCCTTGTCCTGCTGCACATGGGACCACTTTTGAGCAACCTTGATGGCCTAGTGGCAACCTGGGCCAATTAAATCAGAATGTCTACTAGCTAGTAGCCAGGTTTATATTTTTCCTTTTTTTTTTTTTATTGTGAACATCTGATTGACTCTCATAAACAGACAGGTTTGGGGTACCCTGGAAGTATGGAAGAAGAGACTAACTCTTGCTCGAAGTCTCAGCCCTGACTTTCTCACACGGCTCCAGCTTACTCTCAGAGCCTCATTTTCTCAGGTAGAACACGAAGGCCTGCGACCGTGAGAATGAAATCAAAGAGCACGTGGGGCGCAGCAAGCTGCAAGTGAGCAGCAAATGAAGATGCCCCGTAGCCCCCTATAACTGACGGTCGACGTGACTACGGTCTTCGCCTCCTCTGTCTCCATCCTCGGCAGTGAGAGTCTGCCCGTTCTTGTCTCCACTTGGCTAGACATGTGAGCTGCTTCAGCCAAGACCATGCAGCAAACAAGTGACGCATCAACTCCAAGTGGAAGTGTCAAAGAACATGTCTGTGCATTTCTATCTTCTCCCCGAACCCCAGATCCGCTACGTGCACACACCCAAGGAAACCTGCTGGAGCATTAGCCTGTGACACAGACATTCCTGTCACTCCAAACCCGGTGTAAGCAAACCCATATGGACCAGCCAACTCCCTGCTAACGCATCAGATGATCAAAGGCACAAGTGATAAGCTCATCCAAGTCTGGCTGTAACATAAGAAATAAATCCTTAGGAGCTGCAGAGATAGCTCAGCCGTCAAGAGGACGTGCTGCTGCTTCGGAAGATCCAGGCTTGGTTCCCAGAACCCATATGGTAGCTCACACCATCTGTAACTCTAGTTCTAGGGGACCCTTTTCTGACCTCCCTGAACACCAAGCACATCCATGGTATACATGCATTTACACAGGCAAAACACTCATACACATAAAATAAAAATAAGTGAATCTTTAAAAAAAAATAGGAAAGAAATGAAGAGAGGAAGAAATGCTTAGTATCCTTGCTTTGCAGGAGCTGACTAATGCACTCTTCTACAGCAGGTTCAAGCCGTCCTTCTTCCTACTCGGATCAGACGGGAACCGGCCGGTCATGCTTACCCATAGCTGTAGTTGGGAGGCAGTGGGAAGGGGATGTGTCCCCGGGGCATCAGGAGGAAAGTACGCCCAACATGCCAGGCACTGCACACAGACAGGAAGAGGAAGGAAGCCCTGAGGCTGATACCCTGCTCGTAAAGAAGCTGTGGAGAGAAGAGCAACACATCAGCGGAATCACAAGAGCATTCCAGACCTCGCCAAAAGTGCAGAGAAACCCAAGTGTCTGTGGATGGACGAACGAATGAACAAAACGTGGCATGGCCACTTGACGGTGTATAATGTTCAGACCCATAGAAAGTAGGATGGCGGTTTCCAGAGGCTGGAAACAGGTGGGAAGAATGCGGAGCTTGTGTTTAATGGGTACAGGGTTCCAGTTTTATAGGGTGAAACTTTCTGGAGACGGATGATGGTGGGGGTTGTGCCACAGCGTAAATGTGTGCAAACAACTAACCTGTGCACTTAACACATTATGGGTTCCGGGTCAGCAAGATGGCTAGGTGGGTAAAGCTGCTTGCTGCCAAGCCTGGTGATCTGAGTTCAACACCCACAGTCCATATGGTGGATAGAGTCCTGCAAGTTGTCTTCTGACCTCCACAGACATGTTGTCACACGCACACACACTACATCCATAAATAAGTTTTAAAATTTTTATGCTATATGTGTTTTATCATGTGTGAAAAGTGTAGGAGGAAAGCCACATTTCCAAAGCCTGAGCCTCCTGCCTGCCCTCCTGCAGCTATACAAGGATCCCGGTCCTCATGTCCCCTTTACCCAGGGCCCTGAGGCAGCAGGGGAGCCATCTTGAGCTGGCCCTACAGTCTGTGGAGCCTCCTCACACAACTCCCAGAGATCACTTAGGCTAAAGCTATTTCCTCCCCAAAAGCAAGCCATTCTTCTGGCCAACCCTTCACATGAGAGCTCAGCTTACAAAACACCTCCGTGGGGACCTGAAGGGCCACCCTCCCCTGTGCGCATCACATCACAAAAGGAACCTCTAAAGTCCTCAACTTCCAGGTTAGAGACCACAAATAGACAGGGGGTGACGCTGAGGTCTGGAGAAGTAAGATGACCACACAGGAAGCAACTGAGTCGGATCCTGCTCCAGGCCCTCCCTTCCACCTCCAAAGTCTTACCTGGGAAGGAAAGGGAACCTGGACAATGATCTTGCACCACCAGCAGAGGGTCTAGAGAGCCCAGGGACTCACACCCTCTATCCAAGGTGCTCACGGGACTAAATGACGTTCATGAGCCTGGGGTATCTGACCCAGGTTGGACGGTTTAGGATCCAGCATTTTTCACTCCAGTTACTCAGTCACTATGTTCCAGTCTGTTGCCTCACAAAGTGTGGTTTACTACAGTGTCCTAACACCTTCCTTCCCACTGCAGTCTTCAGAGAGGAAGAACAGAGGAAGAAAAAGAAGGCTTTTGTTTTGACACAGGGTCTGAGACAGGCCAGGCAGGCTCCAGGCTCACTGTATAAAATGACCTTGAACTTCTGGTCCTCCTGCCTTCAGCCCTTGTGCTGGGGTTACAGGCATACTCCGAAGCTCGACTGTGCAGTGCTGGCGGCTGAACTCAAGGCTTTATGCGTGTGAGGCAGGAATTCTAACGACTGAGTTAGTGCCCAGCCTAACGGTTTTCTTTCTACTCTGCTTTCACCCTCCTTCAAGGAGGAAACGCCCCCTGAGGTTTGGCTCTATATACCCGCTTTATCTCACTGTAAGGGTTGTGTGCCATGCATGCCTCTACTACCTGTCTCTGGTAGTAGACAGAGATCACCATAGTTAGCTTAGACCAATCAGAACTCATCCCACCGGTTCTGGCAAAATACTAGCCAGATAACACTGTTAGCATCTGACTTAAACACCAAAATCACTAGCAAAGCCAGGTGATTCCTGCCTGTAGCTTCAGCACTGGAGAGCCGAAGGAAAACAGATTGAGAGTTTGAGGCTAGCCTGGGCTACAAGATTCAGTCTAGCCTGCCCTACAGTGTCAGACGCTGTCTCAAAAACAAATTAATTGAAGTGAGGTGTCATGGCACACATCTATAATCCCAGCACTCAGAAGGCTAAGGAAGAAGGATCATGAGTTTGAGAGCAAACTGGACTACACAGTGACTCTTGGGCCAGCTTAAAAGGCTTTGTCTTAAATAATAACTGATGTGATTTAATTTTTAAAAAATTAGCAGAATGGTTGTTAGTGGGTCACTAATATCTGTGCCAACACTTTATTCTCCTGACGTGACTAGCCCTTGGGAGAGATAGAAAGGCCCCTGTGTAGTCTCTAAGACCCTCACTAACCCTTCCCACCCCTTTTGCAAAGTGGAAGCACACCTCAGCAAATGCCTTTTACAGAGTTCCTCGTTTCTGTCCTTTCCTGACCCAAGGGATGCCATGACCACATCTTCCTTCCTCACTGAGCAAAGAGTATGAGCTTAGTGTGAAGAGAGTTTAGTAGTTGCAAGCTCAGCTCCAGAAACAAGAAGACCTAAGTGCAGGTTCAAACGCCACAGTGACCGGCACAGAGCCTTTGGCAAGCTAAGACTCGAAGGCTGGCAGAAGTCACGCAGGGCTCATGGGACAAGTGTCTGGAATAAGTAAGGGCTCTGAGTGCTCAGGAAAGGTTGAGTAATAGCACTGTGTGTGCGGATGTGTGTGCGAAAGCGTACTGAGGACAGCCTTGGGTACCACCCTCAGAAGACAGGGTCTCTCGTTGGCCTTGGGATTTGCCACGTAAACTAAGCTAGCCCCAGAGATTTGCCTGCTTCCAGCACCCCCCGCTGGGATTACACGCGCACCAGGACACTCGGCTCTTTCACCTTATTGACTAGGCCACCAGCCCAGCCACTGGCGCTTTTACCTTAATGATGAGGAAGACTGCTGAGGAGGAGTCAAACGCTCCGTTGTAGAGGGTGATGATGGTTGAGCGGTGTTTGCCAAAAAGATTCCCAATCTGAGGAAGACAAGGGGAGCTGACTAGCTTATTCCTGAGACAAGTATTTTCTCTCCTCAGCATGCAGCACATGCCAGGCTCAATTAGTCCCAACCCCCTTATGGCCCAATTCCTCCCACCCTGGTTTGGGTCGACCCCCTTGGAAACAAATGATGCCTGCACCAACCCCAGGCACCTAGGGTGAGGCAAGGGGGACGAGGGCGGGCTCACACCTGCAGGTTGGTGATGAGGAACAGGATTCCTCCCACGGCGAGCAAGGGCATGGCCAGGAAGAGCAGCACAGCAGACTCTGGAACCATAAGTCACGGGAGTGGTGAGGTCATCATCGCCAGAAGCCCCGGAAGCTGTGTCCCTCTCTCCAGGAGGCTCCATCCCACCAGCTTCAAACTCCCAACAGCACAGCAGCTCTGCACCCCTGTCACCAGCCCGCCAGTATCCTGGTATCCTCGGACTCACCGATTGATCGCTCCTCCCAGGTGCCCTGAGACTCCTCTTCCTCAGCAAAGTTGGTTCTGGGTCTGTGGTGGACCACAGATGCCTGCTTCCCCACATTGGGAGTGGAGGATTCTGGGTCCCACCTCAAAATCACTGTGTAGCCATGGCCTCGAGCTACCTGATGAATCTGCCTCACGCTCCTCACGGGCTACATAGATAGGGAGACTCTCCCACCCCACTGGGGCACGGGGAAAACTGAGAGATGTTGCGTGAGTAAAGCATCCACCTGGTTCTCAACAAAGCAACAAACAAGCAGAGCCGACAGAAGCAAGGCCTCCCAAGTGCTGGATATTCTAGATGACTCAGAATCACTGAAAAGGCGATTCAATTTTATTTCTGTTTGTTTGGTGTTTGTTGAGACAGGGTTTCTCTGCGTAGCCCTGGCTGTCCTGGAACTCACTCTGTACCAGGCTGGACTCCTCTGCCTCCCGGGATTAAAAGTGTGTACCACCCTCTGAAAAAGTGATTTTAAAAAGGAACAATTTTCCAATAGGTAATCCAAAGCTTGTTGGGGTATTAGGTCTATGATAGCATCCTCTTTTTTTTTTTCACATTTTATGTATACAGGCGTGTGTCATGTTGCACACACTGGCATATGTGTGAAGGCCAGAGGGCAACTTGTGAGAGTTGTTTCTCTCCTACCATGTGGGTCCTGGGAATCAAACTCAGGTATTCCGACTTGGTGGCAAGCACCTTTACCCACTAAGACATCTTGACAACCTCTCAGCCTCCTCTTAAGTAACTACTGCCTATGATGCCTAGGAAGCTCTGAAAGACGACTTTAGATATGACTCACACTATTTGCCATTCACTGTCAGTCAGTAACAAATGTACATCTCTCCAGTGAGCTAAAGAATGGAGATCAGTTTCACAGTAAAATCATCCTAACCTCCATACTTCCCCCAAAACAAAAGTCCTGTTTTACAGAGAAAAGGGACTTTTGCTCAGCTGGAGTGGCAGTTTGAATAGAATGGCCCCTTAGGCTCACATATTGAAACACTTGGTCACTGGGGAGTGGCACTACTTGACAGGGATTAGGAAGCGTGGCCTTGGAGTGGGTGTGGCCTTGTTGGGGTAGGCGTGGCCTTGGAGTGGGCGTGGCCTTGTTGCTGGCCTCGTATAACTTGGGGATGGGCGTTGGGGTTCCAGAAGCCCAACCCAGGCTCTTTCCTGCTGCCTGTGGATCCAGTTGTAGATGTCCCAACTACCTCTCCAGCACCACGTCTGCCTGTGTGACACTCTGCTTCCTGTCACTCTGATAATGGACTAAGCCTCTGAAACTGTAAGCCGGCCTCAATGAAATGCGCTCTTTATAGGAGTTGCCGTAGCCAGGCGTGGTGGCACACGCCTGTGATCCCAGCACTCAGGGAGGGAGAGGCAGGCGTGAGTTCGAGGCCAGCCTGGTCTACAAAAGGAGTCCAGGACAGCCAGGGCTACACAGAGAAACCCTCTCTCAAAAACCCAAGAGGTGCTGACTCAAAAATACAAGGCCCCTGAGAGGCCTAAGGTAGTCTCCTGGCTTCTATGTAAATGCAAGTAAGTAAACCACACGCTCTCCACTCAAGAGAGAAGAGCACATGTCTACACATATACACAAATAAGTTATAACATGAAGAAGTAATAGCGGATTATTGCTCAAAACTCACAAATGTAATTACACACATAAGTGATAATATAAATAAATAAGGAGACCCATTGCTCAGAGCTCACAAAGGTGACTTCTGTGAGACAACGTGTTTACAGATGTTCATTTCCCAATCCCCCAAATCAAGCCAGGGAATCTGACCCTGGGGAAGAATGTTGGGGGTTACCTCGTGGCCAGCCTAGCCACACGCCTCTAGGCCCACTTCCCACTGTTTACCTGTGGCCTCAGGCGAGTCCCTAAACCGGCGTGTGTCCTCTAGTCTTATCTCACCCATCTATCTAACACAGGAGAGGAAAGCAGGCAGACTGGAATGCCCAGATGTTTACAATAATAATCATTGCTAGCGATTTTTTTGTGTGTGTGCAACAGGGCTATCGATTTTGATTCTGCTAAGTGAAGATATTTTCAAAATTATTGTGCATGTTACAAAAAAATAAAAACCTGAGAGAACATTATAATACTGTGTAGACATAACTCTTCCCTCCGTAGGATAAAGTTTTCACAGAGAGGCAACAACTCAGCAACTCTTGGGGATTCTTTTCAAATTGTGGACCTCTGAAAAAGCCGCACATGCCCTTTGCCTTCTGCACTTGGCCCATCCATCCACTCCCCCACCTGTCTGCACTCACCTGCTGAGGTGAAGGCGATGATGAGTGTGGCACACGTGTAGAAAAATCTGAAACACAGGAGCATCCAATTAAGAGAAGAAACATGAGGACCAAGCAGGAGGCTGCTAACCTGGCCTTCAAGAGGAGGTAGAACTTGATGCCATGGTCAGCCAGGGAACTCGAGAGGCACAGCCATGTCTGAGGGGCTCAGCCCCAGAGAAGCTCCGACAGACTCACAGGCTGTCCTGACCCCACAGAGAGTAAGTGTGAGAGGAAATCTCAATGGCAAACGTGATGAGAACCTAGAAGCACCTGAGCAATGAGGCGATTAATTGACTGATGTAGGCAGCCCAACCTGGATGTGGGCCTGACTATTCCCATAGCAGGTACTCCTGGACAGCATAAAACAGGGAGCGTGAGCCCGGCACCATCCTCTGCTTCTCTGCAGATGTGGTATGAACTGCTCTCTTGAGCTTCTGCCACCGTGACGCTTCTGCCATGATGGATGGCAACTTGGAACTGTGAGAAAGGGCTTTCTCCCTCAAGTTGTTTCTGTCCGGGTGTTTTAACCCAGTGACAGGGTCTAAGGCCAAGCTGGAAAGTCTTGGATAATGAGCTCAGCTGACAACATGTTGTGTAAAAGACTCAAGCACAGTGGGCAGGCACAGGCCTCTTGTCCTGAGGCCAACTCCCTGGAAAACAGGACTGATGCCTAGTCTTCAAAGCCTTGAATTCAAACTTCTCGTCCACATATGTATGTCTTTGTACAAGGTGCTGCCTTTCTCTGGGCCTTTGTGGCCTTTTCTGGAAAATGAAAGGGTTAGTTTTGACATGCAGCCAAGAATAGCTGTAAATTTGGACTAACGGAATCATAAATTCAATAAAAAAGCAAACAAACAAAAGTTAGCAAGATGGTGGTGGTGGTGGTGTGTGTGTGTATGTGTGTGTGTGTAACCTGGACTGCATGGTTTTTGAGAGTTCAGGTGACAACTTGGTGTCACAATGTCAGAAAGGTTGGGCATGCCTGGACCAGACTGATCTAGATTCCAAACTCAGTCACTGAGTTTGAAGCTGGGGGTGTGACTTAGAAGCTGCGGTGGCGTGAAAGTGCCCCGACAGGTTCACACACATATGTCCTTGGTCCCCAGTTGGTGGAAAGGAGTAGAAGGCAGATATTGGAGGAGGTGTGTCACCCGTGGCTAGCTTTGATGCTTCAAAAGCCAACAGCTGCCCACAGAATACTCTCTGCTTCCTGCTTGTGGATCCAGATGTGAGCTCATAGCTGCTGTTCCAGATGCCTAAGGCCATGGTTATGTTGTGCAGGCAATTAAATGGGCCTGCTCTCAGGGACCTTTACCTGCCCTGAGGAACCTTTATGGTACTGAGAACGTCCTATGGCAGTACCTGTGTCCTATGGCATCACTTGGACCAGGTGCTTCTGGACCAGGTCTGCCACTCCGCCCTTCCTCTCTTGCTCTCTGTTGGGGTATCCCTTTTCTCCCCATCTCTGTCCCTCTGTCTCTCTGTCTCTGCCCTCATGGCTCACTCAGGCCCTGACTCTCTTCTGCTTCCCTTCTTCTGAATAAACTCTTTCATGTAAGGTCTGTTGTGTGCATGCGGCATCATTTTAAAATCCTAACAGCTATGCCTTCCCTCGCCATCACACAGTCTGGAACCGTGAGCCCGATTAAGTGTTTCCTTTTATAATTTGCCTTGGTCATAGTTTTTCATCACAGCAACAGGAAAATAACTACTGTAGAAGTAGACACTTGCCTGGCTTGCACGAAGCCCTGGGTTCTATTCCCAGCAGCATTAAAAAAAAAAAAATCAGGTGATTTCAGGATAAAACTCAGGGTTCTGGGGCCCCAGAGTGGTGAAGGACTTTGTAAAGAGAGATAACTAAAGCAGTGCCATAAAGCAGAAGAAGTTCAAAGAACATGTGGTGGGAAAGAAGTGACAACAGGAAATGAAAATTCAAGCTTCGGTCTGACTTATTCTCCCCAAGGCATGAAGCGTAGGGAACTTGCTTTACTCCACCCTCCCTCCGTTCTGACGGCACATCACACACATGCTCCTGCTCTGGGCTGTATCAGGGCTCAGCAGACCCCTGCTTATCACCGAACCTGGCCTGGCCATGAGCATTATCGTAATCAGGAGGCAGCAGCCCCCTGTGAAAGCAACATAAGCTCTGACTCATACGCAGGGGAAACCTGCATGGCAAGAGCCTCCTGTCTAGTCAGAGGGAGTCACCAGCCGGGTTACGCAGAGAATGATGAGCAGGAGGGAATGAAGGTGAAGCCTGGGCTACCTGGATGGGAGCCATGCCAGAAATGAGACTGGGGATTCCAGGGACAAGAAGAGCAGAGGGCATCATCTGTACATTTTGTTAGCTTTGTAGCCCTGGCCTCTCAGGAAGTTGAGCATGTAACAGGGTAAGGGAACCGAGGGAGTAGGAAGAGAGAGGCCCCGTGGAAGTCCGCACCCAGTACGAGACCCAGCTGTCAGAGCAGGGCTTGCTCCGCAAACCAGACTGCTGCCTGAACATTCCCTCCATCGCTTCTGTCCAGGCTGAAGCTCTCGACTTACATGGCTATAAGGCGGGCCACAGTAGTCTTGAAGCGGTCAAAGATGTAGCCCGTGGGAAAGGTCATGAAGTTGTTCATGAAGGATGCCAGGGTGAAGATAAGTGAGAACTTCTCATCCTGAGGTTTAGAGTCTGGGAAAGAAACGCTCTTAGCAACCCCGGTTATGCGTGATTCAGAACAAGATTCGCCCCAACCTTCTTGCCAGGTAAATTCCCAGACAGCCCCAAGACTAAACTGCCCTCTACCCTGAACAGCTCTTCGGATCAGAAAGCCGACTATCAAGTTTTAAACCTAGAGGTCTCTAAAGGCCTTTAAAAACTGCAATTCCTTCCTTAGCACCCTCCACATTGAGGGAGCAGGAGAGGTGCTTACACTCCCTCCCTCAAAGAAAGGTGAGTGACAAATGGAGTCCTGTGTGTGTGTGTGTGTGTGTGTGTGCGTGTGCGTGTGTGTGTGTGTGTGTGTGTTTGAGACAGGGTTTCTCTGGGTAGCCCTGGCTGCCCTGGACTCACTTTGTAGAGCAGGCTGGCCTCGAACTCACAGCGATCCAGCCTCTGCCTCCTGAGTGCTGGGATTAAAAGTGTGCACCACCAAGCTGGGCTCTCTCTATTCTTTCCCACCTCCCAGCAAATAGGCACTGCCTTTAAAAGCCACCTTTGTCCTTACCAGGGGGCCCTGTTGCGTTGCTACCGAGCCAGCAGTCCTGGCCACAGGGCTCTTCAAAGTACTTTTCTTTTTTGAACACAAACAACAGTGAAGTCCAGCCAAAGAGGACACCAGCAAAACCGATGCATTCCAACAGCCCGGTCAAGAGGGTGGCCAGGTAAAGGGGCAGGCCTTGGCGTGCCATGGTCTGAGGTGAAGTGGACCGCAAACCCTGTCCTGAATGTCTGAGGCGGACCACTGGTGGAGACGTGTGGAAATTTTCTTTGGCAAACCCTCAACTTCAGAACTTTCTTGTTCCAGATGTCTCCGGGTTGGGCAAGAAGCACCAAGGAATGGTCTGTCTGGATCCTGGAAAAGAAGGAGAAGCAGCCTGGTACAAGACGCCTGTGAAAAAGGCAGCAGAGGAAAAGAGGTCCTCTGGGGAAGGGCTGTGCTGCCCTGGGAGTGAACCAAACTTTCACACATGACCGGGGATGTGGCTTAGCAGTGATAGACAATTATATGGAGTTCATTCTCAAATGCGGAAAGGCAAAACCCCAATATTGTTCACTCCTGCTCTCGTTCATGGCATATGTGAATCCATAAGGCGGGTCTCAGTGGCGAGGCATGCCATAGAGGGAAAAACCATCCTGCCCAATGTTTAGGGGTTCCTACAAGAGGTAGGAACCCCTGACTTGAAAGTCTGAATGAAATGCACAGGAGCAGCCACCCCGAGCCTTTCACAGGACATGCGGGGTCCTATACCTGCCAAAGGCTAATGCTCCATCTAGCAGCTAGAGCTTTTTAGGGAGACGTAGTGAAACAAAAACTTCTGAAGGTTTCTTCAACTTGCCCCAAGGTCACTAGGCAAAAATACCCAAAAAGACCCTTGTCTGGGAGCACAATCCCCATGTCCCCCTGCCTCCACCAACACCCGCCAACTTCCACCAGGCCCAGAGGTGGCGCCCCATCCGGCAGCCGCTCCCTCCTAGATGGCTGTCCCCGCAGCCCCACCGCCATCAGGCTGCCGCCCTTCGCCGCCCTGTCTGCCCCTGCCAGGCCCGACCCAGCCTTGCCCGACCTGACCAGGCCCGGTGTCCTACCCGGTCCTGCCCGCGCGCGCCAAGCCCTCGGTCCGCAGTTCCTGCACGCGCCTGGGCCGGGTTTCCTTGCTCTCATTGCCCCTCCCAGTCCTCTGCTCACCTCCTCCCGCTCGCCCCTTCCCGTAAGGGCTTGGGACCCGCCCCCCAGTCTCCATCACTTCCTTCTTCTCTCTCATTTTTCAAACCTTCTTTTTCCCTACCTCAACAGTTGTCTAAGATTCGGACAGGGTGTCTTTTGCTCTCTTTTGACCAGCGTTAAGCCATTAGGTTACCCCGCCTCTGCTGTCCCTAACCAAGGTAGTTTTAACAGTTCCAGGAACTGGTCCAGCCACAGAGATCAAAGGGCACAGCTTGTGGATCCAGCGCTTTACCTTGTCCACTTGGGTGGGCAGGGATACACTGTTTCCCCAGCTCACTCCCCACTCCAAACTTACCCCCAGAACTGCCAAGAAAACCCCACAGTAAAATCAGGAAGCTGGAATCAGGACAGAGGTGCTTATCAGAAACTATCACTAGAGGGGCCCTTGCCTTTCACCCCTAAGGACCCTTTTCATTCTCCCCCCACCCCTGCTGAAACCCCCGGCCCAGGTTCTGAGAAAGGCTTCCTGCCAGACTGCATTGATTAACTATTCATTCATCACCCCATTTTTTATTAATCAAAGACATTTATAATTGCCCATCGGAGCTTGTGATCAGCAGGAGATAGCTGGCCTAACCAGCTGTGTTGCTCAGCCCAGCGCAGAGCAAATGAGCTGATGTCTTCCTCTCCTGGGCCGCAGTTTTCTCCTCTCCTTTGAGAGAGTTCCTTAGGCATTAGATGTGACCTGTGCCCAGCTTCCTGGCTCAGCCCACTTTCCAAAGAAAAAAATGGAAAGATGGTGGGAAGGCCAGCACCAGAAAGTGTTTTCCAGATTACTACCAGAGCAGGGTATCAAAAAAGGCTGTTCAAGTAGCTTACTGCAGATGGGGAGGGTGCTGCGGTCCTGTACCCTAGAGACTTCAACTGTGGCAGGCTGAGTAGCTGCCCACCTCCAAAACAGGTGCAGAGCACCTTAGTTACAGGAGCTGTCCTCAAAGAGGCATGAGGTATGAATGAAGCCCCCTGGAGCAGGGGGATGTGGGCTTTCCAGAGAAGGAGCTTAGTGGAGAATCCTAAAAGGAATTTGCCTCAAGTCATGCCTCAAGTCATGCCACACATAAAAGTTGCCCATCCCCCCAAACATCTGCTCTCAAGTCATCCAGTCTTCCTCCTCCTCCTTCTCCTCCTCCCCATCCTCTTCTTGGAGACAGGGTTTCCATGTGTAGCCCTGGCTGTCCTGGACTGGCTCTGCAGACCAGACCGGCCTCGAGTGCACAGAGCTCTGCCTGCCTCTGTCTCTGGGTGCTGGGGTCACAGGCGTGCACTCAACTCATCTAGACTTAACACCAGATACTGTAACATTGCAGAAAAAAAAAAACTTTAATTAAAATTTTTAAAAAGGGGAGGGTGAGGATGGAAAACTAAAAATACAGCAACTCAAGACAAAAGGAAGCACAGAGAAAGATTTTTCTGTTTTACTGCAAGTCACAGAGACACTGCTATGAATGCAAGCCCGGTCTCTGCATGGGCTCCTGTGTTGCTCTCCTGAGGACCTGCTGCATAAGGAAATGGAAAGAGCAAAGGAAGACCAGAAAAGGTCAAAGCCAAGATAGAGAGAATTTAGAATGCAAATCAGCAGGAGCAATCAGGAAGGCTCAGCTCACAAGCAGGCCAGAGCACACAGCACCCCAAGCTAAGCAGTTCCTCTGTCAGGGAGGAGCCTCGCCCTATACCCCACTTGACTGTGCAGGGGGCTCTGCCTCTAGCAACATGACAGGCCTGCAGACACCGTTGAGTACGATTCTGAAACTGTTCTGAGCCGTTGGTCCTCTCTGCTTCAGTCCCTGCAGCTGGCTGCTTTGCTGCTGCAGATGCTGCAGCTGCTGTTCTGACCAGCTGCTCTCCAGTGAGGACTTTCTCACAGCATCAGAGAGACATTGGAGTGGTAATAATAAGGTCTGACTGGAGCACCAGCATCCACAGCCTTTCTATTCATCTCCTCCTTTCACTCCATTCCTTTATTGTTATTAATTTTGATTGCTTGGCTCGATGAATACCTGCAAATCATGAGGCTCTGTGCTGGGTACTGGAATTCAGGAACTCAGACACCTCATTTTTTTTAATTCAACTTTATTTTTCATAATTTACATTCCTTGTCTTCTCCCAGTCCCACCCTCCCTCCTTCTTCCCCCCTCTTCCCTTTCCCTATTTCTCAGAAAAGGGGAGTCCTCCTCTTTTACCATTTGACCTCAGCCTATCAAGTCTTATCAGGACTGCCTGGATCCTCTTCCTCTGTGGCCTGGCAGTGCCACCCCACCAGGGGGAAGTGATCAAAGAGCGGGCAACAGAGTTCATGTCAGAGGCAGCCCCTGCCTTACTAGGGAACCCATATGGAGACTGAGATGCCTATGGGCTACGTCTGGGCAGGGGGTGTAGGTCCTCTCTGTGCATGGTCCTTGGTTGCTGCATCAGTCTCTGGTGGCCCCCCATGGGCCCAGATTTGTTGACACTGTTGGTCTTTTTGGAGAACCTGTCTGCTCTGGGCCCTTCTATTCCTACGATTCCCTGTGCTCCACCCAAAGTTTGGCTGTGAATCTTAGCATCAGCTTTGATCCCCTTTTGGGTGGAGTCTTTCAGAGGACATCTGCGGCAGGCTTCCGTTCTGTTCCCTGTCTTCAACTACTTCCAGTGTCTATTCTATTTGTCCTTCTGAATGAGAATTAAGCATCTTCCCTAAAATCCTCCTTGTTATCTAGCTTCTTTAGGTCTATGGATTGTAGCATGGTTATATTATATGGCTAATATCCACTTATAAGTGAGTACTTTCCTTGTGTGTCTTTCTGCTTCTGGGTTACCTCATTCAGGATGATCTTTTCTAGTTACCACCATTTGCCTTCAAATTTCGTGATTTCCTTGTTTTTAATAGCTGAGTAGTATTCCATTGTGTAAATGTACCACAATGGAATACTATATCTGGAATTCTATATCCATTCCTCAGTTGAGGGGCATCTGGATTGTTTCCAGATCCTGGCTATTACAAATAAAGGCAGCTCATTTTTAAGCTGAGGAGGCAAAGAAAACCCAGTAAGAAAATGTCCTTCTAGATGGAGACTAGCATAATACTTTCAACCAACAACATGGGGCCAGGACAGAGCCTAGACAGAGTAAGAAAATTCTGGAACTAAGACAGATACTGGCAAGAGCAATGGCAAGACTTAGGTCAGAGCAGGTACCTGGATGAAGGTATTTGGAGTTCTGCCCATATCAATCAATCATGTCCTATTGATTTCATCTCTTTATATCTGTCTTGCTTATCCTTGGCTATTTCCATAACCAGATACTCATCTCTCACAGGCTTTACCTACCTCTGTGCCATGAGCACAGCTGCCCTACAGGGTTCCCATTGGATAACACTACTTACCTGTTTGAATTCTTTCCCGTGAACCAGCTGGTGAGGGCTAGCCCAGGTTCTGGGATAAAAGCTATGGACACCACATGGGCTTTTATGGCTAGCCACACAAGGCAAAATGAATGAACTACATCAAATCTGGAGGTTAAAAGACCAGGTTGTAGCTCAGTTGAGTGTCTGCCTAGCATGCAGCATGAATCCTGGGTTCCAACCTCGTCACTGTGGATGAAGGTGCTCACCTGTAGCCAAAATGTCCTGGCTACATAACAAGTCAAAGGCCAGCCTGGGCTACATGGAACACTGTCTATAGATAGATAGATAGATAGATAGATAGATAGATAGATAGATAGATAGATAGATAGATAGATAGATAGACTGACAGACAGGCAGGCAGACATACAGATGGATGGATGGATGGATGGATGGATGGATGGATGGATGGATGGATGGATGGATGGATGGATGGACAGGCAGGCAGCAGACATACAGATAGATGGGTGGATGAACAGACAGACAAATAGACAGACAGACAGATATTCCTGATACAGACAAAGATCAGATCCTCAGTGTCCCCCATCCCACCTTCCAGGGCAAGTCCATCTCCCCTCTAATGATCTCCACTGGTAGAACCCTGCCCTCCCATCTCTAGCCACTCCTCCCTGGGAAGGGTTCACAAACATTTTTTAACCCCCTTTCCAGATGACTTAGCTGGGAGCCTTTTCACAGAGAGGGTTCTGCTTTCTGATATTCCAAGTGTACAAACAAGCCAGTGTTCTCAAACGATCAGAACTGATAGAGCAAGCTGACAATCTATGTATCAGCAAGGGATTTAAAAAAGATTTAAAGTGGATTCCCGCCTACAATAATCTAACCCCTCACAGGTGTGCCCCGCTCCTGGGGTTTCAGTTAGTTCCAAATGTAGTCAAGCTGACAACAGAGATAGCCGTCACATTGCCTTTCAAAACTATAGGCCTGTGAGAATCCAAATATCTGGCTTTCCCACCTACAGACTCAACAGGGCATGGAGAGCCTGTTTTGAGATGTAAAAAACCAAAAGGTAAATGCAAATATTTCCTTTTCATTTCCATCCTCCTGAGGTAATGCCAGAAAAAAAAAATCAGTAGTATGTTGATAGCCAACTACTTATCTCTCTGAGCTTCATGCCTCTCATCCATAAAACCAGTCAGGTTGTGGTATGGATTACAGATAATGTATAAAAATTGCCCAACTACAACACACTGGCTAATATTGTTAAACGAAAATTACTTAATTACAGAAAAATCAACAAGAAATTAACCCCCCAAAATAAAATGAGATTATACTTTAGAAGGATTATAAAGTGCCCCTGACAAAACAAAGAAGTGAGTGGGCTTGTGGGGTCACTGCGTCATCAGTAAACTGACCACGTTTAAGGAGCCTCGTCCTACAAAGGTGGTCCCCTCAAGTAAACCTGCCTCCCTGGGAGAAGGGCCGTGTTGAGGGTGCAACTGATTATAGTGTGAGCTACTGGCGGGAAGCTGGTTCACACACCAGCTTCCGGACAGGAAGGGGCGGGAGCCACAGAGCTAACCTTCTGCCCTCAAAGCATCTCTAACGAAGGTGGGGCTGTAAGTGAGGAGGCCTCCAGGCTGCAGGAGCCCCTCTGTGCACAGGAAGACAGATATGAAAGGATGACCAAGGAGGCCCTGGATGGAGGGATGGAGGGGCCCTCTAACCAGGCACACTACCAGCCTAGCCTTCATAGCTACTGTCAGTGACAGCTATCCCGTGTACAGCAGCCAGTCACAGTGAGTCTTGGGGACAGAAGCAGGAGCATCAAGGCCCACAGCACCTGGCCTTGGGGGGCTCCTGCTACCAGCCCCACTCTGCTTAGCTTCATTTCCGTGTCCTGTTAGTTGTTTTATGACCTAAATGAGAAAATGCCTAGTTGAGTTTGTGTTTCCATCTGTCTGTCCATCGTGACAAAGAAGGTATAGCTGGGCCCCAACCAGCAGGAGCGTGTGGCCAAGCCAGCTTCTCAGCACATAAGGAAGCAGGAAGAGCTAGACCAAAACAAGAGCCATCACCTCATCTCAAGATGTAGCCTGGCACCTCTGGAGCATGAGTGCCGTGGTCTCTAGATGCCTGCACAGCTAAGCCTGGACAAGTACTTCTCTAGATGGCTATCTGCAGGCAGGACACCGCTGGCACCCTATATTTTCAGGAATTTCCTGTTGAAAGTCTTTCATGTGCGGTTTGCATTTCTGCTTCCTACTCCTTTGATGGGTGGACCCTCAAGGCGCTTTCCTATTGTTCAGGTGTGATGTGGGGCTTCTTTCTTCGAGGTTTATTTTTTGTTGGTAATTATGTCCACATGTGTATGGGTGGGTACGTTCGGAGACAGCAGGTACCCAAAGAAGGCAGAGGCACTGGATCCTGCCGCAGCCAGAAGTCTGGGCAGTTGTGAGCCACGCAACACAGACCCTTTGACGGTGCTGAGCTCTTTACCAGCTTGCTATAAACACGATTTTATCCCTTCCCGTGCCAAATTACATTTTCCAAGTTCTTTTGCTCTGGATTCCATTGAAAGCTCGGGTAGAAGCAGCCACCGCCACAGCCCAGGCTGGATGCTATGCGCTCTCGCAGTTTTGTCCTCCAAATAAGTTAGTCTTTTACTTTTGAATCCAGCCTTACCCAAATGTTTAGATTATGGGCAGAATGTGGCTACAGTCTTTGCCAGAACATAACTTGAGTAGCGTCTGTTTCCGTTTTCAGTAAGATCTGTGCTCCCACCTGAAAGCTCGCGAGCACAGCCCACGAAGCCGGCAGGGTTTCTACCAGCATTCTGGCCTTCAGAACGCCACCAGAGCTGCACAGCCAGCTCTGCAAATGGTACCCTTGGCCTTCCTGAGCCTGCTGGCCACTCTTGCACAGTCCTCCTGAAAACTGCTTCCAAAAGCCTAAGAACTGCATATTTGGGTTTCTTAGAGTAACAGTCCCACTTCCGCCAATGCTGATTTTCTGTGTAGGTACTTCCCATATCACTGTGACAGAAACAAAAAAAGAGAGAATTGTCTGCATTCTCTCTGTCCGAGAGATTATACTTCATGGTGGCAGAGAAGGCATGGTTGTACTCAAAGCAGAAGAAGTATATGACAGGTGCCCCTCACATCAAGACGAGCCAGGAAGCAGAAAGTGCTAGAAGGCTTCACCCCTGAAGAGCCTCAAGACTTACTTCCACCACCCAGTTCCCACCCGACAGACTTCAAGATGTTAACACAAGCTGGAGGTCAAGCACTGAAGGCATGAGACTATGAGGGACATTCCAGATTTAAGCCAATACATGAGTTCATCAAGCAGACATTTACACCTAACTAGATATCCTGTTGTTGGTGGAGGTTTTTTTGAGACAGGGTTTCTCTGTGTAGCCCTGGCTGTCCTGGAACTCACTCAGTAGAGCAGACTGGCCTAGAACTCAGAGATCCTTCTGCCTCTGCCTCCGGTGCTGGGATTAAAACCATGTGCCATCACGCCCTGCTCAGGTAATTAGATTTTATCAGAGCCCTATGACCTCAGATGCAGCCTCGACTCTAAGAACCAGGCTGGAGTGCTCGGTGTGAGCTCCAAGGTAAACTCCACCCCCTGGAGGATCCAGGGCAGCATCAGTGACCACTGACGGCTTTCTGGAGCTCACACACTGATGTCCTCCGAAGGCCTATGCGTTACAGGCATGGCCCACAGGGTGGCATGGCTGGAGAGTGACGGGACCTTCATGAACCTTAGGTCTCCAGAGCTGCATCTTCAGAGAAATTCAGAAGCCCCCAGCCCTTCCTCCTTCCTTCAGGGCCATGAGATGAGCAGTTTGCTCCCCATAGGCTCTCCAACATTACAACCAGCTGCCTCACCACGTGGCCTCAAAGCAGAGGACCTCCTCAATCTCAGATGAGGCTGAGACTTCCAAACTTTGTGCTAGAATAAGCCTTCTCACACTCATTCTTCCTCTCTTGCTCGTGCTCCCTTGTTTTATTCTCAAAGTCTCACTGCATATCTCCAGTTGGCCTCGAACTTACTACCTTCCCACCTCAGGCTCCAGTGCTAGGATTCAAAGTGGGTGCCATCATTCTTGGCTAGCCTTTCCCTTTTTTAAGAACAGGATTTCATGCACCTGGCTGTAGAACATGGATGTAGAGGGTGACATAGAACCAAGGATGACCGCAAACTTGTGATCCTGCTTCCATTTCCTGGGTGCTTTCATCACAGAAGTACATCGACCAGCCTGGTTTTACGCTGTGCTGGAAAGCAAACACAGGTTTCCTGTTTACTGAGGAACTGCCAACTAAGCCACATTCCCTACCTTTCCTCTTTGTAAGTTAATTATCTCAGGTATTTTGTTTTAGTAAAAAAAAAAATTAGCTCCCCCATCTTGGGCACTATTTAAATAATAACCCCAAAGGAGGGTTGTTATTAGCATTTATTAAATTGTGTCACTGAGGCCCAGAGGGATTAAAGAACTTTCCAAGATCAACGGGGTAGTCAATGACAGAGTGGGGTACAAACTGGGGTGCTCCAACTCAGCCGATGCCCTTTAACAAATACTTTATCTTACATGCACATATGTGTGCCTGAGTGCAAATATGTCCACACGGGAACCTACAGGTCAGAAGAGATACATCAGATCCTCTGGAATTAGAGTTATAAATGAATGTGCGCTGTCATGCGGGTGCTGGGAACCAAGCCAGGTCCTCTGCAAGGGCGGAAGGAACTCTCAACCATTGATACATCTCTCCAGCACTGCAGCTGATGCTCTTAAGCAATAAGCCACCTGGTCAGACTTCCTCCCAAGTACTACGCAGACCATGAACTCGGGAAACAGGCAGCAGAAGTATCAGTTACTAGTCAGAGAAATGAAGGGAGCATGCCACTTTCTGAAAGCTTTGCTGGCTAAACAATGGACGCATAGCCATGGACTGTGTTTCCCAGCCTCACACACACCACTGAAGTGACTAAGGCAATGCCATCTTGTCCTGACTCCATTTGTGTCTGCTGAGACTTCTTAACCTTCCACCCCCCAACAGCCACATCCGCCTCAGCAACACATCTGGGATTTCCATGACCCTGATCATGGCCCCATGGTATTAACCAAAAGAAGAACTGTTTATACAAACTAAACATAAACTAAGACAATTGTAAGAGATACAAATTAAAAGCAATTGTCATGTTGTTTCTGAAATAAGAACAATGTCCCGCCTACTCAGATGTGTCAACACTGCTCTGACCCGACCCTCGTTACAATTGTAGTTTCTAGGGGTTTTGCTGTATCCCTGAGCTTCAACACCAAGAGACTCTGAGGCATTAGTCCAGTCTAGGTCACTCTGGTCAAAATTAAAGGATCTCACACTCTTAGTTGGCTTTATTAGTGTGGTGGTCTGTATCTTTCACAGGGGTTATTTCATTTTCAGAGGCCCTAGAAAGATTACACACACACACACACACACACAGGGCTTTCAGCCTCGCTCTGGATTGCTCTAGGCAGTGGAAAAGATCCAGGAGAGATATTCCAGGTCCCAGAACCAAGCCTGGGAGCCTGGGAGCCTGGGAAAGTTTACAATGACCGCTGTGTGCCTAGACACAGCCTACAGTCCTTTAGATACTGCTAGGGGGTAAGTCTGCATACTGAATCCAGCTCTGCTTCAGAAGACAGGTCTTTGGGGGGAGTCTCATTAGGGCAAAAGTTTTTTGTTTGATTCCAGGCAGGGTTTTTCTGTGTGGCCTAGGCTGTCCTGTACTCATCTTGTAAAGCAGGCTGGCCTTGAACTCACAGAGACCAGCCTGCGACTCCCTCCACAAGTGCCGGGATTATAGCCGTGAGCCACCAAGCCTGGCTGAGCAGAGGCCCTTTGAGAAGAAAGACATGACAGGAGCCTTCCCTTGCTCTCCTGAGCTCAGCAGGGATGCCAGTAGCAGAAGGCCTGGCTTCCTGGTCTTGCCTGCCACGAGGTCTGGTTTTGGTTTTAGTCAGGATGAGTGGCCAGCGAACTGAGACTGCTTGAGCTCTGCTTACAGGGCCATTTTGTTGATTTGTTACTGGTGTCTCTGCTTATTTTGAAACCTGCCTGTTATCATTTCTGAGCAGAGGCGCTCTAATGTGTACTCCAAGCTCGCTTTGACTTTGTGGTGCTGGTAAGCCAATCAGGAGGATATGCACCTCACTCTCTGGGGAGAGGTCTGCAGCCCTGGTTGCCTATGTGGGGGGTACTGACTCCCTGCTGGGATTACACTTGCTGTTCCAGGTAACCGTCCTCTGATCCACCTGCCCTTTGTCTTCCATCTGTGGGCTCCCTAGCTGCCTCTCTGCTTTCCTGTCCATGTGTGTTTCCCTCCTCTCCTTCCCAACCATTTCTTTCTCTGTTTCTCTCCTCCCCAGAGTCTTATCTGAACCCTTCTCATTTCTGCTACTCAGCTCCTGCTTAGGGTCTCCATCAGCTTAAATTTAGTCATATTCAACCCTCCTGCTCCCAAAGGCAATTGGGAGCAAGCCATAAAGTCTTGCTGGCTGAGCCCTGCAAGACAAGGCTCCAGGTGGGACAGGACAGCATGTGACACCCGACCAAGTATGGCTATAAGAGCTACAATGTGGACAGGAATGGAGCAACGCTTCCCCTACTCCCACCATTGTACACACACACACACACACACCTTACCCCCTCTGAGACCCCAGGCAGCCCACAATTCTTGCCAGCCCATGAGTCCAGGACACCACCTCAGAATGGCCACAGGATACAAGGCCCTTAGCTGTGCGGCTCTGTGGAAGGCTAGAGACAAAAGCTTTCCTAGGTCCTAGTGTCTGCTACTTCTACTGGATCTCCAAATCTGCTTTCCCTGACTGTGAAAGGAGATTCTTTCTGTTTCTGTTCTTGGGACTCCTTTGTCTTAAGCCTGTGGTCTACATTTATTTCTGGCCCTCTGAGCCTGCATACTCTTGATTAAATTTCTACCTTTTCTGGGGACACGTGTAGGATGGGACCCTGAATACCCTTGAAGCATGCCTCTCTATCCCTTCCTACATCTCCCCCTGTCTTTCCCAATGTAAAAGTGAGTGTGTGGTAAAAATCAAGAGAGGGCCTACAGGATCTGTGGACAAGCATGATACAAGAAAGCCAGAGACACAGGAACTGCCCACCTTTGCAGCCGGGCCTTGCTGAGTGTCCTACCCTAGGAACCTCAGTTTCCTTCCCTGGAAACAAATACTGAGCATCCCTCAGCCCCAGTGGCTGAAATGCTACACTTCCATGCAAAGGCTCATCCTGAACAAGGATCTCTGTGGAGTCTTGGTTGTCTCCAGGCATTACCCTTCCGGCCCAGAGAACAGACCTCCTGTTTGAAAGCTGAAATGACCCAACAGTGACTCAGAAACCACGAGCTGATGAGCTCTTGCAGATTGTGCACTGGGCTCTTCTCAGCTGCTAAACCACAGAATGGGCTGTGATTGCTCTCAAGGAAAGAACCCTCTATACAGAGAACATTCTGGCCTGCACATCTAAAGCTCAGCACTCTCAGAACAGTCTTTAGATCCTGAGGATGTGCCCGGTGCCAAATGAGACTCCTTCCAGAAATGCCCTCTGTGGAGATACCCTTCAGGGCATTCATAATGGCAGCAATAATGACATCCCTTTACTAAGCGTCCTTTGTGAGACAGGCCTCAGGCTAAGAGCTTTGTATGACAGTTTATCTGGAGGCTCTGTGACCAAAGATCCAACCAACTGCAGGTCAAACATTCAGAGCATAAGGCATAGGGGAGTGCATCTATCCAAAACACGGAAGGACCATTTGCTTCGTCATTGGGTCCCCAAATAATTCATCGCTACGTGTTTTGTTTGTCTGGTTAAATCAGAACCTCTTATAGCCCAGGCTAGCCCTGAAATCACTGTGTGGCTAAGGACAGGCTGGAAGTCATGATTCTTCTGCCTCTGGCTCCAAAGTGCTGGTATTACAGGTGTACTCTAGGGTGCCCAGCAACTGTTCACACCCATTTTGCGGAACATTTACGTTGTATTCAGTACCTTGGATAGGGGCTGGGGAGCCAGTGTCCTGGGTAAGACTCACAAGAACCTGGATTCAGGTCTTCAGCACAGAGCCCCAAGCCTGCAACCTAGCGCTGTCATGTGGATCCTGGGAGCTCACTGGCAAGGCAGCCTTGCCAAAAGAGCAAGCTACCAGCTCAGGGACAGACCCTGTTTCAAGGTAGTGAGGTAGAGAGTGCTAGAGGAAGAGACCCTGTCTTCCACCAGCCTCCACACTTCACATCCACAGACACCTAATACTCACATTAGATGCACGCAACACATGCACACACACCACACACACACCTATCATAAATAGTTTAATGATTTCAAGCATAAGAGAAGAGGTATTTGGGTTAAATGTAAATACTATATTTTTTTTATTTACTAGTCATTTCTTTCCTTTTTTTGAGAATTTCATATCTGTATACAACGAAATTTTATAGAAAAGTCTTGGGCATCACCTGGATTTAGAGGTGGTACAAGTCCTGAAATCAGCTCTCCAGGATACTTGAGGACATCGGTAGTTATCTGAGGCTCACACTATTGGGCACTATTATTAGTAGAACTTTCAGGATGACGGGCATGAGGACCAAAGAGATGCAGAAACCTGGTCAAGTCAGTCAGTGAGTGGAAAGAGACACTCCTCCAACTCAGGTAGGCCTCAGGGACAGTGTTCAAGGGTCATGCGGAAGTCCATGCCATCCTTCGCTCTCCAGGATGCCATCCTGGGTGCAGACCTCCAACCGCAGGTCCATACATTCTGCTCTTCTCATAGCATCCCTTGAACTGCGCTGAGAGCATTGCTTCCCATCCCCCCTCCACACCCCTGGAAGGTGAGTTGTTATGATTAGGCAGAGAGGAAATAGCTCACAGTAAACAAACACTCAAGAGCCTGATTGATGAGCCCAAAATGCAATTTATTAATTTACACAGAGAAACAAAAGCCCCCAGCAGCCGGGAATTCTGAGGTTGGCTGGTCAGCACAATCTCTTTTCAGGAAGGACAGACTTTTGGGAAAGAAAATCAATACCAGGAGGTTCTTTATTCAGTACAAAGTCAGTAAAGGGAGTTGATGGATTGACACGTAGGTGAAGCCTCACACTCCTCCAAAGCCTCCTGCCTGCCAAGGACCAGAATGTCTAAGTCAGAGTGTCCTGGTGTCATCTCTGGACAGCTCTGGAGTTTTCTGGACCCTGCCTTTTGGACATCTGCATCGTGAGTCCAGCTGGATTTCTCAAGTGCTTGTCTGTTTGGGTTTGTTTCTGCAGTTTAATGAAACCAGCCAGTTCCAACTGCATCCTACAGAGGAGGATGAGGATGGGGCGGGGGGGGGGGCGAGTGCCCTCCTGCTGCTTTCTCGGGAGCCTGTGCAGCCAACTACCATTCTAGCCCCACATTTCCTTATGATGGGGGCGCAGGGCGGGCATAGCTGGAAGCCACACTGTCCGTCTGAACCCTGGGTCTGCAGTGTACGTGCTGTGGCCACGTCATCTAAGTTGAGGGTCATGGTAGCACCCACCCCAATGTGAATCAAAGAGAATCCGATGCCTGGGTCCGCGTGGAGTGCTGAGAGCTGCGTCTGGCATCTGGGAAGCAATCGATACTTGTTAGTGATGATGAATAATTCATTTCATAGATGAGAAAGCTGAAGCCCAGAGAGATAGTCAACCAAGATCACGCAGCCAATGAGGGGTGACGGCATAATTCCGTATCACACAGCTTCCCTCAGCTCCCAAAGCTTTTCCTCAGACGAGCTATTTTTTATTAACACATATTAATTGTGCATACTAATGAGACTGTGAATTTCCACACACGCATGCGACATGCAGGGGTCATTTCCACTCCAACTTTCCACCCTCCACCCCTCCCAGCAGCTGTTCCAGGCTGGAGGAGCCACTTGTCGACTTTGCAGACTTTCTTTCCCCATCTATGGGAGAGAATGTTCTGTCCCGCCGTCCTGGGTCTGGATTGTCTCACTTGGCACAATGGTCTCCAGCTCTGTCATCTCACTGCAAAGGCGGCTCTGCACTTTCAGGACCTGGAGCTCAGGAGTCTGCTTCTTCTTCTCGGGCTTTGTAAGAAGCTGAAAGAGAGCTCTTTTTCAAAACCGAAAATAACCACCCACCAGACAGAATGGGTAAAAAAACCTAAAAGGGGGTCAGGCAAGGCTGCAGAACAGCCAGAGGGGATGTGTAGGAGCAGTTTCTGGGTAAGCGTCTGGCAGCTTCCAGTGTCGGTAAAGGAACACCCACTGGATCGGCCCAGGCTCAACCAGGAAACATGAAGCACTCTGTGTCTGAGTGAGTGCGTGCGTGCGTGTGCACACAAGCACACATGTATATGTACACAAATGTGTGTGTGAGCATGTGTGCACATGCATGTGCGTGAATCGGTCTGAGTGTGTGCGTGACTGTGTGTGCACGTGTGTGTGAGTTCTCCAGAAGAGGGCTGCTGCTAGGAATCTACACTAGTGGGTTTATGAGAATGACTAGCAGGCTGTGGTCCAGCAGCTCAACAGCGGCTGTCTACCCACAGGAGGGCCAAGAATAGAGTAGTCCGAAAGCTGTCTTCAGCGAATACTGAAATGAAGATGTTAATGCAAGTGAAGGAATGACCTTTCCTCTGAGAGCAAGGACCGCAGGCAGAGGAAACACTTCTTTCTTCTTTAATATAGGCTGCCAGAAGAGGGTGTGGCCCAAATTTAAGGTGGCTCTTCAGGTCTCAAGTGCTCCAATTAACTAAAAATTATTCCCAGCTGTGCCTAGCGGCTTAGGCTTTTTAGTTAATTCCAGATGTAGTCAAGTTGACAAACAATAGACATCGTGTGTTTGTGTGTGTGTGTGTGTGTGTTATGGGGATTTGGTCTTTTTTTAAAAAAAAACGTATTTAATTTTATTTTATATGCATTGGTGTGAGGGTATCAGATCTCTTGGAACTGGAGTTACAGATAGTTGTGAGCTGGGAACATACAGATAGATGTGGGTGCTGGGAACTGAACCCATGTCCTTTGGAAGAGCAGACGGTACTCTTAACCACTGAGCCATCTCTCCAGCCCCAGGGATTTGGTCTTAATTATGGACAATGACTAAGACATCTCACATGAATTACCTCATGCTGGAGCTTCCTCGAGTCAGACAGCCATGATTAGACAAAAAGTAAGGGACATATAGACCAGGCTAGACCCCTAAGCATGACCTGGAACCCCAAGAGAATGGACGCCTTAAACCCTGCTCAGTTCTCATTGCTGCTGTGCTGTGTCCTGCAGGGCCTTCAGCAGAAGTCACCTCAGACAGCTCTGACTCAAGGGCAGCTAAGCCGCATGCCAGCCAGGCCTGCCAGAGATGAGGCGCAACGTGTCTGAGCTACAGAACCACTGCTGTTCCTTTCTACCATCCAAACGCCCCGCCCCCCACCAAATCTTCCTTGAGGCCCACCCTCCCCAGAAACACACAGGAAAGGAAAGTCTACCTCTCCAAGTCTCCATATTGTGAACCCACCACCCCTGCCCTTTGGCTAAGCATTTCCACTTAAGACTCACCTGAAAAAAACAAGTGTGCGCGTGGAAGTGAAAGTGGGAAGGTGTTCACAATAGCTTTATTCAGAAGAGCCCCGGGCCAGGAGTCCACCGATAGGAATACAGACCAGCAAATCATCTTTATTCACACAGTGGGTAGTATTCCACAATACAAAGCCCTTTGGAAGTTCAAGGTCATCCTTGACTACATAATGAATAGGAGACCAGTCTGGGATACAGAAGACTCTGAAGGAAGAAAGAAAGGAAAAAAGGGGGGAGGGAGAGAGGGCTAGAGAGAGAAAGACAATATTTGTATAATTACATTGTGGTCCAGGAGGCGTGGGGCACACCTGTAATCCCAGCACTCAGGGAGGCAGAGGCAGGCAGATCTCTGTGAGTTTAAGGCCGGACCACTCTACAGAGAGTCCAGGACAGCTAAGGCTACACAGAGAAACCCTGTCTCAAAAAAAAAAAAAAGTCCAAGCTTTGTACCCAGCTAACAGAGGGACAGAAGGACCATGGTTAATCACCTCTGAGGTGGAGGGTGGGTTTGCCGTCTCTGTCAGAAGACCTTCTATATTGGATACTTCCTTGTTGCTGTGACCAAGTAGCTGACAGGGAAAAAAAAAAAACAAAAACCTCAGGGAAACATCTATTTCTTTTGGCTCACAGTTCAAGGACACCATCCATCATGGTGGTGGGACCTTCCATGTTAGAGGAACAGGAAGCAGAGAGTAGACCAGAACCAGGCTTCCTGCTGCCTCCAGCCAGAACTGATCAGTTCGCTTCCACAGCTGCAGCCCAAAACGGCACTGAGAGCTGGAGAGCACCTGCCTTGAGTCACAGGTAACACCTCTGCTGCCAAGTTCGTGTTGTTATGGCTGTGATGAAACACTATAACCCAAAGCAACGTGGGGAGAAAACGGTTTGTTTGGCTTACACTTCCACATCACTGTTCGTCATGGAAGGACGTCAGGACAGGGTCCTGGAGCAGGAGATGATACAGAGGCCATGGAAGGTGCTGCTTACTGGCTTGCTCCCCTGGCTTGCTCAGCCTGCTTTCTAACAGAACCCAGGACCACCAGAGAGGGGTGGGATGGACCCATCCAGGATCTATCCCTAATTAAGAAAATGCCCTCACAGGCTTGCCTGCAGCCTGGTCGTACAGAGGCATTTTCTCAGTTGAGGCTTCCTCCTCACCGATGACTTCAGCTTGTTTTAACTGACATGAACTGAAGCAGGACACCTGCACTTATGTGAAAGGCCAGTGGACTGTGTTAGATGTCTGAGGCAGTGTAAAGAGGCAGAAGGCAGGAAGGAGACAGGGGTCTGACCTTACACAGACAGGACTGTGCTTCTCAGTGCATGCAGTGAGGGCAGCCTCTCCCTTTGGGAAATTAAGGGGTCTGCCAGGGAGGAAAGATGTTACACCCCTGTAGAGGGGTGAGGTGAAGAAATGGTTGTAGCTGTAGTCCAGCTATCTCTTCTTCCTGCATGGCTTGCCCAAGCTGTCCCTACAGACACTCCTCTCCAGAATGACCCAGCAAGCTTAGCCACAGGCTTGTAGGGATCCTGTTTTATGTCTAGGACACTCTATCAGACTGTACTCTATCAGACTGTACTCTATCAGACTGTATTCTATCAGACTGTTCTCTATCAATCAGACTGTACTCTATCAGACTGTTCTCTATCAGACTGTACACTATCAGACTGTACTCTATCAGACTGTCCTCTATCAATCAGACTGTTCTCTATCAGACTGTTCTCTATCAATCAGACTGTTCTCTATCAGACTGTTCTCTATCAATCAGACTGTTCTTTACCAGACTGTTCTCTATCAATCAGACTGATCTCTATCTATCAGACTATACCTCAGTGGCTGGTACTCTTCCCATCTCCAAGACATGGGAGACAGCCCAGCACTTGAGAGCACATGCTGTTCTTGCACAGGACCTGAGTCCTTCCCTCCATGGACACCTGCACTCACATGCACACACCCATACACAGACATATCTGCATAATTAAAAATAACTCTTTTGGGTTTTGAGATTGGTTTTTATTTTATGTGTGTGGCTGTTTTGTCTACATGTCTATCTGTGTATTGTGTGTATGTACAGTGCCTACAGAAGCCAGAAATGGGTGTTATGTCCCCTTAGAACTGTAGTTACAAACAGTTGTTAGCTGCCATATAGGTGCTAGGAATCAAACTCTTAACTGCTGAACTCTCTCTCTCTCTCTCTCTCTCTCTCTCTCTCTCTCTCTCTCTCTCTCTCTCTCTCTCTCTCTCTCTCTCTCTGTGTGTGTGTGTGTGTGTGTGTGTGTGTGTGTGTGTGTGTGTGTGGCTTGGTGGCAGGGTCCCCCACCTGCTGAGCCATCTCACCAACCCCCACGCACCTCCTTTTGAGACAATGTCTCTCATTGGCCAATCAGGCTAGACTGGCTGCTCAGTTCCAGGAATCCACCTGTCTCCGACTCCCCTCTGCTGAAATTACAAACACAAACCACCACACCTGGATTTCTTTTCTTCACGTGGTTTCTGGGAATGAAACGCGGATCCTTGTGCTTGCAAGGCTATTGCTTGATGTACTAATCCCTTGAAAAATAGATTCTTGTACAAAAAGGTGCTCATCACATGGAACACCATCAAACAAGGTGTTCCTTCCCAGTAGCACACACAGTGTATCAATCTCTGAAGCAGCTTTTGGTCATAACATGCCAAGCAGATTAATGGTTTCCTGCTCTCGTGGACCATCCCTCTGGGAGCTGCCGGGAAGTGGAGTGTCTTTGTTCTCGTCACTTTCCTCCACCCCTCAGCCGCCCTCTCCTGCTAGGGACAGAACTCAGCTGGTACCCAAAACTGCTATCTTGAGAGGCTGGATCTTGGGAGGGCTGGAAACTCCCTCTGTGGGGAGGGACTTCTCCAGGAAGACCTCTGACCACCAGGCAAGATGGCCCTAATGGTTCAAAAAGTGTGTCCTTCCCTCCTCCGTTCTTCCCTCCCTTCCTTCTATCTTTCTTTTCTTCCTCCCTCCCTCCCTCCTTTCATCTCTCCCTCCTTTCTTTCTTCCTTCCTTCCTTTTTTGGTCTCCTGTAGCACATTCTGCACTTCGTAGCTGAAGCCAACCTTAACTTGATCCTCCTTCCTCTATTCCCCAAGCTCCGGGTTGTAACACCTGGGGACTGAACCCAAGATCTCGGTGTTCGCTAGATCAGCACTCTACCAGCTGAGCCACAGCCCCAGGCCGCTTCATTCTTTTTTAGCATAAATGGTGTCAGTGAGGTGATTTACTGGTTAAAAGTGCATGCTGGGTAAGCCTGATGACCTGAGTTATCCCTATAACCCGTGGTGCACATAACACACACACACCAATAACACTAAATAAATGTTTATAACATGTATTGTGTGTGTGTGGTGTGGTGTGGTGTAGTGTGGTGTGGTGTGGTGTGATGTGTGTGGTGTGATGTGCTGTGATGTGGTGTGGTGTGATGTGTGTGGTGTGGTGTGGTGTGCTGTGGTGTGCTGTGGTGAGGTGTGGTGTGGTGTGATGTGGTATACTAAAAGGAAAAGCAGTGGTGGATGCGCTTGTGGAGGGGACGGCATCAGGGCAAGCTCAAGGCCCCGCTCTTGCTCCTTTTTGCTGTATCTATTCCTGAGCCTCTATCTCCACCCCTCAGACCTTCATGTGGCTGTTTCCTCTCTTGAAGATGGAGTGATTCCCTCATCTCTCTCTGTCTCTGTCTCTTTCTCCCTCTTTCTCTCTCCTCACTTGCATTCACAAAGCTCTCTGCAATTTGCAAAGCAAAGCAGGTCCATGTTCCCTCCTCATCACCCTACCCATCTGCAGAACTCAGGCTGAGTCTGGGCTGGTCCTTTCTTCCAGCTGAGCCTTGGAGTCCCCTCTTTCCAGGGACAGAAGAAACATCATTTGCCCACAACTGGAAGGTGTCTCATCTCAGAAGTGACACAAGGTACCACTGCTCAACTAAGCGGTGAGGAGGTCCAGGCCCAGAACCTGAGCGGGCCAACGGGGTCAATGTCTGCTGCTGACAGTCCCTGTGATAGTCAAGCAGTAAGGCCAAGTGTGCTCCAATTTTGAGGGGCCTTCAGGTGACACCAAGCATCCTCTCTTCCACCTCACAAAGCCAGACAGTGGCTCAGTCACGGCCCCTGGGCTGAGGAAAGGAGGCCAGGGGCTTCCTGCCTCATTCACTGGCCTCCTCCTGCTGGAGCAGCGGGTCTCTACACACTGCAGCTCACACGGACTTGATTTGCCCTCCTGTGACTTCAGACCTATCAAAGTTTCTTCCCTTCCCACAGAGGGTCAGGCTTTAAGAGTGCAGAGGTCTTGGACCAAATCCACAAGTTTTAGATGAAGCTGGCTACTAACAAAGAGGTCCAAAGCAAATGAGTGGAGGAGCAAATGAGTGCTGACAAGGAGCTGCAACAAGATGGGCTGCTGCACTGGCCCACACAGGACAGCAGACCCCCGCTGCGGCCCCCACGAGCCCACCGCAGGCCTCTCCCTGCTTTCACTGCCGACTTGTGTTTGGGGCCGCTTGACTTCTCAACTCCCTCTATGGCGCAAGTGCATGAACACACCCAGTATGGGCAGGTCCTTCGGTCATTTGCTAACAGGACTGCTGAGTGACTGCTGGATACCAAGGAGCACTTCAAGTGCTGTAAGCACAGCAGCCATGTTAGACAGGCACGTGGTGCGAAGTGTTAATCCCAGCATTGGTGGGCAGAGGCAGGAGGAGCTGTATGAGCGCAAGGCCAGCCAGAGTTCCACAGGAAGACCCTAGCAAAAAATTTTGTTGTTTTTGTTTTTGTTGTTTTGTTGTTTTTTGGTTTTGTTGTTTTGTTTGGGGTTTTTTTGAGACAGAGTTTCTCTATGTAGCCTTAGCTGTCCTGGAACTTGCTCTGGAGACCAGGCTAGCCCCAAACTCAGAGATGGGCCTGTTTCTGCTTTCTGAATACTTGGATTAAAGATGTGCACCACCACCACACAGTTCTTAAAAGGTTGTCTTTTAAAAGCCCCTTATCCCTGTTTGTACTCAAATAGGATAAGAGACAATAAATAATAAACCCAAAGAATAAATAACTTCAAAAGCATGGGAGGCTATTAATGTTGTGTAGCTATTGTTCCCCTCACTCTGAGAAAGGACCTCACAGAAGCAACGTAAGGGAGAAAGGAGTTCTATTCAGTCATCAGTCCATTGTGGCGAGGAGAGCTTGGTGGTGCATGCCTGCAGGGCAGCATGTGCACATCTTGGTGGATCAGGGTGCAGAGAGCTAGAGCCAGGAGTAAATGTAACCTGTAAATATAACCAGAAGTAAACAGAACAGACCCACTCTTGTGAGTAACCAATATGTCCAAAAAGTATCACAAACTCACAAAACAGAAGACACTAGCTTTGGAACCAAGTGACACATATTAAAGGTTTGAAGGACATTTCACATCTGAGAGAGAAAGAGAGATTTGGGACAGGGTGTGGAGAGGAGAGGGGGAACATGGGCTTCAGGACAAGGGGGAAGAGCAGGCTGTCTGAGCCAGACCTTAAAGGCAGCAAGACCTGTCCCAGTGTCATAGGTGCGCCTGTTGTAACTCCCAGGCCTGGCCCTGTACTTGCACCCAGTAATCATTCTCAGATTACTTGGATGGGGCTTTGGATTATGGCTCAGCTGGTAAAATCCTGGTTTTGATACCCAGCACTGCATAACTGGCCATGGTGGTTCTTACCTACAATTCCAGCACTCAGGAAGGAGGGGCAGGAGGACCAGAAGCTCAAGGTTATCCTCAGCTATATAGCAAGTTTGAGGCTAGCCTGTACTACTTGAGGCCCTATCTCAAGGAAGGAAGGAAGGAAGGAAGGAAGGAAGGAAGGAAGGAAGGAAGGAAGGAAGGAAGGAAGGAAGAGAGGGAGGGAGGGAGGAAGGAAGGAAGGAAGGAAGGGAGGGAGGAAGAAAGGAAGGAAATAATCAAACAAATGAATGTTTTGTATATATAAATACTCTTTCTCTTTGCAGGATAGACTTTGTATTTGCCCTTCACTTCCCCAAAAGCTCTTCTCCCTCTCCACTGAAGCAGCGATACTGTCTGTGCTTCAGTCCCATTGGAAAGGTGGCCTTCATGACTCCAGAACTATCCTGCTGGAAGCACAGTCCTTTCCAAAAGGCAGTTTCAAGAACCCTGACAAAAGCATTCTCCGAAGGCCAGCTCTGATGGGTTTTGACCCAAGTAATCCCAGACAGAAGAAGGGAATGTCTACATTCCATGGCTGGGTCGTGTTATGGTTTAGATATGAACTGTCTGCCAGGCTGGAGGGTTGATCTGGTGAAGGGATGGAGACTTTAGGAGCTGAGACTGTACTGGAGGGAGGTCTTGCTGTATGGCATCCTTGGGAGCCGTAGCATGCCTGCCCCCTCCTGTCCCTCTCAGCTTCTGGGCTACTCGAAGAGGAGCACTTCTGCTTTACCACACTCTACCATAATGCTCTGCCTTTCCAAGGCCCTGACAACAGGAGAGCCAGTGAGTCATTATACTGAGATGTCTGAAAACATGAGCCAAAGTAAATTCTTCCTCATTTATTTTCTCTGGTATTTTTATCATGTTTACAAAAAGCCTGACCAGCTCAGGTCACTTTGTCAGTAAATAATGTAGTCCTGGCTGTCCTAGAAGTCGACTAACAATCAAGACAGGACCAACCTGGTTCAGGAGGAAGCCACACTGTGGACAGAGTTTGGTGCCATCGAATTGGCCAGTCCTCCTGTCTCTACCTCTGGGCCCATCCCCAGCTACGAGTGAGAAGAAAATGGAAGGACAAAGCAGAACGGACCCTCGGCAGGAAGCAGGAAGCGCTGTATAAGTGATGTTTAGGTTCTAACATCCCAACTACTCCTCCCACAGTTCACAGGCGCTGAGGCTCTCCTCCCCCTGCTGCCTGGAAAGTCCTCATTCTTACGTAGATGACCCAAGCAAGAAATTCCTCTGTTTTTAATTTTAAGTGTTAAATTATTAAAGAGATAATACATGCACCAGGTCTTTTTTTTTAAGTACAAAAGGTAATACAGTGAAGCAAAAGTCCAAGGCAAGGGTCAGAGCTTGGGGATAGAACACACAGAGGAGAGCATTGTGAAGCCCTGGGCTTGATTTCCCACATCCCGAGACAGAGACAGAGACAGAGACAGAGACAGAGACAGAGACAGAGACAGACAGACACACACACACACACACAGAGAGAGAGAGAGAAGGAGAGAAGGGGAGAAGGAGGGAGAGAGAGCTTTCCGCCATAGGGACAATATCATGAGCATCTACTGTGGGTGCAGGATGAAGCTGAAGGATGTGGATTCTCCATGATCACTGTTGCTCACCTCACGTCCCCAAACTCACCAAATTGAGATTCAAGTAGTCAGCTGTGCAGACCTAGTGTCAGGACCAGTCTCTGCCCTCCTTTCCCAGCCTTCCATCCCAATCCATAATGCTGGCCAGCTTTTGTTATTGTTTCCTCTGATCCTTCCAGACAGTCTCTGCATGTGATGGTACAATGTGTGTATAATTGCTGTATCAATATGTCATCCCGCATTTTTGACACAGGTGGTAGCATACTGCTAAATTGTTTTCTTAACAATTTTTTGTGTCTGTGTATGTGTGTATGCATGCTCCTGTGTCAGTGCATATGAAGGATACTTTGCACATGTGTGTGCGTGTATGCAGAGTCCAGAGGACAGCGTGAGGTGGTGTTTCTCAGGAGACGTCCACCGTGATTTTTTGATACAGAATCTCTCATTGGCCTGGCGCTCTAGCAGGCTAGGCTAGCCTGCCAGAGAGTTCCAGACATCCACCTCGTGCTGGGATTCCAGCTGCGTGCCGCCATGCTGGCCGTTTGTGTGTTTCCTGGGGACAAAATGTAGGTCCTGTGCATCACTTTACCAACTCAGCCATCTCCACGCCCCTTAATTTGATGGGGTTTTTTTTCGTTTTTTTAAATTACGTATGTGTGTCCACATATCTGTGTGTTCACCATGTGGAAGTCAGGAGAGGGTGCTGGATCCATCCATGAGGTTTGGAGTCACAAGCAGTTGCACACTGCCCAGTGTAGGGGCTGGGCTAAACAGGTTCTCCGGAAGAACAATATGCTGTCTTAAACAGTAAGGAACTCTCCAGCCACAAATCAGCATATTTAATTCTGTTCCACAAAAGTGAATAGAGACCCTCATTCTTCTCTTTATAATTCCTATTAAGTTCAATGACAGTTTTGAGCTATTTATATATAGAATAGAACTTGAGTCCCTAATGCCTCCTTGGTGATAGCAGGTTGTTCAACTATATACAAAGCAACTACAAACAAGGCTGCATTACTCCCAGTCTTCAGATATCCACATGCACACTTCAAGAATAATTGCAGGATCACTTCCTAAAATGTGAGTTTCTAGATCAAAGAGTATGTACATTTTAAAGTTAATAGCCATTTATCACACTGACCTTCAAAGCAGCCATACCAATTAACACCCGTACCATGATAGATGACAGTGCCTCTTTTCTCCACATTCGGGGGAGGCAAGCAGCGCATAGATCGACTTTTGAGGGTACACAGAAGGGAGCTTGGCCTGTTGATGATCCTTGCCATGAATAAGGCCCAGGCCACAGGTCAGTGAGATGAAGGGCCTTGGGAATCCAGTGATGCCAGACGTGAATCCCAGCATTTTGGGTTTTGTAGTTGTGCTTTTAAACAAGATCTCTAATATCTTTCAGGCTTCCCTGGGACTCACTGTGTGGTCAAGGATGTCCTTGAACTTCTGAGCCTCTTCTTTCTACCTCTCCAGTGCTGAGATCACCAGCAGGAGCCAATATACCTGGTTTTGAACACCTGTTTTCCATGTGATTTAAGCAAATCCTTAGCTCATGGTGGTCTTCATATTCTTAGCATGTAAAGCATAAATCTTTTTAAAAAACATATCTGAGGTGGGTGCTGGTGGTAGTGGTGGCATTGCCAGCATTCAGGAAGCAGAAGCAGGCCATCTCTGTGAGTTCGAGGCCAGCCTGGTCTACAGAGCTAGTTCCAGGATAGCCAGGGCTACACAGAGAAACCTACAAAGAAACAAAAACCATACTTGGCCATTATAAACAATCAGCAAACAAAAAGCAATGTCCTGGGCAGTGGAGCTACAAGCAGGCAAGTGTCTGAACCCCAGTTTCTGCTGTGAATGTTTTTGATCGAGATTTGACCCAGGCAAGATCTGGGGAAGTGTTGTCCCTGAAGTAGAGGGTGCAGCTCTGAATGCATCTTGTAAGAGGGTCAGGGAAGCTCAGGCTGAGGGAAGGCAGGCCTCAGAAGGGGAGCAGTTAAGGGAGTGTAGAGGCAGCGACACTGGGATGTGACTAGACCCACCCTGCGGCAACCCAAAGGAAGACACACAAGATCGTTGCTTTGTTTGGTTGGGGGAGTTGCTTGTTTGTTTTGATTTGATTTGATCTCTCTGTGTAGCCCTGGCTGTCCTGTAACTCACTCTGTAGACCAGCCTGGCCTCAAACTCAGAGATCTGCCTGTCTCTGCCTCCCAAATGTCAGGACTAAAAGTGTGTGTCACCACTGGCAGGCAAGATCATTGACTTTTGAAACAATAAAAATGTTGATATTTTATTGTGCACTGAAATACACAAACAATCCACTTAAGAAATGATTTCCGGATCCCACCCTCACTGAGTACATCAATATATTGTAATAAAGTTTTTAAAAAAGAACAAAAAAAAAATGATTCCACAGTCCCTCAGTTTAAAAAAAAAAATTAGACATTGCAGCCAGCCCTGAGGAGACAGGATGAGCTGGGGTTGGATGGAAGGGGAGGAGGTCCTCCCCTGTTGGTGGACTTGGAGGGGGCAGGGAGGAGGGAGATGAGGGAGGGAGTGGGAGGGTGGGAGGGAATGAGGGAGGGGGCTATGCCTGGGATGCAAAATACCTAACCTGTGATTGATACAAAAATAAATTAATTAATTTAAAAAATTTTAAAAAAAGAAAAAAAATAGGTGGAGGGGCTAGAGAGGTGGCTCAGCAGTTAAGAACATTCACTACTCTTCCAGAGGATCTGAGTTTGGTTCCCAGGACCCACATCAGACAGTTCACCTCTGCCTGCCACTCCAGCTCCAGAGTACCTGATGGGCTCCCAGGCCCTTTTCTGAGTTCTGTGGACACACAAACACACACACACACACACACACACACTCACAAACATAGGTGAAAGGTAAGTGAACAAGACACCCAATATCGATCTCTGGGCTCTGCATGCATGTGTGCAAACATGAACATGTACACACACAACAAAAGTAAACAGATAGATAGATAGATAGATAGATAGATAGATAGATAGATAGATAGATAGATAGATGATAGATGGATGATAGATAGGTAGATGGATGGATAGATAGATGATAGGTAGATAGATGATAGATAGATAGATAGATAGATAGATAGATAGATAGATAGATAGATAGATGATAGATAGGTAGATAGGTAGATGGATGGATGGATAGATAGATCGATCGATAGATAGATAGAAAATGAAGGTAGAAAGATGGCACAGCAATTAAGGGCACTTGTTGCTCTTCCAGAGGACCCAGGTTCAGTTCCCAGTACCCACGTGGTGACTAATAGCCACCCGAAACTCCAGTTCCAAGTGATCCGACTCCCAGGCACCCATGTAGGCAAAGCACTTACAGACATAAAATCAAATAAATAAGTAAAGTGTAGTTTTATAAAGAAAATGCTAATAAAATGGTGTAAGTATTTTAAAGATGATTTGATTGAAATTTTAAAACCAAGTGGTTCATGTAACCATGTAACAGCTTTCCTCAAAACCAGGATGGCAAGACCTCAGTGACTGGAGGTCTTCAACACTCTTACACAATGCCAATTTTAGAATCCCACATGGGTTCTGTGAATCAGACAGACTACAGTTAAAGCACCATTCTTTGGCTGGGCAGGTGGGCCAGCCATGCCAAAACGCAGATACCTAATCTAGAAAATGGGAGCGATATCTTTATGTCAATGAAGTCACATGCACAGGTGCTCACTTCACTTCCTGGAATATACAAAGTGCCAGCCAGGTAAATGTGACAACTGAATTACAGTGAGCACAAGCTAAGGAGCTTTTTTCATTGGCCAAATGAAATGTTATTACAGAACCTATTCTGATGTGGAAATAAATTTCAACATCATTAACAAAGCAGACAGTTAGGGAGAAGAGAAAAATCACCCATCACTCTCCCAGACGTCAATATCTTTTTGTTTTTGCATATTCTCCTCTTGACGTTGTAAATGAGTGCTAATTTTGCATGCCTGCAATCAGGATTCATGTAAATTTTGTGTCCTTCGATTTATCAACAAACAAGTTATAAACCGTTTCCACATATCCTTGACTATTACCATTTTTTTCGGCTATGTAGTATTGCATTGACTGGATTAGCCATGGTTTTCTCAACCATCTCAATGCCTGGATAAAGGGAAGGGAAGGGTGCTAATGCCCTGTCTAGGGGCTTTTTCCCCCTATTTAATTGTGTTCTTTAGACCAGCTCCCAGAAGCAGCTTACTGGGTCAGAAGATAACACTCTCAAACTCCAGCTACAGCCACTTGCTTCTTTCTGCAGACTTTCACACTGCTTGCAAAGACTCCGAACAGACTCCACCAACCCTGCCAGCACAGGATGATGATGTCTGTTAAATTCTGCTAATTTAATCAGTCTGAAATGCTATCCTGATTCAGCTTTCATTTCCATCTCTTTGATCACAAACAGTTTGAACTATTTTCCAACTATCTGTTTGCTCCCTCCCTATCCAACTGGGTGAAGCAGCCAGCCCCATCCCTCGCCTCTTTGTCTGTTGAAGGCTTTCGATTCATGTGCTGGATGTCAGTGAAAGAATCGCTTGCCAGCCAGATTTGGTCACTGAGGCTTTTGACCAGGATGACGCATGATCGGGACTGCACCTTAAGAAGAGTAATTCTCAGGCTGAGGAAGATGGATTCACAGACAGAGACATCTGTTAGCAGGATATTGTAGTGGGGCCTGGACTGGGAGGTGACATCAGACCGCCAATGGGTTGGGGTCTTCTATCCCTCCTTCTAAAGCCTGTGGCTCACTCTACAATCCCCCTCCCTCATGAAACTTAGTGGAGCTGAGGGGGAAAGAACCATTCTGCCCTGTCCACTCACTGCATAGCTAAAGAAAGTCTTTCCCAAAGAGGATCCCACAGTGAAGAGATGCCAAGATGCCCAGCCTTACGTGACGTCTTCAAAGAGGTAGCGGGGAAATGGGAGGGTGCAGCCATAGGGAGGTGAACTCATTGTTTCGTTGGTTGGTTTTCCCCTTTAATATGGTTCCCAGACTAAAAGAGTCCATGGCAACCCTCCACATAAACACCACAAGCAGGACTTCTAAGTGCTGCCCCCCAATCTCCACTTTCACTTTTCATCTTCTGATAAACACCAGCGTGACCTCTGCCCCAGTGGAATGTGTGTGTGATAGGTCAGGGGATTTTACAAGGCTTATGTCTGGGTGCACAGAATAAGGAGAATCAGAGAAAATATGGACCCTGAAGCAGGCAAGTTAGCATGTTCATGGTTGAAGGCGATAAGAGGCCCTCTTCGTCTGAGAGGGCAGCAGGACCCACCTTTTGAAGCAGTAAGCCTCCGGGAAGCCAAACCCTGGCTGAGGCTCAGCATGGGGCCTTCAGGATGGAGGGAGAAGTTAGTGTGTTCCAGGATGCAGAGCCTGGTTCTGTGGCTGCTCAGCCATGTCCCCTTTTGATGAAGTCATGTGACTTCTTGTCATAGCTGGCCCCTCATGTACATGGGGCACAAGTGCAAAGAAAAACACTATTAACATCGGTTGGGAGTTCTTGCCTCATGCAGCAGTCAAAGCAACCCAGACTTACCCCTCAAGGCAACCCTTGCTTCCCAAGCCGCAGGCACCATTCCTGTATTCTGCAAAGAAGCCTGGTATTAGAAATCTAAATTTGAATTTAGAATGATTGGATTCCGCAGGGTCCTATGCAGAAATATACGTCCCAGTCTCTTCTCAACTACAGTTTCACTCCAAACGACAGTCCCCCGGGACGCACACATAAACACCCCTATCTGCACAACTAAGGTCCCAGAGGACTCTCTCTAAAGCACCCACTTGAGCCGAGCTTCTGTTATGGGAACATGCAAAAGACAAGGGTGGGTTGGAGAAAAGGCTCATGGGTGTCCTCAAAGGAGATTTGGCCACTTGAGACAAAGACTCCATAGTCCCCACAGGGGGCAGACAGGTGCCAGGAGGGCTCATCTCCCTGTCTGTAAGTAGTTCTTCTCCCATGAAGGGATGTTGATTGAAGGAAGGCAAAAGTTCTGAAAGCATGCAGTTTGAGGCAAGACTCCTCTGGCACAAGATGACTCTGCTTTCTTGAGCTTGTGCTCCATCTGCTCAAAGGGCCACAAACAAGCCCTCTCTAGCATACTTGCTCTAAGTCACCCAGTGCCCAGAGGTCGCTGGCTGAAATAAGTGCTTGGGCACAGTCAGCACCGTAGGGAACCTGAGTTGGATCTTCTGGAAGTAGAGTTACTGGTGGTTGTCAGCCAGCAGGAGGATGCTGAGACCCGAGCCCTGGTCCTTGGCAACAACACTTGCTGTGAACTACCAAACACCTCTCCAGATCCCAAACCTGACCTTGACACTAACACAGTTGGGGAATCTCTTCTGCCTTGAATTTAGAGAAGATCTGGTGGGGTAGCCTGTCCCCACCCCAGGCGGAGCAGGGGGTGGCCCTTGAGGAAAGGCTGCACAGCGCATCCTAAAGAGGGGGTGAGGTCAGTGACCGAGCAAGGCAGGGGCAAGGCAGGGGCAAGGCAGGGGCAAGGCAGAGGCACATTCACTGGCCCTGCATGGTGGATAGAGAGCTCGCTAAGGAGCCCAAAGTGGGGTTCCATGGAATCCGCACAATCCCGGTCACCACCCGCTGCAGCCCACATGCCACCGAGCAGAGCTGGGGGGTGGGGGCGGTGTGGACTCCAGAAGCCCCAGAGAACCAGGAAAGCTGAAGCCAGACCCTCAGGAGCGCCTACCCCACCATGCTCGTTTCAACCATGGGGAAATGGAGAGGCCGGTCCAGGTTACACTCACACGCAGCGTTCAGGCCCGAACTTCTGCAGGTTGGGAATCCTGCCATCACGGCCTTGGCATGTGCTAGGTGAGGGTGGCAATGTTGAGCCCAGCTCCAGGGAAGGCCAAGCTAGCACTACCATGTTCCTGATGAACTTAGGTCCTACTCTGCCTTTAATTTACCCTCAGACCACAGAATCTAGTCTCCAGGCCATTGCAGGCTAAAAGCACAAGTAATGGCATTATTTAGCATTATTGAGCACAGGGTCAGAAACTCTATTAGATTCTTTCCTGCTTTATCTCATTTAATCTTCAAACAACTCTATGATCTGGAAACTAAGACTATTTTTCTTCCATTTTGCACTTGAGGAGCCTGGAGGCTTAGGAGAGTTGAGCGGCATGGTAAAGGTCACCTGTCCTGAAGTGGCAGCAGGCAGAGCCTCTGTGTCTGGGAGCACTGAGCTACCTCACAGTGTCCATTTACTGAACAGTGTTCTATCGCTGAAGGGGCCAAACGGGTGGGGTTAGGAGCGGCCACCAGAGACAAGAGGAGCCCCAGTGACACAATGACAATAGTCGTGCTCACGGGAGACATGAAGGTCCAGCACCCCACCTCTCCTTCGAGTCCTTCTAGCTGCCTGCTTTTCTCCAGACACTGGCTTGCTTAGGAAACAGTCTATATTCATCAGCAACCCCTGTCTAGGAATCTTGGGCTTCCACTGGGACTGCAGCTCCACCTACAGCCACCAGAGGGCGGGCCAGCTCTGTGGCCAAGAAGTACCCTGGGCAGAGATGGGCCTCCATGATCAGGCCACAGTACCCAGGTCCACTGTGCCATTGGTCTACTGCCTGGGGTCTCCAAACATTTAACTGCAAAGTCCATCACGGGGCCTGCTTCTAGCGGGACAGCCCGTACCAAAAAAAAAAAAAAACAAAACAAAAAAGAAAAGAAAAGAAAAAGAAAAAGAAAAAAAAAACGACGGCCTCAAAACGGTAAGGAGGCCAGCTCGCCTGGGGAGGTGGAGATTTTATGTAGCCTGATTGAGGGAGTGCTCCATTCTCTATGACAAATAAGGAAAGGAGGCATAAGGAAGGGAGTGGATGGTTGGGGTGCTTTGAGAAAGCTGATGTTCAGATCCAGCGAGCTGTCAGGAAGTACAAGGAGAGGAGGAGAAACAAGGTGTGGGGAAGGCCCGCGGGGAAGACCAAATAGACAGCAGGATTCCGGGAGAGGATGCTAGCCACCAGCCCACCCGCCACCAGCCTCCCTCAGCACCTGTTGGACACACTGTACGAGAAGCGTCTCCTGCCCTCAAAACGCTGGCAGTCTAGAGGGGAAGTGGTGAGTCAACAGATACTGGGAAGCCCGGAGGCCACCTGTACGAGGAGGTGCCTCGGAGCGCTTGTCTGGGGAATCCCGGCCTGGGCTGAAGGACAGACCCGAAGCGGGACCCTCTCCCCACAGCTCAGCCCAAGCTGGAGCTCCCCTCGGAGCCTTGGTGGCCTGCCAGTGCTGGGGCCAGGGTCCCCTCCACCCCTCTCCGAAGAGCTGCGGCCCAGGGAGCCGACGCAGCGCACCTGAGTCAGCCGCCGCCCACCCGCCCTCAGCGTCTGTCTCCGCATCTTGTGATATTTCGCTCCCTGGGAGCCAGCCCCATTGCGCTCCGGAGGCAGCTCGGCAAACAAACCCGGCGACAGATTGTGCCGCGGCTCATTCCGGGGAAGGACGCCAAATCCCACCCTGCTACCCCCAACACTCCCTCCCCGCCGCCTCCTCCAGCACCCCCCCCCCCCAGCGGGCCTTGCACAGGGTAGGACCTAGGGAGACGCAGCCTCCTAAAAGGGAGACGGGAACCCAGGAAAGCCCCTTTCTGTTTCTACCTGAGAGAAAAGTCCGGGGCTGCTGAGCTGCGCACCCCGGAGGCCACAAAAAGATAGAGCCAGCAGGGGGCACTCCGGCGCGAGGGGCAGGACGGCTACGAGGGCTGCCGCCGCCGCCAGCCTGCCACCCCGCCACCCGGGACCCCGCCACCCCGCCACCCGGGACCCCACCAGGAAACAAGATGAAAGCGGGGAAGGGGGTGGGGACAAAGGAGAGGCGAAGAAACGTGTGCAGACGTGGAGAGGCTAGTAGGCTGGGAATCACACACACACACACACACACACACACACACACAGGCAAAGAAGACAGAAGGCATATACATATTGGGGGGAGGAAAGGACAGAAAGGGTGGGAGCGAGGGAGAGAGATGGGGGTCATAAAATATGAATAAGAGGTGGGGAGAAAGTGTGGGAAATCGAATGAGTACGAGAGAAGAATGACGGATTATGCAGAGATTATGAGAAGAGCATGGGATGTATGAGGAGAAGCATTTATAAGGCGCCGGCTGTATGCCATGCACAGCGTTGTGCCCTGGCACAGACGTGGAAGAGGAGCCGGGGGCGCGGACTAAGCGCCCCGCTCGCGGGAGTGGCCGCCCGGCGCTGGCACGCTGTCGCCTGCAGGGTCCGCCCTGGCCCCGCGACACGCACCCGCCCGGGGACGCCCGAGCCCCCAAAGCGGCTCCCCACGAGCATCCCTCACTTAGCGACTCCCAGAGGCCGAGCTCCGCACCTCGGCTGTCCAGGACTGGCCGAAGACGCCGAGGCCTTTAAAACGGGGCGCTCGGCTCAGGGACTGGCGGGGGCGGCCAGCGAGAAGGTTCCCTGAAGCTAACGGTGGGCTTCCACTTCTGGGTTCTCTTCTGCCCCCTGGCGAGGGAGGAGATATCCCCTTTGGGGGCACACCACGTTAACACACACACACA
>CM053752.1:60763932-60873464 GCA_028658305.1 Pachyuromys duprasi
GGGGGGGGGGGGCGGACAACGGTTTCCCGGTGGCCCAGCCTAGGCGGACAGATGGAGGGGCTAAGAGGAGGCTAGTTCCCAGCGCTGAGTGACAGCCAAGGGTGTGGGATGGAGCCTGGGGGCGGGGAGGGTAGGGGTCGGAAGGAGGAGGGGAGTCAAGATGAGAAAAGTGTCTAAAGAGGTGGGGGTGAGAAAGAGAAGGTGGGGGCGTCATGGAGGAGGGGTGGGAGGTGGGAAAAAGGTTAGACGACCCGGGGAGCTTAAAGGAAAAGGAAACCCGCGGTCCAGGGGAAGACCAAGGAAGAGGGAGGGAAGGGGGACCAGTTCAGGAGATGTGGAGAGTAGGGATAGAAAACTAGAATGGGGGAGAGAACCGGAAGGGTGAGGACCGGGGCTCTGGGAAATTGGAATGGAAAGGGATGGGAGGGCTGGAAGCCAGCGGAAGCTGGAGATGGGGGGTAGCTGTAAGGGTCGACACAGGGAAAATGGTTACCAGGGTCGGGTCCGGGATCCCTGCGTGGTAGGGCGGTTTTAGATGGACCAGGGTGACAGCAGAAGCCAGAGAGGGAGATGGGAGAGAAGCGATGGGGTGCCCCGGGAGGAGACAAAGAGGCTCCCGGAAATCACTTCCACGTGGAAAGCCCTCCATTCCGAAGCGCCTGCCTGTTATGGCCCTTCTTTCAGGGAGTAACTCGTGGGCTGGTCCAGGGGAGCCTGAGGGTCTGGGTCAGCCGTGAGGGAAGAAGGGTGAGCACTTGGCAAGGGGGTGGCAGCCTCCTTGGGGTGGGTACCTGTGCTGGCTCAGTGCTGCCATTTATATCTCCAAGACCCGACGTCGGATCTTGCCGCCCCACAGTAGCTGCTTATTTTGGGGTGTTACATTCTGGCAGAGTGAGAAGCTGTTTGCAGCAGCTTTAAAACCTCCAGTCACCTGCATCAGTGCCTCCCCAGGCCCCTGCGTCACTGGCATGCCATCGCCCCCATGCCACTCCCAAGGCACCCCTGTCTCCTCAGCCTCTGCCCCCTCAGCATCTGCCGGGCAGGCCCCTGGCTCTTCCCTGAGGCAGCATTTGAGGTATGGAGATGGTGCTTGTATTGGGACCCTGTACCCTCTTTCTAGAGCCAGAGGCCCGTCTATGTTTCCGGAGACATCTCTGTCCCATTATGGTGCACCCTGGTTCCTGCCTTGGACCCTGCCCCCACCCCTTCCTCCTCAAGTTTCCTATCCCCAGGGGCCTCTGGTCTAACGGATGGCACAAGCTGAGAACTTCATCTCAGATCCTGGGTACTCCAAGGTCTGGCAGCCCTTGGGCTTTGACCATGATCCCTTGGTGAGCGGGTCCTTTTGGCTCTGGGTACCTTAACCTTCCGGGGATCAATATCGTGTTGTGGCCTCGCTCCTCTCCGCTATCCTGTGGCCAGATCGGGCAATGTCTTTGGTCACTGGTCACCTCTTCTTGGGTCTCGATTGTGCTGTGCTATAGAGTAACCAGAGCCTAGGGCCCAGGAGTGGACATCTGTGGAGAGGGCCTAGGTCCCTTTCCCCACCTTGACCCTGGGCAGCCAGACAGCTAGCAGTGTGGTTATCCTGAGCCTGTGTCTGTGGGCACAGTACCTAGTTCCCTTTACCTCTAGGCCAGAGTCTCCTATCCAGGGATGTGATGGGGGGAGGGGGCTCAGAGAGAAAGGTCCGGTGTGTCTTCTGACCACAGTCCCACACCATCCCTTCTGCTCTGGATCCCATATTACACGTGCAGAGTGAAGTCTCCCTCCCTCCTAGAGAGGTTGGGACCTTTGTCTATTGATCTCACGGGGAGGGGGGGGCTGTGACTGGTTCTGTGGATAAAGAAAGCAGCGTGTACAAGCAGAGTGTTGGCATGCAGTAGGTGCTCAATAGCAGATTGATTCCTCCTCCTCCTCTGGTCCCACACAGGAGGCATCTTGGGGGCTTACCTGCTGACTTTAGAGGAAGGGGTGAGCAGAGGGTGAGGGGGCTTGCAGGGAAGGCTCTGAGGACAGAGAGGGCTTCTACCCACCAGAACCCCCTTTCTACCCTCCAGCCCTCAGTGATTTCCTGTCTCAAAAGGTTTGATCCAGATGGCAGCTGAGGATCCCCGGTCCACCTCTGGTACTCTGCCCAGGACAGGCACAGGGGAACTCGGAGTGTAGCTGTGGTCCTGGGGGAGTGGCTGGAAAGAGCTGTGAGGAGCAGGGCTTAGGGGGGGGGGGATGGAGGGAAAGGGCACGATGGGCAGGGGAGGGGGGATAGGAAAAGGTATTCGCCCAGCCCCGTGCCTTGCTTCTGCCTGGAGTGCCCACTCCAACCCAGCCTGGGGGCACAGAAGCCCAGAGCCCCCCCCTCCCCCTCCCCCTGCCTCCACTGAGAGCCGCAACCTGAATTATGGATGAAGCTCCTTGGGTTACAGCTGCTTTGCACGGCAGCCAGCGAGGGCCAGAAATGGCATCAGAGTCACTGTTACCAGCAGCTGCCCTGGAGGCCCCCCACCAGGGTCCCTCCTCAAAGGGCCTGCAGGGAATACCACCAGGAACGGGGGGAAGAGAATCCTGCTGGGAGAGGCATAGACCGGGCAGCCGGGAGGCAGCGGAGGTAGAGGGGAGAGGTGCCCAGGGAAAGTGGGGAGCCAAAGAGAGCTGGGGCAGATAGGATGGGGGAACTGCCAGCCCCGGAGGAGCCGGGGCTGAGGGAGGGGCCCCCTGAACCCAGGCTATCTGGTTTGTAGCCCTCTCTGCTTTCTCTCCTCGGACAGGATAGCAGGCAGCCAGGCGTGGAGGCCGAGGAAGAGCCCGGTAATGGGGGTGGGGGAGGGTGGCAGCCCTGCAGCGCACACTCTGGTGAGCTGCGGATGGGGGTGGGATTAAGGGATCAGAGGAGGATTTGGCTCCTTTGGTGTAAAGTCCTTGGTGAGGCAGAGCTCAGAGAGTGAGTGACAGGAAGAGGGGCCTCCTGCTCACCGGGCCGGTCTTTTTTCTGGCCCTTGTCCTGTACCACTTTAATGTGTGACCTTGGGTAAGTTGTTTGCCTTCTCTGAGATCTAGCTGTCACCTCCACAGGACTTACACGGGCTCTGAAATCAGTGCTCTGGGAGCCCAGCGGGGTCCAACACTGGACTTCCACCCCCTGCAACTTCCTGGTTAAGATCAGGGGTGAGAGACGTGCTCCCCCACCCCACGTGGTTCTGAAAAACTCAGGAGGAGAAAAGTGATCGTGAACCGCCGCACGGGGGAGGGGTGAGAAGGACCGAGAAACGCGGAGGTGGTGTGAACGAATGGAACAGCCGCGCTGTGTCACTGAATATTACATCACACCCAGCCTACACACGCACGGGGCCCGGCACTCACACACGCGGAGGACCGCCAGCACACACTCGCCAGCTCGCTCACTCAAACGCCAGGAGGGGCCATGGAGACACACACACACACAGGCAGGCAGGCTGGGTTGGCCTTGGAAAGTACCTGAAAGTGAAGCGCTGGGGAGCACCCTGAGGAGGGGAGCCCAGGGAACTCCACTCTGTTGGGGCCTGGCTGCTTCCCAGGATGGGGCACAGGGAAGCCTGCCTACCTGACTTCATGGTGCCAGCCATCGTAGTGAGCACCTGTCTCACACTGCCCCCCCCCCATCACAGGCACACCTTCATACACACAGACACACTCAAACCTTGGTGGAAGCCTTAGAGTTCTGGCACTCAGAGTTACCCAACTCTCAGGTACCCATCCCCTGAGCCACAGGGACCCCGACACCAGGCCTTCCTACCTCTGACTTCTGAGGCCTTGCGGGTGCAGGCTCGCCTCTCCCCGCTCGAAGCTTCCCAGGAAAGTCCCAGAGGCTTCGTGGGAATTCTGATAGAACTAAAGCCACCTGGTTCTAGCTGGAACCTGTCTGCAGCACTGAGGCGGGGCCTCCTTGCTCCTTGGTGGGGCCACACCGGCACCCATTCTGCACCCTTTAGGCCGCTGTACCTGCTTTCCTGTCTGTAGGTAAGCCCATACCCAAACTCTAAGTTTCTCTGGGAAAAAAACCACTGTAACAAAGACTTTGAAGGCCGCTCTGAGTAAGTAGGGAGCCTGCTCTGCTGCTCCACCCTCTAACCACTTCCTAGACGGAAAGGCTAAGGTTCTCCCAAGGCCTGGGAGGATGGTGTGGGTCACCAGGACACCCACGGGCCTTCTAGTCACAGAGGGCCTCAACTTAGCGTCTCGATTTCTCGAGTGGGCTGGTGTTGCCCCCAGAGGACATTTGGCAATGTCTAGAGGCATTTTGATTGTCATAACTGGAGGCGGGGTGCTGCTGGCATCTGGCGGGTAAAAGTGCTGTCGTTTAGCACCCTAAAAAGGGCTGTCCCGTCCCAAGGAATGCCCGGCCCTGCTTCCTCACAAAAGGAGGGGAAACCCTGACCTTTAGTCTTTTGACCTAACTCTAAACAAGGTCAAACACACAACAATGAGAACAGACAGGAATAAAAAGACACCTGCTACCCCAAACAACCTTAGACACATCCTGGTGCTTTCTAGAAGCCCTCTTAGCATTTGGGGCCCGCCTCTCCCCAGGCAAACTCCAAGGGGATCCTGGTGGAGGGAACAGGTCAAGCTGTGGCCACCTTTATCTGCTCCGTTGAGGTCTAGAAGACAGAGGACAGGGTTGAATGGCAGAGGGCTCCTCACTCTTCCATACCGTGAAGAAACAGGCATCCATTCTTGACAAACTCCACTCTCAGGAAGGAGGTTTGAGGCCTCTATCTATCTAGCTCTCTGTCTCTTTCTCTCTCACCCCCATCGGCCATGCCTGTCCATTTGTCCCTCTCTGCGGGTCTCCTGATTTGCCCCCCCCATGTCTCCCTCTGCCCTGTACAATCCAGTCTCGTAGCAGCTGATTGTAGCTGAGTCGTGGGGTGCTTGCCTCACATGAACAAGGCCCTGGGTTTGATCTCTGGTGGGCGTGTAGCCCACCCCTGTTATCTCAGCACTGGGAAGTAGGGAGCAGGAGGATCAGAGTTCAGGGTCATCTTCAGCTAAACATTAAGTTTGAGGGCCACATAAGACCCTGCTGCAAAAAGAAAACAAACAGAAAAGAAAGAGAACTTGAGGTTTGAGGCTCCTGTGCCAATCTAGAGAAGTGATGTGCTGGGCGGTGCCAGGCCTCCCTGTGAAGCTGCAGCTAAGCCCCTACCCACCCAGTGAGCCTCACTCTGCTCTCCCAACAGGTCCTGCCTCAGCCTGCCTGCTGCTGACACTCCTGGCCCTCCCTCCCGCGGCTCCCAGCTGCCCTATGCTGTGCACCTGCTACTCATCGCCACCCACCGTGAGCTGCCAGGCCAACAACTTCTCCTCAGTGCCGCTGTCCCTGCCGCCCAGCACGCAGCGACTCTTCCTGCAGAACAACCTAATCCGCTCGCTGCGGCCTGGCACCTTTGGGCCCAACCTTCTCACCCTGTGGCTCTTCTCCAACAACCTCTCCACCATCTACCCTGGCACCTTCCGCCATCTGCAGGCCCTAGAGGAGCTGGACCTCGGGGACAATCGCCACTTGCGCTCCCTGGAGCCCGACACCTTCCAGGGCCTGGAGCGGCTACAGTCGCTACATCTGTACCGCTGCCAGCTCAGCAGCCTGCCCGGCAACATCTTCCGAGGCCTGGTCAGCCTGCAGTACCTCTACCTCCAGGAGAACAGCCTGCTCCACCTCCAGGTGAGCCAACCAGTTCCCCTGGACCTCCTCCCCCTCCAGACCTCAGTGCCCCTCCTGGGTTCCCAGGCCAAAAACGTCCGTCCCGACTCAGCATCTTCCTCTACCTGACCCTCCCTCTTCTTCCTCAGCGGCTGTCCATCCCAATCAGTGATCCTGCCCGCCTCTTTCCCAGTCTCTCCGACCCCCACCGCCTCTGCCTGTCCGTCTGTCCCTCTCTGCCTGTCTCCTGACTCGCCCTCCCCCGAAGCATGGCTCCCTCTGCTTCTTCTGTCTGTCTCCCTTCACGCACCCACTCAGCACACTCCCCAGTGTCTGTACAGCTAGCTCTCCTCTCTCCTGGAGCCTCAGCCCAAAGGCCTCTGCGTGATCTTTTCCCACCCACCCCCAAGTCCTCCCACTCCTCAAGCTGGACAGAGGGTGGAGCCATTGCTGGGGAGGGGGTTGTCTCACGGAAGCCACACTCTTCCCTGAGGGCTGGCAAGCGCACAAGGGAACATCTCACCCTTTCTACATCCTGCCCCTTAAACCTGTTGTTGAGTAAAACTGTTCTGTGGCTGAAAAAAAAATGGATGCTGGGGGGAGGGGCAGGAGTAAGGATAATTGTTATTGTTATTATTATTGATCTAGTTATTATCTACTGTTGTTATTGTGATACCTGGCAATTAAACCCTCACATCTCTTTCCCACCCACCCCCCCGCCCCTGGGAAGCAGAAACATACCCTCCTAACAAACACCCAGGAGTATACCTCCCCTAGTAGCAGAAGCTCTGGCTGGAAGGGGGCACTCGCCACCTGAGCCCAGAAGGCCCGGCCTCCTCCCAGTCCAGGGCCTGGTCATCAACCTGTGGGTTGGAAAGTCAGTCCCACCTGATACTCCTCATCACAGCAATAGTGGTGGTAACTTATCAATGTATTGAGCATCCATAGCATGCTGAATTATAAGTACAACAGCCTTGAAAGCAGTATTCAAGTGGGGAGAGGAGCAGGAGAATGTATAGTGACTGGGATTCTATGTCTCCTTATTGCTGAATAACAGTCATCAACTTAGCAGCCACACAGTAAGCAGACACTGTGCTGGGCCCTGGGAAAAGCTCTTTATAGACATCAACATTTACAAGCCTGTGGCAGTTTTCAAACCTGGGCCTCAGTTTTCCTTATCTGTGAAATGGGAGTAATGTGAGCATTCATCGTTCAGGGATTTTGTAAGCACTAAATGCATGAATAATTTGTAGTGCACTTAGAATAGTGCTTGGCATATATAAGAGCTATATAAACGCTTATTAAAATGCCATGTTTTTTTTAAATGAGCTTTATTTAACACTGGTCTCAGTGAAGTGCCCTAGCCTGAACCTCTTAGAGATCTGGGTCAACGCTAAGGATCATTCTGAGGCCATGGATAGGATCCAAGACACACCTCGTATTTCTCTTCTACCTAACTTTGCTGGGAGCCACATGGTTACAGAGCGGACTCAGCAGCTTCACCTCATGCCTATGGGCCTCTGCAGGCCCTGGTTTCCACCACCAGGTGCACGCCACTGGAGACCCCATGGATCTGTGGGATGTAAGTCCCTGAAACCATTGTCCCTGTGACTGGTGCCTTACTAGACCCCTCACCAAAGTGAGCCAAACTGCCTGGCAGCGGGGACAGACATGGTGAGGAGCACAGGACGGAAGTGTCTGCAATGACACAGCCGGAGGAGCTGGCACCAGACCTGCCTAGAACCTCCACAGTTTGGAAGAATAGTACCCTCAGGGTCGAGTTAAGTGACTAGGAGTTTTTGCTGGTATGTCTGCTTAGGTTTTTTGCTTGTTTCTTTGGTTGGTTGGTTTTGTCTTACGATAATGTCTCACATATCTCAGGCTGGCTCTGAACTTACCATAGAACCAGGGATGCTGTTAAAATTCCTTTTTTTTTTTGAGATTTATTTTTATGTGTATAGTTGTTTGCCTACATGTACATCTGTGCACTACTTGTACACAGAGCCCAACGAGGCCAGAAGAGGAAGTCAGAGTTAGAGTTACAGATGGTTGTGAACCACCATATGGGTGCTAGGAACCAAACCCGGGTCCTCTGGAAGAACAGCCGGTGCTCTGAGCCATCTCTCTAGCCCTGACCTTGAACCCCTTACTCCTCCCGCATATGACTCCTGAATGCTGGAATTACAAATACGCTCCCACATGCCAGGTTTATACGGTGCTGGGAGTAGAACCCTGGTCTCTAGGTACGCGAGGCAAGCATTCTACCAGCTGAGCCACGTGCCCAGGCTGTGGGCTCCTTTTTCAAAGCACCTCCCAGCCTCTCGTATGGCTTTGGACAAGCTGTTCTTTCCATCCTCCTGTCTGCACCGCCAAGTTGGCACTTAGTGATGTTTATCTAGGTTTAGGAAGGTTTATCTAGGTTTAGGAAGGCTCATCAGTAATAAAACAAAAGGAATTTAACACGTGCTACCCTTCGGTATGAAAGTGCTGTAGCTGTTACAGGCTGAGGACTCTGGGTGCCGGGAGCCGGTGCGTTTGTTGCAGACTTTGGAAGATCTGCATCTACATAAAGTTACCTTGAAGACAGGACCTCAGTCTAAGCACATAGCTCATCCATGTCTCCTATGTATCTGACCTCGTGGCCTAGAGCAGATTTCATACGAACTTCATAGTTCTGCCCAGGAAACAAAGTTTCGTGGTGGGGAATTCCCCACCAGCGGGGACATGTCATTTTGCTGCTCTGAAAGTTTTGGATTTTAGAGGATTTGGGATTTCACATTTTCTGATGCAGGATGCTTGGCCTTTGTTTTTGATGTTTAAATTACATTTACTTTATGCTTGTAGGGGGTAGTACACACATGCCATGGCACACAGATGGGCGGCAAAGGACAACTTGGGGCAGCTGGTTCTCCCCTTCTATCATGTGGGTTCCAACTACTGAATTCAGGTAGTCGGCTTGGTGGCAGCCACCTTTACATGCTAAGCCAACTCGCTGGCCTCGACTGTTTTAATTACTCCTCCTATTTATCTAGAAGCTATTCAGTATCTGGCTTTAGGGAAGGAGCCTCCATCTCCTCTTCCTAGTGGGAAGCCATGAAAATGATGCCTTCCACAAAGGCAGCCTGTGAGATACAAGCAAGTTAAGTGTGTAGAGTACACAGCTTAGGGTTTAATAAATTACTCTTGACACTCAGGCCACAAGCAGCAATCTGTGCCTGGAGTCAGCTAAGGCCCAAGTCTAATGAACCTCTAGACGGTCCCTGGGCTCTTCTGAACTGGAAACCATTTTTATTTTTCTGAACACTCCTGGCCTGTGCAGCTTGGGTGTCATGGGAAGGAAGCCTCTTCACACCCTGCCCTTTATAGAGAGGAGAAAAGGCAGCCTCTGTCTGTGAAGTGCCTGCCGAAAGTAGGCGAGGAGATGCCACAAGCAGGTGAGGAACATGTGGCTCAGTGAGATCCTCAGGGAGCTGGCGTGACCGAGGATGAGGCAGCTCTCGCAGAGGGCTCTGGAGGAGACCCATCCACAGGATGTGGCCTGTGCACTGGCAATGTTCTCACGGAGTGTGTGCTGAGGGCGAGGCACCGTGCCAGGCCAGTTCATTCACCAGCAGAGTCCTCACTCGGCACCCACTGCACACCAGTCAGCATGGCTTCCGAGCTGGACAGAGATGGCACCCCTGCTCTGGCGGAGCCTGGCCACACGGTAAAGCTGCCTCTCCCCTTCAGCTGCTACAGTGGCCTCCTTGGTGTTCACAGGCAGTATCTGTGCTCCGGCACATCAAGTTCTATCTGAGTCCCCTCTAATCTGCTGTGCCCTCCTGGTCCCCTCCTTGAAGGAGAACGGGCTATTGCTCAGGGTAGGAGGTGCATGAAGACTAAAGGAGATGGCGACTTGGAAAGGATAGAGTGGGCGGACGTGAATGGCGGCAGTGAATTCTCCAGCCTTGGAGGTGGCAGGGTAGAGGTGGCCCAGGTCTGTTAGGCTCTGCAGCACAGGTGCTGGCCGAACTTAGTCTTCTGGAGTTCATGCCCAGGTTAGTAGCTGGCCTTAGATGAGTGGCTAGGGTTCTCTGACCCCCCTCTCTCTTAGTCTCCAAATAGAGATAATGGCAGCATCTGCCTCACACTGTTGATGATTAAGCTACTATTGGGATCTGTGCCACACAGGGTTTGGCATTCAGGGAGAACTTGGCAAATCACCTGCTGACGCCAATGGTTATGACACCTGCCATGGATGGGCAAGCACGGTGAGCGGGGGAGCCTAACGCAGAGCGCACACACAGAACAGCTCTGCTGAATGAGTGAGGGCGACTCCGGGCTCACTGAGTCACAATTAGCAAATGCTCAGGGAACTTGAAGGATCAGCCACTCTAAGTCACTTATGGCGCAGATGAAAACACTGAGGCCCAGAGAGCTGCCTGGCGCTGTGCAGTCACACAGCCTGGGCGGCGATAAGAGCAGTACCAAGGCCAGGCGCTGGAAGGCTGGAGGGAGGCAAGGTTGAGACAGGATGCTCCCAGGCAAGGCTGGGAAAGGATGTCACACTTAGATTCCAAATGGATGCAGAAAGCTCTGGACAGGCCAGGCGGGAGAAGTGTGGTTTTTGAAATGGAAGAGGATGACTTTAGCAGATGCTCCTAGCCCGAAGGGAGGGGTCATTCGGGAGGGTGATGGGGGAGGGCAGGGGCTGTGAAAGTCAAGAGCTCATTAATGGACAGGTTTTAATGGCAGAGAGAGCTGCAGCCCAGGAAGTGGCAATGGGATTTGGCTACAACTTGGGTGGGGGGAGGGGAACGGACCCCAAGGCTGAGGTTCAGAGTCAGGAGGAACAAGACTTCTGTCCAAGAAACACAGAGAAGGGGAGGCTGGAACACAAAACTGGGCTGTGGTTGAAAGCATCTGGGTTCCATGTCTTCCCTTCCAGAACATCAATCTCCAAGGTAGCTCGAGGCCTAGTGCCACCCTCGTGTGTCCCCACACTGGTCCTCTGGACATAGTTCTCTGGGTGTGACTGCTGCTGACTCTATGAACAGAAACCCCAAGGGAGGGTTAAGCAGAAGGAAAGGAGGAACTAGCAGGGCATACAGCAAGGCTGAGGCCACTGGGGTGAGCAGGCAGTCAGGGGGGTGGCGTCAAGGGGTGCAGAGCACTGTGCTGATGTCAGAGGCATCGGAAGGCTGAGGACTGAGCTCAGTGGCCAAGAGGAGGGTTCTTGGCAGACCTGGTTCCTGTAACAGAGAGGGCAGAAGGCAGAGAGATGGGAGGAGGTGCGAAGGAACAGGCGGGGACACAGGAAGGTGGAGGCTGTGGATATGGGCCAGGCCTCAGTTCTCCCTCCTGAGGCCTTCATCCAGGTGCCCAGGTAGCACAAGGAAGGAACCATCTCCCCGGGCCCTGGGGAGGGGAGAGAACAAAGTTGGAGATGGCCCAGGGCTTGAGTAGAGAGGATGCTGTGTCCTGTTAAACCAGATCTCCCGGGACCTACTGACCACAACAATCTGGAGGACCCCACGGCAGTGGCATGAGACCAATGGGGTTTTCTGCAGTAAACTCTTCATGTTTGAAGCCAAGTTCACTTTTGATGGGTAGATACTAAATACCAGCTCCCAAATCACACTGTGCATGGGTTGGGACAGGGAGGAACCCAACTCCGGGCCTTGAACATGGACAGGCAAGTACTCTGCAACTGCTATAGTGCCACCACCAAGAGTTCCCTGGGAAGCTGGTTAAAAGGCAGCATCCGCCCCCACGGTCATTCACACCTGAGCCCTAATCCCAAGGTTCCTCCAGTTCTAGCATGCGGTCTCCACACTGTAGGAGGGACAGTCAATCTCACACTGTAGCAGGGACTTCAGCTTCTTCCCTCCTTGCTAGGTCTGGGGTGCAGAGCGGACACTGGTCAGCCGAGGGAACTTCCAGTGGCTGGGATGTAATTCTAAGTGAGTCTCTGCCGTCGTGACAGCTGTGAATTATGGGTGTCTCTATCCGCTGCTGTACCCACCATTATAACATCTAACCTTCCCTCAGTCTGTTGGAGAATCTCCTTCCCTTTCATACGAAGGGAGCAAAGGTTCCGTGAGGTTAGTCGATTTGTCCAGCAGCTAGGAAAAGGAAAAGCTGGGGTTTGTGTCAGTGTTTTTAGCTCCTGAGCCTGTGGGCTTCATCTCTGTATGCAGGAACTCTACCTGCCATGAGCCCTATGTGAACTCTCTCCCTTGTCCTCAGAACAGACCCCAGGGCTACGAGCACTCATTTCCACTTTACAGAGGTGAACCATGCTTTCAGGTAACCTGGCCACGTTAACAAACACGGCTAATTCACATGATGTCTGCCCATGTGAAAATCCACGCATCTTAATACATGCTGATCCATTTGGTTGCCACATTTTACGGGCAAAGAAACTGAGGCCCAGAGAGAAAGAATGACTTTTCCCAGGTATCCCAGTCAGTTCGTGACAGACCGGTGATCTGCCTCCCAGCCTCAACAGCACCACCTGGGAAGGCGGGCCCCACACCTGCCGGATGGCATGCACTGGGGTACCCTCCAAATGTAAGAACCAGGCAAGTGAGATGGCACTGCTTCCGTGTGATAGGTAGTATCAACTGCCATCTTGGCAGGACCTAGATTCACCCAGGAGGCCTGGCAGGACAGTTCATAGGAAAGGTGGCTATTGTCACGCCTAGTGGCCTGAATTCTATTTTGGAAACCCATAGGATGGAAGGAGAGGACCCACCCCCTCAGGTTACACGCAGGCACTCTCTCTCTCTCTCTGTCTCTCTGTCTCTGTCTCTCTCACATACACTGGGGGGCAGGGAAGAGGGGGATTGTTAGATAAATAAGTAAACTTTAAAACTCTCTGACATAACATATTGTGTTACTGAGTGCTTATCCAGACTACTGAGCCAAAGGGATGGCACTGAGTGCTAATCCAAAAGGCGGAGGGGCAAAGATGGCAAGTTCAAGACCTACCTCCACTAAACAGCAAGTGCAAAAGCAGCCTGGGCAACTCAGTGCGAAGCTGCGGCTAGGGTTCAGCGGTAGAGCTCTTGCCTGTCTTTGTACTGGCTTCAGTCCCTTGCGGCCCTGGGGGCACATGACCCAGTGACCTCAATTGTGCAGCCTTTTCCATAGGAAATAAGTTAGAAGAAAGAAGATGCGGGTTGCAAGTTCAGGACTCAGACTCAGTGGCTAAGGTGCAGTGGAGCAAGTTTGAAACCCTGGGCTGGTCCCCAGAACTACATAAAACTGTCTTGTTAGCACAAGCCTGAAATCTCAGATGGAGGCAGGAGCTGAGAAGTTCCTCTTGGTTACAGAGCAGGGATCCGTGAGTCTGAAGAAATAAGCCAAGCCCTTTCGCACTTCTCCACCCTGCCACCATGTCTTCCTTACCCTCCCCGGGTCCCCCACCCCCACCCTATCCCCGGACCCTGCCTCAGGCCACTCTCTTCTGTTTCCACCCCCTGACTCAGGATGACTTATTCGCGGACCTGGCCAACCTGAGCCACCTCTTCCTCCACGGGAACCGCCTGCGGCTGCTCACGGAGCACGTGTTCCGCGGCCTGGGCAGCCTGGACCGGCTGCTGCTGCACGGGAACCGGCTGCAGGGCGTGCACCGCGCGGCCTTCCGCGGCCTCAGCCGCCTCACCATCCTCTACCTGTTCAACAACAGCCTGGCCTCGCTGCCGGGGGAGGCGCTGGCCGACCTGCCGGCGCTGGAGTTCCTGCGGCTCAACGCCAACCCCTGGGCGTGCGACTGCCGCGCGCGGCCGCTCTGGGCCTGGTTCCAGCGCGCGCGGGTGTCCAGCTCCGACGTGACCTGCGCCACCCCACCCGAGCGCCAGGGCCGCGACCTGCGCGCGCTGCGCGAGGCCGACTTCCAGGCGTGCCCGCCGCCGGCGCCCACGCGGCCCGGCAGCCGCGCGCGCGGCAATAGCTCCTCCAACCACCTGTACGGCGTGGCCGAGGCGGGCGCGCCCCCCGCGGACCCGTCCACGCTCTACCGGGACCTGCCGGCCGAGGACGCGCGGGGCCGCCAGGGCGGGGACGCGCCCACCGAGGACGACTACTGGGGCGGCTACGGAGGCGAGGACCAGCGGGGCGAGCAGACGTGCCCCGGGGCGGCGTGCCAGGCGCCGGCGGACTCGCGGGGCCCCGCGCTCTCGGCCGGGCTGCGCACCCCTCTGCTCTGCCTCCTGCTCCTGGCGCGCCGTCATCTCTGACCGCGGTGCTCAGACGCCTGGCTCCCCCTCTCTGCCCCACGGAGCGGAGGCTCCATCCTCGCCCCTTGTTTGCGGACCGGCCTGAAGCCTGCCCTAGGGCTCCCTTTCCTCCCCCGGACCAGGCTGCCTCGTTTGCCTTCCCGGCTGTTCTGACTTGTGTATGGCAGCCCCTGCGACGGTGTATGAGGTGGCTCGGTCCCATCCGCCCTGGCTCTAGCCATTTACTCTTGTCCCCTCCCCATCCCAAGGCTGGGGCGGGGTACCCCAGGCAGCCTTTGCTCCTCTCTCCGGGGCCCCACCGTGGACTCGGAGGGGCTTCTGTCTGCAAAGCACCTTCCACCAGCAGAGCCTTTGAAAGCTCCCCCGGGAGCCTCCCCTCCCCCCGACCCTGGGAGGGATGCCTCAGTGAGGCCCAGGCTGCTCCTGGACCCTGCTTGTCCTGACCCCTTCAGCCTCCTGACACCGGAGGAATAGTTTTCTCCTAAGTCTACCCAGGACACTTTTGAGGGTGCCTGGAGAGAGTCTCCTCTCCACCATGGCCCCTGCGTGGTGAAGATCAAAAGAAGTTGTTTGGGGGGAAATTTATTAAAAAATTCTATTATTTTATCTCCTGTAAGTTTTTCCCCCTCCTCAAGACCTCAAAAGCAGCCCAGTGGTGATGTTGCATGCTTTTATGCCTTTAATCCCAGTACTCAGGAGGCAGAGGTGGATCTCTGAGTTCAAGGCCAGCCTGGTCTACAAAGTGAGTTCCAGGACAGCCAGGACTCCACAGAGAAACCCTGTCTGGAAAAATAGACCCCACCAGCAGTGGGACTTAGACTTGCAGGTGTTTAAGGGTGGAAGGGCTAGAGAAGGAGTCCTTTCGGGCTACCAGAATGTCCTGCTGCGTGGACTTAAGGCTGACTCTACCATACCTGGGCCTCAAGGTCACTCTGGTCCACCTAAGGCTTCTTCTGTTTCTTGAGTTCCCTGTGTGTTAGGGATGTGTACTGATGGCACCAGTTTGCCCAAGAGAAGCAGCTACAACCAGCCCTGAAGTGTCTGGTGCCCGAGCAACTACATGTGCAGGTGGCCACCAGCCTGGCTAAGTGGCATCCAGGAAAGAAATACAGCCCCTACCTTCCCCTGCAAAGAGGAGGAATGTAGACATCCACAGTCACAACCAGCCTGAAGAGCAGAACCTACGATTAGATTTCAGCTCCTTGCCTTCTTTGCTGGATGCCCCTTGTGACGTGTTCAGCATACACAGCTGTTCTCAGTACCCCTAAGCCATCCCATCTTCCTCCCTTTGCTCCAGTGAGGTAGCACCCAGCCCAGGAACAGTTCTCTGAGCAGTTTAGAAGAGACCGAGAGGTTAAGGCAATGAAGGCACAAGGATTTCAAGCCGGGGCACACTGCAGTGCAGCTAGAAGCTCTCTCTCCTCCTACCCCTACCTCCTCCCCAATGGCCAAAGAGAGGCTAGGGCAATGGAGCTTAGCCTTGAGGCTCATCGGACAGGTGTGGTCAAGGATCCAGAGTTGAGGGTGAGACCCGGTGGTGGGAATGGCAGGGACAGGAGGGAGCCGGGTGGTAGGATTGCAGGACTCCGTTGTTACTGGGATCCTAGAACCCCGACCAGTGATGTCCAAGGACGGTCAGAAGAGCAGAAAGAATCACCCACAGCCTGTAGCAGATGGGCTTTAGATACAAATGTGAAGTGGGTTAGGAGCTCGTGAGAGCAGAGGTCAGAACTGCAGAGCTCTGGAGCCTGACTCAGGCTGGCTTTGAGGGAGTTCATGAGTGGGATTGGTGTGGGGGGGGGGGGAATAAGGTCAAGGAAGAAGAGGAGATGTGAGCTACGGAACAGCCATGTTGGAGGAGGGGCTTCTGGGCCAGGGCAGGGGAGGGGAGTATGCTGGTAAATCAGAGGCAGGCTGTCCAGGTCACAGAATTATCGTTGTGAAATATTCATGGGCCTTTGGTCCAGATGCTATTTCAGAACAACGAGAGCAGGAGGAGTGTGTGAGAGCCTCAGGAAGAAGCCTAGAGCAATGCTGCTCCCCACTGGCCCCCACCACAGCCACTGTCAGCCCAGACAGACCAAGGGACGCCCGTCACGTGCACACCCCACTCTCCAGCTCTCCCTCTCTCACACACACAAAATGGAGCTTTGTGGCACGTGTAAGCATGCCAGCCACCCACGGGTCCCGCAAACGGGCAGATGCACCTCAGAATGGGCGTGTACCCTCATCTCACCCAGGACCCCACCCCCAGCAACCTCACCAGCTCAGATTCCCAGCTTCTCCCAGCAATCCAGATTGACAGCTGTGAGGTACATACCCCAAAATAGAAGAGATGGGCAAAACCACGTGTCCCAACACCCACCGATGTCCTGATAAGGAAACTGAGGCCAGAGGGTCAGGAATGGAGCTGCCCATGACTCCCCTAACTCCTGAAAGAAACAAAATCCATTCACCTCCCTCATTCCATGAGTGTGCCCCCATTCTGCATGCTTTGTTTTTCAGACACCCAATGAAGTTGGCATTAGCTCCTCCTTTCTCTGATCTCCTATATCTACTCAGTTCCCAAGCCCCACTCCTGGCCCCTATCCATGCTCTTCTTTTTAGCCCCTATCTCCTCCCTGCCGAAGCTCCTCATTACCCGGGGCCTAGAATATAAAGGAAAAAGAAGTAATTCTATTCTGCTTTTTTCTGGCCTCAGTCTCCTTCCCTCCAACCCAGGCTGCCCACAGTGACCAGACTCATCCGGCCAAACTGGGCATCGTGTCACTGTGTCACTCTGGAAACTAGCATGGCTCCCCATGGCCTTCAGATTCACAGTCAAGCACCTTTCCAAGGGCCAGAGGGGTTTCACTGTGAGGAAGCAGCTGCTATGCAAGCCTCCCCCTTGCTGGCCAGCAGCCAGCCTTCTCTCTAAAGCTTGAATGTTTGTGGCCACCTGGTTTGGTACGCTAGAAACCCAGAAATCTACTTTGACTGCTCCCTGAAGTCCCTTCCATCTCCCCCAAACTCGGAAACTCCTCCCTGCTCTCCTCGGATCAGAGATTCCAGAGCCTACAAGCAGGGCTCATACTGCCCCTCAAAGTACAGAGATGAAGAGGACGGCTGCCCACTACTGGCCATCGTGGGAAGCACAGACGGGCTCTGTCATCAGACTGCAGAGTGAGCAAGCAGCCGCCTGGGGAGAGGCTAGAAGGAGGACAAGGTTCATAAGCCCTTAAGCCGCTCAGGTTCTTTCACCCAGAGCGGCGGGGGGTGGGGGGTGACAGTGTTTTCAGCCCGGTTTTCTGGGCAGCTGGCTCCCCACTTTAGGTCTCTAATCTGTTAGAGAGCTCCTCTCTAAAACATAAAGGTGAGCTGCCAGGACCCTTTGGGAGAGTTGGCCACCAACTTCTGAGAGGCCACGAAGGCAGGGCGGGTCCAGGTGGCAGGCCCACAGTCCAGCTGGGCTCAGGTTTCTCTATGAATGTTTAATGCTTCCAGCCAAACCTGTCAGATGTCCTGAAACCTGAGTATCCATCTCCTTCCATCCATACCAGATGCCCTTGTCCGTCTCACTGCTCCCAGGGAGGGGGCCAGAGTGAAGGCTCTGACAGCTATGCTGGGGAAGTGGTTTGGGGGAGTAGAAGGTTCTCCTACTTTGCGACCTTGGCAAATCACTTCTCCTGATACCCCTTTTTGTTGATATTGTTTGTTTGGGCATCTGGAAGGGGTGGCAAAGATTCCCTGACATAACAGAGTTGTAGTGGGGAGCAAGCACCTAGCCGGCCACAGGGAAGGGAAAATGGCCGATGGATTTGTCAGCACCATCTTCCCCCAAGCCCTGCCTCTCCCCCTCTTGTTTTCTTCCACACTCTAACTGGTTATGGCGTTCCTAGTCACCTCCAAACAGCCTGAGCCTCAAAATTCTCCCAAGAACCACAGATGAGAAAAGAGAGGGAGATAAGAAGTGGGCAGAGCTGGCTGAGCAAAACGGAAACAGAAGAGAAGCTGAAGAGTGGGGAGAAGAGGGGAGGGGGAAGAAAGGGGGTGACCCGAGATGGGGGCGCTCATCTCAGAGCAGAGCCAGGTGCAGACTCACTCTTTCATCTTGGATTCGTCCTCTCCCTACCGCCTCCAGTCTTTCTTTCTTTTTCTTGCACCTTCTCCAGGCCAGATAGCATCACACCAGAAAGAGTCAGCTACAGTGTGTTTAGGATGGGGGGGGGGGTCTGTAGGAGGAAGTTGGTCCCCATTTTTCCAGTTCATTCATCTCTTGCACACATTTCTAAAAACAAGGGCCTATCTGATTAAATGGGAAGCGGATTGCTGAGTCCCTCGACGACGGCTGCTGAATCAGATAGCTGGGGGCCCAGGAATCTGCATTGTATCGAGTGGACATGCTCCATAAGGGGAGGAGGAGGGGAGCAGGCAGGACAATGCAGAAGAAAGTTAGAGGTCCTCCCCAAACGAACACACTGTGAATGAGAATCCTGTGCAGAGGACAGTGGGCGCGAATAAAAGATGGAGGATGCCCGCCTGAGCGACGGTGCTTGGCTGCGATCACAGCACTAGGGTAGCTGCGGCAAGAGGGCAGTCATGAGTCAAAGGCTGGCCTGAGCTGCGGAGGAGGCTCCAGGCTAACCTGAGCAACAGGGTGAGGTCCTGTTCATTATGATGATCGGAGAAAGAGGAACCAAGTCGTATGGGGGTGGGGCACGGTCAAGACGAGACTGTGAAGCAGCCAGAAGCCCACCCACCCTTCCTCAGCCTGGAACTCTGCATTGCTGGACCCAAGATTCAGAGAACGGTAGTCACGGACAAACCGTCACCAGCTTTCTGGACAGGAAGTCCCCAGCGCCGGAGAGCCTCTCTAGGATGCCTCCCGGGTATATGTGGGTCCGCGTGTGTCACTCCCTAACCAGGGCCCTCTGTGCCCGCGGGAACTCTGCTGTGTCCAGCACCCTTTGGACCTGTTCTCTCAGGCCTTCCCCAGCCCCCAGTCCCAGCTCATCTGCATAAAGTTCCAATTAACACGTTTTCCCAGAGCTGTTTGCGATCCCTGAACTCGCTCCCAACCCAGAGCCCTCTTCCTGCCGCCCCCTCGTCCCTGGAATCGCAGCCCCATTAACCCCTGAGCCCCTGGCGGTTCCCGGTGGCCTCTAGCTTGTTCCTCCGCAGGAGCCAGTGGGCCCGGGACGCGCCCTAGGCGGCGGACGGCTCAAAGCGGCGGCCCGAGCCCGGAGCTCCTCCGGAAAACGGCAGGCGTCCGCCCGCCCTCTTTCTGGGAAGAGATGAGGAGGGGGACTTCTCCCGGGAGACTCGGGGCGACGAAATTCCTCGTTCCTCATCCTCCGGCCCCCGCACCCCTCCTCCCGGCAAGGCACCCTCTCCCCTCCCCAGCCATCTGTTCCTCTAGGCAGCGCCGCGACAAACACGGCTCTAGCTTGCTTCCGCCCCTCCCCAGCCCCCTCCTCAAACTCCCTCATCCCCGGGAGTGGGGGAACGGTGGCACCCTCTCCTAGAAGGTCCACATGTGGGCCTGCATTTCTCACTTAGCCCCTAGCCTCAGCTGGACGGGGATAGCCGCGGGGGCCCCCTTTTGAGGAGTCCGTGGGGCTGGAGAAAGAATGCGTCAAAGCTGGGGATCGGGGGCGGCGTGGAGGAGACCTCGGGAAAGGGCAGAGCAAGCAGAGGCAGGGAAACCGAGGCCCGGGTGCCAGAAGCGCGTACTGAGCGCAGTGGTCTGGGGTTCCCCTCCTGGATTGCCACCCCGACTTGGCCGCAAACACGCAGCAGCGCCGCCTGCTGGACACACTGAGGACGGCGTGCGCGCACGCACCGGGCTTCCAGCGCCTGCTTTCATCAGAGTCAGACTGGTGGGATGCCAGGCAGCTCCCTTGATGGCTTGAGGTTAGCAAAATTAGAGTCCAGGGGAGATAGAGCACGGAGACCCCGGCAGGGCCTTTGGGAACTAGCCAGCCTCACTGACAGGATCTCTCCCATTTTGAGATTTTTCGTGTGCACAAAAGGCCACATAGAGAGTCAGGAGTCTGCGTGAAGCAACCATCTGCTGTGTGACTTCTCTCCAGACCTCTCTGCAGTTTTGTCATTTGAAGATGAGTGGGTCATTCTCCTTTATTTATTCCTCAAGGAAACTCAGAACAGAAGAAGCACAGCTTATATGGAATGCTATCTTCCAGCCCTGGCATTTGGGGGTCCTTCATTGGGTAGGGCTTTGCTGAGGTCACTCCAAAGTCAGAGCTAGTGGTGCCCACCTGTCAACCCAGCACCTGGGAACCTGAAGCAAGAGGACTGCAAGGTAGAGGCCAGCCCCATATACTCAGTGAGTTTCCGTCTAGCCTAAACTAAAGTGTGACGCCCTCAAACACACAAGCTCCCCTACCCTGAGAACTAGAATGCTTGGGCATCCTTTCTCACCCTGACTGCCAAAGGGGTAGGCTTTTGTCGTCACATGGCTAGGCGGCCTTGCCTAATTACTCCTTGCCTCTGTGCCACTTGGCTTTTGCCTTAGCCTTTATGGCTGTTTCCCTAAAGCTACAAAGCAGCCACTTCATTAGTATAGCTGTGATGAAATTACTCACCTGTGTGGACTACAGGGCCTCGGCAGGCTTCCGCGGCCCTGCTGGTCTGTGACTAAGGCTTTATGTCCCAGGACATGGACTAGTGAGGGGCTGGGATAAACAAGGTCACATCTTCCTGGAATGTCTATCATCACTCAAGATGGTGTTTTCCTTAAACGTGGACAATTTTAAAGCCTTAATGTTTAGAGTAAATGGAAGTACTGGGTAACATGACGCTCAGAATTTGCCTGATGTTTTAAGATAAAGTAGGAGACAACAAAAAGGGGTTGCTTTCAGCAGGCTGCAGACATGCCTTTTCATGACTCTCCTCTGTGTGTGTGTGTTACTCTGAAGCTCAGGCTAGCCTGGGATTTACTATGTAGTCCAGGCTAGGTTCAATCTTCCTACCTCAGCCTTCTAAGCACTACAGTTATGGGTTGGGTCTGCCACACCTTACTCCTAAGTATGTCTCTCTTAAGCATTTGGCCCTGATCTCTTGTATGGAGAAAGGGTAGCTTCCAAAATGTACCCCCAAACCCTGGAAAGTGAGGAGACAGAACTAGAATTCCCTTTAGATACCAAGGGGTGGAGGTTTGAATGAGAGTGTTTCCCATAGGCTCATATATTTGAATACTGGGTCCCCAGTAGGGAACTGGTTGAGAAGGATTAGGAGGTGTGGCCTTGCTGGAGGAGGTGTGTCACTGGGGGCTGGGCTTTGAGGTTTCAAAAGCCTACCTGTCTCAAAATGTGAGCTCTCAGCCAGGCATGGTGGCACTCTTTTAATCCCTGCACTTGGGAGGCAGAGGCAGGCGAATTTCTGTGAGTTCAAAGCCAGCCTAGTCTACAGAGTACAGGACAGGCAAGGCCACATGGAGAAACCCTGTCTCAAAAAACGAAAACAAGAAAAATGACCTGTCAGCTCCTGCTCCAGCACCATGCCTGCCCCCTGCCATGGTGATCACGGACTCTAACCAGCCCTCTGAAACTTTAAGTCCCAACAACCTCTTCCTTCTTAGAAGTTGTCTCGGTCATGGTGTCAGCACACCAGAAAAGTAACTAAGACAGATGGCAAGGCAGGACATAGTTGAGAAGAGGAAGACGGCCAGCCAATGGACAGAAGGGTATGCCAACACACATATACACACTCTCAGTTTTGTTTTGATGGAGACAGGGTTTCTCTGTGTAGCCCTGGCTGTCCTGAAACACTCTGTAAACCAGGTGGGCCTCAAACTCAGAGATCCACTTGCTTCTGCCTCCCAAGTGCTGGGATTAAAGGAGTGTGCCACCACCCATCATATGTGTGTGTGTGTGTGTGTGTGTGTGTGTTTTGCCAGCTCTCATGTCTTTGCGAGGGTGTTGGATTCCCTGGAATTGGAGTTATAGACAGTTGTGCACTGCCACATGGGTGTTGGGAATTGAACTCAGGTCCTCTAGAAGAGCAGCCAGTGCTCTTAGCCACTGAATCATCTCTCCTGCCCCTCCCATGCAGAATCCTTCCTAAAGGCCCAGCCAGGCCTGGGTGAGGCAGAGGGATGGTGCTACAGAAAGAGAGCAATCCACCCCCTCTAGCCACAGATACACACCAGCCAGACTTTGATTTCCCTTTTTATTTCCTAAGACCTGTAAGAAACAGCACCAGGGAGGGAACCCGCCCTCCGGCCCCACACCCCATCATGGGTACAGTCAGCACCTCATACCCTCTTCCGCAGGAAAGGTTGTCATAACATGTGTACGCGTGTGTGCACACATGGCAGCTGGAATCTCAGGGGAGTCTGTTCACTGATCCCATGAGTCTTAGGAAAGCAGCTTCACAGAGGCTCCTAGGACAAGTGTGGAGAAAGGGCAGCCCCAAACTCTGGTTTCCTCCAGTCCAAGAAGATGGCCCAGCACCACTGGAATAAGCACGGTCTTCAGTAAATAAACAGTTAATAAAAATAAAAATATTTTCTAAAGGCTGTTTTTTTGTTTTGTTTTGGGGCTTGGTTTCATTTTGTTTCCCTTTTTGCAAGTCCCTACAAAAATAGAACTCTTAGTATTTATAAATCCACGGCCCTTAGCTCCATGCACAGGATGCAGGCAGAAAGCCACGGGGGTGTTCCCTTTGTGTTATCAGGCCTCGGATGCCTGTCCTCCAAGTCGCCGGGGCTCAGGAGGGAGTCTATGTAGCCACCTTCGAAGCACTGAGCACCTTCTGCGGGGCCGGCAAATTTGTGGCATACTCTCTCTGCAGACGGGCCCGGTAGTAGAAGAGGTAGGAAGGTAGGAGAAATCCCAGGAGCGAGAGAATCAGGAGGCCCAGATGCACCTTCAGAGCACGGAAAGAGAAGAAGGAAAGTGAGCTGGGTGCTGGCCGAACACATCCTCTTCAGAGACCTGCCTGAGAGGGTTGGGCAGACTGTACTCCAGGTCCAGATGGGAAGACTCCATCACTCCACCAGCATCTCAGATGCTCAGCCACCTGGCCAAGGGGCTGAGTGAGAATACTGACATCTAGGAAGCCGCAGTCAGGCCCAATGCAACACTCTCTGGCCCTGGAGGCAGACTTGTGCCAGCCAGGAGGACCCCACTAGACTGGCAAGAAGAGGCTCTCTGTCATGGCTAAAGGAGGCAGAATGGGTTTATAGCCACCCCAGAGCACACGGGGCTTGCCACGCCCAGAACCACGACCTTCACAAGCTCCTGAGGATCACATCCTACCCTATGACTCATGTGTGACCTTGGGCAAAGACTCTCAACTCCAAGCCCTCCTTCACATGTCGACTGTGGCAAAGATGAAGTGGAAGAAAACCCGGCCTGCTGGCACGGCAACTGCTCAGCAGGCTGTGGAGAGGGTAATAGGTCACAGTTCCTCAGGAGGGGGGCATGATCGAGCGTCCCACAGGCACACCTGACTGTCAGGAGGGGTGAGAGCTCTGCAAGGAGGGGACCTGGTGACAACAGTGGTACCTCACGCAGGAGCAGGCACTCTGCCACTCAACATCCCGAGCCAGCTGGGAGGAGCCTGTTTCGAGAGTGCTGAGGAGGGTGCCTCCGTCAGTCCAGGGTGAACGCAACCCCCAGGACCAGGACCACGCCAGTCCTCGACTTGCCTGGGACCTTATGAAAACACATCAGTGGGAAAAGCTCTTCCAGGACATGCATGAGAGCCAGAGGCCGTCCATATAAATAGTGGGTAGGAGTGGTGTCTGCCTGTTCCCTGAAGAAAACTGCCTCACCAGACTATTCACATTGCTCAGCTCTGAGTTCAACAGATTGTCCCCACCTCCGTGAATAAGGTGGAGGGCCATCAAGGAATCCTCCCCGTGTCAACCATACATACTCGTACATGTACACACGCACAAGCGTGAATGCCCTCATGCACACTCACTACACACATGCTAAAGTTTTTAAGAGTAAAACAGAATAAAAAGCACACCCTTGGAAACAGATCAGGACAGAGGCTGATCTGAGGCTGGGAGACGAGTGGGTTTTTAACACTCTGGGAAGGGTTCTGAGGAGCAGCCAGCCCGACAGGCCCAGGTTAGGAATCTCCATGGCACCCTCTGGCTGACTCTCGAAGAGTGAGGGTTTCTAGCACACGCCAGCCCCTGCTCCTCCCCTTGGGTCCAGGTTGAAGCGGCTCTCACCCAGAAGGGATCTCCGTGCAGGGGTTCCACCATGGCCATGAAGAGCAGCTGCTGCAGCAGAGCAAACAAGGCACTGACGAGGGACTGAAGGCCTGTCAGTGTCCCAAAATGGCTGGACGGGAACCTATCCAGAGGGACACCGGAAGTCAGAGGCAGGAACCCCTGTGGCCTGGCTCCCATCCTGCTCCCTCCCCAGGTATCACTGTGTTAGCCAGGCAGAGCGTTCCTTGATGAGTTCAGGCTCTGCCCTTGGCCACTCCAGAGCTAGCAGGCTGGGTTCAGTCACCCGCTGTCTGTGTGGTCACTGTCGGTAGCTCAATCGCTCCATACCCTCGTCCTTCACTAACAGCAGGGTAGATAGCCTCACTGGCTTACTCATGGGGTTCTTTCCATAAATGCTTACCGAGCTCCTCCTCTGTGCAGACACTGTTCTAAGTGCTCAGGAAAAGCAATGGATCTGTCAGACAGCATGTGCCGTGGTATAAGTAAGATGAATGCAGAGCGTGTTAAGAGCTAAGGAGAAAAACTAAGCACAGAGGTGGAGAACAGCATGGAAACCAGGGACTTGCAACCGCTGATGATGTGGCCAGAGGGAGCCATGCCAGAAGGACAGAGATGTCCCCTGGAGACAGTGAGAAGGTAAAACTGTAGGCCTTATAGGTATCCGGAAGAAAAATGTCCTAGCGACACCAGCAGGTGCAAAGGCCCTCAGTAAGAAACATGCCAAGGGTTCATTTGTCTACAAGGAGGCTCGTGAGAGTGGAGAAGGGGTCAGTGGTGGTGGCACACACCTTTAACCCCAGCATTCGGGAGGCAGAGGCAGGAGGATCTGAGTTCAAGGCCAGCCTGGTGTACAGAGTGAGTTCTGGGATAGTCAGGACTACACAGAAAGACCATCTCAGAGAGAGAGAGTGAGAGTGGGGGAGGGTGGAAGAGGCAGGGAAAGAGAGAGGGGGAGAGGAAAGGAGGGAAGGAACAGGGAGACACTGAGGCACTAGAGGTGACACAGATTTGCAATGACCCATACTTGAGATGACAGTGGGCTGGAGTGGGACTGAGGCACAAAAGTTTGGGAAACCAGATGTGGGGCATGTGAAAGGCAGAGCCAAACAGAATGTAGATGTCCTGTGGACAGGGGTGTCTGCCTGTCATCATCTGCCACAGGACAGGAGCATCCAGCTCCCAAGACCATGACCCCTCTGACAGTCCGTACTGAAGGGATGCCAGGAGGAAGGCTGCTTTAGAAGTCGGGGCCCTTTCCACTCTGGCTAAGCACCCCTAACTATGCATGCAAAGCTTCAGAAGGCGACTTGGTCCATGTGACTCACACTGCAGCGTAGAGACCTCCACAGGCCGAATGGAAGAAACCACGAACCATGGTGTGCAGGACAAAGGCCACCAACTGAAACCATGAGAGAGACAAAGAGGGTCAGAAAGATCCAGGTAGAGAGAAGGACAGGCCTTGCTGGGCCATCTATACAGTTCTACCCTGACCCAACCCTCACCAACATAATCTACGAGGCACGCCTCCTGGAGAACCCAGGAGAGGGACCTGGAACAGAGCCGTGCTTCTGGACAGTGCAGGCACTGACACAGCGTTCCCATGGGGGAGTGGCAGAGATAGGATACCTGCAGTTGTAGGTTGCTGATGAGGCAGATGATGCCAAAACCCACAAGCAAAACGTTGGTCAGGGTGAAGGCATTGATGGCATTGGTGAGCTTTTGGATCTTACGGTATCGAGGTCTGCTGACCTTGGTGGTAGCCCCATCTCTGAAAAGAACAGGCACTCACTGGCTGCTCTCTGGATCTCTCCAAAACTCTGTGGTACTTTGCCTGGCCCCTCCCCATGCAGCTAGCAAAGCAACAAAGGCAGAAAACCATTTCTCCGCCCAGAGAGATCACTTAGTCAGTGAAGTGCTTGCCTTGCAAACATGAGCACCTGAGTTCTAACCCCTAAATGTCACAAGAACATACACACACAGGCACACACAAACACACACATTTTACCTCTTCAATGCTAGCACTCAGGAGGCAGAGACAGGTGGCAGTCTGTGAATTCAAGGCCAGCTTGATCCACATAATGAGTGCTAAAAAGTAAATGCGAGCGTAGAGGTATATACTCGTAAACTCCGTGTTGGGGAGGTAGAGACAAGCGGACCCCAGGATCTCACTGCTCAGCTAGTCTAGCCCACCAGGCAAGCTTCAGGTCAATGAGAGAACCTATCTCAAAACTGAAAGCCAACATGGGCAACACCTGAGGAACAACAGCCAAGGCCGTCCTCTGGCCTGGACACACATGTGCACCTATGTGTGCATACCACCTGCAAAAAAGAAAACCATTTCTGCACAGCTGTGCTTCCCTCACCTAACTAGACAAGCATCAACTGCCCAGCATAAATCGACAGACCTATCCTCAGAACGCAGACCCAGGAGTGAGCGTTCAAGTGTCCCAAACACAGCTCAGCGTGACTGCTCAGAAACCTCCCCCGTTCTTGGAATGACCAACGGGTCCAGCCCAGGAAAAGTAGCAATGGGCTGGGGTAAGCCGAGGCTGCCTGTCCGTCCTGGGTAGGTGGGCTCTGTAAATGGGCCTTTGGCACATCACGAGCAGATGGTAAAGAGAGAAGGCTGGGGCCCAGAGAACAGAGGGAAGCCATCCTTAGACACCGTCTCTCCTGTCACCCTCTCCCACATCCTCAGGGCAAATGGATTACAGAGGAGCAAACAAGTCCGGAGTCCTGAGCTCAAGATTCAATTTCAGTCTTTAGTCAACATGGTAACCCCAGCTCTTCCCCTACTACACCAGGTTCACTCTGTGTGACCACAGACCATGAGAGAAGTGATAGTAGGTTACTGCTAAGACTATATTATAGCAGACACGACAGCTTCAGTCCGTACCTCTCCCCTCTCTCAGAACTCTGTCAGTAAGCCATCTGCTGTATCAAAAGCAGCCCTAACATGGGCCACACCGGTAGACCTTGAACTTGATGCTCAGTCACACTAGCAAACCTGGAAGCAGCTACCCAACCTGGGCAGCACTTCAGATGACACAGCTGTGGTAGGAAGATAGAAAACCACCTTACAGCCAGGTGCAGTGGCGCACGCCTGTAATCCCAGCACTCAGGGAGGCAGAGGCACCTCTGTGAGTTCAAGGCCAGCCTGGTCTACAAGTCTACAACTCTACAAAGTGAGTCCAGGACAGCCAAGGCTACATGGAGAAACCCTGTCTTGAAAAACAAACAAAAAGAAAGACAGGAAGGAAAAAGAGAGAAAGAGGACAGCCTGTAAGAAACCTCAGGTCAGAAACATCCAGCTGAGGAAGTCTCAACTCTCTACCTCAGCAGCGGTGCGGAAGGTAACAGTTGTTATTTGGGGACAGGGCAATGAATTCCACAGCAACAGACAGCTAATAAACCAATCCCCGCTCTCCCCAGCCTTAGTTTTGACACAGGGTCTGGGTCACTCTATAGCAAGGGTAAGCCTAGTACCACCATGTAGCCCAGGCTGGCCTCAAACTCACAGCCACCTCCTGCCTGAGTGCTGCTTAGACGGCAGGCATAAGCCCCCAAGCTCGAACAAGCTGTGGAGTGCATGCTTTATGACACTGATTCAGAAGCCTGCTGTGTGATCTGGTGGTACAACCCAGGGCTCAGCTCAGTCAAGGAAAGACCATCATGAACTCAGCCCACAGAGATGCTGCTGGACTCAGAGCTGAGCAAAGTGCCTAGTGCAAACCCTGCCCTCAGCTATAGGCATTCTCATGCCAAAAAGCCTGTGCCTTTTCTAGCCCCAGTTCCCCATCTGCAAAACAACCAAGCGCCCATGCTTTCTCAGACCTCTTAGGAGAATGAAATGAGAGGCTGTATGCACAAGCACGGAGGAATTGACAAGTGTTGTTGGGGCTCCTGTTAGCGCCATCCCTCGGTCACCTGGCATCTCCAAAGGAAGCACTCTCGTTCGGGGCGCCCTGGGCAGGAGCATCCACACAGTCCTTGATGCGCCAGTCCATGATGTAGCCAATGAGGGGGCAGGTGAGGAGACACAGCAGCTGCATGACTCCAAAGATGGAGGAGTAGAACTCCACTGGGCCGGAACAGAGGTGTGCTCAGGATGCGGGCAGCTCATCGACACCGCCTCCAGCAGAGAAAGGCGGGGCTCCAACAGCCTCCCTTGGGCCCAAATTCTCAGGACCCCAGGACTGGGAGAATGAATCCCACCCTAGGCATAGAGCACACCAGGGTACGTATGGACCAGGCTTCTGCCTTGCTCTCCTTACCTGTCCCTTCCACCTTTTGTCTCTGCTCAGTCGTCTCTGTGTGTAGAGGGGAGACACAGTGAGTGGATGCCCAGCCAGATGATCCTCCAGTCGTGCCCAACACTCCACTGGCCCTCCACCCCACACAAGGTTTCCAAAGAGCCTCACCATATTCCTGGCCACCGGTCATAAAGAACTCCAGTATCTTGTTCATGGCAGCCATGTAGAATATGACCCGCAGCTGGGTCATGCTCATGGTGACGAGGCTCCACAGGAAAATGGGGGAGCACAGGCTCTTTTGAAAAGGGACAGACTCTGGGGAGACAGTGGGTGGGAGGTCAAACCTCCAGAACTTCCATCTCCCAGCTTATATGGGTCCATGGAACCGAGGGGCTAACTGTCTGACTCTGGAGAGGATCCCGTCTCTTCCGTAGCATCCTCCATAGCACATTCTCAATTGGCCTCTAAGTGCTTCCTGTGTTCCTGTGCTGCTTAGGCAAGTAAATGATTTGCCAGAGCCCACGTGGCTGAAATAGCAGGGGGCCTGGCTCCTATAAGGATGGGTAGTGTGCTAATTACTGTTGTGGCTGGACCCATTTTGCACCACATGAAGAGCTTTCCTGCCCATTGGGCAATCCGGTCCTCATAACTACCCTCCCTGCTGAATGATGACTTAAGAGATGAGGAAGGCAAAGGTGAGGACCAACAACAAAGTCATGCAATGGAAAGCAGGGCTCAGACTCTCACCTCACTCTGGAGCCCATGCTCCATCCCCACCATGTAGCTGAGTCTCAGAGGGACTAAGGTACCCTTGGAAGAGAACTTCGGGTGGTTGCATCGCCCCCTATGGCCAGCAGGGGGTAGAAGTATGCCAGACCTTGGAAGGCCCTGTCTGCCAAGGAGATTGATTGCAGGTGGGTAGGGGTGAAGAACCAGCTGCCTCACAGGTCAGAAAATTTGCCCTATGCTGGAAGCTCCTCCCATCCTTTTCCAGAGGACTTAGCAGGGAACCCCTCAATCTGAACTCCACAGATCTCACTGCGCTTGGATCTCCTCATCCACAACTCCCACATAGGGTACAGAGAAAACAGAGGAAGATGAGAGTGTACCCTCCCTGCCCCCAAGGCTAGAAACCATGGCAGATACTCACTCTCGGGGTGCTTCTCTGAGGTGCCAGGGATGTCCGGGGATGAAATAAAGGTGTCAGCCCCCTCCTCCAGGCTGGGGGCCTTCTGACTCAGCCGCTGACCCACGATGGTTACGTGGGTATAGAAACGGTCACCTGTGACCTTGTGGTCCAAGGCTAACCCAATGAGTTTGATCTTCTTCCTGCCAACAGTCAAACCAGAGCCTGTGAGAACTAGCTGTGTGGGACCTAACTTCAAGCTCTAGGCAGCATCCCAGCCTGCCCAAGGGTCATGAGCACCCCTTTATCTAGCACTGCCAGAATAAGCTCCCTTTCGTTGCATCCCCCTCCACCTCTCTTGCTCAGAGCCTGGCTTAGGCACTTGCTTACACAGATACTCATAAATAAAGGGCAGGAGTGTTTTTCTCTTGGTCTATTTCCATGGAAGAGGTAGCATAACAATTTCAGACACTGGCTCAGCCTGGCCCCATCCAAACTTCAACTCACTTCTTTTCAGTGCCAGGACTTTTGTCAAGTCACCTGGCCATTAATGGAGTTCATAACAGCATCTACATCATACAGCTATTTGGTGGTAAGTACAGTATATGGCATACAGTAGACACTCAATGTCAGCTGACTACTACCCTGGGTGATAGGCTATGCAGTACCCCCTTCTGATGCTGCTGAACTGAAAAGGGGGCCGGGAAAGCTGGCACTGAAGGCGACCCCATCAAAAGCAGTATGCTAAACTTCCTGGCAGCCTCTTGTTTTGGTCCGGGTGACATTTAACAGTACTTCAGGGGGAAGGAGGGTAGAGGAGAGGTCTCCTGCTCTGACCTCCCCCTCCAAAGCCAGAGAGAATATTACCATTCATAGCAAAAAGCACATGTTGGCCACCTACTATGTGTGGGCTCTACGATTTAAAAAACCACCTGTGAGCAAAAGCAGAGCAGGGGAGCCTGAGACCGTCTGCAAAACTGAATTCCAAATTGAAGGCCAAAGCTGGTTCTGTCATCAAAGCCCTGGCCGCAGCCCTCTCCTGCAGGGCTCAGGGGCCGGGGTCCGCTTCACAAGCCAACCTCCTCTCCCAGCCTCTCACGTGTAATCAACTTCCTCAGGGGCAGGAAAAGCTTCTGCAGGCCAGTTGAGAGCACAGTTCAGAAAGATAAGACAGGCCAGGCCAGACCAAGTGAACATGATGACCATGAAGGATACGCCAGCATCGTAGATCAGCTGTTGGGGAAGGACAGGCCATGGAGGAAGCCAGCTTGCCTGGGCCCCATGAACACAGAACCCTTGGGGAACCGGGGCCTTCACAGTCTCCTGCACCCAACTCCTTAGACCCAGTTTGCAGGCAGGGAAAGCAAAGCCAGAAGTTAAAACGCCTGCCACCCCATCCCTTCCTTCACCAAAGCCCCACTAAAGGAGTGCGGAGTCATTCCTAAAAAGTGCTGAAGGTGCCCACCACTCGCTCAAGAAGCATAAGGAATCTCAACTACTACCTCGGACAGGAATACCCTTTTTTTCCCCCATGACTCCATAAAAATTATTTTCGCACACACACACACACACACAGTTTTTTTTTTTAATATCTTACTCACAAGGGAAACTAATGCTGTGGGTTTAGCCTTCCCCTTGCTAGCACGTTTCCTCATGGAGGGGCAAATCCAACCTGAGAAGCCTTATCTCCTGGCTCCCAGGTGCACTCAGGTGCACCTGCTGCAGGGTGTGGGGAAATCCGGCAGGTTTCTAACCCCAGAACAAACAGGCTCTGAACAACGTGACAGCCCCTTTGATAAGAGATTGTCTCCAACTGTCCTCCCTGACAGCCTCCTGCTGAGCCCTGGTCACTGTGCAGGGAAAACCCCAGCTCTTCCAGGAGCTCGGGACTTGGGCCCTTTTGGAGGCCAGACAGAGCTTCTGTAGACACACCCCTCAAGCACGTAGGGGTGGTACAGGACTCCTCAAGCTCACCCAGTCTGGACTCTTTAGGGATGGTAAGCAAAAATGTCCATGAACGAAAAGCTAACTGCTCGGGGTCAACGCTGATGAACGGTGTGGGCCAGCAGAAACACTGCTTGGACGGCTTGACCGAAGAGGCAGAGTCCTCCAGCCCATCTCAGGGTTAAAGCTCAGTCCTCCCCTTCCCAGTCCACCACGCTGGCCTGACTAGGATCTGCTCTGGCGTAGACGTGCTTTGTAACCTTAGACCAAGTTACTCAGCCTCTCCATCGCCACACTCTGCCAATCCAGTTCCCATGCCAAGGCTGTGATAGCACACAGGACAGGGGCAATGGTTCCGTGTGTAAGGCTTGGATCTCTACCATGAGTGTAAAGGTAGAATGTGGCAGCACACGCCTGCCACCCAGGGTGGACCGCGGTGTGGAAACAGTGTGGGCTTACTGGCCTGCCCATCTAGCCAAAACCGCAAGCTCCTTGTTCAGTTAGAAAATAAGGCAGGGTGGTGTGCACGCCTCTGATCCCAGCACTTGGCAGGCAGATCTCTGGGAGTTTAATGACGGCCTGGCCTATAGAGTGAGTTCAAGGACAGCCAGGGCTAACCAGAGAAACACTGTCTCAAAAGAAAAGAAAAACAAGAAGAGCAAGAGAAGAAGATTCCCCAGTATCAGCCTCTGCTGCCACAAGCAAGGATGAGCCCAAATCTAACACACACACACACACCACACGGGGGGGGGCAGGGAAGAGACAAGCCAGCCCTCCCCAGCCCTGTGGAAAGTTCCATACCTTGATTCCAGGGAAGGTGATGGCGGAAGACGCATAGGAACCAATCATGAGTGCCATGAAAGTGGAGCGTAAATTCCCAAACATGTTGGGCAGCTGAGGGAGAAGAACAACTCCTGTGAGCTGGAGATACCCCCAATGCCACCCCTGGCTCACCTTTCTTAACACTCCATAAGAAAGCTTGGAGGCATTTCCGAAGGCGAACTCCAGGAATGGAAGCCCAGGACACCTACAGAAGAGTGCCAAGGTAGAACCACGCTGGGGGGTGTAGTCGCTCCTCTAACACACTCGCAGTGCACCTGGGCACCGGAAAGAGTGCCAGAAACATCCGTAGACAGCAATTTTAACTTTGTCTCATCCCGGAATGGCCGGGGGGTTCTGTTCATGAAACTCCTTCATTCGGTGACATGTGGAGAAGCCCCAGAGCAGGAGGTGAGAAACACTGATCTAGGGGTGAGAAGGCTCACAGAGGGCCGACACCCGGCACCCACACAACTGTTTATCACTCTAGTTCCAGGGTACCTGACAGCCTCTTCTGGCCTCTTCTCCTGACATGCATGCACACAAAACACACATACGTGTAACATAAATAAGTAAACGCTGATGCAGTCCAAGTCATTTCCAAAATGAGAAAACTGAAGCTGTGAGGGAAAGAACACCCAAGTTCACAGCCTCAAAGACTTCCTCTCCGTTCTGGCCCCACTGAGGCTGTGTCTGTGGATGACCCTGTGACACAGAGGTGACCTTAACCCTCTCTGTAGCCTGAACACCTCCTCAGCCCACAGGTTCGGCTCAACCAGAATAAATCATGGGAGAGAGCAGGGAGGTAAGGCTGAAGCTGAGGTGGCTCTGAGGTGCAAAGCAGGCCCACAAAGCCAACCGGTCATGAATTAGTAGATGATGGTACGATGATTGCTACTAGTGAGCCAGGCCCTGAGGGAAAGGGAAGGCAAAATCCGTTCCTTTGCTTGCTTGCCTTCGCCTTCAGTCCCACTGACTTCCAGGGTTAGAAGCCATCACTGGACGGGACCTTAGATGTGGTACAGAGACTAAAGCCTCTCTACCAGAGCAGAGGCTCAGTGGAGGGACCTCAAACAGAGCTGAGGAGTAAAGTGTTTACACAGAGAAGGGAGCTGTCTTTGACCTCAAGGAAATAAGTCAGGGAGGCCTGTCGGAACAGAGACTGTAAGCCACTAGCGCATCGGCCAAGCACACTTGTCAAGGACAGCAGGAAGGACCCCTGTACCTCAAGGGTGGAAGAGGCGTGATCTCAGCCTAGCACTGCCGGGAGCTCACCATAGGGTGGCCCCTGGGGCAGCATATTGGCAGTAGTTAGCTTCCAGGGGCGGTCTGCAGAAGCAAAAGGGCTGGTCAGCAGGGGAGGGCCACCCAGTGGCGGGGCAGGCGCCAGGCCGTGCCATTGGCTGGAGCTTACAGAGTTACAGAGGCTGGGAGCAGGGACTGGCTGTCCACAGCTCCCTCCACTACACAGGGCAGGGTCCAGGTCAAGCCTCCTGCTCCAGCCCAGGAGAGCTTTCCAGACCTGAGCCAGTTTGAAGAGCGGGAAGGGGTTGCTGCACAGAGGGGTGGGTCAGAAGGGATCAGCTTCCTTGCAAGTTGTGAAATGTCCCCAGCTGCAGCTAAAGGCAGCTGCTGGGATGAGAAACACAGCCAAAACATCAGAGATAAACAACCCAAAAACGTCCAACAGGAAACGTCCTACCCCGCCCCCACCCGGCTACACTTTTAACCCTTAGACCCACAGACATACACATGCATATAGAGTAAAGCAAACACACACATGCGTAATAGGGTAAGCCCATGTGAAAGGGTTAGTTTTTGTAGGTCAAAAATGGTCAGCTATTGGCAAATTCACACGGGTACAACTTCACAAATGCATTTTCCACTCTAGCCGTTTCACACACTCCCCCACAGTGTGACAAAGGTCCCCAAGGCGAGGACCATGTCACCCAGTAGAGCTTTCTTCCCAGTTTGTACGACTGCTGACGTGACCTATCAGTTTGCTTGCTTATTGGGTTTTCTGTTCCTCCCCTCGCTAGTCCCCATATGGAAGCTTCTGGAAGGGGGTACATAGTCCTGTTTGTACTGTAGACACAGTGCGGAAACAGAGCTCAACCGACACAGGCTCAGTACACACACGCGCACGCACACAGTCTCACCCACGCACAGCTCCGTGCCTGCCCTTAGCTTCCATGTGCTTAGTCCCACACACAGGCTCCTGATCTGAGCCACTCATCATCCTTTCACTTGATTGTCAAGCTCTTTTTGTGTCTTGAGTTCATCTGTGTGGGCCGTGTGCTGTCCCCCCAGAGGCCAGAAGGGGGTACTAGTTTCAATGGGTGCTTGAACTATAGGTAGTCATGCGCTGTAGGACTTGGGGGCTGGGCAAGCACCCTCTGAAGGAAGAGCAAATGTTCTTAACCGCTGAGCCACCTCTTTAGCCCGTTCTCGCTCACTTCTAGCCCCACCCACTCCCAGGTGCCTGGAAGGGCGCCAGGACATTTCCATCATACTCACGGTAAGTGAGGTAAACGTTAGGCAGATGCCAGCAAACCCATTCAGCGACAGTGCCAGGAATATCAACGGAGACAGAACTGGGAAGAGAAAGAAGGGTAGCTGAGGGCATCTGTGGAGCCGTGGGAGTCCACAGGCAGGAGCTGAGGTCAATCCACCCACTCTAGAGGAAGCGCATGAGGACAGATGTCTCACCTTCAGTGTCCCAGGAGGCCAAGGCCATGAGCGTGCAGGATGCGGCAAAGGAGGCGCTGTCAGGACACAGAAGAGGGGGGGGCGTGGTGTGCTAGCCTCCCTCCTCTGCACCCTCTCCCGGGCCCTGCTGCATCCCCCCCACACCCCGCTGCCTCACCTGCCCACCAGGCGCAGGGGCCTGGGCCCAAAGCGGTCCATGAGAATCCCCAGAGGCAGTGTGGTGGCGCTCAGCAGGAAGGAGCCAATGGTGAAGCCCAGATTGAGCATCTTGTCCTGCTGGTCACAGCTTGGCCACTGGCGCTGTTCATCTTGGGTGATATTGGTCCTGTTCTCAGCTGAGGAGGGAAGGGGGACTCAGCGCAAGCCGCAGAGGCAGTGAAGCAGCCTGGCCCAGGGGTCCTGCCTGCTAATCCAGGCCTCTGGAGGTAGTGTGGCGTCCTGTGTGCTCTGATAAGGATAGAAATTAGCCTTGGAAGGACCACATACAGTCTCTACCTGAGGCTTCAACTAACTCAGTAAAGAAAGCCAGCCTCACGGTATGTACCAAGTTGTAATAGTCACTGGAGGGCCCCAATATCACGAGGCAAAATCAGTGACTGCTTCTCTTAATGTATGCAACAAGAATGCACATAAGGGAAGCAGAGAAAGCCTTCTCGATAAATGACATTTTGATAATAGCAGCTAGGACTGTTTAGAATATAACTGTGTTCCAGGCATGGCTCTGCACACACCATCTATGTCACAAAAGGCCCCAGGAGTCCACTAAGAACACATCCCATCCCTCACATGAAGACACCAGCATGCTGCCTTCCAGGGCCCTTAGGCTGTGAACTTGTGAGCTGTAACAATATAAAGAGAACAGGGAGTGACGTCAGAGTGCTTAACTCTGTCCCTAAGCCATGAGGTGGCTGCCTCCAAACAGGGCCTCCCTTCCCACTGCCCACTGGACTTGCTTCCCTAGGGAAACTCTTTGCCTCAGGCCACGTATCCGTTAACAAGGGCAGAGAATGACCAGCCTCAGCTGGAGACGGTTTCCAGCCCAGCGGGAAGGGCTGAGGCACATTCCAGAGCCCTCGACATCGCTGACAGTGGGGCTGAAACAGACCCACAGGATCATATCCTGACTGGAAGCTCACGACAGAGAACAAATGGATGATGATTTAAAGAGCCAGGTGTGGGGCTGGAGAGATGGATGGCTCAGTGGTTTAAAGCAGTGGCTGCTCTTCCAGAGCACTCAGATTCAATTCCCAGCACTGACACGGTGGCTCAAAACTGTCTACAACTCTAGTACACATGCAAGCAAAACACCAATGGACAGAAAATTAAAAATAATTAATTAAAAAAGAGACAACGCCTCAAAATAAAGAAATCAATAGACAGATAAACAAAAAGAGAGGTGTGCTGTTTGTAGTGAGTCCTGAATGTAATCCCAACCCTCAGGGGGCTGACACAGGAGGATTGCCCTGAGGTCAGCCTGAGCTGCATAGTGAGTTCCAGACTGAGCTATGTGTGAGACTCTGCCTCAGAGAAAGAGTCATTAACTAAAAATACAAAAGGAGAGAGTTCTGTAAAGAGAACAGAAGAGCATGATTGCACCTGGGTGCTAGGAAAGAGGTTGGTTATTCACCCCTGACTTCAAGTAACCTCCAACTGCCGAAGGACCTACAGGTAGGAGAAGGAAATGAGATCCGTGTGTTAACATAAAAAGCACATAAAGACCTATCAGATCATAAGAGCAGGAAAGGAACTGCCCTTGGCAGTCCCAACTACCTGGCAGGCTCGGGAAAGGGCACGTGAAGGAAGTGGTCAGGGGTGAGACCACTCAGCCTTTGAGGTTCGTGCTGTCTTTACGATCACCAGCCATTTCTCCACACGCGTACTCCACACCTGATTACTGAACATTGCTGTAAGCCAGCATTGTGTTAGAGCAGTGGGTAAAGAAAGAAGCAGAAAGACAAGACAGGCCAAAGGCCACACACTGGTGCCCATGTTTTGCTGGACTGGCAGTAATTGGGTTGAGTGTCACTTTAAATAAAAATCCAAATTTCTAGTTCACTGTGAATCTGGTTCTCAGCTGGGCATGGTGGTCTGCAACCATAGTCCCAGCTACTCAGGTGCCTGAGATAAGAGCCCTTGAGTGCAGGAGCTCTGGGCCAAGCTGAGCAACGTAGCAAAGAGAGGAAGGAAGAGAGAAGGGACGGAGGGAGAGAAAGTCAGGAGGATGCAGCGGCGGCTGCTGAAGGCGGCCTCCTCTTCTGCCAGGGCTGTCCTTCTTGAACAGGCTGTGTCAATCCCACAGCTCCTAGATGCTGGCTATCTTAACCCTGCCCGTCTGGCCCCGTTTACATCATCTGCCCGCCCTTGTATGGTGTTTGAATTTGTAGCCCCTGCATTAGACACTGTCTCTGCCCTTACGTCTTTCATAATCAATTGACAACTTCCCTCCCAAACAATTCCACTAGCTTGCACTTAACACCTACTTTGTACCAGGTTGTTCCAAGCAAAACATTCACTTGATCTTTGCAACAGCCCTAGACTCAATACGGTGGTCTGGATTATAGACGATGAGACTGCCAGAAGCAGAAGCGCCCAGCAGCCTGCAGCAGGCTCCCATTGAAACCCAAGGGCCTCTGCAGGGCCACCAGCCAGCCTAAATGTCCCTCAGGCCACCTTGAAAACCTTCCCCATCTATTCTAAGCCAGCGAGTGGTGAATCCTGCCACAGAACCCAGGCAAGAGGACGCCTGATGGCTACTCTAGGTCCACCAACACCTAAGTTCCTCCGGTTTAATCCGTCAGCTCCCGTGAGTTCAGTATGCGCTAGCTCCCGAAGCCTGGGCACTGTGACCAGGACCTGCTTAAAGGACCTGCATCCATGACAGCACGGCAGAATACATCTTCGGCATCCACCTGCGCCACTGTCACACACAAATGAGGCATGGGAGATGAGGAAGGAATGTACTCCGTAAGGGAGTGACCACGTGCCCCAGCCCTTGTTTGCCCCTTTTTAGCTTAGACACCTACACACGATACACGGCCCCACACAGTACATGGGCATTCAAAGAGGGGTCAGGCGGTATACGGAAATATATATAAATATTTTTAAAATGTATAAATATGTATGTGTGTGTACACATCAAACCCAAGGCTGCATCACACTTTAAATAACAGTAGCTATGGCACACAGGAATGATAAAATTCTGAAGGTGACTTTAGATGGTCCTGTGTGGGGAAATAAGATCATGGTTAGTTGTGCACCATAGCTACGCTGCTGAAATTCTGAGGCCTTGTCCCACCTTTGACCTGGAACACCTGGATCTGAGGGTAGGCTGGTCCCACCCATGCAGAATTTAAAATGATTCCATCTTCCTTGTCTCCTAATCCATGCTTGCTTTCTCATGAGAACTTCTTGCCGGTGACATAGTCACACTACCAAAACACCTCAGGACTAAGTTTCTGTCTGGTAAAGTCTTGTCCATGACACAAGAGGGTGTAACGTTGGAGCCAAGTCTTGTGCTCAGAGATAAGAAGTCTAAATGAAGGCCTAGTGCTAAATGGAATAACAGGAGCGGTCCCCACAGAGTGAGACCCCACCCAGCTAATCCCACAGCCTGAGAAAGGAAAAGGCCTGAGGGGTCTGACGCCTAAAAAGCATCAGAGTCAAAGTTCATACCATTTCAGGAAGGTTCAGTTTCCAGACCTTGCAGACAGCAGGGTGCGGCAGCTTCACCCTCACGGCTAGAGATAACTACATCGACTGTGGAGTCCTCCTCCTCAGTTAAGGAAAGGTGAAGTCTAGATTGCTTTGGAGACCCCAAGATGTTGGAGATGCCAGAGCCATGGAATGCCTGCCAAGGAGCTGCTGACAGGGAGAGGAACCAGCCCAGGAGAGAGAGGTGTGCTGCAGTCAGCGAAGCCTGAAGGAGTGGGCGAGCTGGCATGAAGTAACAGGACCGGAAGTTCTCCTTGCTCAGCTTCAGTCTTGCTTTGGGTCCAGTATTTCCTCACTATGCCTCTTTCTTCCCTTTTGGAATGGTAATGCATATCCTGTGCCACTATATGTTGAAGTATGTAATTTGCTTTTTTATTTTACAAGTGTTACAGTTAATAGATTGCCTCAGAAGAGACTTTTTAAAATAAAAGTGTTGAGGCTGTTATTGACTGTGAGCACTTCTGAAGCTGACTAAATTTTCTACCATAATGTAATTATAGGCCTATGGGGATGGGTGTGGGGATGGAATGTGCTGGTTTGAATGAGAATTACCTTTGAAAGTTTGGTTCCAAGTTGGTTGAACTACTCAGGAAGGATTAGGAGGCAGGTCACTGGAGGCGGGCTTTGAGGTTTCCACAGCCTATGCCAGACTCCGTCTAAATTTCTCTGCCTCCTGTTGGCAGATCAGACGTGAGCTCTCAGCTGCCCCAGTGCCATGGCTGCCTGCCTGCTCCCTGCCATGAGGGTCATGGACTCACCCTCTTAAACTGTAAGCAAGGCCCCAATTACATGCTTTCTGGTATAAGTTGCCTTGGTTATGGTGTCTCTTCACAACAAGACAGTATCTAAGACAGCTGATCGGCTCCAGAGCAGTCCTCAGCCTTTAGGGGTTGGGACACTCAGGCTTTCCCCCTGAAGCTTAGTAACAAAGTTCTTTGGTCGGAACTGAAGTAAAGCCTCACTTTGGGCCCTCTTCACCCAGCTCCAGTGCTGGAGATGGAGCTTCACACCGGTTAGGGAAACTGTGACCCTCGGCAGCAGTCCTTGCTCTCCTCCTTACCAGACAGGTGACCTTTGGCACATCGTTTAGCATCTCCTGGTTGTGGGTTTCTCTCCCCTCAAAATGGGATTATAATAATACTGTTATCACAGGTTTATAATGAGATCTAAAGACCCAAAAAATAGTAAACATTTGACAAATGTTAGCATCATTTTGTTGTTTTGTTAGTGTGTCATGAGCTGAGCTAGGCCTGGCTACATTTTGAGTTACACCCCCCATTAGCTCCCACATAGGGGAAGAGCCTGAAACAGACAATTATGACCAACAAACCTCAAAGCCTGTACTAATGTCAACTCAGTAATAGCCTTCCCATTTGCTGAGCTCTTCAACTGTTTCTTACGCAGCATCATTTGAGAATTGCATTGCTCTGTGACAGGACAACGGTATCCAGATGGAGACAAAATCACAATCAAGCAGAACGCAGAGAACAAGTGACCATGTGGTGCCTGGCCCCAGCTCATCTATCTACCACACAACTCCTGCACCTCAGGCTCAAGAATCATGATAGAAGAGAAAGGAGCTTGCCAGGAAATTGCATCTCCGAGAAATGTCAGGGAAGTCTCATAAAGAATGAGGCACCAGGAAGCAGAAACGGCTGTTTGTAATCAGACAGCACAAACAAGACAGAACAGGAAACATCATCCCATCCGTCCGCCTTCAGGGCCCCTTAAACAAGAGGGCGGGGAGATGCTGTGCACTGTTTTCCCAACGTACATGAAATGTTCTGTGGAAAAGGACAAGTGTTCACTTAGCTTACCACTAGTGATCACAAACAGCCACTCTACCACACACCTACTTTCAAGTAACTGCGAACACCAGTTCTGTCCCTCACAAGATCAAGGCACTAAACATTAAGAGCACAAACCACAGAGCTAAGAAAACACAGGTGCACTCGGTCTACAGCCAAGTGCGGGGGTGTGCGCCTTTAATCCCAGCACTCTGGAGGCAGAGGCAAACTGATCTCTAAGTTCAAAGCTAGCCTGGTTTACCGAGTTCCAAAACAACCAGGGCTACACAGAGAGACCCTGTCTCAAACACACACGCACACATACAGACACAAATTTTTGTGACCTTAAATTTAGCCAATAATTCCTTAACATAATCATAAACATAATGGAGTAGCAGAAGGAAAAAAGAAAGAAACATTAGGCAAATAGGATTTTATCAACATTAAAAAAGGGTACACGCCAGGAAAAAAAGAAAACTATCTAAAGGACTTAGATCTAGTGTATAAAGAACTCCTCTGCTTCAGTAATGAAAAGCTAGAACTAGGAGTTAGCTCAGTGATAGACTGAACAGATGCAGATGCTTAGTAGCGTAGGGCCCAGGATCCAATCTCCAAATAAACAAACAAGCAACTAACACAACTTAAAAGTGGAAGAAGAAGCTGACTAGATGTTATTCTGGAGACTATGCCAATAAAAACACATGAAAAACATTCAACCTCAGTATGCAAATTAAAAAGACAACCAACAACCAATGCTGAGGATGTGGGGAAGCTGGGATCCTGCAGACACTGCTGGGAAGAATTTAAAATGTGTGAGTCATTCTGGAAAACATTAAGGTTAGCTTCATGACCCAACAAGTCCACTCCAAAATAAATCCGTAAACTCGGGAGTGTCATCCTCACTAACCCAGACGCCCATCAGCTGATGAAGAAAATGTAGCCAGTCTACAGGATGGAGGTACTCTGCTATAAAACAAGAAACGAGGCGGAACCTAGAAAACATTATGCTAAGTAAAAGAAACCAGTCACAAAAGACCAGATTCCATTTATAGAACACATTCTAAATAGGTATAGCTCGTATTTGTCAGAGCCAGTCTATAACAGAAAGCAGACAAGTGGTTGCCTGGAGAGAACAAGGAGAGCTGCTGCTCAGCACCGAGTTAGTTACTTTTGGGGATAAAGTAAATGCTCTGAAATTTGTGGGGATGACTGTGCTGTATATACATGGGATATATATGTACATATGTATGTCTCAGGCCCTTAAAAGTTTTGGGGTGATAGAAATGTAAATATTGGCTGTTGTGACATTACTGGGGTGTATTACTTGTCAAACATCACCAAAATGAACAAGGTTCATTAATTTCCATTAAAGAATTCTTGGTGGAATTCTGCCTCCAGGTGCAGAAGGCAGGAAGAGCACACATCAAGGCCCAGGCAACAAGGGAACACACAGAGGAATTTGAGTCTCAGGTGTGGGTGTCCCTAGGTCCCACTTGGTCTTCTCAGCTATCCTGGAATGCCTATTATTCCATCTTATGGGATCCCCCTGCCTTCTTGGGCCTCATGCTAACACCATCATCTCCAGCCCCAGCCCTCTGAGACTGGAGCCAGGCGCATGGACAGGGAAGCCATATTTGGGTGCAACCCTTTGCTACCTTAGAGATAACCTTGGCAGGGTGGGGCAGCCCCACAGTGTAGCTGCTGCTGCAAATAATAGATATCAAGACCGCCTCGCCTCCGCCCTCAAGAAAATGGTTTTTCCACACTCAGAGCATACACTGTGAGGCATGGGACTGACCTGAGGAGCCAGAAGAAGCCAGAAGGACACTTGCATTTGTTCAGTGTTGTTGAGTCACAGCCATCCTACAGACAGATATTACTACTGTTCCTAGGTAATAGATGCTCAATTTGTAAGGAACCCACTGGTTAAATGAGGTGGAGGCTGGGATCCCTGCTGGCTGCCTTTCCATGTGTGCTCCCCAACATGGATGCAAAAGAGACCCTAAGTGCACACCACACGGCACCTTCACAGAGCAAAGCACTCTCCTTTCCAGAAAAAGAACTATCCACCAAGTCCCAGCCACCAAGTGAAGGGGTTCCCTGGACAGAGGCTGACAGACAGGCTGCCTTTGGCTGAAGTAACACCCCCAAAGAGTTTAGGATACTCACACCAGGTTCGGATCCATTTATACAAGGCCAAGGTGACTGACTGACAAGCAGAGACAAAACCTCCAGAAAGGCCCATTCTAGAGGAAACATGGCTGTTAACTTTGTAGAAATGGATGGTTTCAGAACTGGGGACTCCAAGGTCCCAAAAAGGACAAGAGTGCATGGCCTTCACATTCACTCTCCAGTTTGTGCGGCTCTGTTTGATCTCATTAAGGACTCCTGTGTGCTGGTGGTGTAGCTCAGTGCTGCACGCGGTAGGTGCAGAACTTCTAAGAGTCTACATCATACTCCAGACTGAACATTGTCACAAGCAGCTGGTCTCAGGCTATGGAAGCCTAGTCGGACACCTGGATTCAGGAACCACTGAATCAAAGGATGCTAAGCGATCGGGCACATGAAGTTTGAATAGCTCGCAAAGCGAAGCTGTCCAATTCCCAACTGCCCAGTGTTCCAGTCTTGGGCAGCCCTGCTCTGTCTCCACCCGACCACTTGTCCTTGTGTCCCAACTTCCTCTTTCCTCCTTCTTCGGCCCCTCGAGGTCCTCACCTCCCACCCTTCCCTCATATACCTGGGCACAGGCTGGAATAGAAGCCTTCTTTCTTGAGCATGATCAGCAGGGAGGCCCAGCCCAGGAGCACCGCGGAAAAGAAGAGGTTTTCCAGCACAGCGGTGCAAGCCATCCACCAGCGCCTTCTGTACGCCTGCGTCAGCGTGGGGGCCATCGTGGCTGAGACTCTGCAGAGAAACAGAGCGCTGAGAGAAGGGCTTCCTAGCGGCCCTTGAGAAGGGTACTCCATCACGGTGGCTCCTGAGACCCCTGAAGCCAAGCCTAGAGGGAGCCTTCACGGAGTCCCCATAGCGCTGCTGCGGAGCTGGCTCCGCGCGCTCTGGCAGCGCCACTGGCCCGCAGGGCACTAACAGGAACTAGAAAGGTCTGGTCTGAGTGAAGCAGCTTCTTGGCGCGCCGCCGGCCTTGCCTACTCAGGCCAGGGCGCACGGAGCCCGCTCCTGGAGCCAAACCCCAAGTTCCCAAAGTCTCCCAAAGCCACCAAAGGGCGGGCCGTGCTCTCTAGCCACCGCTGGCCTACGGCTGGCCGGCCTCTTGCGCCAGATCGGACTCTCAGAAGCGGGCAGGAGGCGGAAAGGGAAGTCTGGGGCTAGCCCGAGACCCTCTATTCTTGTTACGCCTTTCATTCTACTCCTCTCCGGAGCCCGGGTAGGAAAACTCCTCCCGCTCGCCAAGGCCGGCGGCGCTCACGTCCCTCCTTGTCTCCTGGCCAATCCCGCAGCTGCCACGTGGAGGGAGACCCTGGGCGGGCCCCGTGGCACCCCGCGCGCCCCTCGCTCCGCCGCGCGCGCCTGGGAACGCGCCAGCCTCAGTCCGGAGGAGGGGACCCGGGCTCCAGCAGGAAGTCCGGTGCCTTCAGGCTTTATAAGGACAGACTTTATAGGGCAGCGGATGGGGTGACCGGCGGGCGGGTGTGTTTACCAGGGGGGATGAAGAAATTCGACCTCTCCAGGGCCGCGGTAGCCGCCGCCAGCCGGGGAGGCGGTCTGAGAGGGGACACGGAGCGAGACCCGAGGGGACAGACAGAAAAGAGCAAACAGGAAAGACGAAGGGGTAGGAGACGCTAGCCCCTTCTCTAGTGGGGGTGGCTCGGCCCCTCATCTGTAAATGGGGCTTTCGACTCAGGGATCCCAGCGGTTCCTTCCCACGGCGACAACCGTGGCTCTAAACAGAGTGGACGAGAAGAGGAGAAGAATGGAGGGGTCGGGCAGAGGCGACAATGCGCCCAGGGACTCAGGTAACGGTCGCTCCGTGGGGACCTGTAAGTGTGCCTGGGCGACTCTGAGCGGCGCTAGCTGCTCACCTGCCCCCAGCGAACGTGGCCCCCGCAGCTCTTGACACCCGAGGTAACACAGAGCCTTCGCGGCGGTTCCACACTCCGGCTCTCCGGAGACCCAGGATCCCAATCCCAAATCTCATCCACGCGGGGCTCTCTCCTGCAGAGCCAGCGGGCCTTGGAGCTGCAGCTCCACCGCCCGCCGGCCTCACCTCGTCTGCGCCCTCGGAAGAAGCGGAGGATCTGGGGACCGTCCGGGCGCCACAGATCCGGAAAGCCGGGGAACCGGAGCATGGACTACGCGGTCTGCCGAGTTGATAGCTGTATTTACAGGCGTTGGGAGCAGCGCCCCAAGGTGGGGGCGGGGGTTCCCGTCCCTTCCCCACCCCTTAGGTCGAGTTTCAGGCACACGTGACTCGCCTGTTGGTCCCCAGACACTCTTCTTACCCAGTACGCCCCGGGCGCCTGCACTTCCCCTCTCGACCCCCCGCCTTCTCTGTTGACCCACTGAACTAACGTTTGACGCGTTCTCTGCATCTCTGTTCAAAACAAGCGAAGACTTGGCTGGAGTTGGACTGGGTGTTGGAAAGGCTTGGATGGGGTTTTGAACTGTTAAGTCGAAAAGGTGTGTTTTCTGAGAGTCAGAACTCTTCTGGAGTTTATATGCTCCAATTAAGAGTCTGCATTTTGAAAACCGATTAACCTGCTTTACCTCGGGCAACTTAACCTTTCCGAGCGTCAGTTCCCTTCTCTATAGCTTTGGATAGCAGTAGAATTGGCCGGCCTGCCTGCCAAGAGGATTTGGAGTTCGGGTGCAGCTGTAATGCTAGGTACACTTGACATGATGAGCATAAGGGTTCATTGTTGAGGCTGTTGTCTTCATTTCCGAAAGACTCGGATCAGGTGCTTCTAGTCCCTAAAGGACTGATCTTTTGGTAAACCGTTCAGCCCTCCTGGACTCAATCTCCTCATTTGCAATCAGTCTCCTCATTTGCAAAACAGGGAAGGTATTCAGTACTTATTTGGACAATGGTGCAGATTAAGGAAATAATTATGCTGAAGGAAAATAGGGATGTGGGTTAATTCGCTGCATTAAGAGTGAAAAAGAGCGGCCGGAGGTGGCGGTGCATAAATTTAATCCCAGCACTCAGGAGTTCAAGGCTAACCTGGCCTACAGAGCGAGTTTTAGGATAGCCAGGGCTGTTACACAGAGAAACTTTACCTCAAAAAAAAAAAAAAAGAGGTAGATAGATAGATAGCCTGAAAGAGTGGTGCTGTAAAGGGCCATGCCTGAGCTTCCAGGTTCCACCGAAGTATAAAGCACAAACCGGGGTTGGTGGTGCATGTCTATATAATTCTGGCATGGGGGAGGTAAAGGCAAAGGGATCAGAAGTTCAAGGCCATCTTCAAACTGCAAGTTAGAGGCCAGCCTGGGCTACATGAAATCCTGTCTTAAAGAGAGGTGCTGGTGGTATTCATTGAGCTCTGAAGGAGCATGACACAGTGCAGATTTCCACAAAGGCAGCCAATGAGGAGCAACCGGCTGCCTGAGCAGCTCTGCTGCCGTACCAAGAAAGGCGCTAACATTGCCAAGTGACTATGATATGATCGGGACTTTCCAAAACAAAAGTTATTAAGTGTGCAGTCCATCGCTTTTTGCTTCCGACGTCACAAGTTCTCACACAGACAGTAAGCAAGGTCTGTAACTACAGCACAGTGATTGCAGGTTGTAACTGTTCTGATGTTTTCATTTCTGCGAGCCAGGTGAAGGAACAGCAAAGCAAAAGCTTGGCAGTGGAAAGGCACAGGGAGTTCTCTGGCGAAAGCACGTGTGTCAGCCTTTTATGGGTTTGCTTCTTAAAATGCCTTGCTGGCTTCAGGGTAGGGCGTGTGGCTGTTAAAGCTCGTGCATAAGTTTGTGTTCCATTCTAGAAAGACAACACACATATATACATACATACACACACACACACACACATATATGCTTCCACACCCTTGACCTCAGGGTCAAATTCCTTGGCTCAATACAAAGAGCTCTACAGAAAAGGTTCTAACTCAAGAGCATCATGGTCTTTTGATGACCACAATAAAATATTAATCCATTATCTATGAAAATGCTTCATGAGCACAGACATTCACACTCAAAATTCAGGGGGGTTCGGAGCCCCATCCAGAGCGTCCATGAACTCCTGTTCCTGGGAGGCTTGACAGTCCTCACTTCACCCCACGTTCCCATCTTCCCCCAAGGGACTCTCCATTCTGTGAAGCTAGGAGCCTTTGTTGTATTCACTGCCTGCATACTCACACACCTAGGAGATTCGCCTTGAGCAGCTGTGCAGCAGAGCCCGGCCAGCTGGTTTCACACCTTCCGGTCTCTGCACCTGCTCTTCCTTCATGTAGGAGCTGTAGAAGCGGCAGATTCACTTCTTCATTTCCACCTCACTCATCCTCTCAGCCTACCCAGGCTCCACCATGATGAAAGCTGGCCGCCCATCCCCAAACACTGTGCTGACCCCGGAGGCCTCCTGCTGACCTAAAATGATCGGTTTCTTTCCTTGCTTCCCTTCCCCCACTCCATGGGGCTGATAAGCCTGTTGGGTGCAGACACAACCCAAGTTGTAGGCAATTTGTACGGCCGCTGCTTATCACAGGCCTGGCATAGGGTAAGCTGCTGCTAAACATTTGTTGACTAAATGAGAAGGGAGCAGCAGGAAATAAAGCTGGAAGGAAGTCTGGGATGACTTTGAGATGACCTCCGTGAGGCTGAATACTTACGGTGGTGTGAACTGTAAGAACAGGAAGAAGAAAAAAAAGCCCTGGGGTTTTCGTTTTCTTCTTTTGGCTTTGTTTAAGGGCACAGACATGGCTTGGTGTGTGTGTTTAATGAAGGGAGGGTGTATTGGAAAGGGAAGCTTAAGTAGGTAGGAACCCATTATAACAGTTCAGTCTGAGGAGTAGAAAAGGCCAGGTCACACACACCTATAACCCCAGCACTTGGGAAGCAGAGGCAAGGCAGGATGACATAAGTGCAAGGCCAGTTCTAGCCCAGAGCCACAGAGCAAGTCTAAGATGAGAAAACAGGGGGCATTTGAGAGATGGCTCAGACTTTGAGAGTACTTGTCGCTCTTGCAGAGGACCTGGGTTAGGTGGCTTGCAACGGTCTTTGCTGCCAATTCCATGGAGCTTGATGCCCTCTTCTGGCACCCACAGGCACTACATGCATGTGGTCTACTTCAAAGCTGGCAAAACACTAACACATAAAATAGAAATAAACAATCTTAAAGGTTCTATTCCAGGGGAGCACATGTGGTCTCAGAAAGCTGAAATCAGGCAGTAGTGAGAATGTATAACCAGGGAATGTATGATTTGTCACTATGGGGATGTATATAATTAGAGAGGGGAGTTGGTCTGGTCAGGAGTTTCAAGAAAGGGCCTTAAGGGTGATGTATAAGTTGATATCTGCACATTGCTTTTGTTTTGTTTTTTTTAAGATTTATTATTTATGCAGCATTCTGCCTGTACACCAGATCTTACTATAGATGGTTATGAGCCACCATGTGGTTGCTGGGACTTGAACTCAGGATCTTTGGAAGAACATCGAGTGTTCTTAACCTCTGAGCCCTCTTTCCAGCCCCTTGTTTTGTATTTCTCTGTGTTGTCTTGGATTCCCTTTGTAAACCAGGCTGGCCTCAAACTCACAGAGGTCCGCCTGCCTCTGCCTCCCTGAGTGCTGGGATTAACAGGCATGCACTACTATGCCTGGCTATCTGCAAATAGCTTTAAGAGAAAGAACCAGCAGGCTTTATCAATCCCCAAGAGAAGGTAACCTCACATGAAAGATTCAATGCCAAGAACCGGAGAGGCGCACAGAGAGGAAGGAGATTGTGGCAAAGGTTGCCGCTGAACGCTGCTGCCAAGCCCTCTCTCTTGGATCATTTGAGGCTGAGGATTGCTCAGCAATTGAAAGCGACCACTCTTTTCCCTCTCTTGCTCCTTCCTCGCCCATTGCTGCCTGTGTCAACAGTGGCAGCACCCCAGGAGACAAAACTGAAGGCATCCCAGATTCTGTTCCCCGCCTCCCTCTTTCCATGCAGCTTGCCTGTACCCTTAGTCCCTACCCTCCAAACACTCCTTGTTCTCTTACGCTGGCTTTCCTGGATCCTCCTGCTCACTGAGCCCAGGATGGACCTTTGCAACCTGGCCTTGCCAATTCTACCTGCCCTGGCCACACATGTAACCAGCATGATCTATTGGAAACAAAGGTTTTCTCTGGCCACTGCCCTTGCAGTGTCTCCCGAGGCCTCTTGATGACTTCCGTAAATGTCTGGTTATTTGCAATAACTTGCCGAGCTCCATCTGTAAATCCCTTCGTTGTGTGGCTATATGACATTTGGCTTTTCTTAGGATAAACTCCTCAGGCTGTGTATCTCAGGGCAGGCGCCTGCATGCTCCTCCCTCTAGCCTCCCTTCCACCCTCCAGACCTGCCGCCCTATTGTGTAGGGGGAGGCAGCCTTCGCTGGGTATCCAGACTGTGAGCTCACTCCTTTTCCAAACCCCACAGCTCCTCCACTGAAAGGTCTCTGGTTCCAGGGGACACGGGGGACAGACAGACTGTGGGAAGAGATATAGTAGGAGAAATAGTCATGCTATAGAAAGTGGCATGTGGGCATTGTGACACAAGCATAGACCCCAACACTGTAGACAGATGGCATGGAAGGGGATGAGGGAGGGTCCCTTCTTATAGGTCTCAAAGGACTGTAATTGATGAGTAGCCTCATCCCAGGCCTGCCTCTAACTTCCAGGATTAGGGGGTAGGAGGTCGTGCTTTATGAGGAAAGAAGGAAGGAATCTTGTTAGCATGTGACTCAGAGGGTACAGGAGAACTGTGCAGGAAGGGCACCTTCACTCACGGTGTACCCATTACCTGGGGGGGGGGGTGCCGCTGGTAGCCCTCTGATATCTTCAGAACCCAGCAGCCTGGCTGTCCTTGGAGAAGTAAGAGTCAGTGTGCTGGAGACAGCAGTGGCTCAGCGGGTAGACGCTGGCCATTAGGCCAGCCAGTGTTCACTTCTGGAACCCACATGACAGAAGGCAAAAACTGACGCTTGAAAGTTTCTCCCTGACCTCTGTACACATATGTGCCCACTACTTTTTTATGATTATAGTACCTGTTATTCTTCTGGAATCCAGGCACCTGCAGGGTCTGCTGGAGGCTCTGGGTAGGGGCTTACCTTTCCTTTACTGTAGAAAGAGGCTACTACACGAGGGTGTGCTTAATCAACCCCTAGCCTCAAACCTAACATTTTTCACAACTACAAAACCACTTTGTTTTAGTATTTGTTCCACCAGCTGGATCTTTGAAAACACCTTTCCACTGTGTCCTATGACCTAAGGCAATGCTCATCACAAGAGCTCTTTATATGAGTCTATATGTGTGCATCGAGGAAACAGCTCTTAGCTTTTGTCAGATTTTTAACGGGGTCTGAGAGCTGCAGAGGCCAAGAACCTTTCCTTAGACTCTAAAGGGGCTGCCTGCCCTTCAGAACGGCATCCCTCCCTGGAATATAAGCTCTTAGCAGACAAGTGTCTTTCTTAGGCTGTTTGGCTCATGGTGTGTCCCAAGGGCCTAGAATGGTACCCAAAGCATCCTAGCATAGGTGTGAAATGAACAACAGCTCCAGACAACTGCCTTGGGCACATAGACAACTGGTGCATGAGCTGTCTGTGGCTGAGTCACCCCAAATACAATGCTTTATCTCATCTTCTCCAGATTAGGAGATAAGGTGTGACTTGGCCAGGTCCCGACCTCCACTGTCTCTCACAGGCTGCGAAGTGTGGAGCAGGGGGGATGTCATAAGCAGGAGAAGGCCCTGCTTCCAGGCTCCCTCACCCAGTGGGGTATTCACCATGAGAATGCCTCACAGGATATTTACAGGGTATATCACAAGGTCCACTGCACTGGTCAGCCCACAGCCCGGGAGCTGGCTTCATCAATTAGCAAGGAAGAGAAGAGTGCACAGTCTTCCATAACTATGCCCTATCACTGAGCTATGATCTTTTCATAAGAAGGAAGTCTCTTCACCTAGTGCACTTTGCACACAGGGGCAGGATCCATAAAGAGCACAAATACCGGCCTTGGGGATCTCAGAAGTTGCCTAACACAAAATATACTAACTGAGGAAGGCACAGACCAGAGCCTACCGAGCCAGGCCAGTGGGGAGGAGGCAGAAACCAGTGGTGAGAGATTTGGTGAGCAACTGAGCCTTTGCCTGTCTTCCAGCTGGCCACCATCAACCTGTAATGCAGATTAAAGATCTTCTCCCTTTTTACAACTAGCCAAAGCCTAGATTTTTGTTTTCTCAATTTTCAAATGGGGATAATCAAGCAGAACCACATCTGGGTTTCCATTTCCTTTCAAGGCCAGAAAGGACCTAATTCAGTCTTATTCCTCACACGCTTTGAATCTCTCTGCCATCTCTCACCCTCCACTCCACCTGACTTGCTCACTGGCAGCAAGAATGCAGCCATTTCATTCTCTGTGTGTCCCACAGAAAAGTCTGAAAATGCAAAGTTGCTGCAGTATTTTTTCTTTAGGGAAATAACAAGCTAAAGGCAGCAGCTAAGGTAGCCTTGGGGCTGTAACTTGGGATCCCAGCTCTGCCTTGAACAAGTGATTAACTCTTGAGAGCTCCAGCTTCTTCATCCAGAAAATGCAAGTAGGACCTGTCTCAGAGTTGTCCTAACATTAAACAAAATGATAGGAGGCCCTCAGCAGAGCTTGGCCGTAGCCATAAACATGAGCTAGTCTTACATCACCACCCCTTTCTTTCCTGTCTGTGTGGTGTTCCTCCCCTTATCTGCTGTCATCGAACGCTATATGGCTGGGAGAATAAGCCTGTGAAAAGCAGGCTTGTCATTGTCACTGAGAGGTTTAAATCCTTCAACAGCCTGCTGACACCCTTAGCAGGAGAAAATCCAAATGGCTTAACACAGCCCACTTCCTAGGCTGTTCTGGAGCAGAGCCTGCCCAGGCTTCTGGGCACATTGCTCAGCTTTTCTCTTCACACTTGGTGTTGCAGCCACACTGCAGCTGTTTCCCAGCCCTCCACACTTCCCTGCCATGGCAAAGCCTTTTTAAGAGCTATCCCTGGCTGGAACCTCTTCTCCCTGTGTCCACCAGCTGTGTGCTATCAAGAGAATACTCATTATGTCCCTTTTAAGTCTGAGGCAGACACAGTATCTCTTTTCCTTAGTGACTTCTTTCATCCTAGCATTGTGCATTGCTGGCAGAGAGCAAGTTTAACTTTGCGGCAGTGGCCCCTGCAGCTGAGACCCACGGGCAGACAGTGCCACCTGCTGGCTTAAATTTGTCTGTATTTCAGCATTGAGAACATCTTACTACTCTGCCCACCCTGACAAGACAATGGTTTGCAATTTTACAGAAGTCCATCTAGTGTCTCCCCTTTGCATCAAATTTAGCAAATTATTGAGCATTTGATGTATTTCAGACACATTTCTAACCATTGAGTTATTAGTTTCACAACCACCCAAGAAAGCAGATGGCCCCTACTGCAATTTCTAACAGGTAGGGTAACTGAAGCAGTTGAATGCCTCTCCCAAAGCCACACAGGTAGAGAATATCAGACTCAAATCCATTTTGAACCCACACCTGTAAGCTGAACTAAGTCTCTGCCTCTCCTGCCCTTCATTCTGTCCCTGACACCTCTACAAATGCCTACTTTGAAGGTGTTGCTGTAAGTGGCTTCCGTGTCAACAAAGAGCCTTATGAAACAGCCACACATTCTCCAAGGACGACAGGAGTAGGCTTGGCCTTCCCACTCCTCTATCTGACCTCAGCACACAGAGGCACCTCTGAACCTGTTTCCTAGTTAGACCTTTAGTCTGGGGAGGTGGACCTTCCAAGATGCCTGGCCCACCTCCTGCCTTCATAGCGTTACAGCTACATAACATCCAGGAGCCTCTAGAGCAGTCTCTTTCTTACTAAATCCTGCCCACTCACCTCCTCTCAATCACTTTTGTGTTATGTGTAGGAATGTTCACACCGTCCACTTACAATCAATCAAGTTTTAAGATATTAGTGCTTCCTATACCTGTCACTCTACTGGAGCACTGAGATGTGGACATTCAGAGTCATACTGCAAGCATCAGCCTTCTCCATTTCACTAGTCATAGGGGTTTTTTGCTTTGTTGTGTTTTTGCTGTTTTGAGACAGGATTTCTCTGTGTAGCATGAGCTGTCCTGGACTTGATATGCAGGTCACCAGGCTGGCCTTGAACTGAGATCTGCTCAGATTAAAGGCTTGAGCCACCATGCCCAGCTTTAGTCTATAGCCTTATGATACTGTTACAATACATACCTGTAATCACAGCATTTAGAGGCTGACACAGGAAGACCGAGTTTGAAGCCAAACTAGGCAGCAAATAACAAACTGCTGCAAAATACAAACAACCTGCTGGGTGAGGTGGTGCACTTCTTAGTCCCAGCACTTGGAAGACAGATGGAGGTGACCTCTGTGAGTTTGAGAAGTCTGGTCTACCTAGCGAGATCCTGTATTTAAAAGAAACAACCAATTCCACAAACAGAAAGATCTGCTGTATCAAATCCCTCTCCGTTGATGCTCTGACTCAGGACTCTCAAATCATGACACTGCTTTGCACAAATTTGTTTTAATATTTACATATACACACGTGCACGGTCACAAACCAGCGTGCCAAGTCCCCTTCTTTAGCCAGGACAGCTCCACCACACCCAAGGATCCTGGAGCATCTCCTGGAAGCCTAAGTATGACAATTTTCACAGTATGACACCCATTTGGGAACACTTTAATCAGTTATGTGGCAAGCCCACCCAGGTGTACCCTGCCTGGGCCTCATGCAGGTCCAGAGCTCTGCTGCACCCTCTTCATCAGCTCTTCATCCTGCATAGACAATTCCGTCAACTTCTTGCCCATCCTCTCATGGATGTCCAAGTACTTGGACACACACCGGTCCAGGCACACAGACTCGCCTTTGGACAGCTCGGCTTCCTTGTAGTGGGGGGGCACACACTTCCGGTGGCAGGCACTGGTCATTCTGGGGTTAGAAGAGCAAGGCTGTATCAGTAACTTCCTGTACATCCAAGGAAGTGTTCACAACTCCAACCCTGCTGCACTGCTTTTCCCTCCCCTTTGCCCCCAAGAAAACAGTGGAAATCTTGTTTTCACTTTAAGAACCTTGGAAGGTTCTTCCAACTAATAACCTTGTTTGAGTGACGTACAAGACAGTTAAAGAGGAATCACTTGCTGGACACTGGCTGTGTGCCTGGCACCATGCTAAGTGCTAGCACGGATTCTGTCATGGAACGTGCACAGAAACCCAGTAGGGTGGTCACAATCATTATTCCCACTTTACAGACACAGAAGCTCAGTCATTTGCTGAGGGCCACACAAAGCCAGCTAGTCTGAGTGCACAGTCTGCATCTTAAAGGCCATTCTGATTTGCAGCCTCCAAGATAAATCAACCAATAAAAAGAGCTTGTGCTGACAAACCAGCAGATATCTGCTGTTTCCTGTAAGTGTGTTCTATGCTAAAGGCATTCATGTTTACTGTTAGTAATGCCTTTATGACGTATGTCATAAAGTTAGTATGTCTTTATGCTTACTGTGTCAGTTTTATTGATGAGATGATCAGTTATGTGACGTGCCCAAAGGTATTCATCAGGTGACTAGTGCACCAGGATTTGTTTCCAAATTGGCCTAACAGCTACAAGCAGTAGTTGTAAAGTCAGCCTGAAGTTCTGACACTGCTACAGAGCAGCTATGGGCCCTAGATTACTAAGCCCCTTGATATCTCAATTACCTTATGTTAAAATGGCTCTAATAAAATTAGCCTGCCTATCTCCTTCCTCCATTCATTCATTCATTCATCAAGCTGGTCTCACTATGAAGTCAAAGATGACCTTGAACTACTGATTTGCTGAAGTACTGCAATTATAGGCACAATTTCAGGATCAAACCAAGGGCTTTCTGCATTCTCTGCAAGCACCCTACCAACTAAGTTATACTCCTCTCTCTGTGCATTATTTTGAGTATTAAAAAAATGACACTGGGGGCTGGAGAGATGCTCAGTGGCTCAGAGAACTGGCTGCTCTTGCAAAGGACCTGGGTTTGCTTCCTAGCACCCACATGGCAGCTCACAATCATGTGTAACTCCAGTTCCAGGGGATCTGATGCCCTCTGGATGTGGCCTCTGCAGGCAACTGGTGCACAAACATACATGCAAGCAAAACACCCATACATATAAAATAGAAACAAATAAATCAAAAACAATTTTAATGATAATATATAGAAAATACTTTTCAAGCGCCTAACACAGAGTTAAAGTTTAATGAAGGCCAGGTGCTCACACCTTTAATCCCAGCACCCAAAACAGAGAGGCTGGAGATCTCTGTGAATGCAAGGGCAGCCACATAAAACCCTGTCTCAAAAAAAAAAACAGAGAAAGGTTGGGGGTGGGGGTGGGGGGTGCACACCTTTAATTGCAGCAATCAGGTGACAGAGGCAGATGGACCTGAGTTCAAAGCCAGCCTGGTCAACAGAGTGGGTTCCAGGATAGCCAGGGCTACACAGAGAAACCCTGTCTTGAAGAAAAGCAAAAACAACCCTCCCAAGCCACCCTGCAAAATAATAATAATAATAATTAATCAATATTAGCTACTAAATGCTATTGACTACTAAATGACAATTCAGATGGCTCCAGGGGCAATAGCACTTGCTTCCAAACCAGAAGGCTTGAGACCAACCCTGGAGACCCATATAGTGGAAGGAAAGATGGACTCCTTGAGGCTGGAGTCCTTCAGACGGCTTAGTGGTTAAGAGGACTGGCTGCTCTTCCAGAGGTCCTGAGTTCAATTCCCAGAAACCACATGGTGGCTCACAACCATCTGTAATGGGATCTGATTTCTTCTTCTGGTGTGTGTGAAGGCAGATTACTCAAATACATTATATATATATATATATATATATATATATATATATATATATATATATATATATCTCACACACACATATCCTTTTTTTAAAGATGGACTCCTACTAAGTTGTCCTTCGGCCTCCAGGTGTGCTGCTCTGGCATGCACGTTGGCACTCAGAAACAAACACAAAATACATAAACAAAGGTAATTAAATGGATGGGCTATTGGGGAAAGGGGAGAAGGAAAGAAGAAAAGGCGGTGCTTAGTTGTTCTTGACAGTCACCGGAGTCTGGACAGGAGATTCTCCTTCATGTCCCTTTTACGCCCTCTAAATAGCCAACCCCTTCTAGTGACCCTTATTTACTTTAGCCAAGCACTCGGTGAGGGTGGGGCAAGGGTAGGGGGTGGGCCTTGGCTTCACTACCCTAAAGAAAGCATTCGTTACAAATCCTTCCCTCTGTTACGGTAAGGGTGACCCAGGCTAACTTTCCAAGACAAGTAAAGTGGGTTCTCTTTACCTGTTGTACATGTCAGCCATCATCTCCACCTCCAGCTCCGCAGCCAGCTGCTGGGCTCTGAGAGGATCCATGTCAACCTAGCACCGTGGAGAGAACAGTCTCCTTGTTTTCCGTCCTAGGAACAGACAATACCGTCAACACCGAACCCTCCCAGTTCAACCTAGTACCCGGAGGCTGGAGGGGGCAAGGAATCACAGCGTTTCAAACCAGCAGGGACCAGTGTCCTTAGTAAACGTAATCAGCTCTCTTAGCAGAAGTGGAAATGAGGCCCTTACAGGGGACAGCGTCCAGCTCAAGGTCACTCAGGGTGTCACGGGGCTCGGGGACGGAAACAGACTCTGAGTCCCCCGAGATCGTTCCTAGCCAGGGACAGGTAGGGACAGAACACTCAGAACCGTGGGCCTAAACGAGCGCGGCCCTGAGAATCCGAACCCGCGACCTAGGTTCCCGGTGCCGGACCAAGGGCTGCGCCTCTGTCACGACGATGGCATCATCAGGGTCACCCTGGGGTCAGACAGCGTGGCTCACTCACCACGGCCTGAGGCACGTCAGTTCCCACACCGTCCCCAACTTGGGGTCAATCGTAAAAAGTTGCCGGGTACCCAGGTAGGCGAAATAAGAAGCACGTGGGCCACTTCCGGAAAGGAAGTCCAACCTCTTCTTTGATCCGGAAGGTAACAGAGATCAGGCTGCGCTGGGAAACCGGCTACCATAGAGACGGAGCCTCCGGCTGGTCGAAAAGACGACGACTTCGGTTTGCTAGAGAGGACTCCAACGTACCATAGAGGTCTGAGTGAGGGGCAGAGCGCCGGCAGCCTTGTCTGCATTCCATCCTTTAGGCTGTCCCGGAGACACCTGAGAGTGTGGAGTGTAGAAGAGGCTTGGCTCCCTCTACCCACTACGGAAAGTCCAGGCTTGAACGCAGTCAGATCTTGTGAAGAAGGGAGAAGGTTTTCCAAAGGAGCCTGTCGGTTTTGCATGTTAAAACCACCTGGAATATAAAAATAAATATTAAAAAAAAATCCTCGATGCCCAGACAATAGTTGTGAAATCAGAATGGCTGGGAGCAGGTCCTAAGTGTTAGTAAATCGGCGAGCTGTGTGTGTCATTAACTGGTGGGGTTGTAGAGGGAAGGATACAAGATTGCTGCTCGCAGAAGGAAGAAACCAGATATTTTGTTTGCTTGCTTTTGAGACAGGGTCTCATGGAACCCCGGCTGCCCTCTAATTTGCGGTGTAGCCGGAAATGGCTTAGAACTTAAGATCTCCTGCCTCTTCCTCACTAGTTTACTAGGTTACAGATGTGCGCCACTGTGCCTGGCTTTTGCAGTGCTGGGGATGGTGGAACCCAGAGCCATCTGCACGCTACAAGCAAGCACTCTACCAACTGAGCTACATGCCCAGGCCTGGAACATGTTTTATTATACTTTTTTATTATACCCATACACGTGCACAATCAATCAATCAATAAATAAACAAATCTAATGAAAAGAACTGCTTTTATTCTTTAAAAAATACCTTTATTGGCCCCAGGGCAGTGGTGGTTGCAGGCCTTTAATTTACCCAGCACTTGGAAGGTGGGAGAGGCCAGCAGATCTCTGTGAGCTAGTCTACAGAATGAGTTCCAGGACAACAGAATACTGCTTTTGCAGAGGTCCTGAGTTCAACACCCATCATCCATACTGAATACCCCACAACCATCTGTAACTCTAGCTCCAAGGATATCTGACAGTCTGGCTTCCGAAGGAGGGCCCCTGCACTCATACATCCATACAAACACACACATGTAATTTAAGAAAAAATAAACCTAAAAAAACAACAACAACAACAACTTTTATGGGCCTCAGAGGTTAAGAGCACTGACTGCTCTTCCAAAGGTCCTGAGTTTCATTCCCAGCAACCCCATGATGGCTCACAACCATCTATAATGAGATTTGGTGCTCTCTTCTGGCCTGCTGGCACACATACAGTCAAAATAAATAAATAAATCTTTAAAAAAAAAAACTTTTATTAGGGCAAATTTACAAAATACAGAGAACACAATCTAATGAATGCCATTGTATCTATCCCCAGGATTTAACAAATCTTAAAATTTAGTCACATTTTATTGCTCTATTGTTGTCTGTAACAGATGGAGTCTTTTTTTCCAAAGTGCTGTTTTCACATCCTCAGCTAATAGTGATTTCTTTTTTTCTTCCTTCTTTGGCAGTGTTGAAGACTCTGGGGTCTCATGCATTCTAAGCAAGCACCTCACAACTGAACTACAGCATTCACTTGATATACTACTGTTATATTTAAATTCATTTATAAGAACATGTGCCTTGGGCACTTGTGGAGGTCAAAGAACAAGTGGCGGGAACGGATTCTCTCCTTCCATTATGTGGGTCCAGAATGGTCAAACCCAAGTTGCCAGGCTTGGTGGTAAGCACCCTCACCCACTGAGCCAGATCAGCAGCCCACTCATTTCCTAGTGTAATCTACTGCAGATTTTTCAATTATTTATCTCTATGTTGCCGTGTAAGAAAGTGCAGGCACACACACTGTGCTCCTGGAGGTCAGAGGATAGCCTTGGGTTTCCATCCCTAACGCAGGCTCTCTTGCATTTGCTGCTGCCTCAGCTTTTAGGGATGCACCTGTCTCTGCCTCCCATGTCACCGCAGGAGTCTTGGCACTGTGGACCCATCCTACATGCCCGGTGTTACACAGGTCCTAGGCACCTTACTATTTAACCCAGGACCTTACTATTGCAGAGGAAGCTCTTTCCCCACCGGAACCATTTCCTCAGCCCAACTGCAAATATTTTCCCAGCCTGTCAGAGGAATCGGTTTTATTGTTGTTGGAACATTTAGCATAAGATACTTTTCTTGCACTGTATTACTATCTATATGCTCTGTATTGCACAGAAGACCTCCAGAATTTATTCATCTTGCATAACTGAAAGTATACACATTCTACTTCCTACATATCCTACTTCCCCTCCCTTCAGGGCCTGGAAAATCGTTGGTTTTGCTGATAGTGGTGCTACTGTTATTATTTACTAGGTGGCCCTGTCTCTCTTCTATAGTTAGCATTCTTGGTGCTACAAGTAAGACTCTCCAATTGCCCATGGGATGTTTGTTTTAAAAGTCAACTGAATATCTTCAGTTTCTGAGACTATCACTGGAATCCAAATGTCATCCCAAACTGATGATCTCTGGCCCCTCACTCTACCCTGCAATCCAACCCATCTTTTCCCATCCTTATAAAAGGTTCCGTGTTTGTCACTCACTCTGGGTCAGTACTGCCTTCTTGGGACTCCATGGCCCCAGAGAAAGGAGTGCAGGATTTCCTCATTGGGACCTGCCACTCATAAAAGACTCAGAGAGAACAAAGATATGTCTCTCTGGACTGTCCTGAGAGGAGCAAGGGGAGAGAGACTTTCCCATTAACTGAACTAGAAGGCCTACCCAAACTTCAGTGCTGTCTCCACTGTGGCTGTTCCTCGTCACTTTTGCTTTCCTCATCTATCTGCCTTCATAAGTGACTCTCTGACCCAGACCATCGCACACTGTACTGAACACCAAGTTAGTCTCCTGGCTGTTCTCAAAACAGCAGCCAGAGTGATGTGAAAAACTAAAATTAGATCTTGTCACTCACCCACTAAATACTGCAGTGGTTTCTAATCATAGAGCAAAAGCCAAAGTCTTCTCAATAGCTTTGTAGGATCCTGTGTTACTTCTCTCCATAATGTGGACCCTTACCTGAGAACAGCAGCCCGCAGCAGGAAGGGTTTACCTTGACTTTCAGTTCAGGATACACATTCCATTTGGCAGAGGAGGTACCGTGGCGGGGATGGGAGGCAAATAGTTACGTCATGTCCATAGTCAAGACACACAGAAGAACGCCGGTGCCAGGCTCACTTTACCTCTTTATTCAGTCAGTCTACGGGAAGTTGCTATAGATACTTTCAGTGTGGGTCCTCATACCTCAGTTAGATAGAATTATCTCCTGGACTTGCCTATAGGTTTATGTCCTAAGCAGTTCTAGATCCTGTAAGTAGATCATCGGTACAAACCCTAAGTAAGGTACCAGCCCTGTTTCTTCTACTTCCAGCTTCTCTCCTGTCCCTGTGCTCTGTCCAGCCATGCTGATATCCCCCCCTTATCAGACACATCAGGCACCCCTTCTCTCTAGTTACTGTCCTCTTTGCCACTGATGCCAGTGTCCCTCATTGTCACAGGCTTCACTTCCAAACTTACTTGAGGTCTTCGTTCCCATATCACTTGTTGTATCCACAAATACATTCTCTCTACAAAACAAAGCAAAAACAATCAGAAAACGCTTTTGTTTGCCCCACTCTACCTTATTCTTACAGGACCTAGCACACTGAACACAGTACATGCTTTACCTGCTGATGTGGTTACTCTCTCCTCACACTGAACACAGTACATGCTTTACCTGCTGATGTGGTTACTCTCTCCCCACACTGAACACAGTACATGCTTTACCTGCTGATGTGGTTACGCTCACTTCACATTAAAATTATCTTCTACCTGTTTCTTCTTGTATTCAATGCTGTTGCCTCCAACACCTTCTTGGTGTGAACCAACCATCACATCAAAGAATGGAAGGATACCTAAGAGACGTTTTGATGACTGGTGCCACAGTCTTCCTGTGTGCTGTTTTTATCTGATGACAGACAAGAAATGAGTTAAGAGAAGAAAAGAATCATCAAGCCAGACGAATGTGGGAAAACTCACCTGTATTTGACAGCTAATTTCGGGATGAATGAAGGAGACATACTAGGGACATATGTGACATTTATTTGAACATCAGTTCCCAAACCTGGCTTCAAAAAACAGTCTCTCTCATATCATCCCAGGCACTGACCCCAGTTCCTTTCTCTTCTCTGCTCTCCTTGATTAACTCCTTAATTCAATATGTATTTATCAAGAGCCTAATATGACCCAGGCAAAGCTCAAGGCCTACATCTGTGAACATGAAAAAGATTCCCTATCCTCATGGAGTACAGAGGAGAGAGAGCGTGCAATGTTACAATAATTTTTTAAGGATCTGTTTATCCTTATTTTATGTGTGTGGGTGTTTTGCCTGCATGATGTAGTGCACTACAGATGCCTTAGAGGTCAGATAAGGGCATCGCATCCCCTGGAACTGGAACTACAGATGGCTATGAGTCATCATGTGGGTGCTGGGATCTGAACTTGGGTAATCTATAAGAACATTAAGTGTTGCACTTCTGACCACTGAACCATATCTAAAACCCTGAGAATGCAATTTGTTGCTGTTGTTATTCAAGATAGAGTTTCTCTGTGTCCTGTCTCTAGCTGTCCTGGAACTTGCTCTGTACACCAGGCTAGCCTCAGATAGACCTGTCTCTGCCTCCTGAGTGCTGAGATTAAAAATGTGTACCACCATGCCTGGCTAAGAATGCAATTTTTTAAATTCCAGTAAATACTCTAAAGTTCACAAGCAGGCAGAAGTGACAGAGAGAGCTTGACAATTGTGAAGGACCCCTCTGAGAGGAAAAAAATTGGAGCTGGGTCCAGAACAATGAGAAGGAGCCCAGCCTCACAAAGAGCAGAAGGAAAACCCAGTCCTGAGTCTGGAAAGCACTGATTAGGTTTATTTAAGGAACAGGAAGCAAGCCAGGGTGGCTGAGTGGAAGGGACTGGGGGAGGGGAATTGGAGGAGTTACAAGCTTCGTGAATGGGAGGGATAGCACTGTCCACTCTCCAAGCGATACCCTTCTTAAGTTGTATGACACATAGCTAGGATAAGGATTTGCTTTGTTTTGTTTTCTGAGCAAAATTTCAATTCATCGCACATACACACACACGATATATACACATATATATGTATATATAAACTGTGTGTATGTATGTATGAATGTATATATTCAAGGTTGATCATGTACCTGTCAATAGAGCTCAAAACAGAAGCAATGAGTTATGTTGGATGTAGATGCTAAGTCCAGTGCTTCATTGGCTTTCTCCATGCCTCTGTCCTCCAGGCCCCTCCCTTTAAAGCTTCCTGGTCCAGTGAGCCCACTGCCATCAGCTGCCCCATTGCTACCTCCTGAGCCAGTCCCTCAGCAGCTGCTTTGTCTGGAGAGGAGTGAAGGAGAAAATTAAAGGACTGCGGAAGCAAAGGGCGTTCAGGAGGTGTGGCCTGGCTCTGGATGGTGACAGAAAGCTGGAGACCATGTTCTGAATGGGCTAGCCTGCTGCTTGCTTGGTCCACAGGAGGAAGGTGAACACAGAAAAGATGCTATTAAGGTCAGGATAGGGACGCAGCGTGATTGAAAGGTGCCACCTGTCAGATCTTCAGGGGAAATTTGAGTCTCCCAGTCTAAGAGAAAGTGTTGTGCCAACAGGCTGGTAAACAATGCTCTCCCCAAAGCCTGGGCCTCTTGAAGGTGGGGTGGGGTGGAATCAAGGAGGAGGGACTATGAGCTGGGGGCTCAAAGCCACCAGAGCCTGAAGGACGATGGGAGTGAGGCTACTCATCTAGAACAAGGCAAGAGCTCCCAAGCTGCAGGCAGAACCCCACAGGTAGGAAAAGCTCTGGGCCCCTTTCTCACTGTTCCCAGATCCTCCAGCCCCTAGTCTTACCTTGCAGGAGCCAGATCTTCCAATGAGAACCCTACCGTGAGAGAAAATCAGGTTGCTTCCTAGTTCTCCTCACTATTACCAACTCTGTTTAGCTGCCTAAAGGAGTTGGGTAACCTTGAGCTCAGGTACAGAGTGGCTTGCACGTGGCCATCCACAAAGAGGGCCTTGGGGGGACAGGTGGAGGTATTCGGGGGTGGGGAGGGAGCATTAGGATGCAATAGTCTCTCCAAGTGAAGGCTGAGGTAGGCAAGGCAGGAGCCTCAGACCTACCGAAAGACTGGGTGGCAGAAGGAAATGGAGGCACCGCAGACAGCAAGCATCCCTCACCCTGTTCAAAGCTCAGACTTGGGGTTTCCCTCTGGACTAGGGAGCTGACCTGAAGAGCTGAACTGGACACAGAAAGGGGTAATAGTCGGGATTCAGGGGGAAGAGGTAAGAAGGAAGCAGAGAGTAGAGCAGGAACAGAGTGCTGAGGCGACCTTTTGTGGAGGATCCTGAGTGCGCTTGGACTAGAGAGGAACTCCTCACCCTTATTTAGTGGCTCCTCCCCATAGGCGAGGCATCCACTCTTCTGAGCTGGAGCTGGTCAAGGGACACTGGCTGAGGATCTAGTGGGAAAAGCATCTTCAGTACGTGCTCTAACTCTGGACTCAGGAGACCTAGGTTCCAGGTATAGCCTGACATTTAATTCTCCTACAACTTTAGACACAGGAAGACTATTCCCTAAACCAAGCTCCTAAACTATAAAACGGGGCTACTCGCACCCTGCTGAGGGCCAAGCAAGGGACTAATAAAGCACAGTGGAGCACTTCAGGGTAAGCTGTAAACTGCCGCAGAATCATGAGTGTGAGTGGGGTGGTGGGTGTTATCCTGGCTCTTCAGAATGCAGGGCTTCTTCACTCCTGGTCTATTTACGACAAGCCTGGAGGGAGAACACAGAGGTGATGAGCAGGCAAGGTTGCTGTGTGTGGGGTGGGGGGTGGGGAGCGGTGTCCACACACAGTCTCTTCCCTCCACCTTCAGTGCGTACAGCTAGTGGGAAAGAGTCGAAGCGATCAGCTATGTCTTAGCCACATATGTCTCACTTGAACAGATAAAAATAATCTTACTGACATACAGCTCTGTCTGTCTCTCAACACTAATAAGTGCCCTGGGGACCAGGTCAGGACCTAACCCTGGCTCAGGAATGGTACAATCCCTCTTCATCAAGCGAGCTGTGGACGCCCTCCAAATACTTCACATGCCCTGCACGCCTAAGCCCTCCACTATCCGTATGGGCTGGCACCTATTTCTCCCTATCAAAATTAAAATGAAGAGCAAGCACCACACAGTAAATGGTGGGAGCTGGACGCCTTCCATCGAAAGACCCCAGCGACTTTCACCACGGACTCACACCACCTTCCCCACCAGGACAGAGAACAGAGAGGGCAGAGAGCTTAGGCCCCATTCACACCTTGAACATGGTTTTGACAAAGGGTGTAACAGAAATGTCTCATGGGAAACAATTCCGTAAGAAAAGAGGGCAAAGAGAAAAGGCCATGGCCAGGTAGGTTTAAGGAAAGGTGAATTCAATGATATTCAAGCTATGTTTTCAGTTTTTTAACTCAGTGGCACCAGGTACGTCCTGAAGTGCTGATGACGCTGTGTATCTCTGAGAGTGAAAAGCTGGCTATATTTGGAACAACCTTGGTCAGTGAATAAACACATCTTCCTCGCACTGTCAAGGGAACCTTTATTCATTTTGCTTTCTTTCTTTCTATTTCTTTCTTTCTTTCTTTCTTTCTTTTCATTTTCTTATTTTTTGAGACATACCTTCAGCTGGCCTCAAGATCAACATGTAGCTGAGACTGATCTTCCTGCCTTACTTCATAAATGCTAGGACAGATTGCACACATGGACCTCACAAACGCTAGGATTGCACGCATACTATGCCCAGTTTATGCGGTGCTGGAGTTGAGGGGGGCCTTGTATGTTCCAGGGAAGCATTGTGCCCCGTCAGCCACATTCCCTGCGTTTGTGCCACACTTCTCCTGAGTACTGTCTAGAAACTCATAGCTAAAGCTGGCACTCCGAGGAAATGCCTTGAGCTCAAAGCGAGTGACTAGAAGGTTAGGGTCCACATGCCGTGACCTCCTGGTTATCTTCTGTGCATGCTGCTACATGGGCACACAGAAAAAGGGACCCCTTCTGCTAGAATACATGGCTGGAGTTGCCGCACATGAAGGGACTGTGGTGATGGGCTGCCTTCACATCTTTACAAAACTCCATCTACTTCCCAGAAAGGGGGGGGGCTCACCAGATCCAGGGAGCTCTTGTCTAGGGGAACAGGAAGACTGAAGTTGGGGACACAAGCACATTCTGCCTTCGGGCTGTGTGTGCTCTGTCCCACGTTACCGAGGTGTCCTGGGTTCTCCCCACCAGGAAGGCGGTTCTGCCAAGGGCAGGAGGTATTTTTAGCTGATGACAGGAGTGTCCACTTTTCTTACTCTCTGAGTCATGCTCTGAGCCTGATTTGGGAATTGTTTTCTTTGTAACTAGACCCCCAACAAGAGAAGGTAGTAAAGGAATCGGCCCTTCCCCCACTCCGAACACCATATATCAAACTCAAATGGGAATGATCAAGGTAAGGAACCGTTCCATCTGCATACACCAGGAGCAAGCGCAGGCCAGCTTTGCAGGCCACAGAGGGTGTGGTTCTGATCTCACACCGAAGCACACTCTTCTCATCCACTTTGTCAAGAACCACAGAGGTTCAGAGGGAAGCCTGCCCAGGGCCCCCAAAGCTCTAGTACTTTTACATCACCTCTATGAGTTGACATTTGTACCGTCTTTACTCAGGTTTCCTAAATGCCTGTCTTGTTTTGAATTAAGTTATTTTTAAATCCAATAATGCATTTTAAAAAGACACTTTAGATCACTGCTGGAGATGGGAGCTCAATGCCGCTTACCAGAAATAGAAGGAAACCGAAACTCCATACGATGAAAGCAAAGCAGGGCTGTGCAGAGCTACACACCTGCTCCCTTTACGCTGTGGGGGTGAGCAGCAATTGTTCTGTCCATGTTCCAGAATGATGGTGGTAAATTGGCTTAATCAAAACGAGGCAAAAAATATTGAAAAAGCATTATATGAGGTTGGGCACTCCACTCAGGGGTAAAGTGATGGCTTGCACATATGAAGCCTTAGGTTTGATCCTTAGAATAATAATTATAATAATTATTATTGCTGACGATAATAATAATAATGGCCAAGTGTGGTGGTGCAAGCCTGTAATCCCAGCACTCAGGCAGTAGGATCAGGAGTTCAAGGAAATCCTCTGCTAAAGACCAAGTCTGAGGTCAGCCTGGGCTGCATGAGACCCTACTTTAAAATAACAATAAGTCCACAGCCTTCAGAAGGATGGATAAACACCATCCAACACCAAGTCAACATGGTTAAACTGCCCCACTTTAGCAGGGAAACCCTCTACCCTTCCTATGACTACAGCAAGAGTGGGTATTTGGTGTCACGCCCAACAAATAAGGGAACCAGGATAGAACCACGGACTTCTTGACTCCTGGGCCAAAGCACTCAGAGGGCAGTGTGAGACCGTCTTCACGCCTTCTCTTTCTAGACATGGAGCAGACAGAAGGGAGTCGCTCTGAGGATGGGGCCACTATCCCCCCAACTGCTGGGGATCTCGGGAAACCAGGAAGTCAAGGCACGGCAGAGGTGGTAGCCAAAGGCACAGTGGGGACAAGTGACAAAGAGGGGCCTCCAGATGGGGCAGAACACGGGTGTGAAGCTGCGTCTGAGAGTGGCCTGCCGGAGGGATGCCCGGGGGAAGCAAATGTATTAGGAGACCTTGACGTAGACTTGCAAGGGGCAGCCAGTGGGAAGGAGGGAGCCAAGGCTGGCCTTGCAGAGGAGGAGGCTGGGAAGGATGCCACCGCAGTGGCCTCTCAAGAAGACATGGGCAAGAAAGAACAGACAAAACCTGAACCCAGTGAGGATGAGGGGAAAGAGGAAGGCATGCCGACCTCGGACAAGCAGAAGGACGATGAGAAAGAGACCAATCTAGAATCTCAGGAGAAACTGGATGTGAACGATAAGGCCAAGGCTGAACCCAAGGAAGGAGCTGGGGCAGAGGATACTGTCAAAGAGGCTGAGGCTGAATCTCGGAAGAAGGCTGATGTGAAAGACCAGGCCACGGCTGGGCTCCAGGAAGTTGACGGGAAAGAGATGGAGGGTGACACAAAGGAGCTGGCGGTGAGTAGGGCATAAAGGAGGGTCTCAGCCTTCTCTTCCTCAGGAACCAAAACCTCCCTGACTCCCTTGCTTGTCTGCAGGTTTTGTTGTTGCTTATTTGTTTGTTTGTTGTTGTTGTTGTTGTTGTTGCTACTACTACACAGTACTTTCGAGGGGAAATTTTTATTTTGGCTTGTGGTGTCAAAGGTCTCGGTCCAGGTTACATTACTTTTAGGCCTGTGATGAGGCAGAAATACGTGAAAGGGCATGATAGAAGAAGACTGCTTTCCTACGGCAGCCAAAATAAAGGAAACAGAAGGAGACAAGAAATCTCGAACATAAGATATTCTCTTCCCTGGGGAGATGGCTCGTTGGGTACAGACACTTGCTAAGCGAGCATAAGTACCGAGTTTAATCCTCAGAACCCGTGTCAAAGTCGGGTCCAGTAAAGCACATCCGTAGTTCCAGTGTGCCTGACGGGAAGCCAAGAGAGGAGAAACCTCTTATGCACAAACAACAAAGAGAACTTGTCTCAAGGAAGGAGGAAGTCAACACCTGAGGCTGTACTCTGATCTCCACACACACACACTGTAGCATGTATGTGCCCATACTCACATACTCACACACACCACATACTTGCATTACATAAAAGATACGCCCTTCAAAAGCACCGCCCCATGATAGATGCGCTAACTAGGCCCTACTTGTTAAAATAATATCTCATCCCGCTATGAGCTCATCAATGGGATAGTCTGTTAAAGGGGTTAGAGCCCTCAAGATAAAATCACCGCTTGGTAGGTATAGCTACTTTGTATCCAAACCACGACACCTTGGGAAAGAACAGCCTTCCTCTGCCAGGTACCAAGATCTCAAGAGTGGGGACAGGAACGGAGAGTGTGGCTCAGGCTGCCTTCCAAGTCTTTTGTGAAGTTCTTAGAGAGCCTTGGGTAGCTGCCTACACAGGTCCTGTTCACCCCAGGAGCCAGGGAGTCCTACTGAAGAGCAGGAGCAGGCTAACGAAAACGAATCAGAAGAAAGGACCTCCGCTGCGGTTCCTAGCTCTCCCGAGGAGTGGCCTGAGAGCCCGACGGATGAGGGACCCGGCCTCAGCCCAGGTAAGGAAGAGCCCCGGATGCTGCGGCCAACCTGAGGAAGGAAGATCCGGAAGGCACATCTCAGATAGCTCAGCTTCCTTCTGCTCCATTCCTTCCCTCCAGATGGCTTGGGTCCAGACTCCACAGCGTCTGGAGAGACCAGTCCTTCCGCCAGGTAATGTTAAGCATTGGAGCTCTGACTCCTCCCACCTCCTGCATCGCCTTTCTCTGGGTCTCCCCACAACCTGATTTCTAGATATCCCAGAATTCCTGGCCCTCAGCCTTGTATCTCAGACAGATCCCAGAAAACAAACGGAGTGAGAGGCATGCGAGATGCCTAGTCTACGCCCTGCTCCATGGCTGGAGCTTCTTCAGGCCCCTGACCGTTCACTACAGCTCTCTAAGTGCCGTCCATAAGAACGACCAGAAAGCCCGAGTTTGGACAATGTTGCTGCCACTTTAGCAGCCACGTGACCTTTGGCTGTGTCACTTAATTTCATCTGTGACGTGAACACAACGGTTGTACGGCTCTCACAGGGTTACTGCAGTCTCCAGTGACCAGTGAGCAAAAAGCGCTTGCGCATGGTGCTCGGCACATGGGCAGCGCTAGACACTTCAGTCGCATTTGCACAGCTGCCCCTGATCTTCCCTAGGCCTCAGAATCACCTTGGCAGGCAGGCAGTCTTGTCCCCACTTTACAGACGGTTCAGAAAAGTCAGGTGATAGCCCCAAGATCACATTGCGAGTAATAACAAAGCCAGGATTCAAACTCAGGTCAGAGCCCAGATGTGCCCTAGTCCTGCACCTCGTGACCTCAACAGACCACGGGCTCCACAGAGTGTGTTTGTTGCTTCTCGGCCCATCCAAAGCTAGGCCCAGGATGAGTGTGCGCCGATTAAGGATAAACGTACAGACTCGTACATGACCTCTGCCTAGCCGGCCCCTGCAGCCCGTGGAATCGGCCTAATCCCCTTTCCGTGCTTCTGCAACCTCTCCAGTAGTGAATCTTCGCCCAGCGAGGTGCCCCAGGGCCCCTCGGAGCCCCCACCCTCGGAGGAAAAGAAGGGAAGGGCACCGGAACGCAGGATATCGGCCCCCACCCGGCCACGGGGACCCCGTGCGCAGAATCGGAAAGCCATCATGGACAAGTTTGGCGGGTAGGATCCCGACCTGGCAGGGTGGGCTGAGATTTCCCTAGGATCTGTGGGTAGGGTTGAGGGAGGGAGGCCTTGGGGGCCCACGGAAACCAAAGCCAGACCCTCCACCGAAGCCTGCCTGTGGTACCTTGCCCCTGCCCTCACAGGGCAGCCTCTGGCCCCACCGCCCTGTTCCGGAACACGAAGGCAGCTGGGGCAGCCGTTGGCAGTGTGAAGAACATGCTTTTGGAGTGGTGCCGGGCCATGACGAGAAACTATGAGGTGGGCACGGGCTGGGGATACAAAAGAGACAGGGGACACTTTTCTCCAGGGCAAAAATGTGGTGGGGGATCTGAGGGTTCCGTTTCCAAAGGGTGGGAGAGGCGAAGTCCAGGCGCTCTTGCCCGGGGTCACCCATGTCTCCTGCCCATCTGTCTCAGCACGTGGACATCCAGAACTTCTCCTCCAGCTGGAGCAGCGGCATGGCCTTCTGCGCCCTCATCCACAAGTTTTTCCCGGACGCCTTTGACTACGCAGAGCTGGACCCAACAAAGCGTCGACACAACTTCACCCTGGCCTTCTCCACTGCAGAGTAAGCCTCCATCCAGAGAGTCCAGAGGGAGGTGGAGGGCCTCACAGGAGCCCAGCTTCGAGCACAGGGTGCATGGCAGGTGACCAAACTGAGGGTACTGCCACACAGCCTCATGTCTGGGGGCTTTGAGTTTGTTTTTTAGCACCTTTAGGTAAACGGCGCAGAAAGGCAAAGCTACGCTCCTCGTGGCTTACATTCTAAACAAAAGAGACAGATCATAAGAGCATGCATGCAGGTAACCATGTGATGCTAGGCAGAGACAAGTGCCCTGAAGAAAATTCAGGGACAGGAGAGATGGTTCAATCGGTAAAACGCTTCCACAGAGCCAAGAAGGCCTGAGTTCCATGTGAAATGCCGAGTGTGGCAGAGACAGGCAGGATGCCGGAAGCTCACCAAGCTCCCTAGTCTAATTGGTGAGCCTCAGGTTTAGTGAGAGACCAAAACCCAAATAATGAAGTGGATGGCTCCTGAGTACACCACCCAAAGTTAACGTCTGGCCTCCACAAACCTGCATACACCTGCACACACGAACACACATGTCCAAAGAAAATTGGAAATTCTTATCTTAAGATAAAACCAACCAACCAGCCAGCCAGCCAAACAAACAAACAAAAAACATGTTTGCCAAAGTGGTAACAAGGGGGTAGGGTACCTACCATCCTCAACATCCCACCTGCAACCTGGGAAAGAACCCCAGAAAGAAACTTCTAAGTTACTGATGGAGACAGTGAAAAGGAGATGGCAAACAGGAGAGCAACTCAGGCCCCTGACAGAGAGACAGGTGCTTTTTCTAAAGTCCACGCACAGTGGTGTGTGCCAGTAATTTCAGCACCCCAAGCCTGAAGCAGGAGGATTGCTGAGAATTTGAGGCCAGCTTCACCTCTATATTAAGACCCAATCAATCAATTATCAGTCAATCAATCAATGGCTACGGATGTAGTTCGGTTTATAGAGTGGTTGTCTACCATGCACAAAGTCCTGTGTTTGATCACCAGATATGATCGTGCGCACCTGTAATCCTAGCACTCGGGAGCTTTAGAGGCACGAGAATCAAAAGTCTAAGGTCATCCCTAGCTACACACAGAGCTGGAGATCAGCCAGTGAGACAGGAGAAGCTGTGTCAGATAAGTAAACAAACCCTACGAATGGGCGTGCTAAAGCATCTGGCTAGGACGCCACACCCTGGAGTCTAACCCAGGCCTCCTCCAAGAGGACATACTGATTCAAGCTTCTCAAAAAAAATTTTTTTTACAGCAGGTTTTTCTCAAACATTAGTTGAATGAGCTACATATGACACATATTAAGGGGAGACCTTCCAGTTAGATCAGTGGCCAACCCTCTCTTTCTAAGAGAGTCTCTGAGACATAGCCTTAGGCCTTAGGGCACAAGGATGCCTTTTGCAGGCCGCCAGATCGCTGGTGTGGTGGCACATGCCTTTAATTCCAACACTCAGAAGGCAGAGGCGAATGACAATAAACTTTCAGCTAGACTCTGTATTCCTGAAGATCCCTTCTGGTTTTATGTTGTCCTGTCATGGGACAAGATGGGTGGGTGTCTTAGGAGGGAAGGTATGGTCAGGGAACGTGAAGTCATGTTTCAGCTCAGCCACACCTCCAGTGCTGAGTGAAAGCTATGTAAACCAAGCAAGCAATTGCTAAGTGTTTGTGTGCACCCACTCATTCAGTCCTCACAGGCGGAAATGGGTGAGGGCCTAGGTCTCCTCAGGTCCCCACAGGAGGACTGTGGCAGGGTCAGGTTCATGTGACATTCCCAGTCTAGCTAAGCTTAGAGGCAACAAAAGGGCAGACAGCCCCGCCCCAGCCAAACACCCCTACCCTAAAGAGTACAAGCCTAGCTACACTCGGAGGCAGAATCACAAATAGGCAGAGGATGAGCAGAGGATGACATGGGCTTTGGGAGGCACCAGGCAACCGAACAACGCTAAGGCAGGGGAACGAAGCTGAGGAGAAATATAGAAACGGAGAGTGGAGAATCACAGTCAAGGTGCCAGGGCATGAACCCTTACCCCTCTTTCCTAACTCCGTGGCCTCTCTGGAGGTGTCTTACGGGATTTGAAAAGGGGCCTCTGCCCCTGACCCGGAACTGTCCTCTTCTTCTCAGAGTCTTTGGATGAAGGGAAGGATCCAAAGCCCTACTGGGCGTCACCAGTTACCGGATGGGGGAGCCCTCCCGGCTCCATGGATACAAAGGGTTCACCTCTCCAGTGTTGAAATAGCACTAGCCACATGCATAGGGCTGAGGCTGAAGCCTCAGGTGCAGTGAACTCGTCTGTCCCATTCTTCACAACTGTCCTGTCTGTGCCCTCCTGCAGCTCCCGGGCCAGTGGCTTGGACTTCAGCCCAGCTGTGGCAGCCCCGAGAGAGGATTTCCCCAGGGGCCCCCTGTTCCCACTGCCAGCACCCACGGCTGGCTGGCTTTGGCAGCCCAGACTGCTGAGCCCTAGCACCATAAGAGCCAAGGTGACAGAGGCCTGGGAGGGCCTGGGGTTGAGTCCCAGCTGCCACACTCGTTCACCTTGGGCAAAGCACCAAAGCCTCTCAGTTCAGTTCCTCCCCTGCTAGTTAGAGATAAAGAAGAGCAAGGGAGACCATCTCGAAGAATCTGATAGGACACCTGGCACTGGGCAGTGAGGCCCCACCGTGATTAGCCCGGCTTATCAGCCTCAGCAAAGCCAGGGGTACCAAGCGGCCTCCGGGTGCAGCTGAGAAGTTAGAAGAGAGGACTTGCTGGGTTGCCCATAGTCCAGAAACACAGCAGGCAGCCCTGTGTCAGGGCCTCTCCACCTGGCTTCCGCATTTACTCTAGGACACCTTCCTGGGGCACCATATGAAGCATCTCCAGAAGCCCACTCTAGCACAGAGTGGTCCTTTTCCGCTACAGTTTCCTCCGTAGCACTGCACACCAGTCCGATACACCCTGTGCATCCTGTGTGTGATTTCTGTTGGCACCACGAGAGCAGAGTCTTGCCTATTCACCACTGACAAGTAGGAGACTTCCTGGCACACAGTAGGTGCTTAATAAACAGATGATCTAATTGAGTGAAGCTGTTAAAGCCAGCGCTCTGGGTAGGGTTCATGTTCTGTCTGGGTAGGTTCATGCTGTCCGTGGTTCGGAGCACAGCTCTACACGTGTGCACGGAGGAAGATCACGCAGACTGCAGACCAGAGGTCCCGTGTGAGGATGTGGAGACCCGGGCCCACTGAAAATATAAGTGTTAGTCTTGGCCCTGCCAGGGCCTGTCACCACACAGCACACACTGGGATGGCTGACCTGGTGGCCGTCACTTGCCTGGACCCCTCCATGTCTCCTCGGCTCCCTCTTCACCTCTGACGCTATGCTTCTGCCTCCCCTCAGGAAACTGGCCGACTGCGCCCAGCTGCTGGAGGTGGATGACATGGTTCGGCTGGCAGTGCCTGACTCCAAGTGCGTCTACACCTACATCCAGGAGCTGTACAGGAGCCTTGTGCAGAAAGGGCTGGTGAAGACGAAAAAGAAATGAACGGTGAAGCCGTGCGGGGGGAGAAGTGGGGCCCAGTGCACAACTGTGGCCTCCAGGCACTTCTGCCCCCCAGGCGTGAAACAGGTGGCACCAGACTCAAAAGCATTAGAAGTACCTTTGTAAAATCCTCATTCCTTGATGTTCCCCGCACCCCAACCAGCCACATGTGTGCAATAGGCAGTGGCCAAAAATAAAAAGAAACCTGCATTTAGAACCACGCGTGGCAGTTTGCCAGGTCTCTTGTGCTGTCTCTCTCCACTTCCTCCCATTGGTGGGGGGTACTTCTAGACAGGAAATAGCCAATCTTTAGAAATCTCACCCAACCCGGCTGCTGCATCTGGCCAGTGGGTGGCGCTCTTGAGATAGCCAACATCCTAGTCTGAATGAAGCTTTGCATTGTGCAGCTCCACACACCAAAGCTCAGTCGGGTCTGGCATATGTGAAACTGTGGGTTCATTCCCTAGCACCACAGGAGGGGAAGCAGGTGTGCTGCCAAGGCTGTAGGAAGAACAGGGTGTCTGGTGACTGACAGAATGGACATACCCAATCTGCGGACGCTGTTGCCTCAGCACAACACTGGTGCTCCCCGCGTAGACCTTGGCAAGGCTCCCTGAGGATGGCCTGCTCAGGGGCAGCCGACAAGCCAGACGGGCAACTTCAGGACCCACACAATGGAAGGTGAAATTTATGTCTCCCCTAAATTGTTCTTTTCCCTCTACTCCCAGGCTGTGGTACGGTTCACCCATCCACAAAATAGATGAAAACGTAACAAAAACGTTTAAACGTGAAACAAAGCAAAAACACCCCGTCCTCCCACAGAAAACTGAGCTGAAGTCTGGAATTCATCTGTGAAGTTAATGACAGACAAGCAACACACATTCTGTGGAGCCCCTAGATTGGAGGTTGGGGGTACACAAATCCCAGCTTGTGGCCTGGCCCCCAGAAATGTGGCCACCAGACAGCAAACAATTTAGAAGCATAAAGTGTGATTTCTGGGTGGAGGTTAGTTACTCTTTATTTTGAGATTCACCAGCAGAAAACAAAATGTTGAACACTTAAATCTGGGCATGCCTCTCATATGCGTGGTTGATTTCGATCACTCAGCAGTGAATGTGGCACCTTCGTGGACTCAGCCATCCAGGCACCCCTCGGGGCCTGGGGCCTGGGATTCAGTTTTCTGCCAGTTGGCCTGGCCTAAGTTGGAGAACTGAAAAGCAAGTAAACCTGAAACTGTGTAAACCTAACTTCACTGGTTCTGGGAGCCACCAAGGATGTGGGGATGGCATGTCTACAGCCAGATGAGCCGGGGAAGGAACAAGCACCACACAGGCCCAGCCTGCCCCCTCCACACACACACTGGGTGCCATCTTAGCAGCTCCAAAGGTAAACTTGAGCCCAGCAGGACCTTCAGAGGCCTCTGCCGCCAGGCTGTGATATCAACCCACTAAGCAGAAGATCCAGGCAGAGAGGCCTCAGAACCACAAGAGGGTCGGTCCACTCCAAACTGAAGTGTGAACTCCTCCGCCTTCTTCCAGAAAATCTCTGGGTTCTGAGTCAGAAGGTTAGCAAGCTCCAAACGCACGGGCTCTTCCAGGTTTGGTCTGTTCACCAGAACGATGAGGGCCTCCAAGACTGCAGAGAGAAGACCGAGAAGGGCAACAGGAGCAAGGAGAACATGGGAGGAGGTAGGGGCAACTCGTCCCCAGACTGCCCTGAAGCCCACAGTCATTCCCGGGCACCCCAAGAGGGTTTCATCACTTAGGATGGCTCCACAAAGCAGACGACCCTCTCGTTTGTGGAGGACGAAACTCCAAGCCCCGACTCATGATTTAGCACTTCTCCCTCCTTCCTCATCTGTCGCCATTTTACAGTCTTACTCTGTAACCCAGGCTGCCCTCAGCCCAAGCTCCCCCACCTCCCGTGTGCTAGGACCACCACACCTGACTCAGTTTCCACACAACTATTCGCCATGCTTCAAAGAGGCTTCTCATGAGATAAGTGAGATTCTTGATCCCCACTCTCCCTCCTTTTCCCCTTTATTTCGTCTTCTCTCTCACATGGGACATCCACAGCGCAGGCTTGCCTCCCTCCCCTCCACCCGGACACCTCCTTCCCTCTCCCCAGATCCACTGCTCCTCCATTTCTCTTCAGAAAAAGAGCAGGCCTCCCAGGGATAGCAACTGAGCACAACATAACAAGATGCAATAAGACCAGGCACAAACCCTCACATCAAGGCTGGACAAGGAGACCCGGGAGGAGGAAAACGGTCCCAAGAGCAGGCAAAAGAGTCAGAGACATGCCCCCATCCCAATTGTTAGGAGTCTCTCGACACCCTGAGCTAAACAACCACAGCATATCCGCAGAGGACCTCGAGCAGACCTGCACAGGCTCTGTGACCACTGCTGCAGTCTCCGCGAGCCCCTGTGAGCCCTGTTGAGTCTGTGGGCCGTGTTCTCCTGATGTCCTCACCCTCTGGCTCCTACAGCTCTTCACCCCCTCTTCTGCGGGGCTCCCTGAGTTCTACCTAATACCTGGCTGTGGGTCTCTGCATCTTCTCCCATCTGCTGCTGGAGGAAGGCTCCCTGATAGCAACTGGGCTGGACACTGGTCTGTGGGCTTTTCACTCTTAGTAAGAGGCACTCTGGTTTTCTGTTTTATTTTTTAAGATTGTGTGTGTGTGTGTTTGTGTGTGTCCACCCAAATGTGTGCAGATGTGCTTGGAGGCTGGAAGGGGGAGCTGGATCCCCTATAGAGCTGAAGTTAAATTAAGGGAGTTGTGACCAATGTGGGACCAATGTGGGATCTGGGGACTGAACTCCTGACTTCAGCAAGAGCAACAATTATTCTTAACTGATGTGCCATCTCTCAAATACCCTGGTTTTCTGTTAGATTGGAATTTAACAAACAAACAAAACTTTTATTTGGGGTAAAGGGGTTCTGAACAAAAGCCTGAAAACCTCTCCTGCCTTGGTGGCTTTTAATCTTTCTCAGCTGCTTTTGGGAATCCAGGGAGGTAGCATTCAACCTTCTAGGTAGGTAAACAAATGTCTGTGCCCTCATTTACAGCTCTAGTGAAGAGAGTGTCACAGGTCCCCAAGGCTCATCCAAGGCCCACTCCTTGTGTCTCCACCCCAACAATCCTTGTTCCCCTAGATTAAGACTCTTGAGCAGGCCAGACAGTCTGTTACCAAGTGGAGTCCGCTCTTTACATGTTATTTACGTTTAAATTCATGAAAGTTCAATACAATGAAGAATTCAGTTCCAAGCTGGAGAGATGGCTCAGAGATTAAGAACACCGGCTGCTCTTTCAAAGGTCCTGAGTTCAATTCCCAACAACCACATAGTGGCTCACAACCATCTATAATGAGATCTAGTGCCCTCTTCTGGCATGCAGGTGTACATGCAGGCAGAACACTGTATATGTAATAAATAAACCTTTAAAAAAATTTCAGTTCTAAGCCAGGCATGGTGGCATAAGCCTTTAAACCCAGCACTCAGGGAGACAGAGGCAGGCAGATGGATCACTGTGAATTCAAGGCCAGCCTGGTCTACAAAGTGAGTCTAGGACAGCCAAGCCTCCACCTGTTTTCTTATACAACCCAGGACCAGCTGCCCAGGGTGGTCCCACCCACAGTGGGCTAGGCCTTCTACATCAATCTTCAAGCAAGAAAACACCAGACAGACGTCACCTATAGGCCAATCCTATGGGGGCAATTTCTCAATTGAGAAAAAGCCCCTCTTCTGAAACGATTCTAGCTGTGTCAAGCTAATGTAAAATTAACCAAGACACCATACCTGCTAGATTCAGCCAAGCTCTGCCTCTTGGCACCTGTAGGTCCCTATTCAACTACTTCACCTTCCTAAGCTTCAGTGTCTCTGTTTATTCAACCAGGCTAACGGCTAATGGTAACACCATCTCATAGGATGAGGTGATGCTCCTCTTATTCGCCCTTCTCTCTGCAGCCAAGCTCTCTCTCTCTCTGTCTCTCTGTCTCTCTCTCTCTCTCTCTCTCTCTCTCTCTGACACACACACAAACCATATCTAAGTTGCTCAAGTGCCCGCAAGAATATGCCAACCATCCAGTATCTCAGGTAGCATTCCTCCATCCAAAAGGAGGTTCACCTCGACTCACATTTTCATCACCTCTGATTTATTTATTCTTAATATGTATTTACTGGGGATGGGTAGATGGCTCATCAGTTAAGAGCACTGGTTGTTCTTCTAGAGGCACTGCATTTGATTCCTAGCATCCAAACAGCACCTCACAACTGTCTGTAACTCCAGTCCCAGGGTTCCTCTTCTGGACTTTACAGGCACAAGACTTGAACACGGTGCACAGACATACATGCACAAAATACTTACATATTAAATTAATCAATACATTTAAATTTTTTATTTATATACTTTAAATTTTTTATGTGTATTTTGTCTGTGTGCACTGTGTGCATGCAGCACCCATGAAGACCAGAAGAGGGCACTGGATCTCCTGGAACTGGAATTTCAGATCACTCTGAGCAGCTGCCTGAGTGCTGGAAAGGAGTGCTGGAAAGGAGTGCAGGTCTTCTGCAAACGCACAAAAGCAGCAAGAGGTCTTAACTTCAGTCATCACTCCAGCGCCTACATATTTTTGACACACGGCCTAATGTAGTCCAGGCAGGACTCAGCCTTGTTATGTCAATGAGGATGAACTTTTTAGTTTATCATTTGTGTTTGTGTGTGTGTAAATGGCACACGGACAATGCCACAGAGCTCATGGAGAGGACAGAGGACAACTCTTGTGAGTTGGCTCAATCCTTCCACTGTGGGATCTTTCCATCAAACCCAGGTTTAGGCTTGATAAGCAAGCCTTCTTATCAGATCAATCGTCTTGCCCTTGAAGATGACCTTGAACTTCCAACCCTCCTGCTTCCTCTTTCCAGGTACTGAGACCCCCAGTGTGGATCATCACACCCAGTTCATGTGGTGTGGGTGACTGAACCTAAGACCTTATGTGCACAAGGTGAGCACTGAGTTCCACTCCCTTCCCTAGCTCTTTAAGTCTTTAACTCAGTTTGAGCCCACAACATCCCACCCGATAGCCCCGCCCACAGCAGCCCTTCCTCCGGACAAGGCCCACCCTACCTTGATAGGCCTTGGTGTAAGGCTTCCAGTTCTCCTTGCTGATGAGGGGCAGGCACACCAGCCCATCCTCACCGACGTTGGGGTGGTAGATCTTGGTGATGAATTTTAAAGTGGGAGGCTTAAGTGGATACTCCCTGGGGAAATCAATTTGCAGTCTGAAGGCTTTGAGTCCATAGGGAAGTTGGTCCTGATCAAAGAGAAGAAGCTGAGCTTTGTTCTGATGGAACAACTCCCTGAAAGATAGCTTTCCTCCAGAAGCTTTGATCTGGCCTACCCTCCCTTCCCCATCCCAGGGTCCCAGGGGTCCTCTGCTCCACTCCCAGGAAGATATGGGCATTTAGCAGTCGCCTTAGGAATTAGAGAAAGCGTAGACTCACACAAGAGCACTGGCCTGCCCGGCAGAAGAGTCTGGCCCTAGGCTTTGCTCTGTTGCCAGGAGTAACCCACATCTCAACCCTGAACCTCAGTTTCCTAATCTGAAAAACAGAAACCCAGAAAATCGCAGACAGTTAAGCTTGGTGGGTCACAACACAAAACAAACAGATATGTGAGAGGGATGTGTAAGAAAGAGAGGAGGCAGGCTTGAGAGGCACCAGTGTGCGGGTAATGCAGGTATGAGACTGTCCAAGAACAAAGTTACTAATTAAAAGTGGTGCAGATGCTCTGGGAAACCAGAAAGCAATTCTCCAGAAATTAAAATACGACCCATCAATTCCACTTTGGGATATATTCCTCAAAAGAGAAGTTTAAGATTTTGTGTGTATGAATGGCTGCATGAATGTATCGCACCACGCGCCTATGGACGTCAGGTGTTGACTGCCCTGGGACTGGAGTTACATATGGTCACGAGCCACGTGCTGGGAATTGAACTCAAGTCCTCTGCAAGAGCAACTAGCACCATCTCTCCAGTGCTCCTCAGAGGATTTTGTGTTTGTTTTTTTTTAATTATTTGTTTTGTTTTTATTTTTTGTTGTTGTTTTTGCCTTTTGAGACACGGTTTCTCTGTGTAGTCCTGGCTGTCCTGGAACTTCCTCTGTAGACCAGGCTGGCCTAGAACTCAGAGATCCACCTGCCTCTGCCTCCTGAGTGCTGGGATAAAAGGTGTGCACCACCACAGCCAGCAGAGTTTTTTAAATAAAATTATTTTATTGTAATAAAGTTACAAATCAAAACATTACACAACAAATTTTTGTTTGTTTGTTTTGTTGTTGTTTTTGTTTTTTGAGACAGGGTTTCTCTGTGTAGTCTTGGCTGCCCTGGACTCACTTTGTAGACCAGGCTGGCCTTGAACTCACAGAGATCCGCCTGCCTCTGCCTCCCTGAGTGCTGGAGTTACAGGTGTGCACCACCATGCCCGGCTCACACAACAAAAGTTAATGTAGCCACTCAAGAAAAATGGTTGCCTAGTCCTAGACTCTATAGTCTCAATGAACTTCTGCCCAGTCAGGATGGCCACTCTGAAGCCATGCAGCTTCCCTTGGGTTTTGTTCTGCTTCTTTTCTTCTTTAATTATTCCCTCATACAGTACATCCTGACCACAGACTCCCCTCCGCCCAGCCCCCAGCGCCACCACCAGCCTCCCCTCTCCCCCAGATGCACTGCTCCCGTTTCCTTCACAGAAGAACAGGCCTCCCAGTGACATCAACCAATTAGGGTTGCACACTTTCACTTTCAATTGCTTGTTTATGGGCTTGTTCACCCTACATGAGAAAGAAAACCTCAACGATGGAGTTGAAAGAGGAAAAGCTATCAGTTTCACTATCCTCTTCCTGCGTTCTGTCCACGCTCGTCACCCAGTGTGTCACCCTTCCTCATCTCCCTCGTAAATGTGACACGGTGCTCCCCCTCACAGCTGTTTGCAGGTGTGCATCGCAGTCTAGATTTGCATGTGAGAGAGAACATACAATATTTCTGAGTGGGCCCCCTTAATATTACACTTCCCAAGTCCATCCATTTCCTTGATAGTTTCATGGCTACATTTTTCTATACAGCTGAAGACAATTAATAAAATAAGACACATGTGTACAAAGAAACATCGTTTATCCTTAAGAAGGAATGAAAGTCGAACACTGCTTCAACTTGGATGAGCCATGAAGACATCACAATAAGTGAAATAAGCTAGACAAGAACTGATGTATACTGTGTGATGGAGTCAATACCTGGGATGCTCAAATCCTAGACATACAAAACAGGAAAGTGCTCATCAGGTGCTGGAGGAACGGAGAAATGTTATAAAATGAAGACAGAGTTTGAAATACAGGTTGAAAAGTTCTAGACACGGAGGTGAAAATGACCACATAATATACCTAATGCCACTGAACTCTTTATTCCATTGTAAATTGTGTCTTTTATTCTTGAGATTATAATACAATTACAAAATTTCCCTTTTCCTGGTCCTCCTTCCAAACTCTCCCATCTATGTACATACACACATTATTTCTAAATATAGACGTTCAGTCTGGGTAGTGTTCCTCATCTGTGTGTTTTCAGGGCTGACCACTGGGTACTGGATGACCAATTGTGTTCCCCCCTGGGGAAGACTGTATCTCCCACCATCAGAATTCCGTAGTTGCCTGTAATTCATTGCAGGGCTGAGGCATCTTGGGCTTTCCCCAGTCCCCTGTGGCATGTTTGTTGTTGTGTCTGGTGAGCTCGTGTGAGGCTTCACAGGTGCAGCTTCTGATGTTACTGGAGACATGGTCTTACAGCGAACTCCACGACCCTCTGCCTATTACAACCCTTTTGTTCCCTCTTCTGAAATGCTTCCTGAGCCTTAGATGCTTTGTAGAGATCCACTGGCACTGGGTACCACTGAACGCTTTAAAGACGGCAAACATTATTATTTTACAATAATATCTAAACACAGGCAAAACAGACACATACATAAGTTAAAATAAAAAAAAAAAGTAGACGTAAAGGTACATGCCTATAATCCCAGCCTTTGGAAGGCAAAGGGGGAGGGCTGTTGCCTGGGCTACAGAGCAAATTCAAGCCAGCCTGGACTATACAGCAAAACTCAGCCACCAAACAAAAACCCCACAGCTGGGGGCAGCAGTAAAAAAGGGTTTGGCCAAACACCAGCACAAGAAGAATTCAGATCAAGGGCCTGAAGCGCCTACCCTGGGCCATGTGTGACTAGGCACCTTATCCTGGAACTAGTTAGCAGGGAATATAAAGGCCCTGAAGGTGCCCTGCACGAGACGCCTTGGCTCTTCCCACCACTAGCAACGTCTCTTAGGCAGTAACTGCATCCCTCTGTTTCCTTACACGGGTACCAGTAGATGTCTTCATAGGGCTTAGATGAGAAAAACATGTTAGTTTATTTTCAAAGGCTTAAAACAGGGCATGGCAGCATGCCCACGTACGTGCCCACTCTGACTGACAGGTGTGAAGCCATGTACCTCGGTGCCTCCATCTTCAGCTAAGGACACTGTCGGTCTGTGTGCACATGTAATGTCCAGGCCACAGTGAGTGTGCTGAAGTGGAAACTCAGTGTTTGACTCCACAACCCACACATGACCCTACTCCAGGCTCTCTGGAGACATCCCAGGGGCTGGTAGAGGGCTGAGCTAACGTGGACAGAGCCCTGGGTCAGTTCCCAGCACCACCTGAGACAGGGTGGGGCACTCCTGTAATCCCAGGTGTGGGTGGTACATGGGAAACTCAGTGTCATTCTCAGCTATAGAGGAGGCCAGCCTGGGATACAGGAAAGCCTGTAAGGAAGAAGAGGAAAGGGAGGCAGAGGGGACTCGAGAGTCCTCAGGGTCCCTCAGGCCGGCGCCAAAGCTCCACGGCCTCTTAGAACCAACGCCTCTTCAACCAACAGTTGAAAAGACACGGCAGGCAGCAAGAACCATAGTGGCCGAGCAGAGTGCAGTGCTGCGTCCTGTTCTGTCTGTGCCGAGAGCTGGAGTGCACCCAGGGCCTATGACGCTAGACACATCTATGACTCCTGAGCCCTGTCTTCAGCCCAGAGTCAAAGTTCTGAGCGCCCTCCCTACAAGATGGCAAAATGGAAACTCAGCTTGGCTTCGTGGTAGAAATAAGGCAGGGAGCAACTCCTGGGCAGATAAAGAAAATGCACAGCTCATGGTCTGGATACACAGAGAAGCCTGGGCCTTATGGGCCAGAGACAGGGATGAAGCAGGACTCTCGGGGCAAAACTGGATGCCTTTGCCTGTGTCTACAGGCTCCTTTTTGCTGAGCTAAAAGGTGTTAACGGTGGGTGAAGGCTCCAGACAGCTGAGGCCCAGGCATGCTTAATGCTCCTAAGTGACTCTGAGCTTCTCTCATCTTTAAGGAAGGTGGACCAGAAGTATGTCACACTGCCTCTCATGTTAGCAGAAAGAGTGCTACTGCTTTCCACATTCTGGGTTATTAAAAAAAAAAAAGTTTGATTGGAAGCTATCAAGGCACTGGTTAAAACAAAAGATTCGAGCTGGAAGTGTAGCACATGTGCCCTGGGTTCAAATCTTAGCACTGCAAGCAAAACAAGAAAGAGAAAAACTTGAAAGTCCAAGGCAGGAGAACTGCTATGAGCTCAAGGCCAGCCTGAGCTACAGAGAACCTGTCTCACATGAAGGAGGAGAAAAAGGAAAAGAACGGCCCCAGGAGGCCAGCTCAGTCAGCGCAGTGTTGCCTTGAGGCCTCACCTGGGTCCCCCAAATCCCTGTGTGAGAAAGAGCTGGACAAGGTGACACACATTGGTAATCCTGATGCTGGGAAGTACGGACAGGCAGGTCCCTGGGCTGCTCAGTCTGCCTAGCCTACTAAGAAAGTTCCAGGCTAAAGTCTAAAAAACAACAACAACATAATGGACAGCACTCAGGCTGACCTCCGGATCAACAGAGGCAAACACAGAGGAGAAGGGACAAAGCAAGGGGGGGGGGGGAGGGTGAGATTCTAAAGCCTTATTCTGTGTAACCAAGACCACGTTCCCCGACTTCCTGGTTCTCCACATCCTCATCTGTATAAGAAATGCCTTCTTAAGGTGGGCGAGGTTCTCAGTGCAACCTCTAGCCGTGTCCTTCAGACAGAGATCCATCCGCTGAGACTCTACAGAGCTTTACAAGGCCAACACTGTGTGACCCAGCACAGCTGAAGTGACAAGCAGGCCCCAAGGATGAATATGTAAGTTGAGACTACGCCTTTCTGGGGCAGGAGGCGTGCTTACCCGCAAGGTCCCTTTCATCCAGCCTCCTGACTGGCTGGGAAGATTTTAGCACTCCTGCCTGAAGAGCCAACCATAGAGGTCTTCTGATTTCACAGTCTCTCCCAAGCATGGTCTTTCCTGGTTTTCCTGTGATGGTCCCCTTTCTACTGACCTCCTCCTTCACTGTCATCATCCCCAAACTGGTCTCCTTGGAGATGTAAGCGGGACCCTTTTTCCTGGTATCTTTCTCCTCTAGCACTTGTAACCCAGAGCCGGGGTCCTCACTGCCAGCCCACCGCCTGAACTGCTCCATGCCAGGGCTAGAGGACCCTGACAGGACTCAGCTGTTGGCCTAGCTGGAGCCTTTCTCTGTTTTTCTAGACTATGGATTAGTGGAAAAAGAAGGTAAAAACATAGCACGGTGAATACAGAACCTAAATGACCATTAGTTTGTTCTAAGAGCCTTGAGCAACAAAGCTGTGGTTTTTGTTCTCCTTCTTCTAGCTAGGCAGTGTGACGCATGCCTTTAAGACTCAGCCCTTAGAGGCAGAGGCAGGTGTATCTCTGAGTTCATAGGCCAGCCTGATCTACAGAGAAAATTCCAGGGCAGCCAGGACTACACAGAGAAACCCTGTCTCAACAACAACAAAAGAGCAGAAACAACAGCAACTTTTTAGTAGGTGTTATTTATCAAGCTGAATCATGACTCTGCACAAAACAAGACAGTCTCATTTAGTCAAAAACTCTATTAACTAGGCATGGTAGCACATGTTTTTAATCCCAGAATTCAGGAGGCAGTACTCTAGAGTTCAAGACCAGCCTGGTCTGCATAGCAAGCTCCAGACCAGGAAGGGCTACATAGAAAGGTAGCTGGAGAGATGGCTCAGAGGGTAAGAGCACTGGCTGCTTTCCAGAGGTCCTGAGTTGAAATCCTGGCAACCACATGGTGACTCACAACCATCTATAATGAGATCTGATCACTTCTTCTGGCATCCAGGTAAACATGGCATACATAATAAATAAATCTTTAAAAGATCCTATCTCGAAAAGTGTGAAGTGTGTGTGTGGTGTGTTACACTACCTAGTTTTGGGAGACAGGCTCTCTCACCAAGTGAAGTCACCAAGTGAACTAGGTTGCCTGCTCTGACTCCTCAGCTTCGGCTTTTCACATGGATGCTGAGGGCTTAGCTCCAGTCCTCATGTTGGCCAACTTGACCCCCTTTTGATACTGTCTGCGAATCTTCTGTGGTATCTAAGAAGGGTGTCCTTCTAAGTCCTAAGTAGCCAAAGTTTCTGTTGCGTTCAGTAGTCTGATGGACTTAGAAGCACTTGGTCTAGAGACAGAGCTAATTTTCCACACTCACCACAACGTCCAGGAAGAGCTCCGAGGCCCTGCCCTCCCTGCCCATGATAGCATAATCCAGCCACTAGTCCTCGGACACTCACAGGCAGCAGGAGCGTGTGCCACACGAGCACGTTGGTGTCATCACTGGACAGGTGCCGCAGGTACGGTGGAAGCTGCTTTGAAAGCTCCTCCAGCTCCTGCAGGGATCACACCAGGGAACATGAGAGCTCACAACCTCAGCCCCCTCCCCACAGTCCCACAGCAAGCCCAAAGAGGGCATCCTGAGAGCAGAAAGGGACAGTCAGCACCCCCACTTAGGAGCTCTTAGCTGGTGAGATGCCGTGCTGAGCGATAAATCATTTACCTGACTCCAGCCTTAGCACAACTCTTAGGCCCCAGGGCAAGAATTAGCCGATCTCAAACATTCTCTCAAATATTAAGAACTTTGGGGGCAAGTAAGTTCCCCTAGGAACTCATTTTCTCTCTGAAAACAAGAGAGAAAATTTTCTCTCTATCTTCCTGTCATCGTGCTAGCTAGTCACTGGGTCCTGTTTCCTCCCTCTCTCTTCAGAAATATCGTTTCCAGCACAGAATGCACTGGCAGAATGGACCGCAAGGGCATCATCATTCACGCATTCCCCTCCACCGAAGCACACCACCATAGGCTTGTAAGGACTGATTCAGGATGCCCTGTGAGAAACTGCACAGCACACACGGTGCCCAGGGAAGAGCAGTGACTTGCTTCTCAGAAATGGGGCCCAAGCACTTGGGCATCCCTGAGTCCTGCCGAGAGAAGCTAACTGAACATCTGCTGGCCCCTGACTAAGACAGGGTGTAGCCCTCAAGAGTATCTTTGGAGTAGTGGAGGGAACAAATTTGAGGACATAAATAGCGAGAATGGACACATAGTCAGGAAGGAGGGGAGTGGGAATGCTTAACAGAGGTCGTGTGCTGTGAGATGGGCCTTGAAGTGTAGATAGGAGCCCAGCAGGCCCAAACACAGAGCACGGAGGCAGAGGGCACAGACAGGATGAGGGTGTGCCGGTGTGCTGGTGTCCCATGGAATAGTAATAGCACAGGAAAGGGGCTTCGTGGCCAAGCACATCTGGAAAAGCTGAGCTAAACAGCTTCTTCACCGCATGACAACCGCAAGTTTTGGTCATTGCAGTACTGAAGAGGACACTAAGGGCCCTGAGCAAGCTACGTGGTACCATACCACTGACCCACACCTCTAACACACCCAGAGTCAGTATGCCATGGCACATCTGACCAAGGGCTCCCCCATGGGGTTCCATAGCCTCTCATTTTGAGAAGGGGGCGTTGGTTTAAAAACAATCACACATTCAAGGCAACTCAGTGAATAGACACAAACTTTCTTTCTGTTGTCACAAATGGGGTGAGTGCTACCACAATTCAGCGTGTAAAGTCCAGAGATACTGATGAAACATCTTACAAAGAATTATCCGGTCCCAAATGTCAACAGAGGTAAGGTTGAGAAACGCTTGTGTAAGCACTGGCAGAGAGAAAGTTCCCGTAAGCTTTCACTGCTGTAAACTACGTGACCTCCCTCTCCCAAACACATAACCTCCCTTCAGTCCCTCAGCCTGTCTTCCACGTCTAGTCACACCATGCTTCTTGTGCTTCTACCTAGAGCAATGACCTATGCCACCCAACCACAAGCACCCTCAGCTCAGGCAAGAACAAAGGCTTAGGTTAGAACACAGAGGCTGAACATGCATTTTCTGGGCTGGAGATGAAGCTCAGCTGGTTGATGTTTGCCTACCCTGAGTGAAGCCCTGGGTTCAGTCCCCAGCACTGCATAAAACTTGGTAACATGGTGCATGTCTCTGATCCCAGGACTTAGGAGATGGAAGGAGAAGAGTCAAGAAATTAAAAGTTGAAAGCTGGGCTGGTGCGATGACTCAGTAGTTAGATCTTTTTGTTGCTCTTCTGGAGGACCTGGGTTTGATTCCCAGCACTCACATGGTGACTGCCAGCTAGCTCCAGTTCCAGGGGATCTGAAGCTCTTTTTTGCCTCTGTTAGCACCACGCATGCAGGTGGTTCACAGACATACATGCAGGCAGGACACCCATACACATAAAATAAAATTAAACAATTCAAAAAGAAAGTAATGGCCATTGTCAGGTAAATATCAAGTTTAAGGCCAACTAGAACAACATAAAATCATAACTTAAAAATAAACAAAAACAAACAACAACAAAAACCTGGACTGGAGAGATGGCTCAGAAGTTAAGAGTACTGGCTGTTCTTCCAAAGGTCCTGAGTTCGATTCCCAGCATCCACATAGTGGCTCAGAACCATCTGTAATGAGATCTGGTGTCCTCCTCTGTTGTGCAGCCTCACATTCAGGGAGATGTATGTATGAATAATAAATAAATAAGTCTTAAAAAAATAAAATAAAAACAGCAGCAACAACAAACCAGAAAGGGGAATTTCTCTCTTACCACTGGGAATTTTTTTGTCTTTTGGTGAACTCTGCCTGAATTTCCCATGACTGCTGAAATCCAAGCTAGGCACACACAGCTCCTCCCAAAGCTAGTAAGTCACCTGACTTAGAGGAATTGAAAGTGAAGACCAACAGGCCATAAAAGCCAGTGAGTTACAGCCTCATCAGTCGGGGCTCACTTTCCAGCTCCATCATTCCTGGTCATTTCTGGTCAGCAGTGTTGCCTTCCTGGTGTCTCAGTTTCCTCCTCTGTGAAACGGGAAGGCCCAGTTATCTCAGAGTAAGACTTAGATATCATAAACTGCCTGGCACTCAGAACTCGGGAGCCGTAGAAGCCAGGCTACCTTAGTGTTGAGATAACGGTGTCCCTCTGCACCAGCCTAAAACCATCAAAGTTTAGCTCTGGGTTGGGCCTGCTTCGGATTTCTCCATCTTAAAGAATTTTCTTTTTGGAAGCTGAGGACAGCAACCACCCCTTCTGTCTCCTGAGACAGCCTTCCCCTCAATTCTGCAGACTTGGCGGGGGTGGGGGGGTGGGGGGTGAGGTTGCGGAGGGACTTTTGAGGAGACTCAAAGCCTGGGAGTGCCAGCCCTAGCTCACCAGCATTTCCCCTCCATGCTCTCCAGACATAGCTCCATTCCGTCCTCAGGACATTCCTAGGGAAACTGACCCCCCCCCCATTCTTCCAGTTAGTATCCAAACAGCGACCCAGATAGAAATGAACACTCAAAGGGGACAAGACCTTTGTTCCTTTTCTGCCCCCTGCCGCCTGGCACTGAGCTGGTACAAAGCACGCATTTAGCATCTGTCTCGGGGCTGCATGCGAATAACCTACTGAGAGCATAAGTTGGTACTTCTTCTCTTCCAGGGACTAGTCTGTATACTTTCATTCCAGGGTCAGCCCATCCCCACCCCATGTCCCATCTACCAGCAGTTCTAGCCTCTGAGGCCTCGGGTAAGCTAGGTATCAAACTACGGGTCCACCCTCTAGGTAGAGCAACAGACCCCTTCCTGGGCCTTTAATAAATTTCCAGGCCATGCCGAGGTGGCACACACCTTTAATCCCTGCCCTTAGGGAGGCAAGGGAAGGCGGATTTCTGGGAGTTCGATTCACTGCCAGCCAAGTCTACAGAGTGAGTTCCAGGACAGCCAGCGTTACACAGAAAAACCCTGTCTTGGGGGGGAAAAAAAAAAAACCCGGCAGAATCGAAACTGAAACATTTCTGTCTTGTGTGTCCCCAGCCCAGCCCACAATTTCCAGTCTCTCCGCCTTCCTGCCTACCTCTCTCTGTGCCTGTCTCTTTCTCTGTCTGTCCCTTTCTCACTGTGTCTCTCCTTGTCTCTGTCTCTGTCTCTCTCACACACACACACACACACCGACTCCTCCCACTCCATTATTGGGGTGCCTGGGTTTCAAACAGCCCTGGTACTCAAATAAACAAGAGCGCCCAGGGGTTAGCCGGGGAGTAGGGCGGGAGGGGCACGAGGAAGGCGTCATCCTACGTGGGCTTACCTTCGCCACCCGCTTGCTGGCGGTCATCTCTGTTGGGATCTCGGTGGGAAGGCCGGGCAGCAGACTCCCGCAGGAGCCGGCTCTCTAAACTGCAGCTCTGAGCCCCGCCCACGCTGCACTCCACCCAAAACCCATCAGCCAAAGCCATCGGCAGACACCTGGAGGCCCAGCGGTCTCGGTTCCCGTGAACTCACGCTCTTTGAGACCTGAGACTACCGTCCCGTGGAGCGCACCGCCTCGCTTGGTTCCTGTGTCTCGCGGGGTACGTGGCGCAGGAGCAGGGATGGGTTCCTCCCCAGCCTCTGTTAGAGGCTCCACGCAGAGAACACAGTTCAAGTACGGAGGAGTTACTCGCCGGCAAAGGCAGTGCAGGGCTCTCTCTGCAACCTCCGCAAAGGGATAACCAGCCTAACCTCCACCTCTAAAGGGACTGAGTCTCAGAGTCCTGGGCCAAGTCACTTTGCCTTTGTGGGTCCAGTGCCCCATCCTGAAAGCGAGTTGGGGATAGTGTAGACTGTGCCCTCCAAGGACCGCTCCCTTAGCTGTGTGGGAGCCTGGGTACAGTCTAGCAGATCTGCGGAGGCGCAGTGATGTATGCTTCCTTTGGGGTTGTAGGTGCCTGGCGTCACGGAAGGTCGCTGTTGGACCCGGTTGCCTTTTAGTTTGGAATGCTCTGTTGACCTTAAGTCCTTTACCTAGAAGGTGTCTGCTGTGTGGCGATTGGGAAATCGATGGGTTGGGGGGAGGCTCGAGATAGATTTCAGGAGCCAATTATATTTTTACCACCGACCGATTACAAGCTATTAGACCTACTGTGTGTCCTCATGAACAGCCAAGAGTCTCCAGCCCACAGAACAAGGTAAAGACCCCCTTGCCCCAGCCCAAGATGAGACCCCAAAATATTGAACAGCATCTGGGAGAAATTCTACTGCTGTGATGAAGCTAGTGAGAAGTCCATTTCCCACCCTGCCACCCCGACCCCCACAATGGCCTCACCCCTTCCACACCAGAAATTAGCATGATTTGAAGCTCAAGCTTTTGACCCAGTTTGCCACATGATTCTTTCTTTTATTTTTTTATTTTCTTTTATTTTTTTTTTCTCTGCCTGGGAACCGAATGTCTGCTCTGCTTAGATATGGGATGGGTTTGGAGAACAATTCTTTTTACTCAATTCAATAACTTTAGCCAGATACTTCCTGAATGCCGGCAATGAACAGGCCGCCATCAGCAATCCCTACATGTAGGTAGGGGATGAGGGAGCAGGGTATTTGGACCCATTTCTAATCAGTAGTCTTAGTTACTTCAATACCCAGCACCCGAGCAGCACACCAGACTGACAAACTGTGTTGTCCGTTCTCAGAGGAGCTCTCGGGTGGCTGAAACAGAGAATCCAGCCTCTGAATTTTCGTGTTTGTGGTTTTTTTGAGTACGTAGCCTTGACTGGCCTGGAACTTGTTGGTGAACCAGGCTGGCCTGGAACTCAGAGATCCTCCTGCCTCTGCCTCCCAAGTGCTGGGATTAGAGGCGTGTGCCACCATGCCCTTCATTTTAGTCCATGAATGTTAATGAAAATAGCATAACGAATCATTCCGTCCTAGAGCAGGAGACCCACTTTGTCTCCCTGTGAAGCAGGGAGCAGAGGCTTCTTGAGTGACAGGTGGGAGTGAGGGGACTGGAGGATAGGCTCCAACAAGGGGAGCCCGGCAAAGCACCGGGTGTGGGAGCCTGAGTGAGCCGACAGCGTGGAGGACAGATGTGGGCCCCCTGCTTCTTTCCCTTACAGCCCTGCATCCTGACCCGACCTCAGGCCTTCTGGGAAGGGACCAGTACCAGCATGGGAGGTCATACACACACAGGGACACAAGTAGATACATAAATAGTTGGTTTATTTTAATCGGAACATAATAACTGCGCACACGGATGGGGACAGCGTGGTAATTGAACACACGTCTGCACTGTGCAGTGGTCAAATCACAGCGGTTAGCATTTGCATGGCAAACATCCTTTCTAATCCTTTCTTTGTGTTTGGGACCTACGGGCTCTTCTAGTTCTTTATGAAATACGTAATGAACCACTGTTAATGAAATTTGTCCTACTGTGCTATAGAACATAAGTACCCAGTGCTGTTGTGAGCCTGGACAGATGGTTCAGCAATTAAGGGCACTTGCTGTTCTCACAGCAACCCAGGTCCAGTTCCTAGTACCCACATGGCGGCTCACCGACTATCCACAACTCCAGGACATCAGACATCCATCCGCTTCTAACCTCCAGGGGCACCAGGCATATGTATGGTGCACATATATGCAGGCAAAAGAATCATACAAATAAAATAAAATTTAAAATTAACAAGGAAAGAAGTCGGGGCTGGAGAGGCTGCTCAGCAAGTGAAGGTGGTGGCTGGATGGCTTAAAACTCGCCAGGACCCACACAGAGGGAAGGGAGAGAACTGAGTCCCTTGGCTTGTTTTCTGACCTGCACATGAGCACCATGGCATACACACACTAAATAAAGCACGATAAAAAAATCATCTAAGTGTATTTAGAATCCATTGTCCAGCTCTCTGTAGCCTCCCTCTTCCTCCCTGGTAACATTTACTCTATTTTCTGCTTCTGTGAGAACTTCCTTTGCTTTTTGTTTGTTTGTTCATTTTTGTTTCTGAGACAGGGTTTCTCTGTTTTAGCTCTGGCTGTCCTGGAACTCACTCTGTAGACCTGGCTGGCCTTGAGCTCACAGAGATCCGTTTGCCTCTGTCTCCTGTGGCTGGGATTAAAGGTGTGTGCCACTATATAGGTAAAGTGCTGGACCTGTCGGCACACACCCTAGGGCTTGGGAGGTAGAGACGGGAGTTCAGTGTCAGTTTTGGCTACTTGAAGAGTTGGCAGCTAGCCTGGGTTACCTGAGACCCTGTCTCAAACAAACAGACTAGAAAGCCCACGTGTTAGTTACAGTATGTCATACTCGTCTTTCTGTGTCTTGCTTATTTCATTTCTGACACCCACCATCCATGCCATGAAATAGAAGATTTGAATAACTACCCACTCAAAACTATAGGCAGATTCATATTTTTAAAGGTTAGAGGTGAACATTTAATTTTTTTAAGATTCGTGGTATTGCACGCGTGAATTTTGTGTGGGTGTCTGTACGGGCAGCACACAGGTGCCTGGCGCTGGAGGAGCTCAGCACACCACAGCAATGTGACAATCATCATTGCCACTGTCGTCTTCCTCGGCATTCATTCCAGTGACTTCAGTGCAGGTAAATCCCCAGAAGGATGTCAGCATCACAAATGGGCTTAAGTAACAAACCGGGGGAGTAGCTCGGTAAGTAAGTGGAGATCTTAGGTAGCAGGAATAAGGCCCGGCCTCAATCTCCAATGCTATAGAACACACAGACGCATTTAAAACGCATTTTCTGCTTTGGGGCCTGGTAAATGTTGGTGTGTGATGTTTACTATTAAAAACAAAACAAAACAAAACAAAAAAACCCAAAAACACTGCAGCCGGGCGATGGTGGCGCACGTCCTTAATTCCAGCACCCGAGGCCAGCCTGGTCTACAGAGTGAGCTCTACTGACAGCCAGAGCTAAAGCAGAGAAACCCTGTCTCAGAGAAAAACAAACAAACAGAACCTGAAAGTGGCGGGAGAGAGGGCTGAGTGGCTGAGACCCCATCTACCTGCAATTCCAGTTCCAGGGGGTCCAATGACCTCTTCTGGCCTCTCACAACTGTGCTCACATACACATTATTAAAAGTAAAATGAACTTTTTGTTTCAAAGAAGCCTTTTGTGTTTTCAGGTCCTTTGGTTTCTCTTTGATTTCTCAAAGAGAAATGACCAGTGTCATGCTTGTCAGGCTTTAGCATCTAATGCTAATTTCCTTTGCTTCTGAGTCAGGGCCTCCTGTAACCTAAGCTGGACTCTAACTTGATATTTACTTGAGGATGGCCCTAAGCTCATGACCTCTCTGCCTCAGCCTCTCAGGTGTTGAGATCACAAGCATATATCACCATGCTACTATGCTGCTTTTAAGTCCCATTTTTTAAAAACTTTTAAAATAATGTAGTGATTTATTAAACCTATGATTGTCTTTAAAACTTTTTAATGTTTACTTTTGGGGGTTTTAAATTTATTTTTTAATTTTTTTATTAATTACGCTTTATTCAGTTTGTAGCCCAGCTGTAGCCCCCTCCTCACCCCCTCCCAACCCCACCCTCCCTCTTCTCTTCCTATGCCCCTCTCCAAGTCCACTGATAGGGGAGGACCTCCTCCCCTTCCCTCTGACCCTACTTAGTTTATCAGGTCTCATCAGGACTGGCTGCAATGTCCTCCTCTGTGGCCTGGTAAGGCTGCTCCCTCCTCAGGGGTAGGTGATCAAAGAGCCAGCCACAGAGTTGGTGTCAGAGACAGCCCCTGTTCCCCTTGTTAGGGAAACTACTTGGACACTGAGCTGCCATGGGCTACATCTCTGCAGGGGTTCTAGGTTATCTCCATGAATGGTCCTTGGTTGGAGCATCAGTCTCAGAAAAGACCCCTGTGCCCAGATTTTCTGGTTCTGTTGTTCTCCTTGTGGAGCTCCTGTCCCCTCCAGGTCTTTCTATCTTCCCCTTCTTTCATAATATTCCCTGAAATCTGCCCAAAGTTTGGCTATGAGTCCAGCATCTGCTTTGATACCCTGCTGGGTAGAGTCTTTCAGAGCCCCTATGGGGTAGAAATGGGGAGGTAGAAGGGTCCACTGAAGCTCACAGGCCAGCTAGCTTCCTAGGCAGTGAAAAAACAAAGAGGCCCTGCTGACAGACAGGTGAGGTTGTCCTCTGACCTCTATACACGCTTGCAAACACACACCCACAGGCACACACACACAAACACAGCACGCAACCCAGGAGGCAAGGAGTACGAGTAACAATACTCACTATTATTACACTTAATCTTTCATATAACTAAAAAAATAGTTAAAGCATATTCATAGGGCTGGAGAGATGACTCAGCCATTGAGAGCACTGCCCGCTCTTCCAGAGAACCCAGGTTCAATTCCCACCACCGCCATGGCAGCTCACAACTGTCTGTAACTCCAAAATGTGATGCCCTCACACATACATACATGCAGGCAAAACGCCAATGCACATAAAATAAAAATAAACTTTAAAAAAGCATATTCATAGGCCCCTGAAAGTATTATGGACTCAAGGCCCTGGAGCCTGGCTGGCCCAAAAATCATTCTATTTGTGGTGAGTGCTATTGATTTTCCAGTTTTATAGGCAATGCCCTGCCTTGTTTTCCTACCAGAGTCGCCAGTGAACAGAATGAACCCATTAAACAACATCACAGAAAGTGATCCTAAGAGCTGGGTAGCTGAGAAGATGGCAGAAAGGAAAGCCCTTCATTGCACGGGAGAGGGCACTGGGGTCTAGAGGCATGCCTCCTCAGGGGCTGGAGCCAGAATTACAGAGCTGCGGAGCCCCACTCAGCCTTCAGGACACCCATCTGTGATGAGGTCTCTCAGCCACCCCCGAGCATTCCCAGAAGGGCTGATCTGTCCCCACTGGCCCATTTTCACAGGAAATGGGAAGTTCCAGAATTACCCCATAGCCTGCTTTTGCCAAGCCCTAGGGCCTGGGGAGACAGCTTCCCGGAGGACCCTGAGAGGAAAGTGCTTCAGACCGGCCTCTGCTTCCAGCAGAACACTCTCTCTAAACTGCCCAGGGACGAGACAGAGTACCTTTACATACACACAGCCACATCTTATTTAAGAAGCAAAGAGGATGGGGAGCATTCAAGAGGAGCAAGTTAATGGGGGTGGCGTGAAGGCTCAGCACATAAGCCTGGGCACCACTCTCAGAGGATCGGGCAGCACATGCCCACATAGGAAATGTAAAGAGTAAGTCAGCGTCCCTGAGAGACAGCTGTCACCTAGGTAACCAGTCCTGACCAGAGGACCCACCCAAGGCAGAAGATCGACTATCCATGCCCTGAGGGGTCTGTTCCCTCCAGTTTTTCTGTGTTAACCCATGGGGGAAGGACAAAGAGGCAGTCTAGAGGTGGGTGAGACAACCTAACCCATCCATGGGTCAGCTTTCTGGACCCACTCTCTGGATAGCAAATGGGAATAGTGCTAAGAGATAAAAAAAAAAATACGATCTCTGAAAATGCAGGCAGAGGAAGAGCTGTGGAAGGTAGGTGCCTTTGTGGGATCTCAGTTGATCTGTGGCTCAAGGCAAGACCCAGAAAAGTCTTTAGAGCCTTCTGACTAAGAAAAAAAACAAACCAAAACAAAACAAAAAAACCTCAGCCTGCCTGGTGGCGATGCCGCCTTTAATCCCAGCACTCGGGAGGCAGAGGCAGGCAGATCTCTGAGTTCGAAGCCAGCCTGGTCTACATAGTGAGTTCCAGAACAGCCAAGGCTACACAGAGAAAACCCTGCCTTGAAAAAGAAAAAGAAAAAGAAAAGAAAAGAAAAGAAAAAACTCAGCCAGGTTTGAATAACATACACACACATAATTTCTTGTGTGCAGTTCATACGAATGCATGTTTTGTATGTGTGCTCACACATGCATGCAGGACCAAGTGCATGCGGAGCCTGGAAGCTGACACTGGGTATGGCCCACTATCTGTCCACCTGTCTGGTGGGGCAGGGTCTTCCACTGAACCCAGAGCTCAGGTAAACCTGAAACCAGCTAATCAGGAAGCTCTGAGCATCCCCTAACCAGGGGTTAGGGTTACAGACACTTTTGGCCACACCTAGCTTGTATGTGGTTGCTGGGGATCAGAACTCAGGTCCTAATGGCTGTGGGGCAGGTGACTTGTCCACTTAACTACCTCCCTTGACCTCGAAAGCTTGTATCTTAAACAAACACCAACTGAGCAAGTGCAAAGCCTGGTGTGAAGGTAGAGACTCTCCTGGTGTTAGGAGAGAGAGGAACTGACTAGAAAGCAGCTACTCATGATTGTTTTTCCCATTTTTGTCAAAGATTGCTGCCCTGAGGGACACATGTATAGGCAGACAGCTCACGTTAATGGTTAAATATTTGACTTTATAAAGGGATGTTTTTAATAGGAAAAGGAGAACCGTCCTGGCTTGGAACTTGTAAGGAAGGGTGAGTGAGGAGTATCGGGCAGTGAAAAGCAAGCCTTCACACAGAAGCTCCTGGTGCAGCCTCTTCTCTGGAATTTGGGCAGTCTCACACTCCCCTTCCCCCTTCCTCCTCCGTGTAACAGCTTCCTGTCTCTCCTCCTTATTCTTATCAGAGGAGGCAACAGGCAAGACCAGCCTCCTTGTAGCCCTGCCAGAAGACACTGCAGGGATGGGAGTGTAGGAGAAAAATAACACTAAAAGGCCTAACGTGGGCAGTCCAACCTCTGTCCTCAGCAGCCAGCGTCAATCGGTCAACAAGTATTAGCTGAGCTTCTGTTGTGTGCCAGCTGTATGTGGGTGTGAGGGGGGAGTGACAGGAAGTGGCACAGACCAGAAAGGAAATTGGAACTTTTCAGGAAGCAGGCAAGAATTCTGATACTGGGTCACAGTGGACATCCGCGACTGACTCAAGCTAGCGGGTGGCCATAGTAGAACTTAGACAGTAAGACCAGTGTGTGACCAGTCTGCTTCTTTCAATACCCTCTGTCAGGGTGGACGTGTGGCTCAGTGGGTAGAGCGCCTTCCTCACACCCAGGAGGCTCTCGGTTCAATCCCCGTCACGACAGAGCGTGAGTGTGACGGTTACACCTGTCATCTCGGCAATCAGACAGCAGAGGCCGGAGGGTCAGAAGTTCAGTGCTACCCTCAGTACATTCCAAGCCCATGACACAATAAACAAACACACGATAAAGGACAGGAGTTCGGGAGTTCAGCTCCCGAGAGCCAGTTCACAGGCATCTGTAACTCCAGCTCCAGGAGAAGATGGTTCTTCTGGCCTCCGAGGGCATCTGCATGAATGTGCACATACCACATGCAGACACATACTTATACATATTTAAAAGTAAATTGTTAAAAAAGAAGTCAAGTTCCCAAGCTTGGGCCTGGGGATGTAGCTTAGTGTGTGTGTGTGTGAGTTCTGCACTACGGAACACAAGCAGAAAGAAATCCCAGCTGGGCGCGCACGGCACACACCCTTAATGCCGGTTTGGGAGGCAGAGGTAGGTGGATCTCTCTGAATTTGAGGCCAGCCAGGGCTATAGAGTAATCACCTGTCTAAAAATAAATAGACAGACAGACAGACAGACAGACAGACAGACAGACAGATAGATAAAAATCCAACCTGAAGATTGAAAGTTAGTGAAGAAGCAGTGTTGGCACAGAGAACAGCAAAGGCATAGTCAAGAGTCTTTTAGAAGCTGGTGTGTGTCTGTGTGTGTAGTTACATAAGGGTGTTGAGTAATGCAGAGGAAGACGGACAGGGAGACAGGGGTCAGCTTGGACATCAGTCTCAAAGAGCAGAGAATTTAGATTGTCTGATTCATGTGGCTAGGACATCCTTTTCAGGGGCTTTGCCATAGAATGGTCTCCCCTGGAAAGCCAACTCATATCTTAATGAACCTGACTGTGACTGGAGAATGTATGGAAGGACAGAGTGGAAGATAAAGTCCAATGTAGGGCCAGTGCCCAGGTGAGAAGTGACTGTGCTAAGCTGCGGCTGTGCCTAGTTATATGGCCGTGAGAACAGGAAGACAAATGTAATGAGAGCTAAAACCAACAACAACAAAAACCAAACATGAATGATGGCCTAACTCATTTGTTAGCAAGGAAATAAAAATTAAGACCACAATGAGATATCAATAGATTGGCTAAGAGGTTTAATTTTTACACTAGCAAAAGTTACTGAGAATTGAAAAAAATAGTAACTTCTTTTAAAAAAAATATTTGTTTGTGTGTGTGAAAGAAAATTCTTGAGAAGAAGCTGTGTCTGGACGTGAACAACCACCACTCAAAACCTCCTGGAAGGAGTTTGTGTTTCCAGAGACAGATGGACAGATTGGAATTTCAGGACAGTTGGAGAGACAGGAATTTGGTAGGTTCAGAAGCTAATTACTTAATCTTGGGAGGGTGTTAGCCTTTTGGTACTGCTATTTCTTGCCCTCCCTGTATCATGATAATAAGCTAAAACCTCTTAGAAGCTGTTAACCTAGCAGAACATGAGCTTCCTCCAATCCAGGAGCTAAGAGTGTCATCCCCTTCTCCATGTGTCTGCCGCTCTGGTGTGCCCACCAGCACATTCTAAACTTGCCTTGATTTATGACTTTCTTTGTTTTGTAAAACCGTTAGAACCATTCATGAAAGTGCTTCCACATTGGAACATGGAATTTGGAGTAAGCTAAACCCGTGTTCAAGGGCCGTGCTCACTTGAAATGGCTCCAGAATGAACTCTTTTATCTCCTTTAAGATGAGAGGTATGACTTTTACATCATCGTGTGTGCCTGTGTGGGGTATGTGCACATGAGCACAGGTGCCCGTGGAGGCAGAAGCAAGCATTGCAGCCCCTGGAGCTGTGGTTACAGCTGGCTACGTACGAGCAACTGACGTGAGGGCAGGGAACTGAGTTCAGTGCCTGCTTTAACCGTGGAGCCGTCTCTCTCCAGCCCCGAGAAGTAGCAGCTTTTGTTCTGATCACGTCTTGTTGACCCTGAGGGGTTCTCATCCAGTAGTTAGAGGGTGGTCTGCCACACACTGCCAGACGCTGCACAGATAAGGTGAATGGTGATTGATTAGCCACACACATGCTGTTCCCATGGAGGAGGGCATCACAGGTCGTGGTGGACCACACAGGGGCTGAACTCTGGGGTTGTGGGATTCAGACAGTATAATAGCAAGAGTCTGGGGTGCCTCTTGCTTGACTCTGCAGGCCGCCAAGGCACTGACACCCACTGCTCATTACTAAGCAGGAATGTACCTGACACCCTTGACAAGGAAGGTTATCAGCCAGAGGCTTTAGCCAAGGGAACAGAGAGGGTGGGGAATCTTCCCAGAAGCCTTCTGAAGCTCCCTGATAGCCTCCAGCTGTCAGGGCAGCGCGTAACATTGAGCCTTAGTGTTTGGCCTGTATTAGTCACGTCTCTCCAGAGAAACAAAACCAACAGGATGTGTATATATAGAAAAGAAATGTATTTTAGGGAGCTGGCTCACGTGACTGTGGAAGCTAATCTAAAAGCAGTCTCCTGGCAAAATTCCCCTTTGCTGGAGGTGGGAGGGGATTGTTCTGTTAGTACCTTAGCTGACAGGACGAGACCTCCGCCATCATAAAGGGCAATTTGATTTCCTCAAATGTGGAGCTCATGTGAAAACTCTGGCCTGGATGATTCAATGGGTCAAGTTTCATCCCTGTGATTTACCTTGGTTTCAAACCTCTGACTTATGCACATACACACACATGCACACAAATTAAATAAACACAATAAAAAGGTTTGTTTGTTTGTTTGCTTGCTTGCTTGTTTGTTTTAAAGGAGGCTGCAGAGGAGGCTCAGCAGTTAAAAGCACTTACTGCCTTCCAGAGGACCTGAGTTCGGCTCCCAGAACCCACAGGCGGCAGCTTACAACTTCCTGTAACTCCAGCTCTTGGGTATTCACATCCTCTTCTGCAATCTGTGGGTATTTGCACACGCGTAGCACACACAGAGAACATGAAATTCATTGTATACGACTCTCACACACAAATAAAAAATAATTTAAAAATAAATAAATAATCCAGGAATGGTGGATGTCTTTAGTCCAAGCACTGTGAGGTAGAGGCAGGTGAAACTGTGTTTGAAACCACCTTGGTATACATAGCAAGTTTCAGGCCAAGTAGGACTACACAGTGAAACCATGCTATAAACAGATGGATAGACAAATATTGCTCCCATAGACTCCTTAAGAATGTCTGACCAAATAGCAGAACACTGGCGTAACCAACCAAATCTATAAACCGCACCGTCATTAACACCAGCTGTGATGGCATAGACTTGTAAGCCCAGCAATGAAGGCTGGAGCAGAACACTCTCCAATTTGAGATTAGTTTGAGCTACATGGCAAGACCACCTTAAAATACAAACAAATTTAGCTGGGTGTGGTGATAGACTGAAAATATCCCAGCACTTGGGGGAGCTACAGGCAGGAGGATCAGGGGTTCAAGGCCAGCCTGAGACAAATAAATAAAAACAAGGGGAAGAGAATAAAAAAGAATAATCCTAGTGCTTTTGTGCACTTCTGAGAGTCTACATTGGTAAGGACACGTTGGAAAATATTGACGAAGTTGAGACTGCATAACATCTCTAGCCATGACAGGCCTGTGTTTAGAAACAGGCTGAAGACAGGTCTGTCCAGAGTAATATTGCACAAAATGGCTTGAAACTGGAAGCAACACAAATGTCCATCCACAGCAGAGCAGATAAAATTGCAGAACACTAAAACAGCTGAGAATTAAAGAGGTGTAATGGCAGGCTGAAGTGGGAAGACTGAGTATAAAAGATGAAGGTCAGCCTGAGAGACACAGTGAGGTTCTGCCTTTTCAAGTTTAAGGAGAAGAAATGTAACTGCAGACTATGCGGAAGTGAGAACAAATTACAGCCACGTGCCGTAATACTTGATTTTTTTCTTTTTTTTTAGGACAGTAAAGCCAGGGAGATGGCTCAGTTGGTAACGTGCTTGCCCTGCCAACATGAGGAGCTGCCTTGGACCCCAGGAGCCATTTTTGAAAAGGTAGGAAGGGGGCCCGTTAGAGAAAGCTCGGTGGATGAAGGAACCTGCTGCCAGGTTGGTAACCTGAGTTTAGTCCCGGAGATCCGCATGGCAGAAAAAGAGAACTGACCCCTTCAGGCTGTCCCGACCTTCACACACAGTCCCCACCCCACACAAATAAATAAATGTAATAAAAAAATTATATAAAATTATTTACATAAAAAAACAAGGGCTAAATAAATGGCTCAGTTTCTAACAACATTATTTTCTTGTTTTTTGCTAATTTTTGTTTGGTTTTGGTTTGGGTGTTTTGTTTTGTTTTGTTTTGAGACAGGGCTTCTCTGTGTAGTCTTGGCTGTCCTGGACTTGCTTTATAGACCAGGCTGGCCTCGAACTCACCGAGATCCACCTGCCTCTGTCTTCTGAGTGCTGGGATTAAAGGCATGTGCCACCATGCCCAGCCTCCATATATAATTTTAAATTATAAAAATGTAAAGGTTTTAGGCAGCGATTGCAACACATATTTCATCATAAAACAAAGTTGAAAATCAGCTGGATAGTAGTGGTGCACATCTTTAATCTCAGCACGCAGGAGGCAGAGGCTCCTACTAGTGAGACCCCTTAGGGTTTTCTGGATTGGAAAGTTTGTGTCTCAGCAAATATTTGGATTTATGTCTGGTCTTCATTCCTCACTTCTATCCGCCCCTTGGTACCAGCTGTCCACTGCCAGGAAGAAAAGAGATTTAGCAGAAGGGTTGTGAATGAGTACCCTAGAGCAAGATTTCCAGAAAGTCTCAGACTCCATAGAGCTAAGAACATGCCCACATGAGGAGACAGTGACATACAAAAGAACTAAGTGCAGACATCATCTGTGGTAACAATGATTCTGGGAACCCACATCACACTTTCACTTGTGGCTGCCAACACTGTGGCTTCCACAGAGAGAGGTGTGTTGTAGGAAATGAGAGACAGAGCTCATTCACAGGAACCACAAATAAGCACGCACAGCCCAGACACCTGCCCCCTGAGGGAAGGACTGAATTCACGGCTTCACACCTGTGGGGTAAATGACTGTCCAGGCTAGGAAGAAATTCTGTGAGCATGGTGACACGGCCAGTTGCAGCTCCAACTTCATCAGACGAGAAAGCTGCTAAGCTGGGCGGTGGTGGCACACTCAGGAAGCAGAGTCAGGCGGTTCTCTGTGAGTTCGAGGCCAGCCTGGTCTACAGAGTGAGGTCCAGGACAGCCAGGGCTACACAGAGAAACCCTGTCTTAAAAAACAGAAACAAAAAAGCAAAAACAACAACAAAAATGCTGCTACAATGCAGCTACCCTCTGAATGACCAAGGTGCACAGACAGTGGTGGCCAAAACAGTAAAGGAAGGAGCTCTAAAAACAGAAAAAAAAAAAATGCCTCTGCTTCTGCGCTGGTCACCCTGAAAGCCCCGGGGCACTGCAGCAGACTCCAGGATCTCAGTCTGCTGGCTGCTGCAGATTGGCGCTAGCTTAGGCTAACAACTACGAGGATTTCAACACCAGCCGGATTTGGTCCAAGCTTGCTTTTGGCCTTTCTAGCTGTGTGTATCTGTTATGTGATCAAAGTGTGTAGCATAGATGATTTAAAGGGAATATTCACCTGGACTCACAATTTGAGAGACTCCATTACGTCGCTGCATTACATCTGACCAAGGTGAAGGGAATAAGGTGGAGAACCTTCACACTGTGGTCAATCCAGCAGCAAGAGGAGCTGGAATCAGGGGCTGTCTGCAGCCTTGAAGAGCTCGGCCCTAGTGCCCGACATCCACCAACCAGCTCTCGGGTCTTGAAGGTCTGCAGCATCCCACAACAGAGCTACCAGATAGAGAACAAGAACGTGTCTAGGGTGACAGTTCAGACTCAAACCATAGCATCCCACCCCGGCCATCTCATAGTGCAAAGTGAATATAGTGCAACTTCAGGAGTCCCTAAAGTCTGTAGGAGGGTAGCAAGGAAATGTTAGATTGAAGTGAGAATGAAACCAGCAGGTCAGTGTTAGATCCTGTAGCTCCATGTCCAGTATTCCCGGCATGTAGTGGCCTTGGGCATACCCAGCCTCATAGCTTTCTCATTTGCACTACACACAGATTCTCTCCTGGGCTGGCTTCACTAGGTACCTGCAACTTTTCTCAGCAGATGTCACATATTTCTGGCACCCCCATCTTGAGATCTTTTAGGCTTTACCTTCACAGTTTTATGCACTGGCCCCTCATGGATTCACTGAAGAATTCCAAGCTTGTTACACAGATCTGGCCTCCCAGGATTTCCTTAAACATCTGTGTGCAAGCTTCCATGATCACAAAATTCTCATTCTGTGTGACTACAAAACCCACACTATGCAGACAACATCAGGCCCAACTATTAGGTCCATAGGGCCCCAGGCGCCCTTTGACCTCAGCTGAGTTCTTACATAGTATAACCTGGGAAGACATTTCCCTAGGGGGAAGTTTTTCAGAGCCAGAAAGATGGCTCAGCAGTTAGAAGTGTTCATCACTCTTGCAGAGGACCCAAGTTCAATTCCCAGCACCTATTATCAGGTGACTCAAAACTACCTGTAACTCCAGCTTCAGTGAATATGAGACCCCTGCCCTCTGAGAGTGCATGCGTGCGTGTGCGCGCGCACACACACACATACACACAAAAACTTTTAAAGAGAAAAGAAAGCCTTTCAAATGTTTTTTTCGTTTCCTGCCTTTGATGGAGGGACGCTCACCCCCACCAAGGCACCTTTTCTGTTGTCCCAGTACAAAGAGAACAGTTTCTCTTCCATGGCATCCATCTCTTTAACAACTATAGCCACTTTGTCTGCGCTTGATTTGCCTGCAACTTTAAGCAACCATGCTCCTTCCCTGGCCACAAAAGACTCATATTTTCCTGTCAGTCTTTTGGCTCCAGATTCTCACTTGTAAACCTGACAAAAACCTGCCCGAATTAAGCAAGCTGTAGCCTGTCTTGAAAGTTCTTCTACCAAATGAATTAGTCTATTGCTTTTCAGTCCAAACTCACTCAAGATTTCAGGACACGAATAGAACATAGCCAAATTCTTTGCCAGACTGAACATAGTCTGTTTCTGGAAACACCATGAGCTGTCTTTACTGCCTATATGTCGGTTGATGTTTAATTTTCCAAACTTCCATGGAAATACCACATAGAGGAGTTTACAGTACTGTAGCATTTTCCCTACGCTTCATTGAAAACTCTTACTTATTCTCCCACAAAGCAGTTTCAAAGGACTGCGTGCCTCATGGCTAGATTTGGTCACAGAAATCAGCCTACTCTGGTACCAATTACCTCTATTCATTACTTTCATGTCTCCATGACCAAAATAACTGTCATAGTCACCCTCAGGGTTAAAACGTTTAGTTTGGTTCATGATATCAGAGAGTTTCCCTCTATCTCTCATAGTGGGAAGGGCATGGCAAGTAGCTATACTCACTGTGGCAGGAGCATAAGGCAGAGGCTGTTCACATCAGGGCAGAACAGGCCAGGAAGCAAAGACAGACCAACCAGAGTCAGAGATCAGGTGTCACTTTCAAAAAACTGCCCAAAGACACCTACTTCCACCAACTAGCTCCTACCTCCTAAAAGTTCTGCAGCCTTGAAAGGTGGTGAGTGCCACCAGTTATTGGTGCAAACAAAGTGCTCAGCGTAGATTCCTCTGTGGCTGACATTTCAAATTCAAACCACACATTGTTTGTATCTCTGGTGGATCTAATAATTTCTCTAAGCCCCATTCTTAAATTATCCATTCATTTATTTTATTTATGTGTATAAGCACTTTGTCTATGTGCCTGATGCGCACTGCATGTGTGCCCGGTACCTGCAGAGATCAGAAGAAGGCATTGCATCCTTAGAACTGGAATTACAGATGATTGTGAGCTACCAAGTGGGTGTTGAAAGCCAAACCCAGTTCCTCTGCAGGGGCAATCCAGAACTCTTAATTGCTGAGCCATCTCTCCAGTCGCTGAGCCTCATTAAAATAAATAAAAATCATAGTAAATACCTCATTTAAGATGTAATTAACATTAGTACTCGCTTCCTGAGTGTCATGGGATTTAGTGAGAGGACAAATATAAAGAACACAACGAATGCATCAGCTTTTATGTAGAGCCTCACGGCTACAGCAGGCTACAGAGAGAAAAGCCTTGCTGTGCACAGGACGCAGGGCTGTCACATACCACATCATGCCAAAGAAAATACAAACTGTTCAGTCACCGTGGAATTTTAGGCACAAAACGAGGGTAGAAGGTCTTATCATAAGTGCACAGAATTTACTTAGACTTCACGTCTGACTAGGTTCCTCCTACCAGGGTGTCCCACAACAGCTCAACCACAAATACAGATACCTCAGGATGTCTCTTCTATCTGGCTGGCTTGGGGTCGTTGTTATTTAAGTTGCTAAGTTTTGTGGTTGTTTTGTTTTGTTGTGCTAGTAGTGGGAGAAACCAGGGCTCAGCTGTAGTCCTCAGATTCCTAGTTCTCAAACTCAGAACCCCTGATGGTTCAGAGCAGGGATGGGAAGATCCAGTGGCCATTAGGATTTTAGAAGACTCAGGTCCAAGCCAGGCATATGTCCAGATGAGGGCAATGGAAGCTCAAACATGTAGCTGCTTCTAAGGCTTGGTTTCTTAACTATCAAATGGCCTGTTTCCACTTTCCAAAACTGCGCTTCTCTTACAAAATGCTGGGCACGTTTTGTGTTTCTCCTGGTTTTATCTTTACTCATGGAACACAGAAGGAAGGGTTGGTTGCATCGCTGAGAGACTCACTCAAGCTTTCCCGCCCTGCCCATCACTTCATACCCATTCCCACCCCATTTCAAGAGGATCTCCAGGCTAAGCTCTTAGCCTGGCCCACAGTGCCAAACCCAGGCCCTCCCCATCCTGATTTACAGGAACTCACCCTAGCAATCAATCATCCTTAATTTTTAACTGGGCAGTGTCCTGAAGCAGCCAATGAGTCTGGCCCCCACACCCCACCCTCACTGACCCTCTGCAACTGTCCACTCAGTCGGCCCCGAAGCTGCCTAGTGACCAAGAACTCGGACCAGGTTTGTAATAGGGACTTTCAGGAAGAACGCAAAGTTAAGAGGGCTGGTCAGGAAGGTCTCCAGCCTCCTTCTCCCCAACTTTCCAGCCCCCTGTCTGTTATCTCCAGTTTCCACAGGCTTGCTTCCACTTGAACCTTTTGCCTCTTCCTCCTCCCTCAAAGCTGTGCTGCCCAGCTCGCCCTGGCGCTTCTCTCCTGCTGCCTCTGGCTTATTGTTTAGTTAAGCGGGACCCGGGAGATTGAACAGATGGGACAGAGACCTGGGCGTGAAGGGAGAAACCGGCCAGCCGGTGCCGGGAAAGGGAAACAGTTTGGGGAAAACAAAACAGAGGGCGGAGCCAGGGAGGAGGTTGTCCCAGAGGGAGGAGGCGTGAGCGCAGCCGGAAGGGTCAAAGCCTGAATTGGAATGGGGGCGGGCCTGGGGATGGGGTGGACCCCCGAGCTGCTAGGCTCGTGGCTGGCTCTGAGGCTAACTGGCTTCGTAGGACGCAGCTGACATCGCTGCCCAGATGGCCTCCAGGCTGACCCCACTGACCCTCCTCCTGCTGCTGCTGCTGGCTGGGGTAAGTGGTCCCTCTTCGAGGGGTGGAATGGGGGATGAATTAACTCTTCAGACGCTCCTCCTGGGAGTCTTAACTTCATGCCTTGCCTTAGCGGTGGAGGAGGGACTGGATTCTGTATGGGAAGGTACATTAGCTGAATGGTCTTGGGCCGGACCCTTTAACTCAATGTATAAAAGAAAGAACACATAGACCCCACCTAGCCCATCAGCCGGGCTCGGAAGGGTCAAAGAAAGGATGAAGAACAGGCCCAGAGTTCTGAAAAACACACCCCACCACCACCAATGCCGCTGTGACAGGCTCTTCCAGGCTGGGGTCTGTGGAAGGCAGGGTGCAAGGAGGAAGGCTAGCAGACAGACCTGGACAGCACCAGGGTTGAGAGCGCTGTGGTGCCAGTGGCCTAGGAGCACAGGGATAAAAAGTAAACTCATAAAAAGAATGAGTGCTTGCTTCCGGGGATGAGCAGTGTGCTGTGCTGGAAGCTGGCATCCCCTTGTGGAGTCAGCAGATGAGGGCCCAGTTGAGCAAGGGATGTGGATTTTCGTACTTTCCTTCCCACTTCTGAAAATACCCTGCCACATAAGGAGGTCCCAAATGCCCGGATGACTGGGGCTACAGGCCGTGGCACTGTACCTAGTCCCGGCCATTCGTTCCTTTCCTTTTGGAATATTAATTGTTTTCAATACTCACTGCTGTACCACAGCCTACTCTTGGAAGATCCACAGTCCTAAAATAAGACTCCCAGATGCGCTAACCCAGCAAGTGAGTCAAAGCAAGTAGATATTTACAGGAAAACAGCTCTGTGCATGGCAGTCACTGAACACAGATAACTAATAACCAAATCAGAGTTTCTTCGTGTCTCCTGTGGAGAATTTTCCCAGCATTGCCTATTTCTGAAGGAATTGTGGGTGTGGCTCAAGGCAGGACCTTCACCTGCCAGTCTGTACCAGAAAAGACTGGTATGATATGTTCCCAATCTTCTCTTCCTGCCTGGAGTGGTTGAGGGGACTGTGGCTCACCAAGAAATGAAAACACTGTTTCTTGAACCACAGGACAGAACTTTCGCAGATTCAGAAGCTGCCAGCCATGGCACCCAGGATCCACTAGTTTCTCAAGACAAAGAGATCTTTGCTGAAGGATTTGGCCCCTGGAGTCCCACTGTGCAGTCTTCTACCTGGCCAGCAAGCAATGCATCCACCGAAATAACAAATGACACCACGGATAAGCTTGCCAACGAGTCCTTCATCCAGCCCACTGAACTGGCTGAGCAGCTACCCATAGATTCTCCCAACCAGCCCCCTGTGGATTCTCCCAGCCAGCCCCCTGTGGATTCTCCCAGCCAGCCCCCTGTGAATTCTTCCAGCCAGACCCCTGTGAATTCTTCCAGCCAGACCCCTGTGAATTCTTCCAGCCAGACCCCTGTGGACCCTTCCATCCAGACCTCCACAACCACAGAGCTTCCCACCCAGGCACCCACTGAACCCTCCTGCTCAGAGCCACTTGCTCAGTGCTCTGACTCAGATAGAGACTCCTCAGAGGCCACGCTGGCAGAGGCTTTGACAGATTTCTCTGTGAAGCTCTACCATGCCTTCTCAGCTACCAAGAAGGCTGAGACCAACATGGCCTTCTCCCCATTCAGCATCGCCAGCCTCCTCACACAGCTCCTTCTTGGTAAGGCTCTGACTTCTTCCCAGGCTGTGAATGGGAGCCTTCCACAGGGATCAGCAACCACCAACACTTACTGCAAAGCTATGTCTCTGGAAAATAGCTGTAACGTGGGCTACATGATGGGGGTGGTAGGTCTTCATTCGTGAACATTGCTTCATTTAACAATGACGTAAGTAGGTACTGTTGCTTATATTTTTGGTTGTGAGCCTAGCCTTTAACAGCGGAGCCATCTCTCCATCCATGCTATTGCGTATAAACCCCTACGGACCCATTAACAACATATGAAATAAGGTCCCAGTCACCAGACTGTGGTTCAAAGCAATGTGATGAGGGAAATGAAGTGACCAGAGACAGACCTAAGGTAGAGTCATGGTAATATACTCTTTAGCTGTGCCGCCACGGGCAGTTCACTTAACCCCTCCTGAGTATGAATTCTCACCAGCTAAGTAGAGATGATGAGATCTACCTCTAAAAACCAAGAGTCAGAGAACATGTTGCCTTGACTTCCTAGAAGGTAAAGAAAAACCTCTGCCTCCATTAGAGTGATTCATCTGGGAATCACTGGGAAAGGCAAGAACAAATTGCCACAGGCAGGAGAGAGAGGACACTCCTCATACCCCAGAAATGCATCTAGAAACTGCACATGTAAGATCCTCTTTCCTAACACCCCGCCGTGGCTGGCAGCACCCGACTGCCCAGGTATAACACCATACCGTCCTCAAACATCCTCAGTCTCCCGGGGGGGGGGGGGAGGGGCTGATTTCAATTCATTAATTTTAGTTCAAGTCCAGCATTCATCTTTTACTTAGTAGCTGTGTAGCCTTAAATACATTAATTAATAACGTAATCTCTAAAATGTCAGGGTCTTCCTCCTCTACACAATAGGAAAGGGAGTATCCTGTATAAAAAGGCTTAGTGACAATTTAATAAGATAAAATAGGAGAGGTGTTAGAATACCTGGACCAGGGGAAATGTTCTTGACAAATTTTAGCTATTATGGCAGAAAAGACATATACAGTAAGTGGTTAATAATGAAAAACATCCATCCTCTTTTACAGTAGTGATCAAGTACATCCAAACCATCTAAATCAGAGTTAATGTGGAACAGGGGTTAGAGAGATGTGTGGGAATATTTGAAGCTTTGGTAAAGTCTAGTGGGATGACTCGTGACCCACCTTCCTCCTGATGTATGGACTGTCTTCCAGAATACAGATCAGATACTCTGAAACACCCTCCATTCCAGCCAGTCCTCAGCACCAGTCCCCAATAGTGGGTCTCTGATTCTTCCCCCCAGAACCCACATCTCTCTGTCCTCTGTTGTAGGGGCTGGAGAGACCACCAAGAGCAGCTTGGAGAGCATCCTGTCCTACCCCAAGGATTTTGCCTGTGTCCACCAGGCTCTGAAGGTCTTTTCATCCAAAGGTGTCACCTCTGTGTCTCAGATCTTCCACAGCCCAGGTGAGTATCCAAGGCAGACAGTAATCTATGGAGGATTCTGGGAAAGAAATCCTGGGAAAGAGGATGGAGGGCCTGGACTGGGGATGAGTAAGAGCAGGTGGAGGCCTCAGCAAAAGTTTCAGGTGGCTCCCGGAGCTGTTTGTCCATTGTTTACAATAAGGGTCTGTGCATGCCTTAGGGCTGGAGGTTAGAGGTTAGAAGTATAAAGTGAGCAAAAGTTGCTAAGTTTTAGGTCAATGGAGTCTTAAGACTCATATTTTGTACTTTCGTGTTACATGAGTTTGTCATTGTTTACATGTTTATGTTAGGTAGAAAATACCAGCAAACAGTAAATAATAATAATAAACTTTAAAAATAATCTAATGCAGTTGGGTTTTTTGTTTCTGTTTTTGTTTGTTT
>CM053752.1:60873964-60980646 GCA_028658305.1 Pachyuromys duprasi
TTTTTTTTTCCTTACTATAAAAGCCATATTTGTTATAAAAACAAAAACAAAAACAAAACTGAGAAAATACAGGAAAAGAAAAAAGGAAAGAAAAAAAGGAAAGGAGACTACCTAAAAATTTCAAGCCCTCTTCCTTCCTCTCTCTCCCTCTCGCTCTGTAGTCCTGGCTAGCCTTTGCTCCCTATGTAAACGATGCCCGCCATGATGTCACAGAGGTGTCATGCCCCTGCCTTCCAAGTTTTCCCTCATCTGGCATTAAAATATATCATTTTGATCTGAGAAAAAATATGGCTCAGAGGCCTCAATAAATGCTGTATTCCTTACTAACCGACAACCAGCGAGGTCCTTTGTTCTGCTCAATTAATGGACAATTCCATTGCATTCAACATTCCCCTCTGCTCACATCCAGAGTTCTGCTAAGGTTCTGGGTTTTAGATTGTGTGAGGCACAAGCAAAGCCTAGGGTTTTGATCTCTTTTGATCAAATTTGTCTTTGCTCAAATGCATTGATCCATCCAGTCCAGTAAAACAGTCTACTCTTTCAAGCACTCACATTTTCTCCAGTGGACTTGGGCTGTGAGAACAAAAGTCAGGAAGTGTTATGATGGACTTCTCCTGAGGCCTGGGAGTAGGTCTATTCCTGCTGAATAAGGAAAGAACAGAGGGGAAAGTCAAGGGCAGGCTGTGTGGGGAAGGCTGTCCAGCCAAGGGCAGGCTGTGTGGGGAAGGCTGTCCAGCAAGCACTAGTCAGCAGCAAGCAGAAGCTGCAGGGTTCCTAGGAGTTATGCTGTTCTTAGTTCAAGATTTGTTTTCTTGAGACTGGTTTGTGTATCTATAATAAAGGGGCCGGCTGTTCCTTGCACCAGCATTTTGTCTGCATTGGAGTGAGCAAGAACCATTGAAACCTGGATAATGTGATAGTCTTTCATCCCTTCACTCAGGAGGCACAGGCAAGCAGATCTCTATGAGTTCCAGTCTGGCCTACATGAGTTCTAGATCAGCCAGAGCTACATAGTGTAGCCATCTCAGGGGGAAAAAAAAAAAAAAAAGCAAAACTCATGGTAAGTGTGCTCGTTGAAGGGAGAGGTGGAGTTGTTGAGAGGACTCATCCTCCCCTCTCTTGTCCTGTCCCTCAGACCTGGCCATAAAAGATGCTTTTGTGAATGCCTCTCAGAGCCTGTATGGCAGCAGCCCCAGAGCCCTGGGTCTGGATAGAGATGCTAACTTAGAGCTCATCAACACTTGGGTGGCTGAGAACACCCACCACAAGATCAGCAAGTTGCTGGACACCCTGCCTTCTGACACCCGCCTCATCCTGCTCAACGCCGTCTACTTGAGTGGTAAGGAAAACATCGGGTGGATACCCGTGCCTGACTCAGTTCTGCCTCCCACCCTGTCCTCACATTACCAGGCTGAGAGCGCCACACCATGTTCCCATGTGCCTGTCCTACCCGACCCAACAGGACCTCTAACTCTGTTTTGTCCCCATCTGCATCACAGCCATCCTTTCTCCCTTCAGCCAAGTGGAAGAAAACATTTGATCAAAAAAAAATGATGGAATCTTTTCTCTACAAGAACTCTATGATTAAGGTGCCCATGCTGAGCAGCAAAAAGTACCCTATGGCCCATTTCAGCGACCAGACCCTGAAGGCCAAGGTAAGCGCTTGGCTCACTCCGACCCTGCTTCAGACATATTGGAGGGTACCAACTTCCTTTCTCCTTGTCATTGTGGAGGGCCTGCTTGCAAACTTCCATCTGTTAGTCCCTCCCTCTCCTTGCCTTCTCCTCTCTCTAGTTTTGGCCAAGGGAGGGAATTTTAGGCTGGAAGAAATGAGTCTAGACATGACTCTAAAGCTTCTTCATTCATCTCTACTGCATCAAATGGCAAAAAAAAAAAAAAAAGTGAGTCATGTTTCCATTCTGTGCGTCTCTCAGCAGCCACCACTCCAGGTAGCCCGCCAAGTCATCTGTGTGCGTGCATGTGAGTAAGCACACTTGTAGATGTATAGCTGTATGTGCGGATATGTGGTAAGTGTGTGTATATGCAGAGGTTAAGTCACTGGAAAAGCCACCTGCCTCTCCTCCCAAGTACTGGGATGAAAGGTATGTGCCGCTATGTCTAGCTGAATTAAGTTCTTTAATGGAAATTGGAAAGTATAATTCTAATGGATCAGGAGAGAGAAAAGACAGAATACGGAGCCCAAGCTGGGCATGGTGGTGCATGCCTTTAATCCTAGCATCTGGGAGGCAGAGCAGATGGGTATATAATAGAGAGCTATAATAGAAAGATCCTGTCTTAAAATTTAAAAAGGAAGAAGAAAAATATGGAGCCCAAAGATTCTAGTTAGTAACTTTCCCATGTCTAGTGCCTATGCACTCCTTCCTTGCTAGAACTGCAAGACACCAGTCTGTGGGGTAGGGATCAATGCCTCACCACTACACATAAAGAAAGCATTTCCTGGCATAGCCATCTTTGTTTCTACCTTGGGAGATCTCCAGATCCCTTTCCGCTTAGGTGTGTGTATCTCTGTGTCTCAGTGGGAGGGTTTTTTTGAGCCAGAATCTCATATCCTATCTAAGAAAAAAAAAAGAAAGGAGGGAAAGCAGTAGAGAGAGAGGAAAGAAGGAAAGGAAGGAATAAAGAAACCAAACTCTTCTGTTATTCATTGCTAGTCAGGGTTTGATCCAAAACTTGTGCTCACTTCTTGGACTCTCGTCAGGACCAGCGTGTTTCAGTGATACTGGCTGGCATCGCCACTTGATGGCACAGCGTGGTAGTCAGGTGTGCCTGCTGATTACTGAAACAGTACACATTAAGAGACAGACTCAGGACACAGGAAATGGGGGGAACAGGAGCGGGCTTGGGCAGGAGGAGCTGATGAGCTGTGCCTCATGCTCTGTAGGTAGGACTGCTGCAGCTCTCTCACAACCTGAGCTTTGTGATCATGGTGCCCCAAAGCCCGAAGTACCAGCTTGACGACATGGAGAAGGCACTCAGCCCCACTGTCTTCAAGGCCATCATGAAGAAGCTGGAGCTGTCCAAGTTCCAGTCCACTTACCTGATGATGCCTCGTGTCAAAGTAAAGAGCAGCCAAGACATGCTGTCAGTCATGGAGAAGCTAGGTGAGCGCTGGCCGCTGGGGATGGGGGATCAGTGGTGCTGGAATGTGGCTGTCATTCTAAACTTTGCGAGTTAAAGGGACAGGGGTTTTATCCCAGGAGGCCACTGAGAAAGCTGAAACTCAGAACCCTTATGTGACTTGCCCAAAGTTTGCACAACTTCCCTTTGAAAGATTTGGAGTCAAGCCGGAACAGCAGCGCAGAGCTCCGAATCTCTGGGATGTTTCTGCTGTGTGGCTCATTGGAACTGGTGACCCACATGGGCTTGGACACTCACGTCCCTAGCCACATTCACTAGTAGACAGCCTCACAGGATAAGCTCAAATCCATCTAGATATGATGGTCTAGGGGCTCTGAGTTCTCGGGAGACTTTAGAGGTACCATTTTCTCCTTTTGCCGTTGATTGGGAGAGTTAATATATTTTTTCATTTTTTATTGATTCTTTGTGAATATCACATCATGCACTCCAATCCCACTCATCTCCCCATCCTTCCATATCTCCCTCCACCCTCGCAACCTCCCTCCAATGAAAACAAACGTCTCACTGTGGAAGCTGCAGTGTGGCATGCTTGTGTCACACAGAATACTCTTTTGCCCAGAGAGCTTTATTTGCTTTGCCATAAGTCACTGCAGTAATTGCACCGAGTCATTGGTGTGGTTCGAGGCCTCTGGCTTCTGCTGCACCATCGATGCTGGATCCTCACTGGACTCCTCTCAGATATCTTGTTGTTGTCCTGTGTCGTGAGATCCCGCAGCTTTGGATCTGCAGGACTGGCCCTTCACTCCCTCCAGCAGTTCATAGATGGGGTAGATGTTGGGGTGGGCCAGCTCAAAGCCTGAATCTGGCCTGCCTGGTGGCTGAGTTGGTCAGCCTGGTAGCTCTCCCTCACGCACACCATCAGGTCCAGCTCGCCTGCTCTCACAGAAGCACCATTTTCTCACCTTTGACTTCATCTCTTGCTAGATCTGTACACTCATCTCCTGTCCTGACACTTGACCACCTACTATATAATCTGATTTTCTAGATCAAAGACCAAATAATGGACTAAAAGATGCACCTAGTGCTCCTACCTCTGCGGAATTGCAAGAGCTTTAGGAACAGGGACCAAAAACCAAGTATTAGAGGGAGCAGCCTTGCCAGGCCACAGAGGAAGACAGTGCAGCTTGATGAGACCTGATAGGCTAGGGTCAGAGGGAAGGAGAGGAGGACCTCCCCTATCAGTGGACTTGGAGAGGGGCATGGGAGGAGGTGAGGGAGGGGGGGTGGGATTGGGAGGGGATGAAGGAGGGAGCTACAGTGGGGGTACAAAGTGAATAAACTGTAATTTATAAAAATATAAATAAAATTTTTAAAAACTGGAAAAAAACAAATATTAGGCCAATTGGTGGTGGCACACGCCTTTGGACCCAGTACTCAGGCAGAGGCAGGCAGATCTCTGTGAGTTTGAGGCCCGCATGGTCTACAGTGAGAGTTCCAAGACAGCAGGGCTACACAGAGAAACCCTGTCTCTGGAAGAAATAAAAGAAAAGGGAGGGCTGGAGAGATGGCTCAGAGGCTAAGAACACTGGCTGTTTTTCCAGAGGTCCTGAGTTCAATTCCCAGCAACCACATGGTGGCTCATAACCATCTATAATGAGATCTGGTGCCCTCTTCTAGCATGCAGGCAGAATGTTGTATAAATAACAAATAAATAATCTTAAAAAAAAAAAGAAAGGGGAAAAAAGAAAAACAAATCTCAAACCAAATATTAAAAGAAAACATGCTCCCAGCACCTTTGTTACTAAGGAAGTGCCAGGGTTATAGATACGCTTTGTCGGGAATTTAGGGCAGAGACGAGTATACATTTCTTATCACTTCACAGAATTTTACCCTCATGTGATCTCATTTTATAGCATATCATCTATCTCTATTATCCAAAGTCCTTTAAGACAAGGAAGTATGGTGTCATTTTTCACCATACTGTAGCTGGTGGGCAGAGAGTGGGCCTCTCGCCTCTTGAGAGTAGCAACTGGGCCCACTGACAAGGCTCCCACTGGCCAGACCAGAGGAGTGATATTCCGAACCTGAGGAGGAAGAGACTAGGGAATTTGAGACTAACCCAGGAACCTAAGAGCAGACTCTCCATCCACCTAGAGCTTGCTGCTATGTCCGATCCTGTTCTTCTGTTGTCCCCCGCCTCCCCAGATTTCTTTGACTTCACTTACGATCTCAACCTGTGCGGGCTGACTGAGGACCCAGATCTGCAGGTGTCTACCATGAAGCACCAGACGCTGTTGGAGCTGACGGAGACGGGCGTGGAGGCGGCTGCAGCCTCCACCATCTCCGTGGCCCGAAACTTAGTCATCTTTGAGGTGCAGCAACCTTTCGTCTTCCTGCTCTGGGACCAGCAGCACAAGTTCCCAGTCTTCATGGGCCGTATATACGACCCCAGGGCCTGAAACAGGCAGGAGACCTGTAAGGCCGGCAGCCAAGCTTCAGCTCACCAGGTTACTCCTGCCCTAGCCACTTCCAGCCTTGGGACCTGGCAGAGGGACTGTTTCCATCCTCCAACCCCCATGGCAATGACATACTCTCTAAACATTTTGCAGCTTTTATGGTTCAAGCTTGCCAGAATCTACAAATAAAACTTGCAGACATTTTCTTCTCTCACTTGTCTCTGGCTACCAGTTACCTCAATTTCAGAAAACCAGACTTACCATGCTTCCTGCATCAGCTTCTTACTGCCGTGTAAAGAGCCACTCTAAACGCAGTGGCTTAAGAAACATCGATGCTTAGCATTTCATCCGTGTCTTGGGAGTGGCCAGTGTCTTCCTGATCTGACCAGCTGACCCTCCCTGGCAGATGAAAGCATCTTCCATAGTTAGCAGTTTGCTTGGGGATGACTGGTCTTTGATGGTTCTCTTAGTTAGGGTTTTACTGCTGTGAAGAGACACCGTGGCCATGGCAGCTCTTGCAAAGGGAAACATCTAACTGACGCTGGCTTACAGCTTCAGAGGTTTAGTCCATTATCATCATGGCGGGAACATGGCCGCGTGCAGGCAGACACGGTGCTGGAGGAGATGAGGGTTCTACACCTCAATCCTCAAGCAACAAGAGAAAAGCTTTACGCCACTAGCCTGGCCTTCAGCATCTGAGACCCCCTGCGGTGACACACTTTCTCCAACAAGGCCACACCTCCCAACAATGGCACCCGCTATGGGCCAAGCGTTCAAACACATGAGCCTATAGGGGCCATTCCTCTCCAAACCACCACAATGGTCTTGGGTGACACTTTTTGGCACTCTTCTATATGTCCCTATGTCCTGCCACCAGGATGACCTGTGTTCTAACACAGCCTCTTTCTCTCATGTCTGCTCATATCAATTTCACCATTTCCCATTAACAATTGGCATGGTAAAACCAGGATGTAGAGTGCAAAGCCTCCACAAAGTTAGAGGGTAGACAGCCATTAACTGAAGACCACAAATGCAACTTACCTGGAGAGAGAGCTCAGTAGTTAACATCCCTTGCTGTCCTTCCAGAGGGCCTGGATTCAGTTCCCAGCATTCACAGCAACTCCCGGTTCTTCGCAATTTCAGTTCCAGGACACCTGACACCTTCTCCCTCCAAAAGGACTCTAGGTGTACACACGGCGTGCACACCTACACTGACATGCTAAACATAAGGAATGATTGTAAAAATGTGCCAACAAGCACCTGGAATTTCTCCTTATGCAAATAAGGCATTCCCAGCACCTTAGCTCAACCTAAGTACACTCACCTTTGTTCCCCCAATTAAACGAGCTGCTCCTGGGAGGTCTGTTTGTCATCTGCTCACCCATCCTCTGAGGTCTCCATCGGCCCCAGCAGTTCCAACTTCACTTTTTCTCTCAGGCACCAGTCATGCACTCAGCAATCATGCCATTGAGGAGGGGATGTGGAGTGGGGATGACGATCCATGAGCATCATGATAGGAACAAACAAGCATGAGGGAAGGCGGGAGAGAGAGAGAGAACACTGGCTTCGAATAGTACTGGCTTTTTAAACTTCAAAACCAAGACCCAGTGATATTCCTCTTCCAACAAAGCCACACCTCCCAATCCTTCCCAAACAGTCCTACCAATTGGGGACTAATTATTCAAACATAAAAGCCTGTGGGGGCCATTCTCCACTAAACCATCACAGTAGCCAACAGATTTATTCCTCAAAGTTGGAACTTTGGTTCCTACATTTTTTTTTTTTATTTGTGCATGCTCTGCTGAGGCCAAAGCATCCTTAATGGGAGAAGAGATGACCTGGAGCAATAATCATTGCTTATTCTTTTTCTTGTTATTTTCCTGCGATGGCTCAGCCCTGTTCCTCAGACTTCCCTTCAGTTTCTGGCTCCTCATGCAAGCTAGGCAAAACCAAACAAAGCCTCAGAATTGGGCCAAATCTTCCTTGTAGTTTGTCTTTCTGTCAAGACCAAGAATCAAACAAAAGTCATGCCAACTACATGGAAATATCCCCACTTCAGCTTTATTGTCCAAGAGCTGTCTGCATGCCCTTCTTCTGTACTAGTGCGGACTGTGTGAAGAGATTTGACTTTGCTGGGCTTGCATACACTCTTGCACATTGGGACATGAGGAGGAGGAATCACCCAGCCAACTGGTCCACATGATCTCACTTTCATAGAGCCTAGTCTGGTCTTTTTCATACAAAGGTTGCAGACATTCTAGAAAACAAACAGGTATGCAAGTTCTCTCTCTCTCTCTCTCTCTCAATCTCGATCTCTCTGTCTCTGTGTGTGTGTGTCTGTCTGTCTGTCTCTCCCTGTCTCTGTCTCTCTCTCTGTCCAATTTTCTCTGTGTAGCTCTGGCTGTCCTGGAATCACTTTGTAGACCAGGCTGGCCTCAAACTCAGAAATCTGCCTTCCTCTCCCTCCTGAGTGCTAGGATTAAATGCATCTGCCACCGCCACGACCACGCAGCTACAAGGCCTCTTGGATGTGAAGCTCGGAAGAAACACAGCATCACTCTTGCTTAATTACATTGGTCAGTTAGTCAATAGACCAGCTCAAATTCAAGGGATAAAGACCCAATCTCTACCTCTTAAAGACAAGATTCTCAAAGTTACTCTGCAGAGTTTGGATGTAAGAACACATGAATTACTCTGGCCACATTTCCAATTGTCTAACAGGTTGTGCTTATTTGTAGAGAGACTTTTAGCAACTCTGCTTAGTAAGCTGTTGCTCTGAGCTTTTCCTTAGGAAAACCAAGGGGCTGGCTCAGCAGCTGAAAGTACTTGCTGCACAAGCCTGATGACCTAAGTTCAATTCCCAGATTCCACAGTAGGAGGAGAGAACCAACTTTCAAAAATTTTTCCATGACCTATATCACACACACACACACACATACATCACACACACACACACCATACATACACCAAATACACACATACCAATAATGATAATAATAGTAGTAATGACAATAGTATTTTTTGAAAGAACCAAGGAGAAATCTGGGCTTGGTCGCTTGTCTGTAATAACAGTACTAAAGAGGTTGAATTGGAGAATTGTTGAGAATTTAATGCCTATCCAGTAAGCTCTAGGCCAACCAAGGCTACAGTAGGACCCTGTCTTGAAAACAACACAAAACAGTCCTCAGGACGCAGAGGCAGGTGAATGGCTGTGACTTCAAGACCAACCTGATCTGCACTCCGGTATTCCAGAAGTGTTGGGGCTACATGAAGACACCCTGTCTCAAAAATCTAAAAACAAATAAACTAATCAATTAATTTAAAAATATTTTGTCTAGATCATAATACTAGGAACACATTTATCACATGCAGCTGTAGGATGATCACATTTCTTTTCTTTTGCAGACTGTGTGGCAGCTTAATGCCAGTTCCTACAGCACACATGTCTCTTGAAAAAAGACAGACATAGACGCCTGGAATCTCTACCCTGAAGCCCTACTCTAGGGAAGACAGGGTCTTATAAGTCAGCAAACCTAGCCCTGGTGATCCTGCTCCTGTCCCCAACTACACTTGTGTGAAATTCTAATAAAGATCAATGGATTATGCTTCCTGTACAATTAGCATTTCTGCCACATGATGGCGCTATTGAAGCTTTGTCTCGCATAGCTCCGTGGACCTTGGTCTTGAAGTTTTGTTGGTCCGGACTCATTTCCTTCTTTTTAATATGAAAAATTTCAGGAATTTGCATACAGTTTTTGCATGGAGCCATGACAATCTTCTCTATGTAGTTCTGATTTTTTTTTTAATGTGTATGGGTGTTTTGCCCGCATTCATGTATGTCTGTGCACTACATGCATGCCTGATGCCCACAGAGATCAAAAGAGGGTGTTAAATTGAATAACCAGCCTGCCTCTGTCTTAGACTTAAAAACCATCTTAGAGTAAAGATAAACTAGGTTCATTCCTGTTTATGACTAAACCTCTGTTTTTTAAGGCTTGGGCTAAGCCCCGCCTATACCCTTAACTACAAATGGTTCTGTACTGCCTGCTCCAGGAAGGGAGATCATGCCTTTGAGTCAAAAAGTTAATAGCCATCTTACAACCCTATCTTTGCTTCGGAAGGGTTGTTCCGGCTACCTAGTTATGACTGCCTGCTCATGACCACCCTGTAATCATGTCTTTCTCACTATGACTAACTTGCTCTTCTTATGGTCTGCTCCTGTAACCTCCCTGCCAAATCCCCCATTTGGAAACCCTCTGCCGTAAACTGTGAAAACCTTGTCTTCCCCATGTCTAACGCTCGCCCCTCAAACCCTACCTTAGGGGGAAGCAGCTCATGTACCTGAATAAAAAAAGCTTGTCTTAATTAATTGCTTAAATGAATTTGGCCGTGCTGGTTTTGCTTGGTGATTTTCTCCTCCCAGCTTTGGGACTAACAGGATCCCCTGGAACTGGAGTCTTAGAAGGTGTGTGATGCTGGGAATTAAGCCTGTCCTCTGGAAGAGCAGTCAGTGCTCTTCACCACTAAGCCATCTCTCCAGAGGTTAGTTCTGATACTTCCGCATGTACTGCTGAAACCAACAGTGATCCTGATTTTTGTTTTGGTTTGTTTTGGTTTTTTTGAGACAGGGTTTCTCTGTGTAGCCTTGGCTGTCCTGGACTGGTTTTGTAGACCAGGCTGGTTCTGCCTCAACGAGGGCTGAGATTACAGGCATGCACCACTAAACCCAGCTGGTAATCCAGAACCTTAAGTTGCCCAAAGTGGATTTAGACTTTGACCAGGACAAAAGTGTGGCTCAGCAACAGAGTGCTTGTCTAGAGCACAGAAGCTGGAATTCTGTCCCCGACAACAAAAGTTTTCACCGTGCAGCTTCAATGACAATTCCTTCAGGTTCTGGGAGACCCTGGAAAGCTGCAGGCTTCCATGTCAGAACCATCCTGGTGTCCACCAATGTTTAGGGTTGGACCTAGCAAAAAGTACGCCCAGTGTTAATGTTAGGAGCAGCTTATGCAGCCATCTTAGGGCGTGTCAGCGAAGACCAGCATGGGGATACAATGGACCAACATGGAAGATGTACCCTTGGTATGGATGAGAATGATCTGGCTGACTACAGGCCCAGGTGAAGCAAAGTTACCCTCTCCTGAGAGGGGCTGGAGAGACAAGTCAGTGGTTAAGGGCACCGACTGCTCTGGCAGAGGACCTGGGTTTGATTCCCAGTGTGTGCCTCATAGTGTCTTAAAGTACAGGGTTGGGGGATCTGATACCCTCTTCTGGATGCTGTGGCACATGGCACACACACACACACACACACAGAGAGAGAGAGAGAGAGAGAGAGATTGAGAGAGAGAGAGAGACTAAGTTATACCCACACACTGGGCAAATGAGATAATATAGCTCAGAGGGGAGAAAGCCTCTACTACTCCCTGAGCACCTGCCTCCAATCCTCAGACCCACAAAGGGGAAGGAGTAAGCCAACACCTGCAAGTTGTCTCTGACTTCCACATGCAAGTCATGGCACACACGTGCCTGTGCAGATGCACACTAAGTGAATAAGTAAAGTAATAATTTTTAAAAATCCACACATAAATTTAAAATAGAAAGTTTTATAAATGTAAGGTAAACGATATGAATTTGTTTTTCTGGGGCTGGGACACATTCTGTTGTTGGGCATTAGAGCGTTAGATTTTCTGGCTTTTAGAGTCCAGTACTTCCAGCAGCAGGGCCCATTTCTTAGACCTTTGGCCTCTGAAGGTTACACTACAAGCTCCCTCAGTCCTGAGACCTTTGGACCTGGACAGTGCTGTGTCTCCAGTTCCCCGACTGTCCAGTTTATTGAAGGCCTGTCATGGACCTTTTCAGCCCCCGTAGTCATGGGAGCCCACCCCTTAGTAAGTGGCCTCTTAGAATGGCTTGGTAGCATATTCCTGATTCCAGTCCATGGGAGGTGAAGGCAAGATAGGGAGTTCAAGGATAGCCTCAGCTACATAGCAAGTTTTAGGATACTTGGGACCCTGTCTCAAAAAAAAAAACAGCCAACCAACCAATCAACCAACCCGAAACACAAAAACAACAACAACAAAACTAAACAAATGAAAACAGACCTGGACCAGGTGTGGTGGGCAGAGGCCTTTCATCCAGCCCTCAGGAAGGAAAGGCAGAGGTAGGCATATTTCTGTGAGTTCAAAGCCACCTTGGTTTCACACAGCATGTTCCAGCCAGCCAAGGCAACAGACACCATGTCTCAAAAGACCAGAATAAAACAAGCCAAACCAAACAAACAAACAAAAAATCCTATTGGTTCCTCTCTCTCTCCTCCCTTCTCTTCTTTCTCCTTGTACTGGGACTCATACCTAGAGCCAAACACATGCTAGGCAGGTTCTGTGACGCCTCAGCTACAACTCCGGTTGTAGAAAGTCTAGAACCAGATTGTGGCATTTCACTTAAAGGAAGACCACACTTTATGAAAAGAGTATGTTGCAAAGACATTGGATAACTTAAAACTTTGATGATTTGACGCTATAATTTCCAGAATGATAACTGGAAGAGGCATGGAACAAACCTTCCACCATCGTTGAATCCTTATTATTTCATTCCGTTTCTTTATTTATTAAACACTGAACTTGCTAATAGTTTATATAGTAGGCACTGTTAAATTAACCCCTTGGCATGGTCACTTCAGCCAGGCTTGTTGTTGTTTTTGGATTGTGTGTGTGTGTGTGTGTGTGTGTGTGTGGTGTGTCCTCCAACATAGACCAGAGCGGGCTTTATTTGTGAGATGTGTACTGTGGGTGCTGATTTCTGAACTCTGGTTCTCTGATAGAGCGGGAAGCTTTTTTAACTGCCAAGCCATCTCTCTGACCCTATTTGGGCTTTTTCATAAGCTTTTAAAAATGATCATCTCTACTTTCTATTATAAAGTTATTTATTTCAGAGGTTGTTTTTTTTTTGTTTGGTTGGGTTTTTTTTTTTTGGCACTAATACCCTTGCTTAACATCAATCCAGGATGCAGAAGATATCTTAAAGGATTACTCTGGGTGTTAAAATCACATCACATCATCATTAATGTCATTGTCAGAAGTTATGATGTACTTAAACAACAGCTCAGTTTCACATAAGACTAGCACTGGTGGCAGTCAGTTACTAGCTCAAGTGGTTCTGTCGCTAACAATAACTGTAAGTATAGTTTACAACCCCCTCAGCCAACAATTTTGAAATTATGCAATCCTTGATGATTTTTTAAATTATGGGAGGTTTTCAGTATTTCAAATTTGTACCATTAAAATTTACATAATATACAAGTAGCACCAGGCATTATTATCTCCTTTTTATAAATGAAAAAAAAGGAAGCTTTTCTTAGTCTAATGTACTTATTCAAGGTGTCCCAGCTAACAAATAGTGGGGTTGAAAGTAAACCCCAGAGTCTAATTTTAGGGTTCATGCCTGATAGACAGGATTCCTTTTTTCCCAAGGTAGTTTTATCTTCTAGAAGGTATTGCCATTTCTTCTCCTAAGTCTTGGTTAAAAACATTCCCAAAAGCTCTGCATGATTTTGACTCTTAGGAAGAAATGATGCAAATATGAGATTCCCTATTTTCTGTAACAGGGCCCTTGGAGGCAACCACCAAAGATGCATGTAGAACACTGGTCTGTTGCTTTCAGAATGGGGGGGTGCAAGTGAGGGAGTTGGGGTAGGGATTGGGGTGGGAGTGAGGGATTTGGGGCTGGGGGTGGAGGAGGCTTTCATCTGCATCACGGAGATAGACCAGACTTCTCTGAGTCTCTTTAGATGTCACATATGAAAGGTTGATATTTCGATGAGTCCTCTCATTTCTCACTCTAATCTTTGCCTTGACTAGCAATTACTCAGGGAGGCAGAGGCAGGCAGTGAGTTCAAGGCCAGTATGGTCTACAAAGCAAGTCCAGGACAGCCAAGGCTACACAGAGAAAGAGAAACCCTGTCTGGAAAAACAAAACGAAACAAGAGAAAACAGAAGAACGTGCCAGCCATGTGTACACAGCGCACACAGTGCACACATATACGTGGGCAGAAGAGTCACAGCCTCACACAGACCTTCAGACTCACACTCCTGTACAAAAAGCACATACACATTGTTGGCTGCAATGGGGTAAACCTTCCACCCAAGCCCAGGTCCTGAGGAGGGCCTCTGGAGCAAGAAGGTTACATCTATTGCCCAGGGCGCTTCTCATCGCTAATTATAGCCTCGTCTGTCACTCTGAAGTGACAGGCAGGCTCCTCAGCTTCCTCTCTCTCTCTCTTGCTCTTGGGCCTCCTTTCTCTTCCTTTCTCTCCTTTCTCTGTCGGTGCACCTCTCCCTTCCCCTATCATGTCTCTCTCTCTCTCTCTCTCTCTCTCCTTCTCTTTCTCTCTCTCTCCCTCTCCATCTAATAAACCTCTTTTATATAGAAAAATAATAATTTTTTCAGCATCGAAGTGCAGGGAGAACTACAAATGTCGTTCATGCTGGGGTCCCAACTCCTTCTCCGGTTATAGCCCAACTCACTAGCTCAGGTTTGAGAGCTAGCAGAAGGATATGTGGCCCAGCATTTCTGCTTGGATGCCCCACAGGGACCTCTTCTACATTACCTCCCTTATATCACAGTTTACAATCCCAAAGCTGTATTAGCCCACAAGGAGAGACCAGATACGACGAACCTTAAGGGCGCCAGGTCAGAGCCTGGGCAGAGAGTGCACAGCAGAGCCAGGGCAAGCACTTCTCTCCTGGCTGGCTCCAAGTTCCCGCCAAGCCTCAGACTCTTCCATCAACCAGCCCTCCAGCCTGCAACCGCAGTCCTGTCGTGATGAAACTCTGCTTGGTGGGAGCAGGCTGACTTCTAGAGCACCCAGAGTGAGGTCAGGGCTGGCCACATGAGAGAAGCTTGCTCTGGTGTTGATGCTGAAATGACTTTGTAAACCTCCCAGAAGGCAGATATATCTTTTCTCATTGTCCTTAGCCTCTAAGCACAATGCCTGGCACCTTCCAAGTGGCACTTGGGTACAGATTGCTTAAAGCAAAACAAAGAGGGAAAAAAATCCTTAAATGTTTCTGCTTCTGTTTCTAGTACAAACCTCATCCCCCAACACGTTTTCTTTTCTTCCTCAAACACAGAGCCCTTCCTGCACTGCAGACCCTGTCTTATCTACTCAGTGCCAGGCTCACACGTATTTGAGTCTTTTCATTTTCAACCACAAGTAAGCTCATTAAATGTTTTTTTTCTCATACTGGGGACTGCACCCCGGGATTTCATCCTAAGTAACTGCTATCCCGGCACCAGAAAGCCCTTTGTGAGCCTAAGTCAGCCCCCACTTCACGTCATGACTGTTTAGTAAACAGCCCAGGGTTGTGACACATACCTGTAATCCCAACATGTGTTTAGGGTATGTATCTAGAGGCAGAAGGATTGCAAGTTTGAGACTAAGATAAACTAAGAGTGAATTTGAGGCCATCCTGGGGTACATAAGACCCTGTCTCAACACACAGAAACAGAATACAATATAAACAAGACCTTAATGGTTAGACTCATGATTTCCATTGTATAATTGTATCAACCAGGAGAGTTCAAAAGAGAACTTGGGAATGGAGAGCAGGAAGATCAGGAGATCAAAGCTAGCCTTAACTACATTGTTAGTTCATAGGCAATTTAGGGTACTCAAGACCCTGTTTCAAAAAGACAAAACAACAGACAAATAAAAAACCAGGCTTGGGGGCTAGAGAGATGGCTCAGAGGTTAAGAGCACTGACTGCTCTTCCAGAGGTCCTGAGTTCAATTCCCAGCAACCACATGGTGGCTCACAACCATCTGCAATGGAATCTGATTTCCTCTTCTGGTGTGCATGAAATACATAAAATTTAAAAATCTTTAAAAAAAAAACAGGCTTGGTGAAAGTGATTGGTATTTTAGAGGAAGGTGGTTAGGAGACTGAAAATATTACTCTAGGAAAAAATAAAATAAAATTGGTCTGGCCAACCAGGCATGGTGGCTCATGCCTACAATCTAAATACTTGGAGAAACTGAGGCAGGAACATTGTGAATCTGAAGTGTATAGCAAGACCTTGTCTCAAATAAACAGACAAGGTTCTTGCTGGTCGTGTGTGGTGAGTCATCAAGTGAGTTCTTACAAGAGCAAGTTGTTATAAAGAGCAATCTTAGCCTGCAGTGGTGGTGCTGCCTTCAATCCAGCACTCAGGAGGCAGAGGTGGGCAGATCTCTGAGCTCAAGGCCAGCCTGGTCTACAGAGCAGTTCTAGGACAGCCAGGGCTACACAGAGTAACCCTGTATCAAAAAAGCAAAGCAAAACAAAAGGATCAAGCTCGCCTCTGAGTCCCTCTGGCTTTTTGTTTCACTGCGTGGTCACACTCCTTCTCGTACTTTCTCCTACCATGCTCTCTACCATGTTCTGATGCACCCCAGGGGTCCCTCCATCAGAGCCTGAGCTAACAGGACAGTTTCAATCTTGGGCTTTAAGACTCCAAAACTGGGAGCTAAGTAACATTTTTCTTTCTTTCTTTCTTTCTTTGTTTTATAAGACAGGTTTTTTTTCTTTCTTAAGTATATTTATTCCTTTCATGCTACATGTGAATATTTCCTTTGCATGTATGTATGTGTACCAAGTGCATGCTTGGTGCTTTTGGAAATCAGAAGACAGCACAGGATTCCCTGAACTGGAGTACAGAGAGTTGTGAACCACCATGTGGGTGTGGGAATCAATCTAGATCCTCTGCAGCACTGAGGAGGCAGAGGTAGAAGAATCATCTTTATCTGCCTAGTAAGTTTGAGGTCACTGTAGGCTCCATGTGTTCCTTTCCCAAAGTTGAGGGTTTAGCTGTAGACATGATTTTACCATGTTTACTCTCCATCTCTTGCCTCTGATGCTCTTTACTATCTTGTCACTTTATTCAGAGTTTTCCACACATGACACTAGTTATGACCATTAGCAGTTTCAAATCGACCTTCTTTCACTAACATACCGTTCCTAGCAATGTGGCTTTTCCAATGGCTCAAGCTAAAACTACAATGGACTCTGACTGGATACTCATTCTTGAATCAATCATTCTGATTTGATTAGCTAAATCTCGTGTGATTGACAGCCTTTGGGATGGCCCTCAGTGATCGTGTATCCTGGTGTCCAAGCTCTTGTGTAATTCCTTCCTCTTGAGTAACTGGTTTCTCTCTCTCTCTCTCTCTCTCTCTCTCTCTCATTATTATTATTTACAGAGCAACTGCCAGCAGGCTCTTTTTCTTGTTGGCTTGAATGATGCAAGCTACTATCCTGAAGAACCCCACACTGCAAAAGATTTAAGTTAAGGACACCATGAAACAGAGGCTCTTAGTCCATTAGCACTGGAGGCATTGAATCTTGAGACCATAATGAAAGTTTTGGAAACAGATCCTCCCTCCGTGAAAGGCACTTTGATTATAGCCTCATGAGGAACCATGATCAGAGGACCCAGCTAAGTCTCCCAGATTCCCAAGCCACAAAAACTGTGAGGAAAAGAAGTGTGTGTTGTTCTAAGCCATTAAAACCAGACTGATTTGTTACATAGCAACAAACAACTAATACAATTCAGTTGTATAATTGCCTCCGAATGGGTCAGCTTCATATGAGTCATGTTGAGTGAAAGTAAAGACTACACATGTCTCAAAAACAGGAATGAAATGCAGTTGCCGGAGGCAGGGTGGACTCTAATCAAGAATAATCAGCAGCTGTGCACCTCGCACATCTGTCTGGGAGTGTAAGAAGACAGCTGGAAACACATGCGCAAATATAGATTTGGCAGTGACTGTTGAAACTGAGAATGGATAAAATCGTCACTAAAGACAGAAGAGTCAAGAGCAACTCCTTTGGGAAGAGCAACAATTAAACAGCAGATGGTAAAGGAGCCCAAAGGGCCAGGCAAAGGCAGAAGTGTAGAAAGACGTGGGTTTAGTGTTAAACAAATTGAGCTTGTTTGGCAGGTAAGACATATATCTAAGGAATTGTAGTCTTCTGCTAGAAATTCCAAGTTCCTGTCCAGAAGTTACATACTTGCTGCTGTCACTACAGAAGTGACTAGAGAGCTGAGTGTGCTTCTATACAAACGTTACTATCAAAATCGGGCACATGAGCCTCCTGTCCAGTGAAAAGAGAGCTAAGGATAAACTGTTGTGCTTAAGCAGTGAAAGCAGACACAGGGACCTGTGGAAAGAGAGCCGAGCAACCGCTAGAGATAGAAACAGTCCAAGAGAGAGCAGACCCGCAGATATGGCCATTTCAAGACACATGCAGTCAACATGACAAATGACAAAGAGAGGTCATGCGTGATGAGAGTTGAAAAGAGAATAGTGGATTGATAACAAGGAGGTCTCAGGAAGGAATGTGTGTTAGTGGGACTATTTCAACAGGAATTGGGACCAGAAGCAGCCCATGAGAATGTAAAGATGATCACATTTGGCTGGTGAGATGGCTCAGTGGTAGAGATACTTGCAGCCAAGCCCGGGGCCACAGAAGAAATAGAGGATACGTGGATAAGGGACAATGAGGCACTTACCAAGGCAGAAGACGACCTAGTGTGGCACAGCACAACAAAGGGCTCTGGACAGAGGCAATTTCTGTACTTATGAAAAACTAGGGGAGAAGGAGACGTTTGTGTTCATTATCCTGACGATCGTTTGTACATTGCAAACATGTGATTATCACATTGTACAGAACAATTATTATGCATTGATTCAAAATCAAATTGACAAACAGTGCACAAAAGAAAAGATAGGGAGTGAAGATAGTGCTTCAGAATATTTTGGGACAGGCTGAGAGAAGATCTGAATATAGTCTATGTAGGCTGAGACGAAAGTCTGGGCTGTGTCCGCACAATGCCATTCTCAGGCATCTCTGTCGCCTTCACTTTCCCCTTCCTTTCCTCTTTTCCCTCTGCTCTTCTCCCATCCTTTCTTTCTTTTTCCATTCTCTTTCATTTTTATTATTGTTGTTTGAGACAGGATCTTACTGATGTAGCTCAGGCTGCCCTGGAACTCACTATGTAGTCCAGGCTGGCCTCAAACTCATAACAAACAGTCCTTCCACCTCTACTTCCTGAGCCCCGGGAAGATGGACACAGCCACCTTTCCAGGTCTTTCTCAGTTACCTGCCTTGATTTTCATGCATTTTTCTAGAATAAACAAAGTCTAAAACATCCTGCAGACTAGGCGTTTGGCAAGCTTTTTATTGTAAAGTGCTAGGCTTTTACCCACTAAGTTTTCTGCCGCAATCCCTCAACTTGGCTGTAGAAAGCAGCCATGGGTGTACATAAACTACTGAGCACAATTGTGCCCCAGTGAGCTTTATGAACACAAAGATAGGCAGGTACAGGAGCAGGTCTGTGACCTGTACCTTCTTGATGACCTTCCCTAACTTAGGGGAAGGCGTTGGAGAAAGAGCCACTGGGGTGATTGCTGATGCAAGGAGAGCATGAAGCCCTCAGAACAAAAGCTCTCCTGTCTATTTGAACCTGTTCCTTTTGAGGTGCCTGCTGTGTACTTCTCTGCTTCGCACACCTATTAGCCAGCAGTGCTTTAAGGCCACCCAAAGCCTTCCATACAGTCAGTTACCAGACACAAAAGCACAGGAGAGAAGCCAGACAGTGAAGATGAAGAAGCGCCTTTCTGAGGAAGGAGGAGACCCAAAGAGGCTGCTTCAGTGAGTCTGGAGCCAAGGTCATAACAGCAAACAAGGTCCCTCTACTGAGATTTAAGCAGTTAGGTGACTCTCTCATCCCAACATTGTTGTTCTTCCAGAAGGCAGAGGACTGGTATACATAGAATTATTGTCTCACTTTTAGAGGTTTCTGTTTGCTTGTTTGCTTTGAGATGCCCAAATCTTTATGGGGTGATAGGGATCAGGGGACAAAGGAAGAGAGGGCTTGAAGCCAGGTGCACTCTGAAACTCCCATAGGAGGGACTATGAAGATGGTGTATGGTGCTTAAGACCAAAGAAGCTCCTGGGTACATTGTTTTTGTTCTTTATGATCCCATAAAAAGCAGGACCGTGCCCAGCTGTTCTGTTCCCTTTCCTGAGATGAGATGAGGCCAAGCAGGGCTGTGGAAGGTTGTGAATAGAAATGGAAACCCTTTATGCATATCATAGCCGGACCCTGGGAATGCAGAGCCAAGAGAATCAGTCCTCTGTTGGGGAAGGAGAGTTTGCTCTGTCCTCAGAAGAAGTCTTGCTGCACAGAGGACGTTAAGATCAAGGCACACACGGCTGAGAGCTCAGGATAAAGCTGCTAGGCCTGCTAGATGAACACATGGGCAGTGTCGCTTGGTAAGGGAAAGGGGAAGAGAACCTTCAAGGAAAATGATGTCTTTGGAGCTGAGTAGTAGCTACAGACACTCACTCTCGCCTCTGCCCTAGCTTGCTCTTCCACTGCTCCTGTTTTCCTCCACACACACTGGGGGCTGTGGGAGAACTCCCAAACACTGCAGGGCACCTTCCACCATATCTCCACCTCTCAGCTTTTATGTTGTTCCTTCTCTGTGGGTTCCTCTTGCTTACCCCAACCACTGTCTTCTGTCTAAATCCCGTTGGACCATCAAGTCTCAGCTGCTACTTCCAGGTAGCCCTTTTGAATTCCATTCCAAGTCTTCCCTACTCTGAAGCTACCTGATTGTCTCCCAAGAAGTCACATAGCTATCTCACCTGGGAGTAAAGGAATGTTGAAGACAGAGCCACTTCCTAGGTATCTCTTTGACTTTTCCTGACACACAGCATATTATCTTGGCAGAGCCTGCTAGAAGCATTGCACAAATATTCTGTAAGTTCAGCCTGGGCAGCCCTCCTCTTCACTAGTGCCCTCTGGGCTGTTAGAATGCTGTATGTGTGGCCTGAGCTTATATCTATGTAAACGCTGGACATCCACTTCTCCACAAGTCCCAGCCAGTTGTATTTCTGAATCAGCCCCCAAATGAATAGATGCAGTCATTCTTTCATCCCCTCGGGTTCTTCTCATGGTAGGAGATACCATGAGATCATTCACTAGCACTGGTTTAGGAAGTAGGTGTTGAGATGCTTTTTTCTCCTTCTCTCTTTTCTCCTTTAATAACCTTCAATATGTAGCCCAGATTGGTCTCAAACTTTTGGTAATTCTGCCTCAGCCTCTCAAGTCCTAGGATTGCAGATGTGTACCACCACAATTAGCTTCTGCTTCTTTCATTGTCGCTCTGGCTACACTGGAACTCAGGGGTTCGTATGCTGCCTGAAGGAAGCTATTGGATGTTAGTATTTTCGAACAGAACCTGCTTCTGGGTTACCTAGCAACTTACAACTTCATCTTGTGTCGCCCAGCCAGGTGGCCACACCTGGAAGGCGTGGCTACCTGGCCCCTTAAAGGGACAACCTGACACGTGGTCTGTCTCTTGCTCTCTTGGCTCTTGCCCTCGGTTCTTCTCTCTCTTGGTCCTTTCTCTATCGGGGTGCCCCCCTTCTCTCTCTCTCTTTCCCCCCCATCATGTCCTGCTCTCCCTTCTCTCATTCTCTTCATATCCACCTAATAAACCTCTTTTATATAAGATCTGTTGTGAGCCTCATTCATTCATTTGTAAATCGGTTCTAACCTAACCTTTGGCAAGCCAGCCAGGAGAGGGTCACTTCTGGTTTTGCCAGGACCCCTCTTCGGACTTCTTTAATCTAATAGGCCCATAAATGGCTTCAACAGATTTTTATAAAAATTCAAAGTTATGTTTTACTATCTATGATTCAACCCTGCTTCAAAATAAATTTTATATAATAATAAAATTTCAAACTTATAAATATCTATTCAAGTTAAGTTGGTTTAAAATATATATCTAACTGCTTATGTCTCTTTCAGTTCTCAAATTCAGTTCTTAAATGTTGCTGTTTCTTCTGCTATGATCAAGACTCACCACTAGGCTTTCTGCTAGTGGGTTTGCTATACTAAATTCAAATATAATTTTAAAATTGCTTTATACTGTTCTGCTATATTGTTGGTTTTAAACTTATAGCTTAGGGGTTTGTTATTATGTACAAGTTGTTTACCAATATTCTAAATTAAAATCTATTAATTTAAAAATATATTTATGTTAAAACTGGGTCATTATGCTATATCTCTAGTATCAAATGGTTAAAATATGCTTGGTCTTGTTTTCTAAAAATGATATTATTATTAATCTATAGTATAGCCTTAGACTATTATATTTTAAGCCAAACAAAAAACTCTTGTGTTCTCACTTTTTTTAATGGACTATATTTATAACTTTTAAGGTTCTAACTTAGCAAGGACAAAACCTAAAGTCCTAATATTTAATGGTTAACAAATACAAGTTAATAGTCATCTCATAGATATCCAAATATATATATTTATAGTCCTACAGATACAAACATGGTCTCACTGCAGTTTTTAATAAACAGCTGAGGATGGTCATTAAATCGCCATATAGGAGTTGGTAAAAATAATCAAGGGCCTTCCCGATAGGCCCATTCAGAGCAATAACCGTATTCTAGACCGTGGCTGCTGCTCTGAGGCTGCTAGCATTCCCACACAAAAACCAGGAGGTCTGCAGTGCTCCATCCCGTGGGGATATAGTCAAAAGTCAGTTCCTTCAGATGACTGTTTCAAATGAAGCCAAAAGGGGACACTGGTCCCATTGCTGCTTCAACATGCCATGGCTGCCTGCTGGCAGACTGGCCCCTGGAAGTCAAAATACTCCCAAGCAGGCTTGTCCTCTGTGTCCAGCCATGGAGGCTCAACCAGTACAAGGGCCACAGACACTTCCAGCCTTCTAGCTCTTTGGCCTGGTGGAGGACAAATGGCTCCTTGACTCAGCAACCTCCACCACTCTCGCCCAGCCCAGAGTAACATTACAGGTGTGTTTTGGCCTCACAATGGGGTCCCATGGACATATTGCCAACTTCTATGTTGGGAGACTTCAGATGCCTTCCCAGTTCTCTTCATATGCAGGAGACCAGGGCCTTACACCTAAGTCCTAGAGCTGCCATTGTCAGGCCTAGACACAGTATGCCTTGTTGCCAGACTCCAGAAACAGGCCTGAATGAAACCTTTTTTTACCATCCCTTTAGCTAAAGGACAATAAATGTTCATGGCAGTCTCAACTATGTGTCATCTCATGGTAAATAACTATATCAAAGTTCTAAAAAAATTTTAATGGTCTAAAAATATGTTAAGGTTGATAAAGGCAAGTTATACATGTTTGAGAGTCTTAAAAAGTATTTTAAAGTTGGTAAATGCAAGTTTTAAAGGTTACAAGGTCTAAGGTAATTTAAGATATCCTAAATAAGTAAAAGTGCTTAATAGTTCCTTAATAGTTAATAGTTTCTGCTTAATAGGAACAGAAACTATTAAGCACTTTTACTTACTTGCTACTGTTATATTGACTCTTTGGAGCTTTGACCTTTGTCAATAGAGCTCTAATTTATTAATCTAACTCTACTACAAAACTTTCCACTATAACACCTACCGTTATGGTTCTAAGCTCAAGATTATAAGCCTCCATAATATGTATGCTTATATTAAAGGTTAAGATCAAGTGAGTTTCCCTTTTTCTCCTATTCCTGGCTACCAGACTGATATTTACTGCATGCAACACTGGCTGGATTGGTGGGATCTTCTCATTGACCAGCCACTGGACTGGTGGGTTCACCTCATTTGACAGCATAAAATGCCTCTCTTGGTAGGGGAAACTTGACTGTTGAGCTCCCGGCAACTTCGTACTATCTTTTGAGATAGAGTGATGCCCCCCCCCCTCCCTAGCCATAGTCTTAACTGTCTAGGGCTGACCCTCTCTGCTGACCTCCATTTTTAGGGTACCACTTTCCCTTGGGGGTGCATCACCACTCGTATATGGTCACACGTGGTCTCTTTTCTCCTTTTCTCGCTTGTGGGAAGTCCTAACGTTAGGCAGACCACCATACTTTTGGCTATGCCCACTGGGGCATCCACGCCTGGTCTCTGGCCAAAGGCTGATGAACTCTTGGACCAGGTAGGACCTCTTCTCTGGGTCATACCTTGCCTTTGGGGATGCCTCTGGAAAGTCCCTGACTCCTCTGCCTCCCAATGGGAAACACCCAGATGCCCGTTCTCCAAATTCTCCTCTGAGATGTCCTCTGGAGAATTTCAGGTTTCTACACCTAGTGCCTGCTAGCACTAGGGCCTCTAAGTTTACAAACTTCCATAACCAAACCTCACCTCAATTACAGATCTAGAGCAAAGCCTTTTTTAACTACTGCCAACGATTGGGTAAATAAAGGTCCCCCGAGGTAAACGGAGGTTCCCATGTTCAAGTCTCATTGATTCAAACCTTCCACCTCTGTTTGCTCTCCCAAAAGTTTTAAAGAAATTTCTCCATAACCTACTTAACTTTATCTTTTACTGCCAGACACAGATATTCCCTATAGCCACAACAGCACCAAAGCAGCTACAAGTGTTCAACTCTGACCTCACAGACTTCCAAGAAGCTGGACCTGCACTTACTCTCTCAGCCATAGATGTTCTCACAGACCCTGGACATCATCAAAACAGCCTATTCTTCCTGGACTTGGCCAACATTGCAGCCTTTTGACCACCCCCCCCCTCCACACAGCGCCTCCAGTGTCAGCAGGAAGTAACCAGAAGAGAATCTACGCCCGTTATTATTATTAACAAAAGGCTGGAATGGTGTGCTTCAGGACCAGGACAAGCAGCTCCAGGTTCTCCCAGCGTTCCTCAGTCCCTACCTGCTGCCTTGCATGGCTGGCAACTCTCTACTGACAACCCTTTACCCTAAATTTTCCAGGGCAGAGGCTTCTCTTCCTCCTCTTGACCATGTAATCTGACCATTTTTGTTGCTATAATTCTCTCTCTTGTAACCCCTTGCATGCTTCTAATGAACCTAAACTTACATACTTTAACTTTCCTTACATGAGAAGCAGCCCAAGTTCCTTGTTTTTTAATTATAGAAAAAGGGAAGAATGTTAGTATTTTGGAACAGAACCTGTTTCTGGATTACCTAGCAACTTACAACTTCATCTTGTGCTGCCAGGCCAGGTGGCCACACCTGGAAGGCTTGGTTACCTGGCCCCTTAAAGTGACAACCCGACACGTGGTCTGTCTCTTGCTCTCTTGGCTCTTGGCCTCGGTTCTTCTCTCTCTTGGTCCTTTCTCTATCGGGGTGCCCCCCTTCTCTCTCTCTCTCTTTTCCCCCCATCATGTCCTGCTTTCCCTTCTCTCATTCTCTTCATATCCACCTAATAAATCTCTTTTAAAAAAGATCTGTTGTGAGCCTCATTTGTTCATTCGTAAATCGGTCCTAACCTAACATTGAATCTTCCCATAACTCACCATCCTTACACATCAGCCTCTGTGGTTAATTTTCACACCAGCTCCCATATGGCCTTGGTTAAAAAGCACATATTAAATGAACTTAATGATATGTATGTGTGTGTACTAAGCTGTACTGGTTTTCCTGGTGCATATTAACTCAGGAACAAACATATTGCCTGTGCCCTTAGTCAAGTGGCATGCCCTCTCTCCATCCCTGAAAATAACTTTCTTTTTGGCTGTTGAAAAGGATTCGCACGTAGCCCAGGCTGTCCTCAAGCTCATTTTGCAGCCAAGAATGACTTTAAACTCCTGATCTCCAGCCTTTGTCTCCCAAGTGCTGAGCTTGTCTCAATCATGGCCAGCATCATTACGTCTTTAGCCTTGTAAAAACAAAACAAAACAAAACAAAACAAAACAAAACAAAACAAAACAAAAAACAGTAGGTTTCTACATGGTGGAAGGAGAGAAGCAATCTCAGTAAGTTGTCTTCTGACTTCTGTGTGTGTGCCTCATATACACTAAATATTAAGCAACACTAACACTGAAAAGAAAAAAGCCTGGCATCTGTACAGACTGAGTTCTGGGCAGGGATCTTGAATTTCCTTCCCTGTGCATTGATGCCCTTGGTGACATGGGTCTGGAAAACGGTACAACGTCTAACAAAATGAAGGAATTTCTTTTTTGTTCTTAATATTTTTATTTACTTATGTTTTATGTACATTGGTGTTCTGCCTGCATACATCTGTGTGAGTGTCTACAGTGTCTACAACTGGAAATACAGACAGTTATGAAGTACTATGTGGGTGCTGGGAATTGAACCTGGGTCCTTTGGAAGAGCAGCCAGTGCTCCTAACTGCTGAGCCATAATCTCTCCAGTCCCACGAATTTCTTTACTGAGAGGAAAAAACAAAACAAAACAACAACAAAAAGCCTCAAGAGGGTGTGGTGGAGCATGGTAGGTATTAATCACAGCATTTGGATGGCTGGACGAAGCGGACTGCTGAAAATTTGGGGTGGATTTGGACCACATAGAAAGACCTTGTCTCAAAAACAAAACCAAAACAACACATATACACACAAGAAAGAAACAAAACAAACATCCAAGAATATTCTGCTATTCATCAGGACAAAGATTCTAGATATATACTATACTGCCAAATAAAGTAGCCACTATATGAAAGTAAAGGGCCAGCCTCAGTTTTACAAAAACTGAGTTTGTGACACCCTGTCTCAAAACAAAACAAACACACAAAATAAAAAAAGATACACACAAAAATAGAAACAAACACAAAGAGTCATAATGCAACTCACTATTGAATTAACATATGCTGATAACATTAAAGTGATACTAAATTCTTTTTTGGCTTAGTTGTTTTTCAAGACAGGGTTTCTCTGCGTAGCCCTGACTGTTCTGGAACTTGCTCTGTAGACCGGGTTGGCCTCGAACTCACAGAGATCCACCTGCCTCGGCCTCCCTAGTCCTGGGATTACAGGAGTCCACCATCACCACCACCCGGCTTAAACTAAATTTAAAAACCAGTTACTCTACTCTAGCCAGATTTCAAGTGCTCGATGGCTTCATGTGTCTGATGGCTACCATCTTGGATGACACACATATAGAACCATTTCCCTTTTTACCCAGAAAATTCCACACGACCGCTCTGTTCTGGTTCACTCTTTTACAACTGAGGAGACTGAGGCCCGGAAAAGGAACATGACTGCTGCATGTGTGTTGCAGGCAGATATGGAGCTAGATACAAGCTCCTGATATATCCCCCAAGTCTCTCCTTCCTCTTGGCAATCTAGGATCCCCCAGTTCAAAGACCTTAACCGGTGGCTGCACGCCAGCCTGGACAGGGATAATGGTGGGTTGAACAGGGCTTCAGATGCTGCGCATTCCTGATCGGGTCAGGCTTGCCCTGAGGCGCTCAGAATTAGTTCTTCCGAACAGCCCCACCTCTTCTGGAGTTGCCAGCTTCCTGCCCAGCCCAGGGGGCGCATATAATTCTCAAGGCTCCCGCACCGCTTCGGGTGAGACTAGAACGCGGAGAGAATGCTCGGCTGGAGAAGTGCTTCTGCTCAGAGAGGGTACTTCAGATGGGCAGCAAACTGACTCGGTTCAGCTCTCAGAGGTCTCCAAGTCCAGCACCGGGGGCGTCTGGGAACAGGGCTTCTGCCAGCCCAGCCGCAAGTTACATTTGGCGGGAATCGCCTTTGCCTTCACCTGCACAGTGGTGTGTGTGTGCGTTGTGTGTGTGGGGGGGGGCGGTGGGTAACGGGTGGAAAAGAACTGGGGAGAGGGGCATCCTGGAAGGGAGCCGGAACAGGAGGCGAGAGGCCAGGGGAGGGGGCGCCCGGGAGCGCCCTGACCTCGAGGGCTGTCGAGAGGCGGAGAGGATGGGAGTTGGGGGGAGGAGAGGGGAGCCTGGCAGCCAATGGGAGGGAGGATCTCGTTTCAAAAGGGTTAACGCGCAGCCAATGGGAGCCTGGGGGAGCGGATCCTGCTCACTCCATTCAAGAATCCCAAGTATTCAAGATGGACGGCAGGGAGTGTGGAAGGAGAAAGGGGGCGCGGGGGGAAGAGCCGGATTGTAGAGCAGCGGAGCGCCGCGGCCAGCCCATCCCGGAGCCTCGGGCTCGGCCGGCGGGTGGAGGGACGGCCGGCGGGGACTCCAGTCCGCCGGGGTACGAGAGGGCGTGCGCAGGGGAGCGAGGCCGGGAAGGGGAGCTGAAAGGGAGGGAAAGGCAGAGAAAGAGCCCGGGAAGAAGGAGGTGGTGGGCAGAGGAGCCTAAGAAGAGCGACGTGTAGGTATCGGGAGCCCGGGGCCTTTCGGTTTCCTTCTCTTGGTGAGGGGAGGGGGTGCTCCGGCCTTTTCCTGCCCTCTGCTCCCCCCACCCCCATTCTCCACTCGTAGGCATCTTCTCTGTTTTTCCTTTCGAAATACTATCTGGGGAGCACCAGGCGTGTCTTTCTGAGGTGGCCTCACTGTCATTTTCCCAATGGGGGCGTGGTGGGGATGGGTGGGGGGCTCAGAGGCTGAGCCCTCCGCCAGCCTCTGGGCTCGGGAGGGTGTGTTCCGAGAGCTGCTGGAGCATTGCAGGGAATTCGTCACCTCCGCAACTTGTGCGGGGAGCCCCACTTGCTGCAGGGGTGTGAGGCTCCAGCTAGTACCGGTGGGCTTGCGAGGACATGGGGAGCCGTGCCTCTACCCTCCAGTTGGGGCGAGTGTCGACCGAGGGGTGAGTTGTGCAGCAAGTATGGCTGAGAGTTTGTGCGTGTGCGTGCGAGCGCGTGTGGTCCAGCCTCGAGGTGTGGCGGGGGCACAGTTGGGTGTCGAGGAAAGGCGCCCCTCACCCCACACTTCCCAGCTGCCCCTCTCATCCCATTCACAGAACAGGGCTTTCAGGACCCTCCTGCTCTCCTCCTCCCGTCGCCATGGTTGCGAGAGGAGGTGGGGAGATTGCAAGAGGAGACAGTTGGAGCCAGCCCCTTGCCCCTGCTGCTCCAGCTAACCCCCACCTGCCCTTTCTCTCCTTTCCACAGGCTGGGCCCCATTCCTGCTGCTCTGGCGGGCAGGGGCCGGAAGATGGTGGCCAATGAGGAGGGGGAGTGGAGAGAACTTGAGCCAGGCCTCCCCTCCCCCATTTCCTCCTCTGTTTCTACACCCTCTTCTGGAAGGAGCTGGGGGATGGCTCCTAGGCCCAAGGTGGGGGAGGGGTCCTGCTGGCTGTTGAATTGCTGGTCTCCCCCTCTCAAGAATGAGTTGGGCGCCTGAGCTCCGAGGGACTGCTTCTCCCTTCGCTCCCTAAGGAAAGATCTGGGGTCTTCTTGATGAAGAATCGTCTTTGGCTACCGTGAAGCCCCTTCGGTAGTCTTGTCTTTGTCCCTCTGCCCCATGTTGGCCTGGTCCTGTTTCCAACTGGCTTGCCCAACTCCAAGAGCATAGAGGCCTGGCGACTGACCCAAGCCAGGCCTTGGTTTCTGCCCATTAGAACTGTGCATACTGTGGGGCAGGCCCAGCGTTAGCAGATTACAAGAACAAACTCCCTGGGAAGGCGGGAAAGACATTCTCCTGCTTCCTGAGGGGGTGGGAGGCAGCAAACCCAGAGGAAGAGCTCCCAAATAGAATTCAGTCCTCCATTTTTCCTGCTTGTTGCAATGGGGGCCGGGGGAGGCCTCCCTGAAGCTACTCAACGGTCTGAATGAATCTCCACAGAGAGGAGTTGCTCCTCAGCTTCTGTCCCCTGGGTCAGCGCTGTACCTGGTTTCTTTCTGGTCAGTAGCTCTGGCTGGTGGGTGACTCTAGAATGCTGCCTGGCTTTGAGTTTGTCTCGGTCTCCGTTGTCCTGAAGATAGGATGACGGACTGGGGTCATGGAAATGAGTGTGAAGACCCCACAACTAAACTTGAGCGGTGGACAGAAAACCTGGCTTCTGATCCCACTGTCAAGTGAAGGCTCGCCCTATGTGAGCTAAATCTCCCGCCCTTGTGTTTAGTACCACATCCACAGATGACTCTGAAGACATCAAAAAGGAAAGAAAGTGGGCTTCCGTTGCTTGCACCTCCTCCCTCCTGCCTGAGCACCTATGGTTATTTGCCATTACTCTGGCCATGGACATCCATCCAGCACCTGAGATCATCATCTTGAGACCTCCAAGGTTTCCTTACAAACATAGTTGTAGACTGGACATGAGTGAGCAGAAGGTTCTCTCTAGCCTGCAACCTGACGCTGTTGTCACCTGGGCTTTTTTTTTTTTTTTAGCAGTTATTTCCTTTTGAGGAAAAAGTGCCAAATGCTGGGGACCCTTCAGGCTGCCTCCTTTGGCAATGCACCACAACCCCACAAGGGAAAAGGGATCTTTGCTGGGAAGGAAGTGAGGAAGAGAGTCGGGCTGTGAGTTGAGTGGGCCAGGGACTGGGAGAAAGGGCGAGGAGGCAAAGCCGGCATGCCGCTGCTGCTGGCCGGAGCTCTTTTCACATTGTGCTACTGTCTTCACCTGTAACGAGCAGTGCAATGTTAAAAGGGCATCGGCCTTGTAGTGCTACTCAGTGCCGGCAGCCTCCTCAGCACCGCTGCTTTCTCTCCCGTTTGGGCACCAGTCAGCTACGCTGGTAGGAGGGAATCTGGGTTTGTGGAGACACTTGAGAGATGAAAAGGCTCTTTGGTTAAGGCTGTAGAGCTCCTAAGTTAGAATTTTCTGTCCTAAGCCCATCAGGAAGGCACCCGCGTTTTTGTAGACCTGTCTGGAGGAGAGATCTGAACTAAGGGGTGAGTGGCTCTGATGCCACCTGCTGGTTATTTGAGGGTATCATCTGGAGTCTTCAGCTTAAGGCCAACGCCAGGGGCAGCTCCTTCAATGAAGGTCTGAGTTTTCACATGAAGCTTGGGATGGTGGGTTTGTGTGAAGTGTGGGAGAAATGTTGTGGGGCCCACAGAAGACCTATGGGAATACAGAGATGCACAGGAAAGGGGCAGGGTTAACAGCAGAGGATGGTTCTTAGGCCTCGGGATCCCTCATAGTCTCTAATACTCCTTCCTGCCTTTAGGATATGTGGGAAGGAAGTCTCCACTCAGTTCTCGGTGTGACCCCTCCTGGCTACATCTCTCGATTGTGATGGTTCTTGAAGGCAAACCTGCCTGGTCACCCAAGATTTGGACAGCGCTGCCTATGTTCTTCTAAAAGATTGATCTGTTAAGCCAGGCTGGAGTCTTCTCACGTTACACAAGCATGCCATTGACTTTTCTGTCTTTCACAGGGCTTGCCTGGAGCAGAGTTTTGAGCGTGCTCTGGTGAAGGAAGCGTAGGGCCAAGGGCTGGAATTGGATCCCTACTAGAGTTTAAGGAAAGATGATGTTGGTGTTAATGCAGCTAAACAGTTAGTCACACTCCTTTGGCCCCAGTGCTCAGATGTTTCTAGCTTGTGTCTCCATTTTGATGTTAAGAGCATTTGAGAAAGTACAGGTAGCTCTAAATATTTAGTCTATTAAAGTTATCCGAGCCTCCCTGGGTATAGTGGTGCACACCTATAATCCCAGCACTCCACTCAAGAGGCAGGTAGAACTGAGTTTGAGACTAGCATGATCTATCTATATAGGAAGTTCCGGGGAAGCCAGAGCTACATAGTGAAAACATGGCACCCCACCCCAGATGTCTAGCTTCATGTCTGGCACAGAAGAGCAATTTAACTTTTTTGTTGTTTTTAAGTTTTAGGATGGGGTTGTGGCTCAGTCAATGGAGTGCTTGCATAGCATACAGGAAGCCCTGAACTTGATCCCTGAAAGCCAGCTTTGGCAGAGTATGCTTGTAATGCCAGCGCGTGGAAGGTGGAGGCAGGAAGATTAGAAGTTGAAAGTCATATAGCAGGTTAGAGGGCCAGCCCAGGCTATACCAGAGCATTTCAGAGCAACAGGTTTATCCATGCCGTCCCAGTGTCCTCTAAGGCTTACGGTGCTTTCCGTCTCTCCCACTTTAGTCTCGTATGTCTTATCCTCTTGCATTTCTGTTTCAGACACGGAAAAAGTTTCCTCCAGTTAGCCCAGCCTGTGACACAGCACACGGTTCTGTCTGAATCTCTCCCAGATCCTGGCTTCTCAAATCTAGGAGGCCAGTCTGAACTAGAGCCCCCATTGTCTTCCTCTGGGGTTGCCTGGCTTCTTCTGGCCACTAGACTGAGCTCTAAGAAGTCAGGTCTTGGCTGGCTTGTTCACCACTCATCCCTGGAGTTCAGCATAGTGCCTACAAGTGACACATACTAATATTTGCAATGCTCATGGGTTGATCTACAAATAAGAATAACTTGTAACAGTTTTACTGCAAATCTAGTCTTCCCCACCAAATCGAAATTTCCCGTCAGCGCACCCCAACCGTGTTCATTGTATCATACTTTTGTGTTGGTGCTATAATTTCGAGCTATATCCCGCTTTAGATAAGCTGCCAACCAGCAGCATCTCAGCCCATAGTTTTTCATTTTAGTCAAAGCTGTCTGTCCATGGGTTGATTTTAAACTAATAAGCTTGCACTAGCTGCTCGTCCTGAATCTGGGCAAAAGTGTTCCTACTGGGGAGAGGTCGAAGGGACAGGAAGGGTTAGATGCGCCTCTTGGACAAGCTCATAAAAACCCACACCTCATGGTTCATCTGGATGTTTACCGCCTGGGAAACCAGTGGAGGAGCTTGCGATGGGTGAGGCAAGTGCTGCCTCCTACTGGTTTAGAGAGGGCAGTGCAGGGCCCATACCCAAGGAAGGAAAGCCAGAACAGCATTCACAGTTCCTTTTTCCCTTTTTATTAAAAATAGACCCAAACACTTTTATGTATCATACAAAAGTTTCATTCGCTGGTGGCAGTCACAGGAAAGACTGGTCCCGCGGCACTGCCGACCCACCTCCAGGGAACTGGGTCCCAGGGAGCAGTGGTCGGGCCTTGGGGAATGCCCATGAAGACTGCTCTCTGGCAACAGCCAGCTGGGGGCGGGGCTGTTCTTGGAGCAGCTTTCCCCACCCCACCCAATGGCAAAGATTAGATACTTGAAAGTGCCTCTTTAGTGCCAAGGTAAACAGTGGAGTGAAATGGAAACCCCTGTAATGATTTCCCAGGGTCTAGGGTTTGTGGTCTTTCTTCTATTGGCCCCATCCCTAGTCCTTAACGGAGAGTGGGGGTGGACAGACTGCCCTCTGACTCTGGGGCCCTGATAGCTGAGGCCAAAATTTCACTCCAACGGAAGTCTTTGCTGCCCTGTAGTCCAGCACCACCACCAACGTCCTGTTCATTCAAAAAAGGCCAATCAACATTTGGTAATTCGTAGTCCTATCTGCCTGAGTTCACACCTTGCCATCACTTCGCTTTCAGTGCAGCAACCATCCCCCCCCCAACACCCCGTTCTTTATTTCCCTGACTGCTACCCACTCCTGAGCCTTAACCACCCCTGGGGTGTCCCAGGCTCCTGCTCCAAAGGGTCCTGGTACGCTGTGACGGGGGAAGGGTGGTCACTCGGAGCCAGCTTTCCCCAGGGGTGGGCAGTACTCATGCTGGTGTGGACTGCGTGGCAGGGTCAGGGGGCTGGTGAGGGGTGGGGCATGCGGAGGAGGGTCACAGCCCGCTGAGGCCCTCAGTCCCAGCCGTTGTCTTTCACCATATGTGACATCTCAATGATGTATTTCCCTTCTTTGTATTTCTGGCTGGTCTCAAAAGCTTGTTCCTGGGGGCGGAGGGGGAAGAGTAAAGTAGTGACCATGGCCAAGTGTCTCCCTTCGGGGCTCCCTCTGTGGGCCGAGCAAAGGCCCGGCGTGTGGACGCTGGGGTTGAAGGGCCATGGGGACTCACATATTTCCAGCCCAGTGTGGTCTTGCAGCTTTCACAGAAAATGTCGGCTACCGAGTGGAGTCCTGTGAGCAGGAGGCGCTGTTCAGCTGGCCCACAACCCACGTTGACCCTGTCTCAGGAAACAAGGACCCAGCACACAGTAGGGTTGCCCTGTCAGTCCAGCTCCCAACCAACCCGAAGGGATGTCTACCTGGGGAACACCAGAAGCCTCTGCCGGCAGCACTCCACCCCGTTAGGATAAGTGCTTGGGACCGTCTTAACGCCCACAAAACTAGACCGCTTTTCTGAACCCCTTTGTAAGAAGTACCGGGTCCTTTTGAAGGCTCACCCCCATTCTGCAATGAGGAGAGCTGTTGGAACACAAGCGCATACACACAAAGAAACAGGTAGACTCACACGGAGTTAAACAGGTAGGCCCGGCCATGGCTCCCTTGGAAGGACTGTGGAGACAGGATAGACAGTGGGTACACCGGGTAGCCCTTAGCCCACTGCCTGCATCCCAGCGGAGTGAAAGACTGGGGAGTGGCGGGCCCTCCCTTCAGCGTTACCTTGGAAATAAGCTCATCGTGTTTGGCCAAGTGTGCCCGACAATGGACGCAACTGTAAGTGCGGTGGCAGCGCGGCAGGTAGCTGCGGAAAGTCTTGGTGGGTAGACAGGCAGGGGCCGGGCCGGGGTCGCAGCTGGGCATGACGGGCTGGAGGACGATGCCCTGGCGGGCTGGCGGGGCTGGAGCCGTGCAGCCCCCGCAGAGACGGTCGCAGGTAAAGCAGCGGAGCAGATTGGCTAGAGCCGTGTTTCAGGACAGTGGGAGTGTGGGGGGGCTGCCCGGCCAGGGCCCCCCCAGACGAGAACCAGATAGAAATGGAAGTCACCTGGCAAGAGAAGAAGGTGTGTCAGGGATGAGATGTGACTCCGCGAGGCTCCTGAGTGGCTAGAGAGGGAGCTTGGCTCACCTGAACACTCGCCATCCCCATCGCCACCAGCCCTCGGCCTCCCATTGCACTTTCTGTCCCCTAGAGTCCCATTCTGTTCTGGCAGCCGTTCCGGCGTCTTGTGCCATAGCCAGGGAGCTGGTGTACCTTTCTCTCTCCAGAGACAGTAGCACTCTCCAGCATTTTTCCACTGAGAGCAGCCTGCTGGCACAGACACTGCCATGGGAGCAGTCTGCAGGGGACCCCTCTTGTGCCCAGTTCTGTGAGGAACTGTGCCCTAACATGAGCTCAGAGCCTTTTGAAAAGTCAGGTCGACCTTATTTGTTTGTTTGGTTCTTTTTCCGTCTAAGGGCCTCCTACGATTGGCCCACACTTTGGAAGGAAGAAGGAGCAGGCGGATGGGCACATGCAGTGTTTCAGCCCTCTCCTGGGTTGGGTCCTGGAACTCCACAGAACTTGGTAGCTCCATCATCCAGACCTTGCACGTGGCTGTTTCCCAGTCCTGTATCCTGGGCCACAGAGACCCCAGATTAGAGGGAGCACTGGCTGCCTTTCTAGCTTCTGGTCCTCTAGTCTCATTATTTACTTACTGCTGCCTTAGCTCTGAGTCAAAGACAGGCACCTAGCCCTAGGAGAAAAATTATCTTTCCTCCAGCAAGTCTTGACAGTTGGACCTTTGGAAAATGGGCAGCAACTCAGAAGCCAGACTCCTGGGCTGTATGGCAGAGCATGCAAGCAACATTAGCAGGAAACATCAGGGTAGGAGGATTCCTTATTTTTCAAAGCTGAGCTTTGGGGCACAAGGCAGAAAATATTTCTTCTCTCTGGAGCCAGAGCACAGTAGTGGCGAGGCAGCAGCAAATGAGAATTGCAGGGATCTGATTAAGGAGCTTGAGATGCTGGTGTCTGCTCACACCCCAGTCCCAAAGTGGCTGAGGGTACTGCAGGAGGAGGATAAGGAGGGGGTGTCTTCTGTTAACTCTGATAAGCAGGCGACGTGCTGCCCCGCCTCTATGGGGTAGCCTGTGTCTCCTTTAGAGAACTGCAAGAGCTCTAGTGAGACCACCCAGCAGAGGAGGCGGTATGGCTCCAGTTGCCAGGATAAACTGGCTGCTCTGTCCTCTCTGTGGTCATGAGCACCCCAGCTCCTCCCCTCTCCCCAAGGGCCGCCATGCAGTCTTCCCATGAATGCCCCTGAGTGAGACCATCTTCTTCAGTATCTGGTCCTCTACCCTTGGCCGAGTCCCAGGGAGGCACCTTGGGCTGAATTCAGGGTGACATTGTATTGTGACCCTCCTTGCTTCAGTTCAGCATCACTCCCTTGATCTGCCTTCAACTTTACCTTCAGTCCCCTTCAGGGTGCCACCTTGAAACACCTGCTTCAAGAGATACCAGATTTGCCCCCTCCCGTTATCTTTGGCTCCTTCCCCAGCCCTGTCCTTCCATCACTGTCACGCCTCCCTCCCTTTCCCCTGCCTTTCTGTCCAGCAGAGGAGAAGCTGCAAAGAAGGCAAAAAAAAAAAAAAAATCATAAAAAGAGTTGGGTCATTTCTTCTGCCATCTCTTGTCATGGGGTGAAGCAAATCAGGCAAATGACTGGAGGCACGAAAACAAAACAAACAAAAGCAAAGGTGAGTGCTGGGAAGAGGACAATTCCCTGGTGTTAAGATGGGGCTGGATTGTGGGAGGTGAGGGGAGCAGAAGGGCTTGCGACTGGGAAGCCTGGCTACTGACAGCGGAGGTGATGAAGCAGAGTGGTGGGACCAGGTGCGAATCCAGTGCCTCTCAGGGGATAGGGAAGGGGAGGGGGACGTGTGCTCACAACGGATGGATTCAATTGCTGTGAGGTTTTGCCTCCCCCCGGGCCAGCCTTTTCAATATGGTATGGTCCGAATAATTAGCGGAGCAGCAAGCGCCCAGGGCGGGCTTTGGGGGTCTGCACCAGCAGCAAAAACAATAAACAGTGATGTCTGCTCCTGCAGCCAAAGTTGCCGGGAAATAACTGCCAGAGAATCGTCAGAGCTTGGGGAAGGATGGAGGAGCCGAGAGAGGAGCGGAGGCAGCGGGGAGGGGGAGGGAGGACAAAGGGTGGATGAATAATGCTTTCGCGAAGGGGAGAAAGCGACACACAGCAGGAAGAGGAAATTTGCAAAGGGGGAAAATTGATTCGGAGAAGGGCTGCCCCCTCACCTTGAGGTCTGCTCCAGGGATCTCCGTCTATCTCAGTCTCTCAGATCACTCTTCTCTCTTCTCTCTCGGCTCGTTCAGTTGGGAAGGGGATGGGATTTGGGGAGGGTAGCTGGGGGGCTGAGGACTGGGACTGCAGGCTGGACAGCTGCTGGGGGCAGAGGTTGCCTCTTGTTCTGTACCTCGGTCTGTGGGTAAATGTGGCTGTGTGTTGTGGAACTGCATCATAACACTGTGACTCATCCAACCCCCACCCCCCCTCACCTCCCACGTCAGAGCAGGGCTGGGAGACACAGGAGGCGGCTTGAGAGGGAGGGAGGGGGCAGGCATCAAGGGACCGGCGAGAAGAGTGATGTTAGGGAGTGGGGGCAGAGGGATGGCTGGCTTAGGGATGTCTTACTGGTGGTAGGCAAAAGGAGAAATCGGTTGTTAAGGAGCAAGGCTGCATGACCAATGAATCCCTGCCCCAGGGATGGAGTGAGGATGGCAGGGCTGCTGAAGAGAGGGTGGATATGGAGAGCCAGGAAGAACACGCACACTCAACATCATGCATTTTCCCACTTCAACTCTGACATCAGCTCTGATGCAGGGTGAGAAGGATATATTTGTTGTCAGGGATGACAGACCAGGCTCTCAAAGTCAACAGTACTGTACTTGGAAGCTCTAATGGTTGTTTAATAGCTCCAAAGCAGCCATGGGTCAAATATGACATTGTGCACCCAGGAACCTCTTGTCCATGACCTCCAAGTTGTTTGTGCTGCGAATGGAGACACCCATGTGACACGAGGTTCTTGACTCAGCTGTAAACTATCAGAGGCAGCTCCTCAGAGAAACTTCTCTGCATCCCGAGACTTCATCTGTCCAGTGCAGAGCCCTGCATGCTAGAGAGACTTGCAAAATAGTAGCTTGCCTGCGTCTCCAGAGAAGGGCCAAGTGTCTGGCTTTGATCTCAAAGACACCTGAGTTGAAATCTTAGCTCTGCCAATTATTCACCAGGAACCACAGGCTAGTGACTAATCCTCCTGCGCCATTCAGTTGCTCTTCTGCCGAGTGAAGCTAATCATATTTACCTCATGGAGGAACTGTGTGAGATAGCATGTAAACTTCCAAAGACGTGCCTAACATACAACAGGCACTGAGTAAAGAGTGGTGTAATTTTCTTTTGTTCTCTCTCTCTCTCTTTTAGTTAACTTTTAAATTGAGTTTTGCTATGAGTTAGTGTCATTTCAGAACAGTATCCTCTACATGGGGCAATGGAGTGGGCAGGAGGACTGCAAATTCCAGGTCAGCTTGTGCTTCATGGTAAGATAAGGAATAAACAAAAAGAAACGTCAAACAAATACAAACAAAAACCACGTCCTCTATTTATAATCCCTAAGCCCAGAGACTATTTTCTATTAATTTTTTGATATTTCAAGAGACATGATGCCAAATTTTTGTCTTATGGAGACATTACATTTTGCTTTTTTTTTTAAATCAGCTTTCAGCTAAAATTCATCTGATCTATAATGCTTCTCATGAAGTTCAGTACTGACTGTCACTAAAACATGTAGACCAGACTATGCATCAACCACAAGACAAAACTCCCTGTTTTGTATCTTAGGCTAACTTTCAGAGAATGAAAACTGAAACAGACGTTTGGAAAGTACTTTCCCATGTATTCCTTTTCTCACATGTAAGGGGTGAAAGTTAAGGCAGGAAAAACAGAATGAGAAATCCTGCTAGGTGGGGAAGAAGAAAAGGGAATTCTGAATATTGGATTAGGATCAATTCTGGAGTTTAGTTAAATTGTGAAAACACAATGTGTTTGTCATGAGGACTAGTACTAGAGGCCTGAAAATGAGAAGAGCTGGCAAGTCTGCAATGGTGGTTACCAGCCTTCAAGAAGCGGAGGTGAGAGGGTTCCTCTGAGTAAGAGGTCAGCCAGGCCGGGCTACCGTGTGAGAGCTGGCCTGACCGTGCATGCCTGCAATTCCATCACTGTGGAGGTGTAGATGGGAGGATCAGGAGTTCAAAGCTCTCATACAAACAAGCAAACACCAGAAAGGTGGGGAGGGAAAGGGGTGGATTTTGTCTGGATAACAGATAAAAAAGGTAAATACTGAACTTATAGAGCTGTCTCATTAGGTAAATGCACTTGCTGCAAAAGCCTGACTGAAACCCGAGTTCAGTCCCCAGACAGCTGTCCTTGGCTGCTACGTGCACACTGTGGCACATTGCCACCCCCACAACAACATTACCGCACACGGCTTGATAAACCAAACAAAGGGACAGAAAGGAAATAGAAAAGGAAGATGGACTGGAGGATCCAGTCTCGAGAAAAAAGGAAGGGTCCTAAGGGTGTGGATTTAAAGCTGGAAGCGAAAGGGTATTTTTAAATTTAAATCAACAAAGGAACAAAATCACGAAAGATATAGCTGGGGAGGGAGAGACGAGGACACACGACAGAATTATTTGGGGGTGGAGATGGCAGGACACCCCGTGAGACTGGAAATGAAGAGAGAGAGCAAGCAGGTGCTTTATATGCTCTGTGTCTTGTTCTTTCTTTCTTTCTTTCTTTCTTTCTTTCTTTCTTTCTTTCTTTCTTTCTTTCTTTCTTTCTTTCTTTTGTATTTACGAAGCAAAGGAGAGGGCTGGAGACCGCTCAACGGTTAAGCTCTGAATGCGCTTCCAGAGGTCCTGAGTTCAATTCCCAGTGACCACATGGTGGCTCATAACCATCTGTAATGAAATCTGATTCCCTCTTCTGGTGTGCATGAAAACAGAGCACTCCTATAAATAAGTAAATCTTAGGGGGAAAAAAAAGAAGCAAAGTAGAGAGCAATGTCAAAGGGAGGAGAGGGCTCTTCCTGAATTCAGCTGAGATAGTTATGCAATATTGAATAAAGACGACCTTCAGGTAAAGGGGGACACTGCCTTGAGGAGGAGAGTGGCGATGAAGAACCAGACTGGGAGAATGAGTTCCAAAGAAAGATGAGCAGCTACTTCCAGGGTCTAGAAGTTTGCTAGTGGAAGTCTAGAGCTAAAATTCTGAAGAATGGAAAAGAATCAGCCCATGTCTAATAGTTCATGGAAAAGCTGATGTCTACATAGTGATTAACTAAAGCACATCCCCATAGAAAACTGTGAGAGGTGACAATTTACCTGCCTGAAGACTGAGTGCTAGGGAGGACCAGCAAGAGAAAGGCAGACCAGAAAGCTACCCTTTGCTCTCAGTCTAACCTCGACACGTGGACAGGATGACGAAAGTACTCACCTGCTTTAAAAACAAACCAGACAGGCTGAAAAGGCAGTTAAGAGCAATCGTGCCTTACAGTTATGGTAAGTCCAGTTCCAGGAGGACCAACTTCTTACCTAGGAACAGTATGGTGGGTTGGATGTGGTAGCTGGAGAAATGGCTCATGGATTAAGGGCACCTGCTCTTGTAGACGTACTGGATTCGATTTCTAGAACCCACATAGCTGCTCCCAAACATCCATCACTCCATTCCTATCGGATTCAACATCATCTTCTGATGTCTGCAGGAACTAAGTATGAGGGTGCTCCACCTATTCTCACACACACAAAAAACACTCATACACCCAAATCTTAAAAAAGAAAAGTGTTGCCTGTAAAATGGGGCTGACAATCATAACCACTGCACAGGATTCTGGCTGGAATTAAAAGAATGTACCCCACACACAGCCATGGAACAATACAGCTAACACCATGTAATTGTTTGCCCATTATTATAAAACGATCCAACCTCCTAAGCTCTTGGTTTCAATCTGTTTTAGTTGTGTTTCTCATTGCTATAATCAAATACATGACAAAAGCAACTGAAAGGTTTTATTTTGATGCATGGTTCAAGAGACAGAGTCCATCAGCACAGAGAAGGCATGGAAAGGGCTTGCAGCGATGGTGGTGAGATTTGCTCACATGCCGCTGGATCGGGAAGGAGACAGTGGAATGCTAGCCCTTAAATGGCTTTTTTCTCTTCCTCTTCTGATTTAGTCCAGGACCTCAGCCGAAGAAATGGTGCTGGCTACATTCAGGGTAGCTCTTCCCAGTCATGCCCAAAGGGGTGCCTCACTGGTGTCCAAAGTGTTTACTAATCCAGTCAAATTGACAAAGGAAATTCACCACGTAAAGGCCCACCTTTAAGCCTCATAATGGTGCATGCCATTAAGTCAAGCACTCAGGAGGCAGAGGCAAGTAGATCTTTGTTTGAGGCTCATCTGGTCTACCTAGTGAGTTCCAGGACAGACAGGGCAGTGAGACCCCGTCTCAAAAAAAATAAAAAACACATAAAACAAAAGCCTACCTCCACTAATAACTGAATGCTTGAGCAAATGCCCCTGATTATCTTAGGGAGACAGTATACCTACCTGGGTCTATAGGGTTTTGTGACACAGACACCTGAAAGAACTTAGAATTTTTTTTTTTTTTTTTTGAGACGGGTTTCTCTGAGTAGCCCTGGCTGTCCTGGAACTTACTCTGTAGACCAGGCTGGCCTCAAACTCATAGAGATTCGCCTGCCTCTGCCTCTACCACCCGGCTAATAGGTAAGCTTATTATAGTCTCCCCAGCCTATAATAAACATTTAAGGCTGACATCAGATACTTTGTATATCATAGGCATTGTGCTTAGTGGATATATCTCATCCAGTCTCAAAACACTTTTAAGAGGTCAAGTACTGTTATTATTTCCATTTTATAGACAAGAGAAGTCTCGGGGAAAGCAGCCTATGATTTATCCAAAGTCAAGCTGTGAGCTAATACAAGAGTCTAAAGACCATGCTCATGAAAAGTAGATTATAGATGTGGTAGAACCGGTTAGCAGTGCTGTAAATGATTGACTCTGTATAACTGTCATTTACATAGAGAAACAGTTTAGACTCTGACAGAACTTGTTGGAAAATGGCTGATTTTTAAGGTAGATGGAAGAAATCATTGGACTTTTTTTTCCCCCTATGTACTAAAGAAAAAAAAATCAAATTTGATTTGTTGGCTCAAATCTGTAAATTCGAGCATTCAGGAGTCGTGAAGCAAGAGAATCACCCCGACTCTGAAAAAAGAAAAAGAAAAAAAACCTCAAAAAGAAAGAAAACAAATTACACTTGGCTTCTTCTGTATGTTAGAGTTGTGCACAGCGTCAGAGGGACCGTTTCCTGCCCCTTTCCCTTGGCCTGGGTCTCCTGCTTAAGCTGCGGTTCGCTAACTTCCCCACTTTCTGGTTTGTGGTCTAGGGAAGCAGAGGATCTACACTGTGAGGCCTCTCCCTTTCTGGTTGCCTTTAGCTTTCCTGGACAGCAGATAAGCAGAGACCACGTAACCGCCTCCCGCGCGTGGGCGTACCCGCGACGTCTCCGTTCCACCTCCTGCGGTCTTCCCGCACAAAGTGACCGCGCTGCCCCGCCCACCCCAGCCAGCCACGGCACAATGCTTAAACTACAACTCCCAGAGGGCCAAGCGGTGGCGTGGGCTCACTCACCCCTAACTACATGTCCCAAGAGGCATCGCGCGCCGCGCTTCCTCCCACCGCGCAAGAGCGGAACCGCCTTTGCTTTCCGGCTGGTATCTAGGTGAGCGTTGTACGTGTTTGGGCTGCCGTCCTGTCCGGAGGTTTGCTGATTTAGGGCCTGTGGCTGTGCAGGTAAGGCCGAAGGACCCCATTTCACCTCTACGAGGCCCGAGCAGCTTTCGGTGTCGGAGCTAACCTCGACGAATACTGGACCTAGACGTGCGGTTCAGAATCATAAGTAGTAACTTCTATTCCTTCCGCAATTTCTAGTTTACAGTGTTTTGTTTTTTTCTACTGTGAACAGCGTTGTTACATGAGGCCGTGGAAATGCCCACATGTGACAGAGAGGAGGGGTGAACTGTGAGTTGGTTCGAGTGTTAAGGGATTGGACTGTAGTAGCTACTAAGTCCCAGAGTCAGACGTGTCGCCGTTTTCTGAGTGCGAACCCCTTATCCTGTTCCTTGCATACTATTCAGGGGTTTGTTTCTTGTTGGCTAAGAGAATTGGGGGAGTGGGCATCTGTTACTTTCTTTTCCGATAGAATGATGGAGGGAAGACTCTACAGATCAAGTCTCCTGTTAGATCCGTGGGGAGTTCTCTATGTCCTAGTGATTCATTCACTCAGGGTTTTTTATTGAGTTGCACTACTATTCCACCTTCTAGAGTAGCAAACAACAAACTTCTGCCCCAGTTGTTGGGAGACCGGCTGTACACATTGAGTCTGGAGACAGTGAGGACTGTGCAGGAAAAGAAGAAGGGATGAAACCACTGGAAGGAATTTTTTTGTTTTTACTTTTTGGGACAGGGTTTCTCTGTGTGGTCTTGGCTGTCCTGGACTTTGTAGACCAGGCTGGCCTCGAACTCACAGAGATCCTGTTGACTCTGCCAACCTGAGTGCTGGGATCACTGGTGTGCCACCATGCACCCGGCTCATGGAAGATTTTGAATGATGGCCTGATGTAATGGTTTGATCTAATGTTTAATCTGGATTATAGGCACAGCAGCTATACAGAAAAGATGAGCGAAGAATCCAGTGATGACAAGAAGCCAGCAACTAAATTTGAACTAGAACGGGAAACGGAGCTTCGATTTGAGGTGGAGGCGTCTCAGTCAGTTCAGCTGGAGTTGCTGGCTGGCATGGCGGAGATCTTTGGCACAGAGCTGACCAGAAACAAGAAATTCACCTTCGATGCTGGTGCCAAGGTGGCTGTTTTCACTTGGCATGGCTGTTCTCTACAGTTGAGTGGCCGGACCGAGGTGGCTTATGTCTCTAAGGACACCCCTATGTTGCTTTACCTCAACACTCATACCGCCTTGGAGCAGATGCGGAGGCAGGCGGAAAAAGAAGAGGAGAGAGGTCCCCGAGTGATGGTAGTTGGTCCTACTGACGTGGGCAAGTCCACGGTGTGTCGACTGCTGCTCAACTATGCCGTCCGTTTGGGCCGCCGTCCTACCTATGTGGAGTTGGATGTGGGCCAGGGCTCTGTGTCCATCCCTGGTACTATGGGGGCCCTGTACATCGAGCGGCCAGCCGATGTGGAGGAAGGATTCTCCATTCAGGCCCCTCTTGTGTATCATTTTGGCTCCACCACTCCTGGCACCAACATCAAGCTTTACAATAAGGTCAGAGCTGGAGATAAAAGGGGATGGAGGGAAAAGGTGCGATCAGGGAGGAAGTAGGGGAGTTTGTTACTTAAAATTTTCCCTGTGAACTTAATCTCCATATATATATATATATATATGTGTGTGTGTGTGTGTGTGTATGCATATTATATGAAACTTTTTTTGGTATGCTATTACTGCTAGATGATTTTAGAAGAGACTTTTAAAACTAAGTCAGCTTTAGACTGCTAAGTATTTTCTGGCTCTATTCTTAGGAATTCAATATTAAGAGATAAATCAGGAAGAGAGGGCTTGAGGACGTGGCTTAGGAATTAAGAGTCTGGCACACCTTTAATCTCAGCAGAAGCAGAGGTGGGCAGATCTCTGTGAGTTTATTCCAGGACATAGTGAGACCCTGTTGCCAAAAAGAAGGCAAAAAACAAGAAAACAAAACCAAAGAGTACTGCTCCTGTTGAGGGTTAGAGTTTGGTTCTCAGCACCCATGTCATGCTGTTCCCAACTGCTTGTCATTCCAGCTCCAGACAGATCTAATGCCTCAGGCCTCTGTGGGAATCTGTACTCGTGTGCATAAGCATATATATACAGATACATAATGAAAAATAAGAAATAGATTAAAAAGGAAGCTGAAGAAACGAAATCCACCTTATGGGGTCAAAACCATAGTCATTAAAAATAGGAATTTTGAACTTGGTATTATAGCTGATCCCTATAGTCCTAGGACTTGGAAGTCTAGCTAAGGGTTTCAGGAGTTTGAAGCTAAGCTAGAGTTTTATACTAAGACCCTGTCTCATAAAAGCATAAAATTGGGAGTTGGGGGCTGAGGTGGTAGTTCAGTTGCCAAGAATATTTCAAGGCTTTTGGTTGCCCAGCCCAGTAACTCTTAGGCCCAGCTCCCGAGGCTCTGACATCCTCACACCAGCGAGTACATAGTGCACATGAGATGAAAAGAAAGAAAACACTAAGAAAATACAGATTGATCTGGTTTTTTGTTCTTGTTTTGATCCTTTCTCAGATTACATCCCGTTTAGCAGACGTGTTCAACCAGAGGTGTGAAGTGAATCGCAGGGCTTCTGTGAGTGGCTGTGTCATCAACACCTGTGGCTGGGTCAAGAGCTCGGGGTACCAGGCCCTGGTGCACGCAGCTTCAGCCTTTGAGGTGGATGTGGTTGTGGTTCTGGATCAAGAACGACTGTACAACGAATTGAAAAGGGACCTGCCTCATTTTGTTCGAACTGTGTTACTCCCCAAATCAGGGGGTGTGGTAGAACGCTCCAAGGACTTCCGGCGGGAATGTAGGGACGAACGGATCCGTGAGTATTTCTATGGATTCCGAGGCTGTTTCTATCCCCATGCCTTCAATGTCAAATTCTCTGATGTGAAAATCTACAAAGTTGGGGCGCCCACCATCCCAGACTCCTGTTTACCTCTGGGCATGTCTCAGGAAGATAATCAGCTCAAGTTGGTGCCTGTGACCCCTGGCAGAGATATGGTGCACCATCTCCTGAGTGTCAGCACTGCGGAGGGCACAGAGGAGAACCTTTCTGAGACAAGTGTGGCTGGCTTCATAGTTGTGACCAGTGTGGACCTGGAACACCAGGTGTTCACTGTCCTGTCTCCAGCCCCCCGCCCGCTGCCTAAGAACTTCCTTCTCATCATGGATATCCGGTTCATGGATCTCAAGTAGTAACTAGCAAGAGCCTCACTTTCTGGGCCATAAGAGTCTGGCCATCACCAAAGGGAGACAGAATGAGATACGGAAATCTTATTAAGGCAGCCAACTAGGAAGAAGTAGCCAGACTCTTGTAATCCTGAACCAAACAGAGAAAACATGAAAAGAAAATCTGATTATTTTTTTTAAGATTGCCAAAGGTTCCACTCTAAATATTCCAAGATCATAGAGAATTCCATGTCTTCCACTGCTACCGTGTGGGTATTTTTGTTACCACTTTCTAAGTCCATATGTATTATAGTACTTGTTATAATATTTAACCAGGATGAAAGTGAGATAAAGTTCAAACTTGAGAAAACAATTATTTTAATAAATTTTATTGTCATAGCATAGAAGTTGGTGTGATTCTTTTTTAATTTTAGTTTTTGCCCCTAAGCATTATAGAAACTGTAGGAATGATTGATTGCTAAAATTCTGTGAGCCCGGGAAAAACTAATAACCTAGTGTGTTCCACTCTTGATGGTAAACCTGTTTCCATTGCTGAGTATACTCGGAGATAGCCAGATAGCTTTTTTTTCCTTTCTTTCTTTCTTTTTTCTTTCTTTCTTCTTTTTCTTTTTAAAATTTGTTTGATGTATGAGTGCTCTCTCTGCATGGCATCAGATCCCATTATAGATGGTGTGAGTCACCATGTGGTTGCTGGGAATTGAACTCAGGACCTTTGGAAGAGCAGCCAGTGCTCTTAACTGCTGGGCCATCTACCAGTTGCTGCTCATTACCTTTTTATTACAGCTATCCTCCCTTTTGTCTGTTTGTGTGCAGTCAGATCCCAAATGTACTAGGATTTTTGGGCGTTAAGCTGGGAAAGCCCATTTTGGTGTTTCTTGTCTGAACTTTAGTCAGTATATAATAAATTTATCCATTTCATTCCACAACTCATCAGAGCATGTACTTATCAGAAACTGTTCTAGGTAGGAGACAAGGTTTTAAAGATTGCAGCAAAAGGATTTTAAAAAGGCAAATAGTATAGAGAAGCTTAAATTTGGGATGTGAGACAGTAAAGGAGGGCACTTTCTGAAAGTGCATCTTGAGTAAGACCTGGAAAAAGGAAGCAGTGCTTGGGTAAAAGCTCCTAGTAGAGGAAACAGCAAAAATCCTAGAAAGGAAAGCTTTGAGTCAGTGGCTGGGTATAGTGAGCCAAAGTAAAGGTGAGGCTAGCAGACGCTGGAAAGATCAGGTAAAGTATGCTGTTCATAAATCGGAGTCAAGTGGATTTTATCCACAGCAGTGGGAGAGATCAGAGGACTAACTGGGTCACTAAGCAGAGGAGTGCCTCAATGTACTTTACATGTGAGATTTCTTTCTTGTGTCTTCATACATGCTTAGTTTTGGTTGATTCTCCTACTGTTCCCTCTATTTCCCTGTCTTCTGTCCCTGTGTCCCCATCTGCCTCCGGTACCAACCCCCTCACATGTTTTATTAGCTCACTCTCCATTTGAAGAGATCATTGCTGTGTGGATAATTGATTACAGATGGCAGGCCTCTGGAGAAGCCAAGGCACAAGTAAGATATTTTTGTGTCAGTATCAAGGTGTGAATTGGTGGAGGACGGAATAAGGATTACAGAGAAGGGGCTAGGGAGAGCTACCATCTGTGCTTTGGGATATTTTGAAAATAAAATTGATAGGACTTAGAGTGATATGGAAGAGAAAATGGAATCAAGGATGAGATGCATTGAGTGTTTGTGCTTTAAATTTTATGTGTATGTATGTGTACCACATGCATTCATGGTGCCTGGGAAGGCCAGAAAGAGCATCAGATCCCTGGAGCTGAAGTTTTAGCCTGTGAGTTGCTTGGTGGGTGCTGGGAACCAAATGCTAGCCTGTGGAAAATAAGAAGTAAGCTTTTTGGTTTTGGTGTTTTTTTGTTGTTTCTTTACTGAGACAGAGTCTTTGTATAGTTCTGGCTGTCTTGGAACCCAATCTGTAGACCTGGCTGGTCTCCAACTCAGAGATCTCCCTGCTTCTGCCTCCTGATGCTAGGATTAAAGGTGTGTACCACCATTGCCTGATTTTTAAAATAATTTTTAAATTTATTTTATGTGCATTGCTGTTTTGCCCTCATGTATGTATGTACGGATCTCCTAGAATTGCAGTTAAAGATGGTTGTGAATTACCATGTGGTCATTAGTAATTGGACCTGGGTTCTCTAGACGGGACAGCCAATGCTTTTAACTGCTGAGCCATTTCTCCAGCCCCTAAAATTTTTAATTTTTTTTATGTAAGTACCTCTGTGCATGATATGTGTGTGTGGAATACTTTGCCACAGCACACATGTCGGGGTCAGAGGACTGGGGTCATTCCTCCTCACCCTTATGTGGGTTTGGGGAATGGAGTTCAGGTCACTAGGCTGTAGAGCCAAGCACCTTTGTTTACCTGCCATCTTGAGTTATTTCATCTGTATTAGTCATATATATTATTTATATGTGTTCGGTGAACTATATTATTTTGACAGGGTCTCATTGTGTAGCCCAAGCTCGTTTGCAACCTGCGATTCTCCTACCTTAGCTCTCCTAAGTGCTGGGAAAATAAAGGATTAAGAGACCAGCAAGTGAGTTTGGGTGTTTTTGAAGTCTGAGCTCATCCCTTTGGAGGTATAGCGTAGACAGCATCTGGAAGCCCTAGAACAGGTTAGGGCTGAAAGGTCATGACAGCCACTGACTTTCAAATACAGAAAGGGGTTTCAGCAGTGTAATTTAGTAATGTAGGTACTGTAAGAATGGAAATAAGGAAACAAAGGATGGAATTAAAAGGTCAAATAGGTTTGGGATGTAGTTCTAGTGGTACAGCTTTTGCTCAACAGGCATTAGATTCCCTTCTCAGCACTGCAAAGAATAAATAAAATAAAAATGCAGTGGTGGGAGATGGGAGCAGAACTCGAGTATAATGGGAACTTACAAGACTTCACTGTGGATTCCAAAGCATTGGTGTTTCAAAACTGTTCTGAGAAAGTGTAGACTTGGAACCATGAGGATACAAGCCCCACTGAAGTAGACTTTAGAGGCACTATCAACTGAGGGTGCAGGCTCGTCTTCCAAGACACGCTGCTGAGGGTGGAAGGCCGACAAGAGGCCTTCCACAGTAAAGGCCCTTGCTGCCAAACCTGACAGTCTGGGGAAAATTGACTCGCACACTTGTCCTCTGACCCTCATATGTGTTCTCTGGTGTGTGTGTGCCTTTACTACCTCACAAAATAAATAAAAAGACCTGGGAAAAGAATGCAGTAAGGGGAATAGGATCCAAAGAACAAAGGGGAAGACTCTTCATTCAAGTGAAGAGGATTTGAAAAGGTATAGATAGGTGACACTAGAAAAAGCATCAGGCATTACTTGATAAATGTGTCAAAGTAATTTATTTCAAGTATGATGATCTGGATAATATAGTTTTAGTCCACATTTTACTCTGGACTATTTTTCAGAAGTTATATCCTATTAGATATTTTTTCTGGGGTACACATTTTGTAATCCTAAGGAAAGGAAAGTGGAATCTTTGTTAATCTTGGGATGGTGCTTAAGCCTCTGCTTGTGTTCATCCTGCTAAAACTGGGCTGACAACCCAGTAGCCTAATGTCCCTAGTGACCCTGAGTATTCAGTACCTCTGGTTGTACGGTGGAATGCGTTTTCCATTTAGCACGGTCTGGTCAAGAGACATGACTGCTCACACAGGTTCTTAGTAGAAAATTCGGGCTTGCAGCATGTGTCAGTGGGTGAAAGTGCTTGCTTGGCATGCCTGACGACTTGAGCTCCATATCTGGAAGCCAAGAGAGGCAAGAACCAACGCCTGAAAGTTGTCTGAAACTCTGCCTGAGCCCTTCCTCTCTTTCCCTCTCTCCCATCTCTCTTTCACACACAAATAAATTTCCTATTTAAAAAGTAGGAAAATTAAAAAAAAAATGCTTAACTTGTGAAGTACAGAAAATAAAGATTTAAAAATCCTAGAGAAGTAAATGAAATTTGACTCATAAGGAAACATTTTATAGGCAGACTATACTTGGCAGGGGTAAATATTGTACCTCCATCTAATGCCTTAAAATTAATTTTCATCCCCTCCTCTTCCCCCCACCCCCAGACAGGGTTTCTCTGTGTAGCCCTGGCTGTCCTGGAACTTACTCTGTAAACCAGGCTGGCCTTGAACTCAAGAGATCGCCTGTCTCTGCCTCCCAAGTGCTGGCATTAAAGGCGCCACCACCACACCCAACTAGTTTAAGATTTTTTTTTAAATAGTCAATAAAAACTCGAATCGGTTGCATGCTGCAGTGAAGGTAGTAGTAAGAACGGAGTATAAATGATAAAATATGCCACACATCAGGGAAGGAAATAGACTAGACTCCAAAGAACAGAAGGTAGATTTTTGCATTAGCTTGCTGCCTAAGACTGAAGTGTCAAAGTTAAATCAGCAACATTTGAAGTCAAGGCCAGGGCTTGGAAATCACACATGACAGAGCTTGGCTTGGGGAGAGCGGCAGGTGGGACACCTTCCTGAAGGGCTGTTATGTAACAGAGCTGCTTAGCAGACGAGAGCCGGCCTGGAGCTGTGAGAGCAGAGCTCTGTATGGCACGGCTACCGGGTCCACAGCTGTCTCGGGCTAATTAGGGCAAAATGTAGTGCCGCGATCTACGGAGAGTCGGCCAGCCGCTCGCCAGGGACAGGAGCTATTCTAGAAGGCTTCTCTTCAGCCTGTTTTCTCAAAGTGGGTGAGGTCAAGGCGCCCACTCCCTGTGCAGCCGTGGAGGTGTCGAGCGCGCCCCCGGGGCTTCCCTCGGGCGGTGGGCACGACGGCCGCAGGGCTGGCAGCCGCGCTCCCTCCTCTCGCCTTGCGCCTCCCGCCCCGAGCGAGCCATCCCCAGGCCGTAGCACCACTCAGGAATTCGGCCGGACTCTGAGAATTTACCCCGCTGAAGACTTCAACAGAGCGTTTTAAATAAAGTTTTACGCCTTAAAAAAAAAAAAAAGAGGGGGCGGCCCTATTTAGTGCTCACACACAACTGACCAATGAGTGAAGAGGCAAGGGAGGAAGGAGGCGGGGCCTGCCGGCGATTGGCTACCGTAGACGCTCCTCAGGACTGCACCACGCTAACTCGGGGGAGGCTGGCGGGCTACACAAGGACAGCTGCTTGTCTTCTGAGCACTTCCGGTACGCACGTAGACTTCCCTTTTCATGCGAGTTTTCCTCGAATACAGTACAGACAGGACAGCGGACAGTGGACGAGAGAGACCGCGCCCGCCCATCCCCTCGCTCCCAGCCCTGCGCACTTCGCCACGCCCCCTCCGCAGACCATCGGCCGGACACGGCGGCCGGACGCGCGCGCCCCCGCGTCACGACGTGTTGGCGGCGCCGCGCCCCCGCAGCCAATCAGAAGGCGAGGTCGCGGCGGTCGCCCGCGGTGGCGCGCACGCGCCGGAGCGGCGTGGGGGCGGGGGCGGGGGCTGAATGGAAGCGTGAGCGGGGGCGGGCTGGGCGGCCCGAGCCGCATGAATGAGAAGAACGCGCCCCGCGAGAGACGTCGCCCGCGCCCGTGCCCGGGAGCCAATGGGAGCGCCGCGAGGCCGACAGAGCCTGGGCTGAGGGCCGCGGCCGCGCGCCGGCACGGGGGCGAGCGGCGGCCGTCGGGAGCGCGCGGCGGCGGGGCGGGCGCGGAGCGTGCGGGGGCCGCGCGCTGCCTCTCAGAGGCCGGACGGCACCGCTGGGAGGCGGCGGCGGCGACGACGGTGGCGGCGGCGGCCACGGGCACCGCGCCGCGGGTGAGTCCCGGAGACGCCGGCCCCTGCGGAACCGGAAGTGCCGGGCGGGCGAGGTGGGAGGGGAGAGTGACCTCTAGGGAAGGGGGGACCGCGGAGGGGAGGAGGATAAGGCCCTACCCCTCGCCGGGCTCCGTGGGCCCCGAAACGGGCGGCCGCCGGGTCTGGAGAGCCACGGCCTCCGGGGCGCGGGGCCGGTTGGTGCCGGGCCGCCCGGGCGCGGAGCCGCCGCCCCTTCCGTCCCCGGCCCACGATTCTCTCGGCTCCGGCGGGCCCTGCGCGCGGTGGGTTCCGTGGTTTGTGGCCCAGGGGCTGGGCAGCTCCGGCCGCCGGCCGGCAGCTCGGTCCTGTTCCCCTTTCGCGGCTCTGCGGTCAGGCCCCTCGCCCTGCACTCCGCTGGTACTTAGGTCGGCTAGAGCCTCGTCCTGTGGTTACCTGGTCTTTCTCCCATCCGTCTGCTGCTTCTCCCTACCCCCACCAGCCAGGTGCTCGGTGCCTTCAGTACTTTGTACTTTTTATAAGTGGAGCTTGAATGTGTTGGACGGTATTTTATCTCCGGAGTCTGTTCATGAGGAGGCATAAAGCTCCTTAACCAGTTGGTCAAATGAAACCGCTGAAATGACAAACAGGAAAGTGACTAAAGTTATTAGAAGTAGTCGGGAGAATTAGGTACATGTTATATTGCAGACCATTTTTGTCGTCTTGGATTAACTTCCTGGTTAATGCCATCCTGTCCGGAATAATCTTAGGTTTGGATCTCCATCCTTTTATCCCAGTGTGTGCCTGCTTTATATCAGACAGATCTCTCCGGTGGTCATTATTACACATAAATCCACCTAACGTTGGTAAGAATTCTGGTGACAGGTACTTGGGTACCTACCTCTGTCTCTGAAGGGGAAAACAACAAAAACACTCCTTAAACTTTGGCTGTGTGCATTATTCTATATGGCATCTCCATTACTATATATTCAAGTTTACTGTGCTGTAAAGCTTAGTTACTTTAACAAATAAAACATGTGCTGTCTGTAGCATATGCTCCTACGGAACTGCTTGTATTAAACCTTTAAAGCCCTCGAACTACATATCCTGAATTGTTGGCTTTATAAGGTTTTTTGTTGTTTCGAGACAGGATCTCTCTAGCCTTGGCTGTCTTGGAACATACTTTGTAGACCAAGCTGGCCTCTAACTCACAGAGGTCTGTCAGCTTTTGCCTTCCAGGTGTTGGGATTAAAGGCGAGGGCCACCACACCTGGCTCTGTATTGTTTGTTTTATACATACATGTTCTCACACGGTGATTCTTCCTGTCTGTCAGCATGTGTCATGCACATTCTTGTGCACTTTGGTGATACCGGTGTGGATCCACCAGAGTGTGACTGATGAACCACACTCACCCTTCCGGTTTCATCCCTTGTCTTTCTGCACCACATTCCTTTGCTGGGACTTGGTGGTGTTATTTATTCCCAATAAATTATTTTGTCGTGTCCCTTCTAATAGATATCCTAACATTTCGGATGATGGGCTCATTTATTTCTCAGTATGTGGTTCCAAAATTGCATGGCCTTCCATGTTGGCTGTACCATGGAAGTATTAGTCTGTGTGGCTTTTATTTTGTAGTAAATGTGATCGCAATATATAGGATTCAAGCTGGTTAACTTTATGTAATATTTAACTAATTTTCTTTCTTTTTTGTTTTTCGAGACAGGGTTTTTCAGTGTGGCTTTGGCTGCCCTGGAGTTCGCTCTGTAGACCAGGCTGACCTCACAGAGATGCGCCTGCCTCTGCCTCTCGAGTGCTGGGATTAAAGGCGTGCACCACCAGCACCAGTCTACTTAAGTAATATTTGTTCTTTAATCTTTGGAGTTTTGAGGGAAACATTTGCTTTAATAGTACTGTCTACATACCAAGAAATGTACTGGTTCCGGTTGATAAAAACACTTAACCAATGTGGGCGATGGTAGTGGCGCATGCCTTCAATCCCAGCACCACGGAGTCAGAGGTTGGCAGATCTCTGAGTTTGAGGCAGAACTCTGAGAGTGAGTTCCAAGACAGCCAAGGCTACACAGAAAAACCCTGTCTCGAAAAAACAAACAAACAAACAAAAAGATAGGCCCAAATTTAGAAAACAAAAATAATCATAAAACCAGGACTAAATTGGATCTGGCTTTTAGGACCTTAAAAACTTACTGCAATTTTTGGGTCTTCATTCTGGTTTTGTTCTGTTTTGTTTTCCTTTTGAGGCAAAGTCTCACTATATAGCCCTGGCTGGCCTGGAATCTATGCATGGCAAGGGTGGCTTGGAGATCCACCTGCCTATGCTGAGATTATAAAGGTGTTCACCACCGTGACTGAGTGGTGATGGTAACAGGCTCCTTTGCCTTCTAGTCTTAGGAAAGAAAAGTGATAAATTCCAGGACACATTTGTATTTCATTGTCTGGCTCTTTTGATGTTTTTACTAGTATCAAATAGTGTACTACCTGTGGGGAATTGCGCTGCTTTCATTTAAAATTCTAACTTAAGGAGAAATCTTGGTCTGTAAATGTTATCATTAGGTACGTAGTGTGGTAGGAAGGGTCTATGTCAGCAATTAAACTCTTTGAGCTCTGAACCTGGCTACCCAAGTGATTCAGTAGAATGGCCTCAGGCATTCTCTCGCCTTCAATTTTACAAGATAGGATAAGGGACTCTGACACTACCTAATGTGAGTAAAGTGCTTTGAGATTACCAGATGAAAAGCATCCCATAAAATTAAGGTGCTCATGTTGTTTTGTTACTTTGATCAACAGAGATAATTGCTACTCAAATCGTACTGGATTAGGGGGAGCTTAGTTTACCTACTAATAGGCCAGCCAGTGTTAGGAATTAAAAATCTTGAATATGGAAGAAAAGGATCAATTCCTTTGTTGGACTCATTTCTTATAGATAACCTTTCAGGGCAAGATTGTTTCTTGCTTAGGACCCCTGATAGATGATTCCAAAAGGCCAAAAATTGAATTTCTGCCTCTTTGGTGTTGTAGCTAAAAGAGAAAGAGACACAGAAAAAGAAAATGATAGTTGCTGTCCTATTTTTAAGCGTCCTTTTTTCAATGTAGGAATAAATATTCTCTTTGTCCAAAGAGAAATCTGTAGTGCTCTTGATTCACTTTTGTGTCCTTGTTTGTTTTTAGATTTTTATATTGTTGCTATGTGTTACTGTACTTTTGTCAAGCGAGATGGATTTATAAGAGCTAGTCTTTGGATGACCTTAGGTCAGATAAAACTAGGTTCTCTTCCTTTCGATCAGAGTAGCCCTTAAAAAGGTAAAGGACTGTGAATATATTTTCTTCTCCATTTAGAGTTCATTCCCAGATAAGTGGAAAATACTTTCTTTCAAAAGGCACCTTTTAACAGTGGCCTTTATGGTTTTAGCTGTGTTCTTAAATACCATGAAAGAATTTTTTTTTTTTTTTTTGATAAAAGATATTTGATTTTCTCCAGGTAAAGGACTGTATCCCACTTGAACTCTACATTCAGGAAGCCCACGATTGAAGACAAAAGATCAGAGACATTGACCAACCTGGAAACAGGGACATCTTTGGAACTTTACTTACTTACCTACAGTAATGTTTTAAACTGTTATCAGCTGAAACTGACTCCATCTTATTCTGCTTATTGGAAAGGACATGGCTTCAAGGATTTTAAATTTCCTTTTGGTTTTTCATGAACTCTATGGGAAATGGAGTCCTTAAAGGGCTTGGGAATAACAAGAAGAGATTGAAACGGACAGTACTGCTGTCTGTTTTTTCTCCCCCTTCAAAGAAAAGGATTTACAACTCAACCCCGGAACAGCTGTTGTCCAACTTTGGCCATCAAGAGAGAAATAAATAAAATTATATCACCATTGCCAGATGACCAGCCCTGGTGAGGTCAAGGTGTGAGAGTTGTGGCTTTGAGAAGAGTGCCGAAAGGGGACAGGACTGCAGTTCAGAAACAAGACTGGCTTCTCTTAAAGCTGAAGAGACCCCGCGCTCCTTCTTGGATTAAGATAGAAACCCAGGGCACACCTTTTAGGTGTTGCTCATATTTTTGGAAGTGTGCTGTTGTGGAGGGTCTTTCCCTGATACTCTTTTCTCCCTTTGAAGACCTGCCTTCATCCATGAGCTATACCTTGCTCTGCCTGACTCTCCATGCTTTCCACCCGCAGCTGTTTGCAAGTGTGCAGCCTATTGTTTGCCTTCAAGTTTTAAATTGTACAAGTTGTGTTTCTTAATCTCCTTTTCTACTTTGTTCTGCCGAGGTGGTTATTAATCAGTTGAAATCACCTTTCCCCCTCCCATGTGCTTTCCTTCATCTGAGATCTTTTGACCTTCATTTTTATTTGGGAGGGGGAAGGGTGATAATTTTACATTTTCTGTTTTCTCCAGTTTCTTTCCTCTCTGTTTCCCTCATCCCATTTTCTTGTCTGTTCTGCCGCTGTGTGGGCCTGGGCTATGCGGCAGGGCACATCTTTCATCAGAGCTCCAACATGCCCGCAGAGTCTGGAAAGAGGTTCAAACCCAGCAAGTATGTACCAGTCTCAGCAGCCGCCATATTTCTAGTGGGAGCTACAACACTCTTCTTTGCCTTTACGTGAGTTGTCTCTGCAGTAGCATTTGGGGATGGGGGTGGGGTCCATGGGAAATGAAGACTATTTCTTCAGTTTCATTAGTTATTTGGAAGGCCAAATAGATGCCTGTCCTTACTCTGATGCTGTTTCTACTTTCCTCTGCTTCCTGTCTTTCGGAATCATAGATGTCTTCATGTTTCCCTATCTAGTTCCATCACAGATGATACTAAATTAGGAAGGAAGTAGGAAAACAGAGGTTTGAAGAACTTAAACCAGAGGAAGGCAACTAGAATAGAATTAAATCTTACTGCTTTATATATTTGTTTGTTTGTTTGTTTGTTTTGAGACATGATCTCTGTAGAGCCCTGGCCGTCCTAGAACTTACTATGTAGACAAGGCCGGCCATGAACTCACATTCTTGTCTCTGCCTCTCAAATGCTGAGATCAAAGGCTTGTACCACCAGGCCATGCTGACTTAAGTCTTTTCAAATAGCAATCAGTCACACGTGGATGTCTGACACATAAGCTATAGAGATTATGAACCTGAGAGGTTTGGTTGCTGCCATAGTCGTCGTCTTTCTGTTTTTGAGACAGTATCACTATGTTTGTGCTGGCCTGGAATTGCCTAAATAGACCAGGCTGGCCTCAAATTTGTGTTAATCTTCCCTCTGCCTCCTGAATTCTTAGATCTTATACTTATTTTTACCTTGCTCTGCCAGAATTGGTTTCAAGATTTGAGAATTTTTAGAGAGGATCTTGTTATATAGCCCAGGCTGACCTTAAATTCATGAGTCTCCTGCGTTAGCTTCTGAGCACTGTGAGAATTGGTTTAAGATATACTAATGAGACAGTTTTGGTTTTTAGTGTTACCCAGATGCTTTCTCTATACTGTAAGAGCTAAGGTCTGGAGAAGTAAAGACCCCTGGGAAAAAACAAGCTTTATTTAGGAGGAACACACTAGTAGAGTCATTTATGTTAGTTCCCACTAAGAAGAGTGGGAGTTCCTGTGTTCATTAGTTCTAATGGGAAAGGTAGTTGGCATTCAAAGATAACGTCTCTTACAGTCTAGGGTCTATAGCCATCCTAGTTAGGATCTTAAGACTTTGTTCATGCACTTGTCTTGCTGGGGGAGACTATGATTTTCCCTTCCTCATGTCCCCACTGTGTACTTGTGGCCACCTAGAATCTTTTCTGTTAGCAGTTTATAATGAGTGTACCAGCCTTCTGAGCTTTATACTGTTGAGTCATTGAGTTAGCATTCCAGGTGCACCTCTTGGAGTGATCAGGGAACCAAGATCATCATTCTTCATTATCTTTTCACCTGTGAAGCTCATCTTCTGCCCTTGATATGTTGAGTACCAAAAGGAGGTGTGATTCTTTAGACATGTTTTGATTTTTTCTGTTTTTGTCGTAAGCAAAATAAAAAATTTAACCAAGGGACCTTTCTATCTTTGTGTCTTAGTAGCAGTTATGCTGGGTCAAGAGAGCTATATAACCGGATCAGGTTAATACCTTAGCCTGATGGGAATGTCTGTTTCCCTTTGGGAGCCAAGCTCTTGTAGATAAGTGTTCACGGAAGTAACTGTTGTTTTCTCTCTCTCTCTCAAATTGTTGAGATCTTACATGCAGAATTCTCATTTTAATTTGTTAATGTGGAACCATTGAAGCGCTTGGCTTGTTATACCAGTTTGCCTACAAAGAATTGTCCTGACAGGCATTGTCTTACTGATAGTTGAAGCTATTTAGCCTACCTTTTTTTTTTTTTTTTGCTGCTAGTTGAGTAGAGTCCCTCTTGTTATAACAGCTGCAGCAAAAGTGCTTTGTTTTCATGGTGCTAGGGATTGACTCTAGGACCTTGTGTATGCTACATGTTTTTAACACTAAACTACATTTTAGCATGGAGGATATTATTGACTCAATTTGAAATTTAGGATTACCTAAAATCACAGGTGAAATTCCTCCATCATTAGTTTCCACAGGATCAATGTCTGGGCTCCCCTTTCTTACTTGTCTGCCCTGTGGACATAAGCACTTTGTTGATTTCACTTTATCACTTAGTTGTGTTGTTTTTGTTTTGGTGCCCTCAGAAGCCAGGCCAGAAAGTGTATTGGATACCTTGGAACTGGAGTTGTAGGAGGTATTATGAGTGCCATGTGGACAGTGAGAACTAAGCTTTGGTCATGTGGATGAACAACAGTGCTCTTAACTACTGAGCCATCTCTCCATCTCCATCACCTAGCTCTTGCTACTTCTTAGAGTCTCGTCTCTTTTCTGACTGAAGTGTCTCTTAAATAAGCATACTTCTGGGCTGAGGCACCAGCCAGAATGGTTCTTTGGTGTGTTCTCCTGTCTCCCTCTTTGAGGGTCGGTTCCTTGGAAAACACTGTTTAAAACTGGGTGTCCCGTGAAAAGAATTTCAAATGGAGAGATGAAGGCTCTTTTTGAACCCACATGCATGTGGGGCCATAAGTCTGTAAGTGCTCTGTCACCCTCCTGTTCTTCTCACTAGGTCACAAGTGGCTCTTACCTCAGTCCAGGTCCCAGGTGGTGATTACTTTGGACCCAGAGGACTGGGAGCAGGAGGAAGAGTCTCTCAGCAGACATAATTAGTGCAGGTGTGTAGGCTGCAACTCGTTAGGAGCAGTTTACCCTCCATGCTTCTTTGTTAAGTAGAGAAAGCTATGAACAGAAATTACCAGTTAGGACCGGTCATCAAAGAAATAATGACACTTTCCTGCCCCAGTGAAGTTTGCAAAGAGTAGTTGAGGTTCTCCCCAGACCTGATCCTCCTCCTCATTGAATTAATTTGTTCAGTACTAAAGTCAGACAGGAATGGTGAGCATCCTGTCTTAATTCATTTCTTTGTTTGAGTAGGAGAATATCTGCTTAAGTAAACATATCCCTTCCTGGTTAGTTTAATAGAATTTGTTTCTGGTCCCATCTTTGGTAGTTTAATAGTTTTTGTTGTTGTTTGTTTTTTGAGGCAGGGTTTCTTTGTGCAACCATGGCTGTCCTGGAACTTGCTCTGTAGACTAGTCTGGCCTTGAACTCCAAGCTCCACCTTCCTCTCTCTCAAGAATGATGGAAATAAAGGTGTGTGCCACCACCTTTGGCTACTTTCTGTTTAAGACAGAAAGTGTAACCCTGGTTAGTTTGGAACTCATTGTCTATACCAGGCTGACCTCAGATTCATAGAGATCTGCCTGCCTTTGCCTCCTGAGTATTAGGATTAAAGATGAGTTCACCATGCCTTGCTCTGGAGGGCAGGAGACCTAGTTTGGTACTTCGTTGATGTTTCTGGACTTCAGTTCTTCCTTTCTGACTATCAAGCTGATGTTGAACTGGATCGGTTTATTTCAGCCTTGTGAACTCTTCAGGATGGCTTCTTACATGGGATCTCAGTACAAAACAAAAACAAAAATTAGGAAGGCTGCAGTTCAGATGAGGCTAATTTATACAAGTCTAGCTAGTTGGGGGTTTCCATTTTTACCTGAGCGCTCCTGACAGCATCGCTGGGATCAACTAAATTGATCTTCTGTAAAGTGTTCTGTAATAACAAGAGTCTCAAATTTTCATTTCTGAAGTTGGGGAGTAAGAGGTAGGGAAGTCTGTATTTTTGGTAGAATAGAGAGAGCAAGTTAGTAATCCAGGTGGTCTTTCCAGTGTCCTTTCTGTGGCCCAGTCTGCTTTCTTTCCAAGTTTGCCTCAGCTCTATTCCAACCTTTCAGTCTACATAGTTAGGCAAACTCTTTTTTTTTTCCCCCCTCTCATACCTGTGGAGGTGTTAGCACCTGATTGAGTGGGAACAGCCGAATAATCGGGGGCATTAATTGAGCCCTGGTTGCTCCTTTCCTTTCCACAGGGTTTTCCTCATACAGGAATAAGTGCCCAGGTCCTGCAGCATATGTGGTTCTCTTGATAGAAATTACAGGGTTTAGAAGTACAAAAATGAAACATGAACCTGTCAGAAGACAAATTGATTTTCCATGGGATCTTGAAGAAAGCATTCCTTGATGAAGTTTCTAGGCTGGAAATGGGGTCTCCATTCGAGCCTTCTCCTTAGGAAACACTAGACAGATGCTCAGGTAGTGTGCTAGGAGTGGGTAGAAAGTGTGGGCCTAAAGTACATAACCTGTGATTAATATAAAATAAAAATGTTAAAATTTAAAAAAAGAAAGTGGGCCTGTTTTTCAGGAGCTTAGTGCCTCAGAATTAAGTGTCCCTGAATCTAATACCTCACATAGGGAGGTGGGTCAAGGATTAAAGAGCTGGATAGTAACTGACGACAGTGGTGATGTTCTCCTGGGTCTTCTGTCAAGTGAATTCCTAGTATTGTACATGCTGCTTTAAGAAGAATTCTATTGACAAAGCATGGCACAGTCTTTATCTCAGCATTTGGGAGGCAGTCAGGCTTGCCTTTTGAGTAAGAGAACAGCCTGGTCCACCTAGTGAGAATCTTTCTCAAACCTCCCTTCCCCCCGGAAAAGAAATTTTAACATCTTTTCAGGCATTCTCCTTCATTTTCATGTGTGTATTGTGCAACTGAAGTAGCAAGTTTAAGAGTTTCTTGTGAATTGAGACAGGATTAGAAACTAAAACTTGACTTTTTTCTTTCTAGGAATTTAACTTTTTTTCTTTTAAATAGTAGAAAAGGTTAGAAATGCTAGGTAACAGGATTCCAGGAGACTGTATATTGAAACCCCCACATCCCTTGTACTTGGCACTGAAAATAGGCATAATGAATGGGTGGGCAGAAGAACCTGTTCTACCTGGGGTGGTGTATGTCTGGGAATCCCATCAGTGAGTCAGTCTCCTGAGGTGCAGCCACTCCCTAAACTTCTCTTGTGCTCTGTGATTATCACTTAAACAGCCAAGGACAAGTCCTAACTTCTCTGCTTAGCTCTGGCTGCATCTCTCTCCATCAAGGCAACTGATTCCAACAGGCCAGTTGCTGTGGTCATCTTGGAATCTGGCAGAGTGCTGAAGCATAGAAAGACTTTTTCTCAAGACAGATAGACTATAGGGTGTGGCTGAAACAGGCTGTTGAGGCTGGTTATTCCTTCAGCTAGAAGTAGTCTGAATATAGGATATACTGTTCATTTCGGTGAATTACTTGATTCACTTAGACATTCTGTCACTGGGGACAGTCTTTTATTTTGACAGTAGATAGACTCAGTTCCACAATTATACACTTCACTGAGATGTACTGAGAGAGGTTTGGAGGAAGGAGTTGGATGGTTTGTTTTGTTTGGAAACTGAAGAAAAGGGGGGATCTAAAAGATGAAGAGTAGAGCCAGGTGTGGTGGCATAGCCTGTAATACTCTCACTCAGGAGGCTGAAGCAGGCAGGAAAATTAAGAGTTCCAGAGTTGGTATGAGGGTATTCCAGGGTGGAATAGGTGGTACGAACAGGCCTGAGGCCTTCTTTCAAAAACAAATCAAAACAAGTGAGGAGGGAGGAAAGGAAAAGAAGAAGAAAAGAAAGACCTAGATTGGGTGCTGAGTGAGGGGCTGCAGTGACCAGTTCTAAGAACTTTTAATCACAGCACCTCAGTGTTCTAAGATTTAATTTAGTCTTCCTTGTAATTATCTTCCCAGGCTGTAGGAGTGAAGTGAGTCACCCTTTCTCTTCTTCCTCAGGCGGAAATTGAAGGGACAGCTAAGTACTAGGGAGGGGCTCTGACCTGGATGACTGGTTTGCAGTTTCTCTCTTCCCTCCTAAGAAACCTAGGGAGTGAGACTTCCGGTAGGGCTCTGCAGGGACTCTTCTTTAAGTTTTACTCCAGTGTTGTCACAGAGAAGTGTGTCCTATAGGGGGACTCTGTGATACTAGTGTGAAACTGGCTGAGGGCTGTTGTCACTTTGACATCTGTCTTTATTATTTTGATTCTCGATAAAAAGAAGCAATGAATTTATTGATGTTTACAATTTACAAAGCCTGACTCATAAATAATAATTTAAAATTTTAAATGGTTTGGTTGAATTTGAAAAACTAGATAGTGGTGATAAAGATTTGTGTATCATTGGTTTATTTTAATCTTACCAAGAAGCCCCCTGCTTCTAAACTGTCCTGGCTCACTATTCAGAGTTGTGGTTTGTTTGTTTTAACGGGAACTAATCATCTTTCTTGACTGTTGTAAATTCGGATTTCAGACTAGAATGTTGTCTTATTATCCTAGGTTTGTTTTTTCCTTCATTGAACTCTGTCTTCTGACTGTGCGGGTAAAAGGGACAAGGGCAGATGCTGTCCTGATTCTAGAGATTAAGTTCTCAACTACAAGGCAGATTAGGGTATTTAGTCACTGTCTTTTGTAGTGAGTAGGAAGTACTCTCTGAGGTGAGAGAAGAGGTTCACACAGAAGTGTGAACTTCTGAGAAGTCAGGACAGCCCTCTATTCATAGTGAGGTTCTGAAAGAATCTGAACTCAGACTTAGAGTAGCACACTTTTCTCTCTTTCTTGTCAAAGATACCTAAAGCATGCCTCTTTGAGTCCTGTGAATACTGGATGTGTGTGGTCAGTTCCCCTCTTTAGGGGTTAGGATTTCTGTGATCTGTAGTAGGCTACTTTTTCTTCTCGTTCTTGGCTCCATGTATGATGTCAGGAGAAATCTAGTTCTTTGTCCTTTATTTTGGATAGAGTGCTTCACAAATTTGAATGCCTTTCTTGCATAGAGGTCATGATAATCTAAGTTATTCTAATTTTAGTATATATGCTGCCAAAGTGAACATTGTTTTTGCTATAGGGCCCACATGGATCTTGAGCTGCAATTGTACTTTCTTCTTTCCAAGTGTTGGTGTTACAGGTGTGCACTACTGTGCCTTGCTTAATTTCTGTGTTCTAATATATATTGTCTGAATTATTATTTTTGTCTTTTTGAGACAAGTTTTCTCTGTGTTGCTCTTGCTGTCCAGGAACTCTCTCTCTCTCTCTGTAGATCGGGCTGGCCTCAAACTCAGAGATCCACTTACAGAGACCCACCCACCCCAGGAATAAAGGTGTGTGCTACCACGCCCACATTGTTAGTATTTTCAGTTATCAACCATTAGAATTAGCCTCTAAGCTGGGTGTGGTGGCCCATGCCTGTGATCCCAGCACTCTGGGAAGCAGCTGGCAGACTCTGAGCCAGCCTGGTCTACCATAGGAGTCCAGGACAGTGAAGACTGCACAGAGAAACCATGTCTGAAAACAGACAAACAAACAAAAAAATTAGCCTTTAGATAGGTGACAGTGGAGAAACCTAAGGCAGTTGAGACTGGGTCAGAGCTAACTGTGGAAATGGAAGAGGCAGGCAGTGGCCATGTGCTTGCTCAGGCTATTGTGCAGGTCAGTGGGACATGGATCCAGAATCCTTTGGTTGTTCCAGAGAGGAGTGTAGCTGATGCTCAGACACAGTCAATCCCTAGTTCCTGTGTCTGGTTTGTAAGGAGATAAGGACACATTGTAAAACTGTGCAAAGATTCTGAAGAACAAGACCTTGTTGTAGGGGCTTAAGACAGGAGAGATTGTTTCATGAGCATTTCATGGGAAACTTGGCTACTGATGGGAAGGATAAAGGTAATTTGGGATCCCCCAGGTAAACCACCTAAGAATTACATTTATGGCTCAGATGGTGAGTCCCTCTGCCGTGTGGAAGTGTTCGAAGCGGTCTTCATTTTCTTTATTTTCTGCAGGTGTCCAGGACTAAGTCTGAATGTGTCACCTGCAGTGGCCATCTACAATGCAATTATGTTTCTCTTTGTGTTGGCCAATTTCAGCATGGCCACCTTTATGGACCCAGGAATTTTCCCGAGAGGTAAGATCTTTCTGTACTCTCATGTAAGCTTCTTGTTGTCATTAAAAATATTTGGGCAGATAACAGTTGATCTTGGGCTTGTAGGATTCTGTGATACTGTTACAGAAATATATCACAATATGTAGTTATTTGGTTCAAACCTTTTATTTAAATTTTATTAAGGTTTTTTTTTTATAGTTTGATCATACTCTTTCTCATCCTGTGGCTTTTCCAAGGTCCTCCCCCGTTTCCCTGCTCACCAACTGCATGTCCTTTTTGTCTCGAAAAAAGAGGAAAATCGAACAAATCAAAACAAAAAGCACACACACACATAAAACTGGAGTGTTTTATGTTTCCCTATTACCATTGCTCCTGGGCTTGATACCTACTGTCAGTCTATTGGAGAAATTCATGTTCTTTGGTCTGCTTCTTTGGACCCAGTCTTTAATTTTTATTCAGAAATTTTTTTAGAGCTTGTAGATTGAGTGATGTTAGGTACAAACTATTGTGGAAGTATGGGTAAGCTCAGAGAAATGGTGACGGACTGCTAAGAATGGTAAGAAGACTTTACCAAGCAGAAGGCTGAGGAAGTGCACACAGAAGCTTGTACCTTTGGAATGGTGAAGCCATCAAGCTTGGAGGGTACAGTGTAGTGTTATGGTCTGACCAGAAAAGAAACCAGAGCCAAGCTGTGAAGGACTTCATGTGCTAAATCAAACAATTAAGCTTCTGGTAAATATATTATGCTTTTTTTTCTTTCATACCAAGGGGTTTTTAATTTACAGAAAATAATTCTTCGCTGTACAGGCGTTGGCAAAAATTTGAGTTTAAGCCTAGATTTACAGCTTTTTCAGAAGTAGACTCAACAGAATCATTATGACAGCTTAAATGGGGTAGAGCAAAGAGTGAAAAATAATCCGCTGCTACCCAACCCTGAACATGCTTGATCTTGTCTGAGCTCAGAAGCTGAGCAAGGTTAGGCCTCTGTAGTACTTAGATGAGAGAAGAGAGTTTTATTGTGGTAGTTTTAAGGTTCATAACTTGGGAGATAAATTAAATAAATTTTGTTTGTTTTGTTTTTTAAGACAGGATTTTGCTGTGTAACAGCCCTGGCTGTCCTGGAACTCACTCTGTAGAGCAGTCTGGCCTCGAACTCACAAAGATTCTCCTGTCTCTGCCTCCCGAGTGCTTGGGCCACCACCACCTGGTTTGGATGCTGATTTTTAGAAACTGAATGTTAAATAGGCTGTATATTTGCTTTTGTTTTTTTTTCTGTGCTAGGGATTGAGCCTAGGCCAAATGCTCTACCACTGAGCTATACTCTTAGACCCAGATAATGAATTTTAGCTACTCCTTGGTACCCAGTGGGCAATTGAATGTGAGAGTTAAATACTTTGTTTTAGGAGCGTGCATCTATGGTATTTGAAAGAGCAGGAGTAAAGATTATCTAGAGAAAGTAGAGTAAGCTTAGGAAAGAGAGGAGTTAAGACCTGGTCTGTTCTGCCGTTTTTTATTGTGCATATAGGAGAAAGCCACTGAAGAGGGATTGAACGAGGAGGAGAGAGGAAGGAGAAAGCCAAGGAGAAATCATGAAGTGACTGACTTATTGGTAGTATAGTGACTCAAACTCTCCATTGTTTGGGCCACTAAGAATTGATTCTTTAAAAAATATTCTTTTTAGGCAGGGTCTCACTCTATATGTAGCCCAGGTTGATTTGTTCTGCATTAGCCTCCTGGTGCTGCAGTTATAGGTGTGAGCCACTATACCCAGGTGAAAAATTGATCTTAATTGTAGTTTAAGAAGTGTATTTATGTGTGTATTTATAGAGCTGAATTAGAATTTGAAGGAAAGTGAGGAAGCAGAACTAGCAAGTATTAGATTTCCTCTTTTCAGTTGTAAGCAAAGAAGGTAGAAGATGGTGTGCTGTTTTAAGGGAGAAGCAAACCTTTTACAAGACAGAAGACTGCCATGTTGGTAGCATGAGGAAATGGAGCCAGAGAAGAATGTGAAGCTAAATTGAAGAATGGGGAAAGCTGAAAGTAAGCTTGCAGAGAAATGGGATGCTTTCTAGTGCGTATTGGAAGTCCTGCTCAGGGAGGGAGTAGGCTCTTCTTTGGAAAGTGGATGAGAATAAGAAGTATCAGGAGTAAGAGTAAGACCAAGAGCTGACAAAAAATTGTTACTAATGATACCTTACCAGTCTAATATCATTTTCTAAGTAGACTTGGGATAGCAAGTGAGATGATGTTTTGCTGAATGTTGTTGTGCTCTGAAAGCCTGCCTCAGCGTTAGTGATCATTTGGGATTTCTGTGAGAGAAGGCACTTTGTGCCCCAAAACCAAGGAAAGATGTTTTTAATGAGTCATTAATATTCATCAGATATTTAGTAGCCTATTATGTAAATGCAAGGCTTTTTATGCTCACGCTAGCTCCCAAATAATTAACATGGAAACCTTTCTATGTATTAATGATAGCTTTGGGCCTATAGCTGGGCAGATACTCAGCTATTTTAACCTGAAGTTGTGGCCTAGCCCATTACCTGTCCTCTTAGTCTCACCCTGGCACTTCCTTCTTCATCTGTGTCCTGTTGGCAACAATTTGGGAAGCTGTAAGCCACCCTCACCCCCGCCCCCGCACCTCCTGGTGTACACACACACACACAGTCTCTTCCTCTCCTGGCCTTCTATTGCCTGTTTAGCTGTTTTGACCAATCAGAAGGTGATTGAAAATATCTGTCTGCTTCTGCCTCCCAAGTGCTGGGATTAAAGGTGCGTACCACCACTGCCTGGCTTTTTATTTATTTATTTGTTTGTTTGTTTGTTCGTTCATTCATTCATTCATTCATTCATTCATTTATATTTTTATAATTTATTCACTTTACATTCCAATCATAGCTCCCTCCCTTGTCAACGACCAGTACCACCCTCCCTCCCTCTTCCCTAGTTCTCAGAAAGGGGGGCCCTCCTCCCCTACCATCTGACTCCAGCCTATCATGTCTCACCATCCTCTTCCTCTGTGGCCTGGCAAGGCTGCCCCACACCATACCAGGGGGAAGTGATCAAAGAGCAGGCCAGAGTCCCACAGCCCTACTGCCTGGCTTTTAAAAATATTTTAAAGGTCATTACTTTAAAATTGCTAAGTCTAGAAGGATATGTGGAATCTCCCTTTGCTGCTACACTGGCCTCCAACCTGGGCTCATACAACTGTCCACTTAAACTTCCCCAGAACCTTTGAACTCAGCCATGCACTGTCATCTTGGCACAAAATTTTTCTAAGTTGAAATGCTTGGTGCCTTAGAATTTTTGACCCTTTATGCTATCATCTACAGAATTTAACTCCTGTTTAACAGCACTACATTCCTGAAAGCTTTTGCATATGAGCTGGACATAGTTGTATAACTTTATCCCATTCTGCAGAGACAGAGGCAGGCAGATTTATGTAGTTTTAGTCTAGCCAGGGCTATGTAGTGAAACCATATGTCAGAAATAAACCATAATTTTATATGTGCATATATTTCTTCCAGTCTGGGGATTGAACCCAATACCTTGTGCATGGCGCATAAGAGATCCACATGCCTCTAGGATTAAAGGTGTTTGTTCCCATGACTGGCTGAAAACTTCATTTTTAATGCCAGTATTATTACTTTTTGGAGCAAGAGATTTCTTTGTGGGGGAAAAAGGTATTTTGATAGGTTAATTATCTTTTAAGATAGATTCATACTATGTAGACCAAGGAAAATCAGCATTTGTTGTTACTTTCTGAGCACCTTTCCTTTAGTTTCTTTCTTTCTTTTTTTTTTTTTTTTTTTGAGACAGGGTTTCTCTATGTAGCCTTGGCTGTTCTGGACTCACTTTGTAGACCAGGCTGGCTTTGAACTCACAGAGATCCACCTGCCTCCGCCTCCCTGAGCACCAGAAATACAGGTGCGCCATCGCGCCCTCCTTGAGCACAGTGCCTTTCTTTTAAAGCCTACTTCCCGATGAATAAACGGCTTCCTTACCTGTGTCCAGTAGTACATAGAGAGTTGATCACATGTATCAGTTGATAGTTCTCAGGCTCCCTTTCCCATTAGGCTGTAAACCTCTCAAAGGCAGAAACCATGGTTTTTTAAAAATTAATTTTTACTTGAATGTAAATTTTAATTTTCAGTTTGTTGCATGGGAGTACAGTGGTACATGCCTTTAGTCCCAGCAGTCATGGTGGCAGAGGCAGGGGAACCTATGAATTTGAGACCAGCCTGGTCTACAGAGGGAGTTCTCGGACAGCTAGAGCTACACAGAGAAACTGTCTCAAAAAAAAGACTAAAAAAAATTGTTTTATTTACTTTTTTAAGTTTGTTTTTTTTTAAATTCATGTATTATGTATACAGTATTGTGTCTGCATGCCAGAAAAGGGCAGCAGACCTCATTATAGATGGTTGTGAGCTAACGTGTGGTTGCTGGGAATTGAAATCAGGACCTTTGGAAGAGCAGCCAGTGCTCTTAACCTCTGAGCCATCTCTCCAGCCCCCTATTTACTTATTTTTTCTGTGTGCATATATATGTTACTTTGTATGTGTGTGTCAGGTGCATAGTTCACCTTGCACACATGGAGTCGGTTCTCTTCTTACACTTCATGAGTCCCAGGAATCAAATTCAGGTTGTCAGACATGACTGCTAGTGCCTTTATTGGCTGCGCTATCTACCAGCTCTATAAAATTTTCATTCAGTTTTTAAATGCATAAAGACACAGATAAAACGATATTAATGCATTTTCACAGGATAATTAGCTTTCACTTATAGGCAGCATCACTGTGGAAGTAGGGAACGGGGAAGGATCTACCAGCATCTATTAACAGATTACTCTTAGTTTTTTTAAGATTTATTTATGGCTGGGCGAGGTGGTGAACGCCCTTAATCTGAGCACATGGGAAGCAGAGGCAGGTAGATTTCTGAGTTCGAGGCCAGTCTGGTCCAAGACAGCCAGGACTATTATACAGGGAAACCTTGTCTTGAAAAAACAAAAACAAACCCCAAAGATGTACTTATATTGTGCTGGAGAGATGGCTAAGTGGCTAAGGACACAGGCTAGTCTTAAAGAGGACACAGGTTTTATTCCCATCACTCACAAATCTGTAACTCTTCTTCAGGGAATCTGATGCCATATTCTGGCCCCTGGGCACTCTTCCCATGTGGCACATATACTTCAGGCAAACATATATACATAAAATAAAAATAAATGTGCATTCAGTTCCTTGAACTCACAATGAAAGGAGAACTGATTCCTGAGAGTTGTCTTCTGCCCACACTTACATACACACAGAATAATGACAAATATTTTAATTAAGAATGTATATTCTTGCTATTCCTTATATGAGGGGAAAACTTTTATTTTTAATCATGCAGTCTGATGTGAGCTGTGGATTTATAAAATATAACATTATGTCGAGGTACTTCAGAAACTATGTTTTGGGGCTAGAGAGAGAGCTCCGTGGTTAGGAGTGTATATTACTCTTGCAGAGAACCTGAGTTCAATTCTAGCACTCAACAGCTCACAACTGTCTATAACTCTAGCACCACCGGATCAAACACCGTGTTCATGTTTTAAACATTCTGTGTTCCTAGTACTCAGTAGTTTGGGCATAGTTGTTATAAAATTTTCTTTTTTTCTCTAGCTGAAGAGGACGAAGACAAAGAAGATGATTTCCGCGCTCCCCTTTACAAAACAGTGGAGATCAAGGGCATCCAGGTGCGAATGAAGTGGTGTGCCACCTGCCGCTTCTACCGCCCTCCCAGGTGTTCCCACTGCAGCGTCTGTGACAACTGTGTGGAGGTGAGACTAGTGTCCATCCTAAATTGTCTCTGTACATTCTTTTTCGTTTGTAAGCACAATTTTTATCATTTTATTTATGTACGTGGATGTTTTTGCCTGCATGTATGTCTGGGCACTGTGTGCATTCTGGAGGCCAGAATGTCAGTCAGATCCCTGGAAATGGAGTTACAGACATCTGTGAGCATCCATGTGGGGGAGGGAATCTGGGTCCTCCAGATCTCTTCAGCTCTCTTTTTAAAAATAAACTTTAAAGTTTTGTTTTTCTATTTTTGTGTATGCCTGCCTGAGGAGGCCAGAAGGTGGCATTAGATCCCCTGGAACTGGAGTTTCTGATGGTTGGTTGTGAGCCACTATGTGGGTGCTGGATTCAGACCCAGGTCCTACAAGAGCAGCAAGTGCTCCTAACACTGGGCTATCTTTGTATCCCTAGAGTAAATTTTTTTCAAAGATTCATTTTTTAAATTATGTGTATGCGTATTTATGGGTATTTTCATGTGAAGTCCCAGTGACCAAGGAGGCTGAGAGGTTAGGTTTCCCCCAGAGCCTGATTTGGGTCATTTCTAAAGAGCCTGATGTGGTGCTTTGAGCTGATCTCAGGTCCTGCAGGAGCAGCACACACTCTAGTCACTGAGCCAGCCATGTAGCCCCTAGAGTAGATTCCTGAAGCACAGCCCTGTCAAGCTGCCAAAGATGCATGGACCAGCTGAATCAAACGGCGTTTGGAGGAGCACATGTGAGGGTCAGAGCCAAACTTTTGTTACACCGTGAAGCTTTAACTCTAACAACAGCTTTTCTGACTCCAGGATTCATAGTTTCAGGCTTCCACCTTGTGGTTACTTAGTGTTGTCTCTTCTACAAAAAGCATGTTCTTGTGTTTAGTTCTGTTTTCATAGCTATCATTCTTTATTGTCTTATTTTTATTCCCATAAATCTTGAATGTCTTGCCAACATTTGCCTTTTTGGTCCCATAGAATTTATCTAGCTATTTATTTTAAAGCAAGGACTTTATTATATGTAGCCATGGCTGGCCTAGAACATACTGTATAGACCAGGTTGGCCTCAAACTTGTGGCCATTCTCCTGTGTCCTAAGTATTGGAGTTGTAGACTTGTGGCACCATGCCAGACTTTAGAACAGCTTGAGAACTTGGCTTTGACTAATCTCTGGAAGGTCATTCTTTCAGTTAACATAGAGGAATTGAAACTGCGTTGAGTATTTTAAATGTAATTTTTTTTAGAACTTTAAATTTTGTAACTAAATGATGAACATGATTATAAATTACTAAAAGTAAAACTTAAGTTCTGTTATTTTGTTCCTCTTTTCAACAGAAGGGATCTAATACTGGTTTTTGTTTTTGTTTTTGGTTATTTTGTTTTTTGTTTTCTTTTTGTCTGTGTGTGAATGTATGTGTTTATGTATGTGTATAGGTGGATATAGGTGTGCCTGGCAAACATGTGAATGTCAGAGAGCAACTTACAGAGATTGGTTATCTCTTTCTAGCATGTGAGTCCCAGGGATTGAACCCAGGTGGTCAGGCTTGGTGGCAGATGCCTTCACCTGGGGAAGCATCTGCCAACCCTAGTGCTATGTTTTGAGGATGCCTTTTATTCTGTCTCTTTTTGCTCCTAGGAATTTGATCATCACTGCCCTTGGGTGAACAATTGTATTGGTCGCAGGAACTACAGATATTTCTTCCTTTTCCTTCTTTCCCTGACAGCCCACATTATGGGTGTGTTTGGCTTTGGCCTCCTTTATGTCCTCTATCACATGGAGGAACTCTCAGAGGTCCGCACTGCTGTCACGTATCCTTGAAGGCCTTTGGCTTGTAGGATGGGGTTAGGAGGGCAAGTCAAGTCCTTGAGTCAGGAAAGTTAAAGCGGAAGTGGTCACAATAGAGCTGGGGAGAGCAAGGTGACATTGTTCTTTTTTCCTTGACTACTTGAAATCAGAATGGCAGTGATGTGTGTGGCTGGCTTATTTTTCATTCCTGTAGCTGGCCTCACAGGATTTCACGTGGTGCTGGTGGCTAGGGGACGCACAACCAATGAACAGGTACCAGGAGACTGAACAGGGCACGTGTTAAGCCCTTACTAGTGAAGAGTATATCACTTTCACAAACAGACCATCAGCAAAATTTACTGTGATGATGTAGAGAGTAATAGTAGTGGCAAAGAGAGTGAGGTAGGCCAAGGCCCTCAATAAGGAAAAGTAAAGCCGAGAATGATGGTGCACATCTGTAATCTTATTTAGGGTTGAGGCAATAGGATTGATGGACTTGGACCCTGTCTCCAAAAGAGGATGAAAGATAACCTTAAGAAATGGCCTTGTAAGCCAGGCGCGGTGCCACACACTTGTAATCCTAGTATTTGGGGGGCAGAGGCAAGTGGATCTCTGAGTGTGAGGCCAGCCTTGTCTACAGATTGAGTTCCAGGACAGCCAGGGCTGCAGGGTTCTCTAACCCTGTCATGAAAAGCCAGAAAAGAAAAATAGAGAAATGGCCTTATAATTCTTTTAGCAAATAGGTGAGTTTATAGAAACTAACTGGGACAGGTTTTATGAAGCACATAATAGGTGACCTTAATTGCTTATTTTTGTCTTGCAGTCGGTGTTCTGTTATCTATGGATATATCATACTGTATTGGGTATAGTGTAATAGGATAATGCTAGTAAGATGAATTAGTATATTAATTAGTATACATATATGCAGTTATTATAACAATTCATAAGGGAATTCATCTGTAGGTTATTTTAGTCACTATCCAGAAAGCTAACCCCATTTTACCTAGGAAACTGATGTTTGGGGTTGGTTTTAGTGATGTAGACTAGAACCCCCGTTCTTAGTCATCACAAGTGTCAAGTCTTTCCCCAAAAGAGTGGCTGCACAATACTTTGCCTCTTGGCATAGTCTGGCTTACCCAGTTCCTTTTATCTACCAGGTTACAGGTAAATTCCGTGGAGGTGTGAATCCCTTCACCAATGGCTGCTGTAACAATGTTAGCCGTGTCCTCTGCAGTTCTCCAGCACCCAGGTACACCCACTCCTTGGACTGCTTGTTCTTGGTCAAAGCTTTGTTCTCCTTTGGGTTTGTTCTGAATAAGGGAAGTCTGATGGAAAATGGCCTTTTGGGAGGGGTTTGCTCTTAGAATGGAAGAGACAGGCTGATACCTTGGTGAATTCTTGAGTTCAGTTGATACTGTTCAAGTATGGCCCAGTTGCCTTTGAGAACTGCGGATGCATAAACTGGCGTGCTGGATGCCTGCCTGGAAAAGCTGTTTACTGTGTGTGCACAATGTGTCACACTTGGTGTGCAAGTAGAAATTTTGAATGAAGTAGTAAGGGAAAGCCTTCTCACTCTTGTTACACAGGTATTTGGGGAGACCAAAGAAAGAGAAGACCATTGTAATCAGACCTCCTTTCCTTCGACCAGAAGTGTCAGATGGGCAGATAACTGTGAAGATCATGGATAATGGCATCCAGGGAGAACTGAGGAGGACTAAGGTGAGGAATACGGAAGTAAAGCCAAGGAAACCCAGAGAATTTCACCCATAGCAAAGAGCTAGAAACTTGCATTGAGTGTACATCTTTGTGTTAAAGTCACTTAAATACAGATCTTTTCTTCATTAGATTTCAAGTTCAATGACAATAGATACTGAGCCTGTTTCTTTCCATGTCTTCATAAGACGTAACATCTTTCAGATGTTAGAGGCTCAACTTCTCTTTGTCCTTTATTATCCCAAACTAACTTGTCCCAGTACTTTCTTGATGACAAAGTTATCTTACTGCAGTTTCCCAGTCTGATATTTCCTCCTTTCATTTAGTCTAAGGGAAGCCTAGAGATAACGGAAAGCCAGTCTGCAGATGCGGAACCTCCACCTCCTCCTAAGCCGGACCTGAGTCGATATACAGGGCTGCGAACCCACCTCAGCCTGGGTACTAATGAGGGTAAGGGCTGCCTTGATCTGGGAGATCCTAGAGGTAGAAGACAGAAATGAGGTGCCATGTAAGCTGTACAGAAGATAAGGCTGGAGGTGACACTTCCGAGTTATGGCTGAGGACACCCAGCAGATGATGCTCGAGCAGTTGTCCTCGGATGGCTTAAAGGCAAGGGAGCAGGAGAGTGGGTAGAATTTGCAGAGAACTGCTTTTCACAGTCTTACATACTGTATCTGTGCATGGGGCTTGGTGGGGTAGGTAGATCAAAGGACAGCCTCCAGAAGTTTGGTTCTTTCCTTCTACTATGGATTCTGGAAGTTGAATCAGATCACTAGGTTTTTATGGCAAGTGCTTTTACTTGCTGAGAGTCTGTGTGAATCAGAGAATTTCTTAGTATGTTTGTTGCATTTGCCCACTAAAAATTCTGAAACTAGTATAGATCTTTGCTCTTCAAAAAGAAAGAAAAAGAAAAATCATCAGTTGAGTGTGGTGATGCATGCCTTTAATCCTAGTGCTCAGGGAGGCAGAGGACCGCCAAGGCTGATACACAGAGAAACCCTGTCTGTAAAACAACAAAAATTCAAAATAAATCAATACCTCCTCCCAAGCATTGGTGGCTCACACCTTTAATGATGGGTCACCAGGGAGGCAGAGGCAGGCGTGAGTTAAGGCCTGGTCTACAAAGTGAGTTCCAGGACAGCTATACAGAGAAACCGTATCTCGAAAAATGAAATAAAACAAAAAAGGAAACAAGTACTATGTAGACCATACTGTCATTGAAGTCACAGAGGGTCTGCCTGCCTCTGCTGGGATTAAAGGTATGTACTACCACACCTGGCCTTAATTAGGTTTAGATTTTTATTGTGTGTCTGTGGGTGTTTAACCTGCATGTTTATATGTCTGCTTACCACTTGTCCTCTGCTTCAGCCTTCTGAGTAGATGAGACTATAGGCCTGTATCTAAGGACCAAGCTCATCTGAGTCCTAAAGACTAATTTCAGCAAAATATTTTTCTCTAGACTTTGCTTTTATTAGGTTTCCTTTATTCTACCATGTCCTTTTAGAGACTCCATGAAAGTTAAAAGAATGAGCTTGTAAAGTACTACTCTCTGGGTTTTCCTCCCATAGATAGCAGCCTCTTGGGCAAGGAGAGCCCCCCTACACCTACTATGTACAAGTATCGACCAGGTTACAGCAGCAGCAGTACATCAGCCGCCATGCCTCATTCCTCCAGCGCCAAGGTACTGTGTAGTCTAAGAAGCAGAGTCATAACCTGTGCTAGTTCTTAAGGAAAAGAGGGAACGTAAAAATTAAGGGCATTTATTGGTTATTGGCATTAATGGAATTGAATTCCTTTATGCTTTTCATCTAAAAAGGAGCAATAATGCATACAAGATAAAAACACCAATTAGAGTCAAGTCTGATTTCAGAAACCACTTAGTCTCTGAAAGCCTCATTTCTTGCGTCTTAAAGTGAGGTATTTGTTCCAAGTCACAGCTTTGTGTTAAGGGAAAGCATATGATGTCCAAGTTTGAAGTGTACTGCTGGCGTATAATTTGTTCTTCAGAGTTTCTTTGAGCTCTAGTGTCTGGCAGCTGTCAAAGGGAGTGCTAAGACTGTTTTACTCTTTTTCCACAGTTGAGTCGTGGAGACAGTTTGAAGGAGCCAACTTCAATTGCAGATAGCAGCCGCCAGCCCAGCTACCGCTCAGAGCCCAGCTTGGAGCCAGAGAGCTTCCGGTCTCCCACTTTTGGCAAAAGCTTTCATTTTGATCCATTGTCCAGTGGTTCACGATCATCCAGCCTCAAGTCAGCTCAGGGCACGGGCTTTGAGCTGGGCCACTTGCAGTCCATTCGTTCAGAGGGTACCACGTCCACCTCCTATAAGAGCCTGGCCAATCAGACACGCAATGGAAGTCTATCTTACGACAGCCTCCTCACTCCTTCAGACAGCCCTGATTTTGAGTCAGTACAGGCAGGGCCTGAGCCAGACCCACCTTTAGGCTACACCTCTCCCTTCCTGTCAGCCCGGCTGGCCCAGCAACGGGAAGCCGAGAGGCATCCACGTTTGGTGCCAACCGGCCCACCACACCGAGAGCCCTCACCAGTCCGTTATGACAATCTGTCTCGCCACATTGTGGCCTCCCTCCAGGAGCGAGAGAAGCTGCTACGACAGTCACCTCCACTTGCAGGACGTGAGGAAGAGCCAGGTGTGGGAGACTCAGGCATTCAGTCAACACCAGGCTCAGGCCAGGCCCCTCGTACTAGTTCCTCCTCAGATGACTCAAAGAGATCACCCCTGAGCAAGACTCCACTGGGACGTCCAGCTGTACCCCGTTTTGGCAAACCAGATGGGCTAAGGGGCCGGGGACTAGGGTCCCCTGAACCAGGCCCAACTGCCCCCTACCTGGGCCGATCAATGTCTTACAGTAGCCAAAAAGCCCCATCTGGTGTCTCTGAGACAGAGGAAGTAGCGCTGCAGCCATTACTGACACCCAAGTAAGTATTTGTCTTCTACCGCTTTGTTCAGCTTAAGTAGAAGGCATTGGGTCTTCGGCTATACATGACTATAGTGGACACAGACCCTGGGTATCCTGAGAACAATTTCATATTTGATTGCCTTTATGGACAATCCCTCCGTAGATATTGAAGACTAATAATATTCCTATAATAATATTCTCCTGAAAGTTTTACTTGCCAAAAAGTGTGTGAGAATTGTGGTTTAAGAATAAATTGGGGACGGAGAGAGACAGCCTTATTTTAAGCATGTCAATGAAGTAAAAGGGACTGGATTGTTTGGGTAAGAAAGGATGTGAAGAGCTCACCCCTCCCCCCTATCAGACCATTTTTGGTGTGTTTTGTGCATCATTTCCTGATGTCTGTTTCTTCTTTCCCCCCTCCAGAGATGAAGTACAGCTCAAGACCACCTACAGCAAATCCAATGGACAGCCCAAGAGTATAGGCTCTGCTTCCCCTGGCCCAGGGCAGCCACCTCTCAGTAGCCCCACGAGGGGAGGAGTCAAGAAGGTGTCAGGGGTGGGTGGTACCACTTATGAGATTTCTGTGTGAATCTTGGCGCCTCCCCTCCCCCACACCTCTGCACCTACACCAAAGGGCCTCAGGTGGCCACCTTCCTTCCCTCAAGGGGCTCCCCTACTTTGCATGGACATTTTTAAACCACCGATTCCAACAGGATGAGGCTTGTTTTATAAAATGCCATGGGGTTAAGGAGACTTGGGGCCCTGAGACTGGGGGGTGGCAACCCTCCCCCCCCCACCTTTGATCTTTTAAGATCTTCCCCTTCCTTGATCCCTGGACCAGACTCAGTGGACATTTGTGCAATTGCTCACCCTGGAGGGAACCAGATCATTTTTAAACCAGAAATAATTTTTTTTATTATTGTTACGGATTCTATTTTTTTCCTCTTCTCCGTTACCAGGTGTGTGTGTACATATATATATATTATAAATATCAAAGAAATTATATATCTATCCTGGGATGGGAAAACAAGGGAGGGATATATCGATACATATATGTAAGGAAGGGGATCTTATTCTTCCCTTTCCTTAGACCAGCAGGAAAAGAGAGACACTAAAGTCTTCCTTTTCTCCACGGTTCCCTCTCTTTTGTCCCAATTATCCACTAAGGAAATAGCACCCTCTGGTGGTGCTAAGTGATTAGAAACGAAACCTGGGTAAGTCTGGGTTCTTGGTTGGATAAAGGAACTTGAGCTAGTTTTTCTAGGCTCATTGATATCTTGTTTCCCCAGGAAAGGGGTCACAGTTCCACGACGGTGGTAGGTGATCAGGAAGAAGAGAGCTTGGCCTAATTTAAGAAACATCAGGCAACCCTGCCCCATTCTTGGGACACGGGTTGTGGTGGGCTTCACCAAACCCCTTCAATGCTTCCCTATAATCTGCAGTTAAAATGATCTTAAAATCCGAGGCCAGGAGAGAAGAATCCAAAAAGCAATATTTTTCATCATATGCCAAACATGGGGTAGAGAGAAGGAGTGGCAGGCCTAGGCCCCTCCAATTGTCCCCTGGGGTTTACCCCTTAGCCCACCTCAGTATGGTGCTGGGTAGAGGGGGTAGCTGGGTTCTGACCTTTCAACAGGGAAGGCCCCAGCCTCTATACAGAGACCCTTTAATTTTTTTATTCTGATTAGCCATTTTAAACCAACAAGGAATAAAATAAATCCTGATCTAACCAGCTCCCCTGACTTGTGTTTTATCTGGTGAAGGCAGGGTGAATGGTCTCGTGGAAGTCAAAAGGAAACCTTATTCTCTGGTTCTGTTTTTATTCTATCAAATTAAGTGCTCTGCTGGATGGATGAGAAAAAACTTTTTCATAACAAAAACACCGTCTTTTGAAATCTTAAGAGAACTTGTGTCTTTAACTTCCTCTATAGAAAGTAAAACAGCAACCGGGCATGGTTGCACTCCCCTTTAATCCCAGGACTCAGGGAGGCGGAGGCAGGCGAATCTCTGAATTCGCCAGCCTGGTCTACAAAGTGAGTCAAGGATAGCAGGGAGTCAAGCTACACAGAGAAACCCTGTCACACACAAAAAAGTGAAACAGCTAAGTATGGTGTGCATGCCTTTGATCCCAGAACTTGGGAGAAGAGGCAGGAGAATCTCTTGAGCTTGAGGTCAGTGTTACAGTATGACAGTCTCAAAAAACCCAAACAAAAAACTCTTCCCAAAACAACCAAATCCATTTTTTAAAAGCTAAATAATAGAAACATTAAATTTCTTGCCAGAGGTTCATCTAAAAAGCACACATGGAAAAAAGGGAGAAGAAGGGAAAAGATAAACTAGTGTACACAAGGGAGTCAAGGCCCCAGAAAAATGTGGGAGCATTATTGGACAAACACAAGTTGTTTTTTTCTCCTAAAATCTATTGGTGATTGTGGATCACCAGTTCCCTGTGGTATATCAACACGGGCATAAACCTTATTTGGGCCAGCTTTCCTGAGGGAGTCTGAAGATCATCCAGGCACTTGGCTCTGAGCATTATGGGCAGAGTATTTTATGTCTGTGGTATGAAAATACTAGCAACTTGTGTTGCTTTTAGATCATGGTCTCTGCTCTCATTTTGATTTCCCAGCATGCTAAGAAGATACTGTGATGGCAATATCCAAAATCTATGCAGTGCCTTGTCTTAAACTGACTCAAGTAGAATGGCACTTGCCTCTTAAAACGCAGCCATACTAGCCAGTTGGTTAAACACTTAAAAAAAAAGTCCTTGAATCAAAGAGGGAGAGAAAAAAGAATAGCTTCTTGTGAGAAGGGATATCCTTGAAGTAGCCAAATGGGCTAAACCATAAAAAAGTATGGCCCTTCTCTAAAGTGTGTTAGTCACAAGCACAGCTGTTGGATGCTCCCACGGCAGTGTCCAAACGCCTGGAAGACAGTTTCATAGGCAGGCTGAGTATAAGAGGAAAGTCATCCTTGGCAAAGTCCAGTGGCCCTGTTAGCGGAGGCTGCTGCTGCTGCTGGCCTGGGAACTGCCCATACCTGGGTGGTCTGGACTGTGTCGGTTCTGGAGAGGACAAAGAAAAGGGGATGAGAACATCAGAAACTAAAAGATGGACCTAGCTAGATGTGGTGGTACACACCTTTAATCCTAGCATTCTGGAGGCAGAAGCAAACAGATCTGAGGTAGAGGCTAGCCTGGTCTACACAGTGAGTTCCAGGCTAGTCCAGGCTACATCTTAAGACCTTGTCTCAAAACAATAAAAAAAACCTACATAAATATTACAAGATGAAGCCGCTGGCATAGACTATTTCACAAAGACTGCAAATTCAAGGCCTGCCTGGGCAAACCAGTGAAACCCTCTCAAAATTTATCAATAAACAAGGAAAATAATATTAAAAAGGAGACTGGATATGGCTCAAGGAGAGAGTATTTGCCTAGCAGAGTGAGGTGCTGGTTAATCCCTACTACCTCAGAAAGAGCTAGCCTTGGCCAGTGTTGTAAAAGAAAAGTTTGCCCTGGGTTTTCAATCTTGGGTCCAACCCTGAGGCAATGTATTCTATTTAAGAATGGTGAGGTGGGGACTGGAGAGATGGGTTCAGTTCTCAGCACCACGATAGGATGGACTCCAGCTCCAGGGCCAAAGCCTCTTCTGGCCTCTGTGGGCCCTGCGCTTATGGAAGGACGCACATGTATTCATTTTAAAAAGGGGTGACAAAGGGAAAAGTCAATGAGTGCTACACAATCCTTACCTTCTTCTTCTTCTTCTCTTTCTTCTTTCTTTTTCGCTCAGGATCCTCCTCTTTTTTCTTTTTCTTCTTCTTGTGATCTGAATCAGATGGTGTTTCTGTAGGAGACATTGAGAGCCTATGACCTGTTGAGCTAAAGACCTACTGCTATGAACTCTTAGCTACAGAAAAACCTAACTCCAGGAATCCTAACCACTTTTTTTTCCTCAGTGTCCAGAAAGGATAGAGGTGCTGCTGAAGCTCTTGTGCCACGTCACTACTTGCCCAAGAAATGTCCTTTCATGAATTTCTCCTTGGGGAAAATCTGGGAGTCCAGAAAAAGTAGGCTCAACAGTGAAGGCCGGGCCAGACCTGGGTCAGGGTTTTGGTCTGAAGAGAAGTGCTCCTCACCTGGAGGGACAGGGTCCTGAGTACGGCTCTGTTTGTGTTTGTGCTTATTCTTCTTCTTGGGAGGCTGGATATGCATCAGACGACACTGCTCTGGCAACTGAGGGAGCCAAAGGAAGGTCCAGGTGAGGGGAGAGAGGAAATTCTCCCATCATCTGTTCTCAGTAAATTCTGAAGGAACAGACTTGGATAGAAAACTACCTACATTCCTTTTAGGCCAGTTGCTTTCTTCCTCCCCAAGAAGGGACTTACCGGACCAGTGTGGAGGCGGAAGCCAGACAGCATAGTCCCTGTGATTGGATTAAAAGAGCCACCAAGAATAGGAGGCTTCTCAATGAGGGAGCGGAGGCTGCTGTTGTCATGGGAGCCAGGGAGATCAATCATCCCTGGCAGGTCAGGCAGGAAGTTACTTAGCTTCTCCTTCACTTTCTTGCCACAGAACTTATTATAGGCCTGTTCCAGGTTGTAGTGTGTAATTAAATTAGTGCTGCCCGTCAGCTCTGTGCTGCCTAGAAAACAGTAATAATGACATTATACCAAAAAGCAGATGATAATTTTTTTGTTGCTAACACAGAAGAAAACTGAAGGAAAAAATTTTAGAATTATGTTTGGTTTGCCTACATGTGTATGTACCATGTCTGGTGTCTGCAGTGTCAGAAGAGAGGGTCGGATCCCCGAGAACCGGAGTTACAGATGGTTGTGAGCTGCCCTAGGAAATGAATCTGGGTCTTTTGCAAGGGCAGGCCTTACAGGACTTTATTTTAATGTAAATAAGCAATCCATTGAAGGAGAATTATTGTCTTAGCCATTGTCCTATTGCTGCAAAGAAACCTCAGTAACTCTTCCAAGAAAGCTTGCTTAGTTTTAGTGCATTATTATCATGTTGGATAGCATGATGACAGCACAGGCAGGAGAAGGAGTTGAGAGCTACCTCCTGATCAGAAGGCAGGAGAAAGCCCAAGGCAAAACCTCAAAGCCCATCCCCAGTGACATTACCTACAATAAAGCCACTCCTACTACTTCTAATCTTTTAAGGAGTTCCATTCCCTGGTGACTGAACATTCAAATATATAAGCCTCTGGGGCCATTCCTACTCAAAACATCAAAATTATACATTCTTATTTTTTAAAGTAAGAAACAGAACAAAGCCAGGCATGGTGGTACACGCCTTTAATCCAAGCACTCAGGAAACAGAGGCAGGCATATGTTTGTGAGTTGAAGCTAGCCTGGTATACAAAGCTAGTCCAGGACAGCCAAGGCTGTTACACAGAGACCCTGTCTCAAAACAAAAAACAAAAAAACCCACCACTACTGAAAAACAAAACAACAACAAAAACAGAAAAGCAGGACATTTTATAAACTGAGCATCCCTAATATGAAAAAATGAAATCTGAACTTCTTGGATTCTAGCACTCAAAAGGTTTCAGATTTTGGAGCATTCCAGACTTCACATTTCAAGATGGAAAAATCTGGTAAAATCTATGCAAATATTCTGAAATCTGAAAAACTTCTAAATTGGAAACATTTTTAAAAAGTGTTTTAGACAACAGACACTAAATCTGTAATAACAAAATAGCTAGGTGTGGTGGTGCATATCTGTAAGCCTGTAATGCCAGCACTCAGGAGGCTGAGGCAAGACAGCTACATTCAAGGCCAGCTTGGGCTACCTAGTGAGATCCTGTCTGAAACACCCCAACTCTAAGTAAAGTATATCAAACACAAAATACTATACTGTGGGCTGAGGAATGGAAATGGAATGAAGCAAAGTACGGAACACATAACTAAAGGAGAGAAAAACAGTGCACTAACTGGAATAAATTAGTTGACACCTCAAATACCGTTCTACTGTTCATAAAATGTCTCAAACATCTCTGCCTGGATCAACATAACACAACCTTAAAGTTCAGTTACAGCTACACTAAAAGTCAAGTTTGATATATGGCATGAAGGTCTTGCCAAGGACCCTCTATTGGCTGTGTGTGTGTTCAATTTATTGGGATAGTATTTTGCAATGTAGGTCTACTGGGCCTCAAACTTACGGCAACTTGCTGTCTTAGTTTCCTAAATGCTGGTGTCACAAGTGAGTGGCACCATGCCTAATTTTATTTATTTTTTAATAGGAAGAAACACTAGTCACCATAGGAAAGTAGACTGAGTAGCTGTGACTACCATGTGACCAACAGGTTTTTCTTCATGATACCAGGTATTACCTAGAAAGAACTGCTAAATCAAAATATGAGCAACTAGAATTCCAATACTAGCTGTCCTCTCTGCCACTGTTTCCTTTGCATTTTATTATTTTCAGGGCTCAGTGATTTAAGAAGATATATGAACAAGGTACTATCGATATATTCAATGGCTGACTTTTTTCAAAGGAATAGAAATAGCTAATAATATGCAACCTCACTGATAATTATGAAAGCATACAGGTACCGTGGTTTGTTTATGAACTGTGAGGGCATGACTGTGTTTGTGCCCAGGTTACAGGTGAAGACGTTTCTGAAATAAAGCAGCACTTTTTTTCTGGTCTAGGTCTCACTGCACTTGGTCCTCCACCATGAAATAACTCACAGTGATGTGCAGCAGGGTTGGATACTTAGTATTACAAGGCCTGCCTAGCTCTGGACGCTGCCTCCTGCTTTACCTCATCTCCCCTTCTGCTGGCGCTCCTCCTTCCAGTTGGTAGTGGTTAAGGCTCAGCTGAGAAGGCACTTGTTGCTTCTCATAACTTCTTTCCTTTAATGACAAGGTTTCTCTGTTTAATAGCTCTGGCTGCCCTGGAAGCTGATTTGTAGACCACGCTGGCCTTGAACTCAAAGCGATCTGCCTACCTCTGTCTCCTGAGAGCTGGGAAGAAATATGTGAGCCACCATGCCTAGTGCTTTTCATAACTTCTAAAAAAATGAGTTCAAGTATATCAAAGTGGCATACCCTAGTAATTCCAGCATTCAGGAAGCAGAGGCAGGAAGATCAGGAGTTCATGCCACCCTGGGTGATGTGAGACTGCCTCAAAAAGAAGAGAGGAAAGAAAAGTCAGTAAGTAAACATGAGGGGGCTGCTGAATGGCTCAGCATATGGCCAGGTTCCATTCCCAGTACCCACAGGGCAGCTATGTAACTCCAGTCAGAGGGAATCTGATGCCGTCTCTGACCTCCCTGGACACAGGCACACACACACACATGGTGTTCACACACACATGCAGGAAAACATCCACAATATAATGAAAATACAGAAGTGTGTTTAAATTCCATTTGAAAATGATTTATAAACTTTTTAAAGAAGTCATGACTCTTAAATACAAATCTTCAATTTCTAATTCTTTCTATGTCAAGTCTATGCAGATTCATTTTTTTTCTTTCTTCAAATTTGAAGTCTTGTTCACATCATTATGGCCGCCTTATTTCAAGTTTTGGAACTCACATTCTGTAATTTTATACAGCAATACTTCTTAGTTAAAACAACAGCAGCAGCAAAACCAGTGGTACAGTACATATGGAAGGCCCTATGTGTGATTCCCAGCACTGGGGGGGGGGACAACGACATGACACACTTAAAATTCCCATGATACTTGAGCCTAATACTTTTTAAAAAAATGATGTATTAAAAAAAATGGGGGGGGGGGCGGAGAGATGACTCAGAGGTTAAGAGCACTGGCTGCTCTTCCAAAGCTCCTGAGTTCAATTCCCGGCAAGGACAGAGTGGCTCACAACCATCTGTAATGGGACCTGGTGCCCTCTGCTGGCAGGCAGGTGTACACACAGACAGAACATTGTCTACATAATAAATAAATCTTTTAAAAAAAAAAGAGAAAATACTACTATGATCACAAAAAAGAAAAAAATTTGGGACAGAGTCTCTCTCTCTATATTTGTAGATAACTTAGAATTCACTATGTAGACCACGTTAGCCTTGCACTCAGAGATCCACCTACCTCTGCCCCCTGAATGCCTGGAGGCATGCACTCAGCCTGGAGGATTTATTTTTATCTTATTTGTGTCTTTGTGTGTGTCACATGTATGAATGTATGCCACATATTACTTGAGTGCCTATGGAGGCCAGCAGAGGGTCTTGGGTTCCCTGGAGCTGGAGTTACAGGAATTGTGAGGCTCCTAGAACCAAGCTTGGGTCCTCTGTAAGAACATCAAATATCCTTAAACTTATAGCCTCTGAGCCATTTCTCCAGCTTCCCTGGCCCTTTTTGAGATAGGGTCTTATGTAGCCAAGACTAGCCTTGACCTTAGGAAGCCAAGGATGACCCTGGACTCCTGATCTTGCTTACACCTCCCAAGAGCTAGGATTATAGACATGTACCACCATGCCGGCTTTGTCAAGTATGGGGACTGAATACAGGACTTTAGGCATGCCAAACATGTACTCTACAAACTGAGTTACGTTCCCAGCCTTCCTAATCATATTTTTATTCCAACTTAGCTTTGAGGCCTAATCAAACACTACTCTTCCATACAAAATTTCCAATCTATCCAAATGGATCTCCGCATCTCCTGGGTAGAAAACAAAAGCAACAAAACTATAATACTATTTACTTTGAGAAAAAGTCTTCATAATTTTGTTGTGAATTCTTCAAGATTCAGTTCAAATGACATTGCTGATGTCATTTTGGCTAACAACACATTTTGAAAACCATCAGGTAGTTTTAACATTTGTTCCCTAAGCTGTGTGAAGCATGACTATCAATAATAAGAATGACAGAAGCGCAAGCACTCTACTTAGGCCTTGTATTTGAATAGCAAGTAAAAACAAACTACCTAAAGACCAGGCTTACTGGTCTCCACTTCTCCCACCATCACTCCCTCCATTTCAACACACCTTGCATTTGCCTGGAACCGAGATTCTGTATTTATCAAGTGATTCCAGGCAAGTCAGAGGTACATAATGAGACCCTGTCTCAAAAAATCAGTAACAGCTAAAATAAGGAAAACGCTGCCGGAAGACACCTACTGGCAAAGCACAGCCTCAGTTCCCAATTATCAATGCCTATTCAAAAAGTGTGAACTTCAAACTATTTGGTTAACAGTTCACTGGAAGGAGCTGAAGATCTTTTTTTTTTTTTAAAGCAGGATCTCACATTACCTAGTTGGGCTTGATCTCTGGGTTCTCCTGCCTTCACCTCCTGAGTGCTGGTGTTGTATAGCACAAGTCTCTTAAGACTTAACAGGTCCAGAACACTTCTTGATTTTTAGGCCTTCAAAGTTTTCCTTCTACATCTTCCTACTCTCAGACTTCCATACCCTCTGTATAAGACACCCCAACTCCTCTATCCTTTTATATTTAGCTCCCTATTTCTGTAGGCTCCACCTCTAACATGTATCCTGTATCCATTTGCTTCTTTACTGCCAAGACCTGGTCCAAGCCATTATCTTTTTTCTGAACACTGACTGGTAACTTCTGATAATCCCATTTTCATTCCTCCTGTTTCTGAATATTTGAAAATCCATAAATTAGATCATTTCAAACCCACGCTGAAATGCCTTCGATTTGAACTTTAAACACCATACATTGCCTTATAAAAGTCTTTCTACCTATTTCCCATCACTACCGGATTTGATTTTCCGGGAGTCTTCTGCCCCTCAGATATTTCACGCTTTCCCCCCCCCAAAAGGACTCCTGACGTAGTTTCTAGTACCTAGATGTACCTAGCATCTTCTCTCTATCCATCCACGAATGGGTTTGTTTACTTTCGAGTGCTACCCACGCAGAGAAAATTCTGTGAAAATAACGGTTCCGGCAGGGCAGGCTAAGAGTCCTCAAACCACCGAGCCACGCCCCCTCCCCGCCCCCCCCCCCCAATTTTCCCAAAACAAATTTTATGAATGAAAGGACGGACTCGATTCCGATTCTTTGAACAGGTTAATCTCCGAAACCCTGCAACAAGCCGGAAGGAGAGCAACCTGCTACCCACCAACGAGTGTGTGACGGATTTTACACCAACCTCGGCGTCTCCGGAAACGTTTAAGTCAGGTCTTCCGAGTTCAAAAGCAACGCTGGGCTCCCGTTAGTGCGGGAGTCACGAACGGCGGCCAGGGAACCCGGCGTCGCGGAGAGTCACACCCACCCCGTGAAATCCAGCCGCCCCTCCGCCGTGACTCGCCGGGGGGCTTCCGCCCGCGCTGCCCGCGCGCCGAAGGCTTAGCCACTCACCCGGCAGCTCCCGCATCAGGTAGAAGGGGCCGCTCCCAGCCGCCGACTTCTCGGCTCCCGCGGAGGCCGAGCTCGCCGTCGGGGGCGGCGCCGTGCCCGGACCCCCTCCCGGAGGAGGCGGGGGCGGCGGCGGCGGCTTCCCCGGCCCGAAGCTCAGGGCGCTCGGCGGCGGCGGGGGGTCGGCCTGAGCCCCGAACAGCGCAGTGAAGTTCTCCATGGCTCCCTCCGCTCCCGCTTTACCCGGGCTCTGGCGTTAACGACTTTCATCGGACAGCACTCCCGCAGGGTACCACCCCCTCCTCCTAAGGGCCTCCCGTCATTGGACACGCTAGGCCCCGCCTACCACTTTCCGGCAATTACTTCCGCCGACCTGAGCAGTCTTACAGCCAATAAAATGACTCAGGTGGGAAAGCGACAGCCATAGCGACCAATAGGACACCTCATTCGTCTTCCGCTCCGTGGCAGCAGCCAGTAAGAGCCACATCCGGTCCGGAGGCGTGGCGTCGGCTGCCTGGAGGGGGTGGGACGGCGCCTGCGGGAGCGGGCAAGGAAGATGGCAGTCCTCGCGCCTCTCATTGCTCTGGTGTACTCGGTGCCGCGGCTTTCTCGATGGCTGGCCCGACCCTACTGCCTGCTGTCTGCCCTGCTTTCCGTGGCTTTCCTCCTCGTGAGGAAACTGCCGCCCATTTGCGACGGCCTCCCCACGCAGCGCGAAGATGGCAACCCGTGTGACTTCGACTGGGTGAGCGGCCCCCGCCCCGGTAGCTCTCGACCTTGACCGTCCCTGCCCTGCAGGTGTGGGGAGGCTCCGGGAGATAGCCGCCCGCCAGGCTGAGCGGAGAGCCGGGGCCGTTACCTAGGCTTCCCCTCCGCGTTTAAGATTCCAGGGCTTCCTTCACACGAGAACTGTGTTCAGCAGGGATGCCAAGTTCCGTGGGGCGCCAACGGGGAAGACAAGGCCAGGAACAGAAATATCGTTAGTTTTGTAAAAAATGTTTAACAGTTCGGTCTTAGTGTGGTTAGGCGATGTTCTGAGGGTCACGCAACGTTCCGAAAGTGCTCTCCAACCGTATTCAATTAACCAACCTGTTCAATTCAGTAGACCGGCCGACATAACTCAACAAATGACTTAGTGTGGAAAAGCGACTGCTAGACTACTCTAGCCTTAGTAACTGCGCACAACGCTCTTACTCAGGTCGGACAGAAAAACAGGGACGATTACGAAAACACGAGGGGAGGGGGAAAGCACCTCACCCACTGAGAAGCAATAATTTAAGAACACTTAACATTTGCTGTGACAGTTGTGGAGCTGATGCTTCTTTCCTATACAGATATTTATGTTAAAATAGCAATAATAGTGCTTAAGGCCTGAAGATATTCATATAACCTTGGATAGGTCACATTTCTTTCCTCAGACGTTTTCTGGGACTCTCAGATAAGATTAACTCTATTTACATTAAAGATACGGTACTGTTGCAAGGCTTTGTATTGCACCCTTTTAATCCCAGCACGCTGGAGACAGGCAGGCAGATCTCTGTGAGATTGACATAGGCCAGGCAGGTCTATATAACACTGCAAAACTACATAAACAAAGCAGCACACCAGATACCCTACTTTCCCCCAGTCCTGTGCTCTAGACTCCAACCTTACAAAAGGTAACTCTGCCAGGTGCCTATTAAGAATTGCCCTATGATTTCATTTAGGCTTTTAGCCACCCTTTGAAGATAACAGCTTCAAATCCCACCAATCTGGCATAGATGACTATGGTAAAGAAAATTGAAGTGTCTATATTTTTTAGTCTTTCTGAACTCCTCTTTCTCCTTTAACCCACATACTTAATTTAAGCCTATATTAAAAATAGCTTAGGGCTGGAAAGATGGCTAAGTGGTTAAGAACACATATTCATGCCAGGCAGTGGTGGCACATACCTGCAATCCCAGCACTTGGGGGGGCAGAGGCAGGTGGATATCTCTGAGTTTGAGGCCAGCCTACAGAAGCAATTCCAGGACAGCCAGGGCTACACAAAAACTCTTGTCTGGTGATGGCAATTGGATGGGGGGAGGGTATTAAAAAGAAAAGAAAAACATACTTTCTTCTGGGAAGCCAAATTTGATTCCCAGTGCCTATATCAGGAAGCTCGTGGCTGCCTGTAACTGCAGCTTTAGGGGTCTTTTTCAGGATCTGTGTTCACTTGCACATACCAACACATATATATGTGATTAAAAATAATAAAAGTAAATATTGAAATCGTTTTACAAAGCCCTAACTTTGGGGGCTGGAGAGATGAGATGGTTCAGTGGTTAAGAGCACTGGCTGTGCTTGTGTGAGGTTCCTAGCACCACAGGGTGGCTCACAACTGTCTGTGATTTCAGTTCTGGGCTGGCCTGACTGGGCTCCCAGGAGACTAGGGGAACAGGCTGTGGCAGCAACACGGAGCTGTTCTGTAGTCCTCAGTGGCCTGAAACGTGTTAGATAGACTAGCTAGGTTTGCATTTTTGGTGTTTCTTCTGCTGCCACTCTCTAGAATGCTAGGTTCACATGTGTGCACCACCACATATGGGCTCAGGCTGTGTGTAGCCTGAAGGTGCAAAACCGAATAAAAAGTTGAGACTCACTGAAAAAAATTCCAATAATAGTAACAGTTATTGTCAAAAGCACAGCCTGATGGTGCACACCTGTGACGGGCGTTTGGGAGGTGGAGGCAAGAGGACCATAAAGGTAAAGGACACCAGCGCAGGGGATTGGGGCCAGCGCGGGCTACAGAAGACTCTGGACAACAGTCAGCTCAAAAGAAAAAACAAGGACCGTAGCCTAAGCTAGATAGCAAGATCTTTTCTCAAAGGCAGATGACAGAGAAGTGCCTGAGAGACTGAGATGGGGGGAGCCTGCCCAGACGACACAGTGGAGGTGCTCCTGCAGGCTGCACTCTAACTTCCACAGGTGTGTGGTGGCGTGTGCACAACTGTACACACACAGCAAGTGTGGTGAAAGAACTCCAGTGGGCCGTGGTGCTGCCTCCCAGTAAACCGGTCCTTTAGAGGCCGCCGCAGAACTGCCTGGGCAAGATAGTGAGACCAGGTCTCAAGGATAGAAGGAGGCAGGGAGGGAGAGAAAAGGGAAGACCCAAAGGTCAGGGGTACCAGCCATTTGCCAAGGGTCGACCCTAACGCGGGTCTTTTGACTTGGTCCCACTGCACATCAGCTTCACTGCTTTCTTTACTTCCGCCCCAGCTGGATCTCATGTTTATGTTTCATATTTTGCCTCATTCAGCTTTGTTGGCCCTGGTTGTCTTGCAGAGAGAAGTGGAGATCCTGATGTTCCTCAGTGCCATCGTGATGATGAAGAACCGCAGATCCAGTAAGCTGCCTGTTTTGTCCTGGCTGGGTTAGCACTCAAGCCCGGCAGAGGTTCCTTCCTGCTGGTGGAGGAGTGGGGTATTTAGTGAACTGCTTCCACACATCATGCCCGGGGCTAGTTTCACCTCCTGTTCTCTCTCTCCTGTCCCCATTTCAAAGAACCCCAGGAAGAGGGACAGAGTGGGCGCCCTCAGCTCAGCCTGACTGTGGTGTCTCTGTGTTCCAGTCACTGTGGAGCAACATGTCGGCAACATCTTCATGTTTAGTAAAGTGGCCAACGTAATTCTTTTCTTTCGCCTGGATATCCGCATGGGCCTGCTGTACCTCACTCTCTGCATAGGTGAGCCAATGCCTGTTGCTCGTTAACGTTCTGTAGTGTGATAGTTTGCAATAGTGAAGTTCTTTGATGAAGACTTGCTTTGTGAGGACTGCAGTCCTTATCTCGTACCTCTGCCATCTCTTCTGTGCCCAGTGTTCCTGATGACCTGCAAGCCTCCCCTGTACATGGGTCCTGAGTACATCAAGTACTTCAGTGATAAGACCATCGATGTGAGTATTCTGCTGTTTGCCTCTTGGCTCCCACTCCGTGCCTTTGTGCTCTTTAGCCATAAAGACAGTGGGCAGGGTTGCAAGGAAGTAGCTGGGGTTGGTGGTGGATAATTGTTATCCTCGTGCTTGGGAGGCCGAGGTAGGATTGCTGCAAGGTTTTGGTTGGTTGATTAGTTGGTTGGTTTGGTTGGTTTTTTGAAACAGGGTTTCTCTGTGTAGCCCTGGCTGTCCTAGAACACACTCTATAGATCAAGCTGGCCTCGAACTCAAGAGAGATCCACCTGCCTCTGCCTCTGCCTCTGCTAGGAATAAAGGGGTGCGCCACCACTGCTACAAGTTTAAAGCCAGTGTAGCCTGCATAATGAGTTCTAGGGCAGCCCCTGCCAAATAGTAAAATTCTGTTTTAAAGGATAGACTGGTAGGCTGGTGACATGGGCTTCATGAGGTAAATATATTTGTCACACAAGGCCTGACAACCTGAATTTGTTCCCTGGAACCCATGTAAAAGTAGAATTTGAGGGCTGGAGAGATGGCTCAGAGCTTAAGCACACTGGCTGCTCTTCCAAAGGTCCTGAGTTCAAATCCCAGGAACCATATGGTGGCTCACAACCATCTATGGTAAGATCTGGTGCCCTCTTCTGGCATGCAGGTATACATGCAGATAGAACATTGTATACATAATAAATAAATCTTTAAAAAATGAAAAGTAGGATTTGGTAATCCACTCCATGTAGTTGTCCATATCCAACTCCACAGAGTTGTCCAAACTTAACTGGAGGAAAAAAAAAAGGCCTTGCTCCAGGCCTCAGTCTTTGGACTAGAAGGGGAAACTGACTGTAAGTGGTCATGTCTGCTCCAAAACAATAAATACAATTAAAATTTTTTAGGTTATTAAAAAAAAAGTTGGTAATTTCACTTGTGGTAATGTGCCTGCCTCACATGTATGAGGCAGTGGATTGAATCCCTGGTACCAACAGCCAAACCTGAAAAAGGTTGTCAGGATAGCAGCTCATTATAGGAAAGGAGAAGCCCAGGTTAGTCACAGGTCTGAGCTTCTCAGCGCCCAGGTGATTTAGCCTACTCTCTCTTCCTTCTGTGTGGTAGGAAGAACTGGATCGGGACAAGAGGGTCACTTGGATTGTGGAGTTCTTTGCCAATTGGTCTAATGATTGCCAGTCATTTGCTCCCATCTATGCTGACTTGTCCCTCAAGTAAGTATGCGTAGGGAAACCTATCAGAAGTAGAGATACTGAAGCTCCCTCCCTTTGGCGTTAAATGTTGCACATCCAAAGGAGTTTTTCCTTTCTTACCTAGCTTTTTATATTTCCAGTTCCCTTGATCTATTTCTTTGTTTTTCAGTAAACAATAATACACTTTTTGCAGGTACAACTGTACAGGACTAAATTTTGGGAAGGTAGATGTTGGACGATACACAGATGTTGGTACACGGTATGTAGATGCTGGGCTAAGGGTGGGAGCTGAGAATTAGAGTGATGTAAGTGATGTGTACAGAGTCCTCTCTACCCTGTAGGTACAAAGTGAGTACGTCCCCCCTCACCAAACAGTTGCCTACCCTCATCTTGTTCCAAGGTGGCAAGGAGGTAATTCGGCGACCACAGATTGACAAAAAAGGACGAGCTGTCTCTTGGACCTTTTCTGAGGTACATGAAGAAAATGGGTAGGGTTTTGGGTTTAATTCTGCATTCTGCCACTTGCCCACTGTTGAGAGATTTTAGATTAGCTACTGGATGTCACCTCTTAAGTCACTCAGTAGAGTTATGTTGCTAGTACTGTGGAAAAATGATAAGGACTTGGTTTGTGAGTTGCCTGTAGGCAATTGGGTTTGTCTTCAGTAATTTGGACACAGTATCACCTGGCTCATAGGATTGTTTTATAATTGCACGTAGGTACAATAATTATCGGCACAATAATTTTTGTGCACAATAATTGGCCTCTGGTGGACGCTTAAGTATCATAAGTTAGGATAGGACCGATTTCTGCCCTTCAATTCCTCTGGTTTCTAGACCACTTCCTTCGCCTAAGCAATGAGCTTTACCTTCCTGCGCAGCACCTGATGTGTTCGTCTCTTTTGCATAGGAGAATGTGATTCGAGAATTCAACTTGAATGAGCTATACCAACGAGCAAAGAAGCTCTCAAAAGGTGGAGACACGTCAGAAGAGAAGCCTGTGGCCCCTGCTCCCACTGCTGTACCAGATGGGGAAGACAAGAAGGACAAATAGGACCCTGCATTGTTGTGCTTCCTCTGTCAATTTCAGGCCCTTTGAGGCCCAGTTCCAGCTATAACCACAACCTTGCCTGAGGCTGTCGCCTTTTGATTTTTCCTGTTTGCCTGTGCCCAGGTTGAGGCATGGTGCCTGCTTCTGAGTTTTAAAGAAGCATCTAGGGAACCATGAAGCATTCTACGAAGGGCTCTTCTGCCCTGGCCAGTTGTTTCTTGAAGGGAGTGAGCTCATGGATGGATAGAGTTTGAAAGGGTTTCCTTTTAAGGTTGGGTCAGTGTGTAAAGTGCTATTCAACACTTGGATATTGCCAGTCTTGTTTAATTATTCCTCCTAATGAGCCTGCAAAGCATAGACGAAATTAAACTCTAATGTTAGATGTCACAGTATATAGCACTAAAAATTTTCCTCAAGGACCCTTTCTTTCTTAGGCCTTCTGGCTTCATCTGGAAATCATTCAATTTAAGGAGTTGGAGAAAGAGCTCAGTGGTTAAGAGTGGCTATTCTTTGGAGGCTGAACTCTAGTTCCTAGTCTCTGGGGCTTCAACATCCTCCTGGCCTTGGCACCCACTGTATGCATGTGGTGCACAAACATACATGAAAGCAAACCGCCCAAAAAGGATGTGTGTGTAGTAATTTATGCATTGTCACTGATCCCAATGAAAATCCTTCTGCCAGATTTTTCATCATTGGAAATAGAATTGAATAATCCCGCTGAATTATGGAAACTGAGGTAGGGCAATAAATTTTAAGACGGTCCTTAGTGGGCCTTGAAGAAAAGCCCCGTGGCTGGACAGCTGTTTTCTCCTGTGTCCACACAGCTTTCCCTAATAAAGGGGTTATTTTGATTGCCTCGGTGGTTTCTCCTTTGCTGGAAAGTGAGCGGCCGCAGAGGAACTGCCTCCGGTTTTGATACTAAGATCGAATGTTGAACTCCAATAAGCCAAGCACACCTCTAGACCCTAACAAACGTTAAATTTGTGGGTGAGGGTCTCGATCTGTTGGGAGAGACGGGCCTCTAACTGTATCAAGACTACAGATGCCAGCTACGGCGCCTAAATTACAAATGGGTTGGGGTTCAAATTCCACATCTTGTTTCATCACGACGTGGATTCCACACTTCGGTGCGAATTGGCTATTTGTGCTGGGGTACAAACGCCGCGGAAATGCGATGTGGACTTCACTTGGAGTTGGTCTGCGGATCCCAGGGGGGGTTACCCGCACAGAAAGCCCCGGCCAGCGAGGGGTAGGACCCCTCGGTCTCCACCCCGCGTGGCGCTGCCCTGGCGGCTGTAGTGCTTTGATCCGGTCTTCCGCCCCCTCCCCTTTCTTGCTGATAGGCAGCGCGGTTGCGCTTGAAGGGCCCGCCTTCAGGTCACGTGGGCGCTGCCTGCTGGTCGCGAGATTTAGCAAGTGCGGTTCCGGGCTGCGGGGTTTGTGCCCTGGGGTTGCGTGGCCCCCTTCTTCCGCCAACGCTGCATCCCACGTTGGCTGGGACGCCTGTGGTCGGTGCCATGGCCCCTCTCGGGAGAAAGCGTAAGGCCGCGGCTGCGCCGGGCGAGGCGGCGGAGGACAAGCGCGGGAAACCGGCGGAGGGCGCAGCTCTGCTCATCGAGCACTGGTGAGGGCCTGGGGGGTCGCGGAGGGTCGGGGAGCTTCGGCCCGGGGCCACAGACCCCTTTGCAACCCTTGTGTCTGCAGCACGAGCTGACGCGTGTACGGCCGCCACGCCGCTGCCCTGAGCCAGGCCCTGCAGCTGGAGGCCCCAGAGCTCCCCGTGCAGGTGAACCCGGCCAAGCCCCGGAGGGGCAGCTTCGAGGTGACGCTGCTACGCCCGGACGGCAGCCGTGAGTGGAGGCCGCGGGGAGGGGGGCGGGGAGGAGGGGGCGTTCGGGTGCACTGGTGAGCGCCACTGTAATTTGGCTTTATCCAATCCTTTCCCAGGTGCCGAGCTCTGGACTGGTATTAAGAAGGGTCCTCCACGAAAGCTCAAGTTTCCTGACCCTCAAGAGGTGGTTAACGAATTGAAGAAGTACCTTAAATAAGGAGGTTGGGCAGGAGTCCCCATGCTGAGGTTTGCATCATGACCCGGGAGTGCAATGCATAGTAGACAGTGAGGGTCTCCTTACTGTTACAGTGTACACAGGATTCAGGGCTTTTAAAAGAGAAGCTAAACCTGGCGCAGTGGGGCACGCCTGTAATCGCAACAATTCGGGAAGCAGAGACAGGCGGCTCTCTGTGACTTCAAGGCCAGCCTGGTCTACAAAGGGAGGCCAGGACAGCCAAGGCTACACAGTGAAACCGTTTCGAACCCCCCCCCCCCAAAAAAACCACCTAATGATGTGTCACTTGTGCCCTGGAGGTACAGGCAGCTTCTGCATTTGTGTGCTAATTCACTTTCCTAGCTCTGGTTAGTGTTTTAATTCCAAGGGTCTATTGCAAATCTTACTGGTGGGTGACATGTTTCTGAGTTAAGGTTTTTCTCCCATGTACTGGCAGAATCGTTGCTGTTACTTCACTTTACCATAACTTTTCTGGGTTTTGTTAGTAATCTGTGAGGTGAGGACACATTAGACACACCTCCATTTCTCGGTTACATAGATTTGATTTTGACCTAGTGTACAGGGCTTTGACCTGTTTTCTGAGCTTTCATGTTGAGTGTTTGCAGGTGGGGGGGGGGGTGGAGTGTCGCCGAGCTCCCAAGTTTTGTATGGCGTGGGTCCGGGTGGGTCCTTGTGATTGCCTGAAACCCTGTTCTGATGTTTCCCTCCCCTATTTGCAGCTTTCGGTCCCTGGAGATGTTGAAGCGTTTATGATGGTGCATGGCCAAACTTAAGCTGTGTATCTGAAGCCATAGTTTCTTCCTCACCAGAAACGATGGTTCGGTTGTGAGGCAATCCTCCAGCAAGGCACTGTACAAGTATTTTGATCGGTTTAATAAAAGTTAAAGTATCTGAGAGTAAGAGTCAAGTTTACATTTTGTCTTAAAGGATGGGTACAACCAGGCTTGTGGGGGTGCTGGCCTTTGTGTTTTTCATACTACAAAGTACCTTATGTGTGGAAATTATAGGGTTTATGGTAATAATACGACATGCTGATGAAAATGTGAATACTGCTGGGATTGGTGGTGTATGCCTGTAACCTAAGCACCTGGGCTGACAAGAGGACTGGAAATTCACAATCAACCTGGCTTATGAGATACCTTGTTTAAAACAAGACTAGATATGAAGTAAATCTTAAAAGCAACTACTTTTAATCTACTTCTTGGAAGTGGTCATGAAAGTAACATCTTCCTGGCCCCTGTGGAGGCTTTTGCTGATTTCCCATACTGGCAGTGTGTAAGCCCCATGCGCTGGGCTCAGGGGCACAGGCCTATAACAGCTACAGGAGGCTAAGGCAGGAATCCAAGTTCAGTGCCAGCCTGGGCAATTTAAAGAGATCCTACTCTCATCCCAGTGTTCTAACACAGCTTCATTCCTTCTCAAACATTCTTTAAATACAACCCGACACAAACACAAACAGTTTCCCTGAATTTTCAGTGACTATCTCTTGAACTGAGGGATGCCTGTTCTTAACTATTCTTATGACTTAATACAGTTGGAGACCAAGTTTATTACTGTCACTGAGAAATGGGTAACAAATAAATAGCTCAAATTCCTAATTTTCTATTCATAGTACTGCTATTTATTTGACTTATGCCTGGTGGATAAACCTGAGGAGGGGGCCTCAGTGCTGAGGAGATGTGCTTGCTTTGCTGCCAAGAAAGCCTTTTTGCCAGTCAACAGGTGTCACTCTGAGGAGCTCTAACCCACCCTCCTGCCTCCACTATGTCAGTATATCTACCTCTGTTTCTGACTCAGAGGAAGGGTCAGGCCAGACAGAAGGAACACTAGTGGGCTCTAGCCTCCCCTCCACTGTCCAGTCTACCACATCAATCTCTTCATCTTCAGAACTGCCAGGAAACGGGTCCAGCAGATCAGGGTTGGCAGACATGTCCCTGACTGCCTTGGGAACAGGATATAACACCTCATCCATGCCTAGAGACACTTCTAGCCCTGCCTCTGCCCAGTTTGAGCACGGAGGGGAGAGATCCCTGTAAGATCTTTGGGAAGGGTCAGAGGAGTCAAGGTGGAGTAGTTTTTCTCCCTGACCATCCAGTGGCTGGGAGCTGGTTATTTCAAGATCTGGAGTCCAAGAGCTTTTCAGTGAAAGTTCCTCTCTACTCACATCAGAGGGCATGACAAGGGGGCTAAGGGGCTCAACTGGTTCTGTGTTCTCAGAGCCCATGACAAGGGGACTAAAGGGCTCAACTGGCTCTTTCTTCTCACCAACAGGTTCCTTTTCCAATCCTGTGAGGTCTCTGGGCCAAAGTTCCATGTCTGGCAAACACCATTCTTCCCCTTCAATCCAATTCTTTCCTGTTTCTGACAGGTGATAACTTGGGGTTCTGCAGCCTTCAGTCCCCGGACTTTCCAAAGAGCCTACTGGTGGCTCAGCATCTGAGCCACACAGCATGAAGTCCAGAATCTCTTCCAGCTCACTGGTGGCTGCAGCACTTGTGATTCGGTACTGCTCAGCTTCACAGGGCTGGCCGAGCTGAGCTGTGCCAAATGTGTAGGGCTGTCTGCAGTCAATATTTAACACAGGTTCTTTCCCTATCAGCATTGGACTGGACCCAAACTCTGACTTCACCACAGGGTGGTCTGGGGAGTGGATGGCTGAGAGCCGAATGTCTTGCAGCCTAGGGCTCTCTGGGGAGTCCTGACTCAGTTGTATCCTGGCAGGTATTTCCTGCTCACTAATTGAGGATAGCAGAGTTCCTGGAGGGTCTTCTACGTCTGAGGGTTCTAGGATCTGGGGGCTATCTCGAGTGTTTCTCAGGGGAGGCTCCTGTACCACCTCCCAGCAAGTACCATTGACAATCTTCCTAAGTTTTACTCTTCCAACCTGGCCCTCCTCTACAGAGTTGGAGGTGAGTGCTCTGAATTCAGGGCTCTGCTTCTTGCTCCCACCTGTCTTCCCAACATCAGGTGGGTCTGGAGTGTTCTGTAGAGGACTGACTTCCCCTGGCTTCTGCTTGTCCATACCCTGTGCTGCTTTACTTACACTTCTCTGTCTCCAAAGACGCCGTCCAGGGGCTGTGGGCACCGAGCTGGGACCCCTTAAAATGCTGGAAGGCTTCGATGTATAGACATGGGGTGAAGGCTTTGAGCGACTCAGCCTGATCTTTCTGGGCAACAGTTGCTCATCCACAGAAGGGTACAAGCTGGGAGGGGAAAGTGTTGTAGGACCTAGAGCAGGGTTGTTCTTGTTTTCCTTAGGCCCTTCTCTCTGGCTTGATGGAGATGAACTTTCTTGAGTCAGGCAAGCCCTGGCTTTCTTCTTGAGTAGAAGAGTGTCTGATGAGCTATCTGCATTTGGTAGGTCGCTCTTTTTGTGAGGCCCCTCTTCTTCCCCTAAGGACTTCAACCTCACTGTCCCAAGAGGACTAGGAGTCTGGGTGACAGTCAGTGGTGTTCGAGGGCGGCGGCTGGGTGCCACCACTCTAGCAGAGATTGGTGCAGCACTTGGTGGTTGTAGGCACTCTCTGTTTAGTCTTCGGCCCTGTGGAGCCTTTACTAACTTTCCACCTTCTAGCTGCAGGGTTTCCAGCTCAGACACTCGGAGCTGACGGGCAGCAGAGAGCACATCCTGGGCTTCTTCCTGAGACACTTCCATCTCTGAAGTATACAGGAAATCCACCAGCTTCCTAAGGGTCCTGATTTTTAGGCCTCCCAGCTCCAGTACCACCTTCCGACCCTGAACTGGCCTCTCCCGCTCCAGGCGCTCTGTGAAGAAGGGACTACAGGCTGACAGGATGCAGCAGTGGGCTGGGACAGCCTCACCTAAAAGACAAAAACAAAACACTTACGCTCCTTCCTTTTTCATCTTTTAGTTTTAGTCGCAACAACACAGATTACTAATTTAAAGATAAAAACCTTAAGCAAGAGCTTGAAAAGGGGGAGATAGGTGGCACTTCCAGCTGACTAATGCACTTAGGGCTTTAAGAACCTTGTGCAACCCACGTGCGGTGCATGCCCATAACCCAAGAACCTGGACGGAGAGACAGCAGCTCAGTCATTCTGAAGGCCAGTATGAGCTATTATAAGGTATTGTTTGGTTTTTCGAGACAGGGTTTCTTGTGTAGTCCTGGCTGTCCTTGAACTTGCTCTGTCAACCAGGCTGGCCTCAAACTCCAAGAGATTCACCTGCCTCTACTTCTTCAGTACTGGGATTAAGGTGTAAGATCTTGTTTTCAAAGACCCAATCAAAAAAGCCTTCCAAAGTGCTTGACGTATCTTGAAGCTTTCCAACTATCCCATTTGGATATTATGTGCATTCTATACAATTTTATACCCACAAAACTTTGCAATTTATTTTTGTTTGCTTATTTTCAGATAGGACCTGGTTATACAGCCCAGAGTGGCCTCAAATTCATGAGCCATTTGAGAACAGTGATTCAAGCTATACACCACTACACTGGGCTCTGGTTTCTGTGTATGCATGCATGCATATTTGTGAAGAGGTGATGTCTGCATGCTATAGCAAGAATGTGAAGAGGACCTCAAGTGTCAGTCCCTACCTTCACCTTGACACAGACCTCTGTTGTCCTCCATGTTAGGCTAGCTGGTCTACAAGCGTCCCAGGATTCTCATGCCTCTGCCTTCCCAAAGGAGCACTGATATTAGAGGTGAACACAAGTGTAGTAGCTTTACCTAGGGACTGAGGATTCAAACTCAAGTCCTCACATTTGCATGGTAAGTTTGTTTTTCTTACGCACAGAGCAATCTCTGGAACCTCCATAGTTTATATTTACTCATTTAGGGTATGTGGAGGCCAGAAGTTGACCTCAATTTTCTACCTTATCCTTTGAGAGGGAGTCTCTACTGAACCTGGACTTCTCCCAGTAGATTAGCTACTGGGACTATAAGAACATATATATCAAGACATTCAGCTTTTTGTATAGGTGTTTACGATCCAAACTTAGATTTTGGTGCTTGCAAGGCAGCACTTTACCAGTTGAGCTGTCTTCCTAACCCTTGTGTGCGTGTGCTATAGCATATGGATATAGGTCAGAGGACAACCGTGGGTATTTGCTATCACTTCACTTTCTTTGATATAGGTCTACTTGCTCTACTTGCTCCCTATGCAGGCTAACTGTCCTTTGAGTTTCCAGGGTTCTTCTAGCTTCTGACTACCATATCTTTGCAGGGTATAGGAATTACAATTGCACTAAGTGTTTGGGTTTTGGCGAGTCACACTTAAGTCCTCATGTTTGCACACCTAGCACTTTTATCCAGTAAGCCATCTTCCTATTCTCTTATTTGGGACTGGGTATCATGTAACGTGGGCTGGTTTAAAACTCCCTATGTATCAAGGATGACCTGAACTTCTCATCTTCCCGCTTCACCAGGCATGTACCACTAAGCCTGGTTTAATCTGTGCTAGGGATTGAACCCAGGGCTTCATGAAAATTAGGCCAACACACTTGTCAACTAAACTATATGCCCAACTTTTTTTTTTTTTTTTAGAGATTTATGTGTTTTTATTTTATAGGTGTGAATGTTTTGCTTGCATGGCCTGATGGCGCCAGATGAGGGTGCTGGCTCTCTTGGAATTGGCAGCCTGTGAGCTGCCATGTGGCTGTGGGAACTGAACAAGGTCCACTGCGAAAGCAGCACAATGCTTTGAAGCCATGAGCTATCCCTCTGCCAACACCACCCTGCCAGCGTTGTGTTACATTTCCTTGTTGTTTTGTTGAGCCTCTGGGTATGCAAAATGACTTGGCACAAAAAGGTGCTAGCAGCCAGCCAAGCCTACAGACATCCCTGAAACCCACATGATAAAAGGAGAAAACTGATCTTTGCAAGTTGTCTTCTGACCTTCACCCGTGTGCTGGGCACACGCCGCAGCCCACACAATAAATGTGTGTGACAGCTTGTGAGCACACACAGGAGCAGCATATATGAGTACACCTAATTCTGTAGCCTGGGCTGTCCTTGAATTTGTGAATTTTAACTTCCTAAGTCCTGCCTGTCTTCTAGTTTTATCTTTTTTGTTTGTTTTTGTTTTCCAAGGCAAGGTTTTTCTGTGTAACAAGAGCTCTGGCTGTCCTGGAACCTGCTTGGTAGACCAGACCGACCTCAAACTCAGAGAGCCACCTGCCTCTGCTTCCTGAGTACTGGGATCAGTGACCTGTGCCACCAACACCCTGTTTAGTTTTACTCCTTTAAATCTGGATTTATATTATGTATATGAGCATTTTGTCCACATGTATGCATATGTACCATGAGCCTATCTACTGTTAAGAGACAGGAACTACACTTATGGATAGCTGTAAGCCAAAACATGGATGCTGATACAAAAGCAACAAATGTTCTTAGCCAGTGAGCTATCTCTTTCTAGCCCCATTCTAGTTGAATTGGGGGGGGGGGCAGAAAAATAACAATTTAACTCTTTTTAACAATTTATTATTTTGTATGTTTTACCTGCATATATATCTGTGTACCACATGTGTGAGTTACAGACAGTTGTAAGCTGCAATATGGATTCTGAGACTTGAACCAGGATCCTCTGGAAGAGCAGTACTCTGACCACCAGGCTATCTTTTTAGCCTCCAACATGTTTACTCTTTGAGAACAGTTTTAGAGGGGCTGGGCATATAGCCATTTGGTACAGTGCTTGCCTAGCATGTACAAAATCATAGGATAGATCCCCAGCTCTACATCAGATTAGGCATGGTAGAAAATATGGGAGGAAGGAAAATTAGAAGTCCAAGGTTTTTTTTTTCAGCTACACAGAGTTTGAGGAAAGCCTAGGTTACATGAAATCCTGTCTCAAAAAAACAAAAACATAACTTATCCTAAGCCTGGTGTGGGGGTGAAAGAAAGCCTTTAATCTCAGTCCTGGGTACGCAGAGGCAAGTTCAGGATCCCTGTGGGTTTGAGGCCATCTGGGTCTATATAGCAAGTTCTAGGTCAGCCAGGGCTATATAGTGAAACCCTGTCTCAACAAAACCCCAACCCCTTCCAACAATGATTGTCCTGGAAACAAAAAGCTTTCACCAATGAATTTACAATACTTATAACATTCTTCTGGGGTTGGAGAGATGGCTCAGAGGTTAAGAGCACTGGCTGCTCTTCCAGAGGTCCTGAGTTCAATTCCCAGCAACCACATGGTGGCTCATAACCATCTATAGTGATCTCTGGTGCTTTCTTCTGGTATAGAGGCATACATGCAGGCAGAACACTATAAATAAAAAACATTCTTCTCGTTTTGCTGTTTGCATCTGGCCTTGAACTCATTTTTACCTGGTTTGTTTTATAGTGACTTTTCAGTTGAACCTAAGTTAGTTTCTTACCCTCTGCCTGCAGAAGGGCATCACAAAACACACCGCTCTGCTGCTGGTGATGGAGCTGCAGAAAAACTACCCGGAGGAACCGAGGGTTCCGGTATAGGATTTTGGAACTGGCAGGAGAGCACATGTTGTATTTGGTTAATAAACCTTCTAGATTTTCTCGGTTCAGATTCCTGTGGGGGGAGATAATATATTTCAGAGGTATGATTATACCTAATTTATTTTCTCTTTGAAATGGCTGAGAAATGTAAAAAGAGATGAGCTAAAGAAATGTCAGCTGAGCAGTTACGCTGAGGGTAATCTCAAGAAAGCCTAATGACAGTGGTTACGTGTAGAAGCTTGGAGATAGGCCTACATTTGAATCTTGGCTCTGTTCTTAACTAGCTGTACACTACCATGTCGGTGACCTAACTTCTCAGAGACTTACTTTTCTCATGCATGAAATGGAAATAACAGTACTTACCTTGTAAGGTTTTAAAATTTTTAAACAAGCCAGTCATGGCAGAGCATGTCTGTAATTCCAGCTCTTGGGAGGCAGAGGCAGTATGAGCAGGAATGCAAGGACATCCATCATCCCACATATAACTAGTTCAAGGCCAGCCTAGGCTATATGAGATCCTGTCTCAAACAAAAGCAGAACAAAACAAATGAGGGAATGGTGGTTCTTGTCTGTTGTTTGAGGGCAGTCTGGCCTGCACAGAGAGACTCCGACTCAAAATATAATTGAATGAGTCAACACAGACAAAATTGATTAGTACAGTGTGTGCCTAGCACAAAATAATTCTCTCAAGTGTCAGTGACTGTTATTCCTCAGCCCTTACTCATATTAGTACCGAGACCTAACTCCTCCACTGCCAACTACTCAGATTCTTCCTGAGCACCACATCTCAGCAGACTCTGAATTTCACATTTTCAAAGACAATACTGCTGGCTCTAAAACCGACTCTGGGAAGCCATAAGCACTTTCTTTAAGCTCACTTATCACACTAACCAGCAGAGGGTGCACAATAAGAGAAAACGGGATTCGGAAGGTCTTGCATAGCTGATTGACCAAAGTGAGCAAGACTGACCTCATCAATTTGCAAAAATATGGACTTTGGGTTAACTGTGGCAAACAATGGAACAAAAAGGTAAGCATTTGACTCTTCCCCACCCAAATACACTTCTAGTTTGTGTGTCTGTGTGTGTGTGCTATGACCCTTTCCCCAACCCAACTCACTGCACAGCTGTGTGTTCAATTTTCCGGTATGGCTATGTAGTTTTCTGTCAGGTAGCACTGAAGCGTCCAAATAGTTCACGTCAAAACTATCAAGAAAGAAAAGAGTGAATAGGTAAATTATGAAAGAGAAGCATCAGCCTGGCTTGGTGACCCCATGACTGTAATCTTCGCTATTATTCAGGAGTCCGAGGCAAGAGTATTATATGTTTCAGACCAGCATGGGCAAGTCAGTGAGCTCTATTCTCAAAACAGAATTTAAAAAGGACTGGTGGTATAGCTCAAGGGGTAGAAATCTTGTCTCGCAAGTGTGTGTGAGGCCTTATACCAAAGAGGATGGAGGGCAGGGCGGGAAAGACGACTAATTCTCAGCCCAGCCACAGGAAACCTGGACAAACGAGGCACATGTTGCAAAGATGCCTGGAAGATTTCCAAAACACCAATGCCTAGCCTTGTCCTCAGACCCAACCTGGAATTGTTTTGCAACAGAATTTGTTCCTGTTGTACTGTTTCTTCTGGTCCTCTTGTCCAGTTGCTTTGTTTCCTCCTAATGTCCAGCCTCAAGCCGAAAGGTTGCGCAAAGCAGCAGAGGTGGGCCAATGGCCTCAGCGACCCCTCCCGATCCAGAAACAAGAAAACGAGGGTTAGTGGAGAACACAGCGCCACAGAAAGCCCTGCAGAACAGGTCAGCCCGCACGTTTTGGGCCCCTGGGCCCAACTCCTGTGAAGAGGGCTCTTCGGCGCGAGGGTTTCTGGGAATGGAGCATGGAGCTAGTGGAGGCCCGAAATCAGGGCTGGCCCTCGCGGGCACCGCTGGCCTTGCCCGCTCAGATTCTGTAGTCTCTCCTGGGCGCCCCGAGGCCGCTGCGGGTCTTCAGCACCCACATGCACTGGGCAGTGATGACGAAGAGGGCCTGAGGCCACGCACGCGGCCCGGGCTACACCGCGCGCTGCCGTCCTCGTGCTCCGGGCGTCGAGGGCCTAGAGTACTTCCGTCCTCCGCCTGTGCGCTACCCTTTTGCATGCGCCAGATACGTCATCCCCATTGGACGGTCGCTCCCTGGACAGCCAATCAAAAGAGGAGGGCGCATTGGTGGGCGGGACATATGCCAGATACGCCAACCCCATTGGACAGTCGCTTCTGGGGCAGCCAATCAGAGGAAGAGGGCTCTGTGGGTGGAGGCGAAGTATTGAGGGAAGTTGAGGTTGAGGGAAGATGGCTGGACTGAGAGAGGTAGGGGATAAGGGCCGGCGTGGGAGGGATTCTTCTGGAGCTTGCCTTGCCCCAGAACACACAGAGGACAGGGCCAAGACTTCCATTTACACAAGGCTCCGAGGCAGTTGAGGTACATTCTTTGTTCTCCTTGAAGAGGCTGCAAATAACCTGGCCCTGCTTAGATCCGTCTGGACTTCTGGGAAACAAACAAAAGTGTATTTCTGCTTGCAAGATTGCTAATTAAGATGCTTTGTTTGTTTGTTTGTTTCGAGACAGGTTTCTCTGTGTAGCTTTGGCTATCCTGGACTCACTTTGCAGACCAGGCTGGCCTCGAACTCACAGAGATCCACTTGCCCCTGCCTCCCTGAGCACTGGGGTTGCAGGCATGCTTCATCACGCCCTGCTAAGGTAGGTATTTTCTAAGACTAGAGAGGTTCCGGGAAAAAAGATCACCGACCCGACCTCCTTACCTCCGTGGATTCAGTTCCAATCCCGAATCTCAGAGAAGTGGCGACTGGAGAGAGTTGTGGGAACACCTTTGTAGTGAGCTTCGGTATAGCCTGTAGACCACTCAGCCCAGTTTAACTGTTTTCAGGGATGGCACTGAAAAATGATGATTTCAAAATTAAAAAAAAAAAATTACAGTGAATAAGTCCAGGAATGGTGGCCCACACCTTTAATCTCAGCAGAAGTGAGGCAGAAGCAGGTGGATCTCTGTGAGTTACAGGACAGCCTGGCCTCCATAGTGAGTTCTAGGACAGCCAGAGCTATGTAGAGACCCAGTCACAAAACACCAAACCAAAACAGTAAGAACAAAAAACATCACAAGCTGGGTGTGGTGGCACATTCTTTTAGTCCCAGCACTAGGCAGGCTGAGGCAGATCTGAGTTTGAAGCCAGCCTGATATACAAAGTGAGTCCAGGACAGCCAGGGCTCTGTTACACAGAGAAACCCTATCTTGAAAGACAAAAACAAAACAAAACTAAAAAAACACAAAAAGACAGAAAATATCAATCCATGCTATAAATCCATAGAGCAGTTCTTTACCAGTGTGCATTAGGACACATGACCTAGCATGATGACTGACTTTCAGTAAATATCCGAGGACTCTGGGTAAAAATGGCCAAATTCAAAGCTGCTGATTACAAAGTGTGGTGAAAGAAATGGAGTAGCCAAAAGGATGTAGAAAAAGGAGAACCTGCAGAAATAAAGTGTAGCAGGGTAAGACAGTGTGTTCAAATGTGTGAGATTGTACACATTTTCCCCCAAAGGATCTGAGGGCTTTGCCAGCATGTAGTCCCTGGATCCTATTCCTAGCACTTTTTAATTTTTATTTATTTTTTGGTTTTTTGTTTTTTTTTTTTGTTTTTGTTTGTCTGTGTAGCCTTGGCTGTCCTAGATGTGATTTGTAGACCAGGCTGGCCTTGAACTCACAGAGATCACCTACCTCTGCCTCCCAACTGCTGAGACTGAAGGCATGTGCCACCACACCTGACTTGTGGTAAAAAAAATTTGTAAAAGGAATGATAAATGAATATCCTATCCAGGGCTTTAAAAATAACTAACTATGGCTACATAACCACCAGAGGGTAGAAAGGAATAAAATATTTTGGTTTTCATTGTACAGATAGCCAGTGTTTTGAAAGATGATTTTTTTTTAAATTTCATCATATCATTTATAGTTTTAGACTAGAATCAAGGCTAGGGGTGATGGCATGCACTTCTCTCAGGAGAGCTGAGGTAGATGACAGCTTGAACTGTCTGAAAGGAGGAGGAGGAAAGGGCCAAAGATGAGGGGCTAGAGAAATGTCTCAGCAGAGTGTTTACTACCACATGTGATGCCCTGGGCTTAAATACCAGGACCCCGTCAACAGTGGGTGAGTGGCACACACTAGTAATCCGAAACTGAGGAGGGGGCCTCAGAAGGATCAGAACTTCAAGATCATACTGAGCTACATAGGCAGTGTGAGACTCACCTGTGCTACGTGAGACCCTGTCTCAAAAACCTAAAATAATAACAAGGAATTTGTCTGGTAAGATGGTTTAGCAAGTAAAGATACTTGCTGCTAAGCTTGCTGACCTGAGCTTTATCACAGGGACCCACGTGGTAGAAGTAAGAACAGACTGGAGAAAGTTACCCTCTGACCTCTACCAGCATACCACTCATAAATGAATAAATAGGTAAATTTAAAAATGAATAAAAATAATTAGATTCATTATAGTACACAGCACTCTACTCCATGCCCTATCTGCTGATTTTAACATTCCTCTCTTTGTTGCTTATTACCGAAACTCGGGCCTTCTTTGTACATGCTAGCATGTATTGTGCTATTTAAATCTCCGCCTTAACTGCACTTCTCTTTTTACTTTAAAACACAAAACAAAACAGGATCTCATAATGTTGCCTAGGCCTGTCTCAAATCTGTAACTCTCTGGCCTCAGCTTCCCCAGCTGGTGTGGTCACAGGTGTTCCCCACCGTACCCAGCTTCTTGTTCTTTGTTCTTGCTCTGTAGACCAGGTTGGCCTGGAACCCTGCCTTCTGAATGTTGTGATTAAAGGCGTGTGCCACCACATGCCCAGTTCCTATTTCTTTTTAGACATAAGTTTTTTTTTTTCCCAGCTCTTCACTAATCTTTCATCCTTTTATGGTATCGTGCTTTTTGGTGATGGTTATGGGTAGGGAAGTTAGATTTTTTAAAGGTTATTGAATACTGAATATAATGTTTCATGGAGAAAAGCAAAAGAGAAAGAGAAAAAAATAAAAGGGAAAAAAACAGCCATGTATGTCTAAAATATACTTCAATTCATTAACCTATTTTTCTTTTTTCTTTTTTGAGACAGTGTTTGGCTATTTAGTCCTAGCTGGGCTTTACATGGTGCAGGGTTGGTGTTGTTACATGGTGCAGGGTTGGTGTTGTT